>JABFTP020000165.1:10783976-11983976 GCA_013387265.2 Cryptolaemus montrouzieri
TCAACACTTCTTAACTTGCGTTTGTATCTAAATCCTGATGTTGTATCAGCAAGGTTTAAAGTATCAAAAGACATGGATTTGGTCATATTAAGATTTCTTTTGCGATCTAACGTTTCCTAGAAAAAAATGATCAAGCTAGACGACCTGGGCAATAGGGTGAGTAAAAAAATAATTTCTTCTTTTTTTCGCTTGATACTAGGTACTATGTTCCTAGACAGCTGTGAGGAAGTCTCCCCAAGTATGAGCTCTTAATTGTAACGCGAAGGTTCTTCACCTTACAGATTTCTATTGTTTTCTCATTATTACATAGAAAAATTGATATCTCGCTTTCAACTACTTGAAAACATATCATTTTATAGATTTCGTAGAAAATTGAATGTTCAACAACAAAAGCTTTGTAGGATTTTTTCGTAAACCTAACCGTTCAAAAGATATTAACGGTTGAAGTTTGACTATTTGAAGGTAAATTTTCTCTTTTCTTATGAATTTGATAGCTCAATGAAAGGAATATTAATATTATGAATAATAAATCTCCTATTTATGCAGGAAATTTAATGCTATACAAAAGTGGTCTTCTATAATTTTTCGATTTATGAGTTTTACGAAAGTTCACACAAATTTGAGCTTTTGGGAACAGGAAAGTGTTATGAACTAATTCAAAATTTCTTTTTAGTCATGATCATGTTGAGTTAGGTTAGATGTGTTTTGGTATATCGATAAAACGGATTTCTATATTCATTAATAATGAATAAATATAATGATATATGTAAGATGATTATAAGACTCATTTGAAATGAATTTTTCATTACATTTGCAAGATGATCAGTTTCAGGATTACTAAAAATACGGTATTAAACGGGTAGATACTGTAGATACTTGAAAATGAAGAACATAGATGTTGTTAGCTTAAAAGATCAACAGAAGAGGTAATGGAATAAAATTCCTCGAAAAAATGTTATGTATATATTGTTGCAAAAATTCAAAATACTCACTGAACAAACGTAATGATAATAAATAAAAGCACGACTAAGATTTCGAATTATTGAAGATGAAATTGAAAAAAGTATTACAGATTTAAAACATTCAAATAAATTTTTGAACATCAAATTTCCATAGGAGTTACTTTTATAATAGAAACTCACATTTGTGTGAATTCTGTCAAAACTCATAAACTAAATTGAAAGTTTTCGAACTATTGATCATAAACTGGAGAAAGTGATGTATGACGATAAATCTCTCGTGAGCGCTTAACTTAATCGGGAAACTATAAGAGACCATTTTGTAGACATAAGAATTTCTTACAAAACTAATAGTTTCATGATTTATAATGATTATTTTTCATAGAGTATAACATTCATAAGAAAAGAAACAAATTACTTTCAAATAATCAAACTTTATCAATATATATATATATATATATATATATATATATATATATATATATATATATATATATATATATATATATATATATACACTGGGTGATTCATCAGTGGCGCAGTGCTCTGTAGCTTGTACACTCTTGAAGTTATCATTTTGTTCGAACGGTATTGTATTTAGAACTTAAAATCTACTTCAGCAATTTATTTTGAAATAAACAGGGTGTCCCAATTTACTATGAAAAAATCTTGGGAGGTTTTTTCAGAATGGAAGACCAATTTTGTGTTCAAGATTCAAGAGCGTCCTAAACTCTGTTATAATATCTTTAAGTTATAAGTATTTCTTCTGAGTAGTTTCGTCTCAATATTTTTTTTCGAGAAAATTCATGAAAATAGGCTCTCACATCATCGCATGCTCCTTCGCCATGATGAATACGTTTTACCTTTCATTTTCTTATTGTTCAAGGATAGCTTTATTGATGAATTGAAATAGATTATCCAGATTTTTACTTCTGTGCGAATAATGATGCATGTTAATGAGTTTGATACGGTTTGTAGAATTTTCATCAGAAATTTTTACAAATAATCGAATGTTTCGAAAATGGTCGTAGACAAAGATAAGGTGACTTCTGAAAATATAAAAAAAATCAAGATATGATATTTTGAAATTAATAATAATAATAATATAATAATATAATAATTAAAAATATATAAATAATACAGTCTCCCACCTGCTGTTTATGGATGACATCAAATAATATTCTTCGAACAAGAAGCAATTGGTTGATTTGCTGAAAACTGTCAGTGAGTTCTCGGCAGATGTTCATATGAAATTCGGGATTGAAAAATGTAAGATCCTGAACATTCGAAGAAGAAAAGTCATAGATGGTGAAACACAACTTCCACACGGTGATATTATACAGTGTATGAAAGATGGCGAAACGTACAAATATCTGGGATACCAACAAGCCAGATTGCTAGACCAAACACAATCAAAGGAGAAAATTCGTTCAGAATACAGTCAGCGTCTGAAGACTGTACTGAAATCAATGTTGAACTCGGGGAATCTAGTCAAGGCAATTAACACCTACGCCATTCCAGTGTTGCTTTACTCATTTGGAATAATCAGATGGACTGAGACAAAACTGGATGATATTCAAAGGCAGACCCGAACGATGCTAACAAAGTACAACAACCATCATCCAAAATCGTCGGTGATACGAACAACTTCGAAGCGGAAAGAAGGAGGACGCAGATTAAGAGACTGTCAATTTACACACCGAACAGATAAAAATCTCAGAGAATTCTTCTCAGCAAAAGCTCTCACTTCTGACCTCCATAGAGTGGTATCGTTGGCTGATAAGGGATATACACCTCTACATCTTGCTACCAGAGATGACCTGCTGAATTTACAGTTCCTATCAGATACTGAAAAACAAGAGCAATGGTCAAGAAAGGAACTGCATGGACGACATTACCATAAGATTAATCAACCACACATCGACAAAAAAGCCTCCAACAAAAGGTTGATGAAAGGAGAACTATTCCTGGAAACAGAGGGATTCCTTATGGCCATCCAAGATCAAGTGATCGCTACAAATGACTACAAAAAATTCATTATGAAGGACAGAACATTACAAACAGATAGGTGCAGAAAATTCCATATAAGAACGGAGACTAAACAGCATATTACGTCCGGATGCGAACAACTGGCCAATACGGACTATCTTCACAAGCATAATCAAGTGTGCAATATTATCCATCAGAAACTTGCACACAAGTACGGACTTCTGAATACCTTCCAGCCATATTACAAGTATCAGCCGGCGCCCGTACTGGAAAATGACTCTATCAGACTATACTACGATAGGCCTGTTATCACTGACAGAATGGTGACGAATAATAGGCCGGACATAGTGGTGTATGATAAGAGAGCCAGAACCGCAATGCTAGTGGATGTCGCCATACCGAATAATAACAACGTGCTGAATAAGTTCCAGCAGAAAAGTCCAAATACACAGACCTTGCTATTGAGATCAAACAGATGTGGCACCTCGAGAAAATAGATATTGTTCCTGACATCGTATCCTCGACTGGGTTAATACCCAAAACTTTGCATGGTAGCCTTAAGAAATTAGAATTGCATAAGAATACATATATAGAAATGCAAAAAGCTGTAATTCTTAATACATGTAGGATATTTAGGAAATTTATGTCAAGTATATTGTAATCGAGCCTATTCCCTTTGATTGCTGAATCTGGGAAAGGTAAATTGTATCCAGCTAACAGCCTTTTTAAAGATCTTGATGCTTGGAGAGGTTTTTATGGACATAGGTAATTTATTTTATTGAATGAAGCCATTGTGAAACAAATTATATTGACTATATGTGGCAATAACTTCAGATACGTATAAATTTTCACCTGAGCGGGTTGGATAATCATGGACATCTCTAACAAATGTTACTTGCTCACTTGGATGACGTGGATACATGTTATTTAGTATCTTGTATATGACATGCATAGTATTTACAAATACAATCTGACGAACACTCAAAAGGCCAGTACTCCGAAGCATGTCTGCCACACTAGCATATTTAGTGCAACCAAGAATAGACCTTAGTGCTTGATTCTGTTTTTTTTTTGGAGATTATTCAATTCTGTGTTGTTAAAAAGGATAAAATGCTTGAACAATAGTTGAAATGTGGCAAGATAATAGTTTTATGAATCAATGTTTCAGACCAACCACTTAGATATTTTCCTATTCTATTCATTAAATATATTTTCTTTGAACTTTATTTGCAGTATAGGTAGCACGACTAGAGAATGATAGAGCACTGTCGATCAACACTTCAAGGTACTTGCACTCCTCGACCTGAATAACCCTTTCACCATCAATGTAAATTTCTATATGATTGTAGGTATCGACTAAATTATACCGGCTTTTTATAATCATAAAATTCGTCTTTTTTATATTCATTTGCAGACTGTTGTTTTTCAACCATTCAGATACACTTAAAAGGTCACTAATAATTGTATCTATGATGTCCTGCACATTCTTCCCAATGAAAAATAGCAATGCATCATCAGCAAAGAACCGACCACCACACTGACGCACACTATGCACCATATCATTTATGTACAGTAAAAAAAGTTAGGCCCCAGTACCGTTCCCTGGGGAACACCAAATTCAGTCATCAAAGCTGCCAACACCTGATCTCCATACTTAGTCACTTGTGTACGGTTATTCAAGTATTCACCAAACCACTTCAGATTAACTTCACCAAAGCCGATTTTTTTGAGTTTTTGTTAAGAGTACCTGTCTGTCGATGGTACTTGGTCTCCAAAGCATTCTTCCAATCAATGAGAACAGACTGTAAGGCACGTTCGCCTGAATTATTCTTTCTGAATCCAGATTGAAATTGGGTTAATGGTTTGTTTCGTTCAACGAACTCTATAATTTGTTCATTCACAACCGTTTCCAATAACTTCTCATAAGATGGAACTGTATTGATAGGTCTAAACTTTCAGGCTTAATCGTATTTGTAATTTTTTCAACAGGAATGACAGTACTAAGCCACCAATCTTCGGGAAACGTTCCAGTTTCCAGGCTATTATTGACAAGATCTACGGCATCAAAGGCCAGCAGCAATATCTTATAATTGATACTGTCTACACCATTTTTTTTTTCATCTTTCTAACGATTTTTTTCAATTGATTCATACTGAGTAATCTAAATATCTCAAGTCTATAGTTACTATCTGGAATTTCATATAATACTTGGCTGATGCTACCTGTTTTAAGTTTAGTAGCAATCTTCTCAATGCTGTCTACAAAAAATTGATTGAATTTATGGGCTATCTCAAGATGATCCTCAAGTAACTGGTTGTCAAACATTTCCTTCTTACGAGAAAGGTCACAACCAATAAGCTGCTTCATGGTCTTCCACGTTTCCAATGAGTCTCCTGAATTTTCATCTATCTTCTCCCTATAATATTTCTCTTTATTTTCCCTGATCAATTTGACAACCTTGTTTCTCTGAATCTTGAATGAATTCCAATCATTTTCATTTTTCATTATAATGGATTTTTTATGAAGAATCACTCTTTTTCTAATATTTTCTTCAATTTTATATGTCCACCATTTATTATCACCCCACTTGCTAGTCACGGTTTTTGTTTTCAGTGGTGCATGACCCATGCATGCTCCCCCAATACACCCCCGCAGAGCTTTTGCCAGTAAATCTGTGTGAATTACAATATTCAATATTTTTTTTGAGTCACTCCTGTATAAAATGAGAATAATCTATTTCAATTCATCAATAAAACTATCCTTGTGTAATAAGAAAACGAAAGGAAAAGTATTCATCCTCTCTGGCTGAAGGAGGAATATTGTAATTTTAAAAATATCATATCTTGACTTTTTTTTATATTTTTGCATAGGTAACCTTATCTTTCTCTTCGACCATTTTCGAAATATTCGATTATTTGTAAAAATTTCTGATGAAAGTCCTACAAACCGTAGCAAACTCATTAACATAAATCATTATTCGCACAGAAGGAAATGAGGATAATCTATTTCAATTCATCAATGAAGCTATCCTTGAACAATAAGAAAACAAATGGAAAAAGGTATTCATCCTCTCTGGCCGAAGGAGCATGCGATGATGTGAGATACTATTTTCATGAATTTTCACGGAAAAAAATATTGAGACGAAACTACTTACCAAAACAACTTGATACCTAAAGACGAATCTTGAACAAAGAAAGTGGTCTTCCAATCTGAAAAACCACCTAAGATTTTTTTATAGAAAATTGGGACACCCTGTTTACTTCAAAATAAACTGCTGAAGTAGACTTTTACTTTCTAAATACAATACCGTTCGTACAAAGATGAAATCTTCATGAGTAACAAAAATGAAATCTTCAAGATTTTTTCAGTTTATGATCAATAGTTCGAAAACTTTTAATTTAATTCATGAGTTTTGAGAAAATTCACACAAATTTGAGTTTCTATTATGAAAGTAAGTCCTACAGAAATTTATTTGAATGCTTCTATTCTTATAATACTTTTTTCAATAATTTTGTATTATTATAACATTTGTTCAGTGCGTATCTCAATTTTTTCCACAAAATATACATAACATTTTTATCGAGAAAATTTTCATTCCATTACCCTTCTCTCAATCTTTCGAAGCTAACACCATCAATGATATTTATTCATTATCAATAAATAAAAAATCCGTTTTAACGATATACCAATACACATCTAACCTAACCCAACATTACCATGACTAAAAAAGAAATTTTAAATTAGTTCATAACATTTTTCTGTTCCCAAAAGCCCAAATTTGTGTAAATATTCCTAAAACTCATGAATTCGATTATTGTTCAAAATCTGTAAAATTGATATTTGAATATAAATACCTCGTAAACCCTTAACTAGATCAAAAATTATAGGAGATCATTTTTGTAGAGCACTAAATTTTCTGCGAAAATATGAGATTTATGATTCATAATATTCATATTTCTTTTATTGAGCTATAAAATTCATAAGAAAAGAAAAAATGTACCTTCAAATAGTCAAACTTCAACCGTTAATATCTTTTGAATGGTTAGGTTTACGAAAAAATCCTAGGAAGCTTTTGTTGTTGAACATTCAACTTTCTACGAAATCTATGAAATGTATATGTTTTCAAGTAGTTGAAAGCGAGATATCAATTTTTCTATGTAATAATGAGAACCCAATAGAAAACTGTAAGGCGGAGATCCTTCGCGTTACAATTAAGAGCTCCTACTTGGGGAGACTTCCTTACAGCTGTCTAGGAACATAGTTCCTAGTACCAAGCGAAAGAAAGAAAATTCGATTTTTTTTACCCACCCTATTGCCCAGGTCGTCTAGCGTGATCATTTTTTTCTAGGAAACGTTAGATCACAAAAGAAATCGTAGTATGACCAAATCCATTTTTTTTTGATAGTTCAAACCTCGTTGATACAACATCAGGATTTAGATACAAACGCCAGTTGAGAAGTAAAGAATGACGTTACATAGTCCCCAAATTAACAAGGAATAACTTATATGGCAACCACACATATCCTAGAAATGAGTTCAGGAAAACCTTCTATGAGGCGTCCGTAGACTTGACAGCCTGGATCTGCAACCAGACAAACATGGCAATTTGTGCACTAGGCAGCCACGAATATCGGGTTGAACCAGTCATTAGAAATGCAGACATGGAACTCATCCTTTTCTAATGAATCAAATCAATGTGATTGTACTTATCAAAACGCTTATGTTGCTTTTATTAAACTAGTAATTGCTTATATGGACTGCATCTATCAAGGGAACGAACGTTATTTACGTTATTCGGTTTTACTCTCTGGGTAGCTTGCTACTCTCAAAACTAGCCTTCTCTCATTCCGATCTCAGAGGTAATCTTGAGAACATAACGATTCTTCTATCAGTCTGATAAAACTTTGGTTGAGTACAATCAGAATAAATTTGTTTGTATTCGAGCACTTATTGTAGCTGTCAGAATAATATGAAATTCTTCGTCTAAATGAAACAAGCTCGAATTGTAATATTAGAACCCTCGACTGAACTTTTCGAATGGTTTTTGAACGGTTACATTGATATTCCCATGTTGTTGAATGTCTGACATCATTTTAATAGGTATGAAATGAGACTTGTAGGGTTTTTCTAAAAGAAAAAAGCTAATTTTGATCCTGTTTACTACAAAATAAATTGCTGATGAAGATTCTTAATTTCTAAAAATAATACTGTTCGTAAAAAAATGAAATCTTCAAGAGTGTACGAGCTACAGAGCACCACGCCACTGGTGAATCACCCTGTATATATTCTTTCGAAAAGAGATAATTTACAAAAATTAGAATAATTGTATTTACAATAAATGCTCATATCTAAAATTTTGGTGAGTCAGAAAAACACTTTTATAAAAAATCAGCGAATAAATAGAATACCAGCGAAAAAAAACATACCATGCTCGTTCCTTAATCAGGCATCGGAACTCGCATCATGTCTCCTTCGATCGCTCCTAAGTGTGAGGACAGGAAAAGTGACAGTGGAACCATACTATCTTGCGTATGATTCAATAAACGAGTGAAAAGACCAATAATAACATTTAAACGTTTAGGTTTACGAAGAAATCATAGGAAGCTATTTTGTAGAACATTCAATTTCCTACGGAATCTATAAAACAATATATTTTATCAAGTTTTGAAAGCGAGATACGAATGTTTCTGTGATAATGAGAAAAAAAGAAAACTGTAAGGAGGAGGACCTTCCTGTTACAATTAAGGGCTCGTATGTGGCGAGACTTCCTTAGAGGTTTCTAGAAACCTATTTTTCAGAGAACCAAAAAAAAAATTCGTTTTTTTCTGACCCACCCTACTGGGCAAGGCATAAAATGCTGTATTTTAGCAATGAAACATCACTTATATTAATTCACTCAACTCATCTCACAATCACGCTTTGGTTAGTATTAAACACGTTTGGAAACGTCTCCCACAGTAAAACCTTCATAGCAGTAGATCTACAACAACTTCTAAGTTTACCGCAGAACACAACGTAATAAAACCTCAGTTCAGTGGAGTCCACTGGATAAATTTGGAAAAATGCGTGAACAAATTATTTTCAAAATTTCTCAACAATTTTTTTTTTAAGAAGTTTGAACCCCTGGGAATATTTTCATGTGAGTATAAATAAATCTACCTAATACGTACCATACAAACCATCATACATATTTTCCATAGTTTCTCCACAACAAACTCAAAAAATTTTCTAAATAACTGCGATCCCACTAACAAAGGGTCGACAGAATATGCAGTTATACCATATTTTTTCAATCGTTTTGCAAATACTCGAGCTGCCATTATATTACACAGTTTCGAATTTGCATAAAACTGTTTGATATAAGAAACTGTGTGAGGGTAATCTGTCAAATTGAGATTTTCCATTCTCAAATTGTGTAGTAGTGCAGTTGCCGAGCTTACAAAGATGACCCTTGCTCCGTCAGCATTTTTTAGCGGTTCTGAAAAAAATGGATTATATTTCTCTTAATAGATGAATCAATACGAGGACTATGTTGTATATTTTGAGATGCCACGAAACTATTGATGTTAAGGCTGATATCATTGCATAATTAAAAACCCTGTCTTTCATAAGGTAATAAACACCTCGAAAAAGTCTAGGGAACACTTACCAATATCATTAAAATATGAATTTGATGATTCGAATTTATAGAAATCTTTCGGTTTTTGTTAGGATGTATTGTATATAATGTATTCTCAAGAAAAAACAATATTTGACTTCTCCCAAAAAATTTGGAATTTGAAAATGACGAAATTTGGTAAAACAAAAAAAAATCCTGAACTAATATTTTCGAAACAATATGGAAGCACTCATATTTTTCAGTACCCAGAAGGTCCACCTCTGTTATTAAGGACACTTTGGCATCGTCGCGGCATGCTCAATATTAAATTGTCTATTATATTTGAACCTAAGTCATTCCAAGCCCCCTGAATTGCTAATCGAAGCTCCTATTCATGATGGAAGACGTTTTGACACAGGAGATTTCTTTTTAGGGTGTCCCACACATGCTCGATGGGATTCAGATCTGGGGAGCAGGATGGCCACGGTAGAAGATCGATATCATTCTCTTCAAGAATGTTCAAGACAACTCTTGCAACATGATGAGGGGCATTATCTTGTTCGAAGAGTGGATTTTGACCCATTGTTTGGAGATACGGTACCACTACAGGTAAAACTATCTCATTTGCGTAAGAATTTCCCGTGAGGTTGTTCTGTATGAAAACGTGTTCAATTCTTCCACCAAGGCGTATACCTCCCCAAAACATCACTGATCCGCCTCTCTGTCTAACAACTACTCGAGCATGCTGGAGACGGTTTTGCTTTCCAGGTTCCCTCCATATTCGAATTCTTCCCGAATCAGGATAATAACTAAATTTAGATTCATCACTGAAGAGAACTGTGGCCCACCTCTCTAAATCCCAGTTTACGTGTTCTTGGCACTAGGCTAAACGAGCAGCGCGTTTTCCATGGGTCAGTTGTGGAACTCTTAAATAACGTCTGGAGTGGAGTTGACCTTTCGTGCAGTCGATTTCTCACAGTTTGGTCGGAAATTTGTACATTATGATTTCGTGATAGCTCCTGAGCTAATTGAGATGCTGTGGTAGTACGATCTCTTCTGGCTTGTAAAATCAAGTACCGGTCTTGTACGGCGTTCTTCTTCGCTAACTGTTTCATTGAAACGCGACCATAAACGGTTTATGACACTTGGGCTACTTCCAGAACCCTGGATACTTCCCGTTGTGAGCTCCCAGCTTGGAGCATGCCAACGGCTCGTACCATCCCTTCTCTAGTCAAATGTCGTCTTTCCATGGTCGAATCACAAAACTTGAATCTTTCAGTTGTGCTTACAACAGAAACAAAGTGCCAACTAACTGATTTCAAACACTGAATACATGAAATGATTATAAAGCAACGTCGCATCTGCTGCAGTTTTAGTTTTTTATAAAAAAAACTGAAATCTGTTGCGGCACTCTACATAATTTGGTGAGAAATTGATGCAGGTGTTCATTTCTCAGAAGTAATCATCCATATTGATCGTTCTGGATACGACATATCGATATTCAGAAGTGTTCTCTAGACTTTTTTGAGGTGTTTATGACTTCATTTGAGTCGGTGTTTTCATAGACTGAAAGTGATAACGACAATGTGTCAGCACGACAGGGATTTGTCTAGAGAACGTATGTGCGTAGTGATCTATTACGACTACAAAGTTGATTCAACTGAAAAAGTGTTGAACGGTGTTTTAAATCGTGACAAATTGGAGTCGCGTAATGCTAATATTTACGCATCTTAGCCGGCTCGGTGGCGTATGGGATATGATGCTCGTCTCCTACGCAAAGTTACCTGGGTTCAATCCCCACAAAATCGGTGCGATTTTTCAGATTCTGGGAATCGCTTGAGTGTCCATCTTTCGGAGGAGATGTAAAGCTATCGGTCCTGTCTAACAGAGATATGTTGGACATTAAAGATCCCTTCCCTCGACACGAGAGGCGTTCGGCAAAATTACCGGGTTAGTGAGGTGACAGAATTCCCCGTCGTCTCATTAGCCGAAAGGCACAAATAGAGCACGTTAAAGGAAAAACAAACAAACAATTTACGCATCTTTTATAATTTGTGTTTATCAACTTGACTTGAACACTGCACTGGATCCATCGCTATGGCCAGGTGGTGTTTGTATCCGTTTGTTTTTTCCGAAAAAGATGACGACTGTGGAGATAAACTAAAAGTGTGAGTTTTAATTTGAATGTAATGTAGAAAATCGACTAAATATTGTACATTTAAATATGCAATCTGCAAGGAATAAAATAAAATTATTAAACGCGTTCGCTAATGAAAATGATCAGCGTAAAGACTTGTTATGTTTGACCGAACACTATCTAACAAAAAGTGAACAAAAAAGTTTCGCTATTGAAAATTTTAGAGTGGTTTCACATTATTCTTGAAATGAACCTATGGGTGGAAGTCTTGTTATGTACAAGGATGACTTGAATTGTGTTGAACTTGGTTCAGTGAAATATTTGTCTCAGCAATGTCACTGTGAATATTCCGCAGTTGAAATATGTGATCAAAACATTCTTCTGAGGACTGTTTATCGTTCTCCAAGTGGAGATTCTGAAAAATTTATGGAGAATTTTAATAGACTATTGAGTGTATTGTCTGAATTGAAAAAGATATTGTTATGAATGGTGATATTAACCTGTTTTTTAATACTAATGCGAGAGATTATTTATTATTCAAAGATTTTTATCGTCTTTTGGTATTGTATCAACAATTTTGAGCCATCTCGTTGCAAAAGGCACAACATGGGGCTTCAAGATTTATGTTATATACCGAAGGGCATTAAGTGATCCATTGCCAATAATCTCCAGTTTTGTTCGTACTCCCAAGCATATGCCACCCCATATCATAACTGACCCTCCACCGTATTGCTCAGTTCCTGCGAAGTTCACTTGATTATACTGTTCCCTCGATGCCTCCATATTCTATCTCTACCATCCACGAAATTCACACAATATCGGCTCTCATCTCTAAATAAAACTCGTCTCCACTAATTGATTGTCCATGCTACATGCTCCCTAGCAAATGCCAATCTTGCTACCCGATGGGCTCTATCGAGTCTTGGTGCTCTTGCTTGGGCGTATGATCTCAGACCAACTTCTTTTAATCGTCTTCTGACTGTCCTCACACTGACGTTAATGTTATCCACTCCTTGTAAAAGGTTACGTGCCTGAACAGCAGTAAGACGAGGATTTCTTATGGTTTGATTGACGATGAAACGGTCATGTATAGCGCGGGTTGCCCGATTTCTTCCTTGTCCCCGCCTCCTCACGTACAATCCAGTTTCCTGTAACGTCGGTAGATTCGATGGATAACCGGCGTCGAGCCGCCCAACATGATACCGACTGAGCGTTAGGTGCGCCCTTCCTCTATCAATGTAACTGCCCTTGCTACTGAGGTTGGTGGTAAATCTCTCATTCTGAATGATAAATACCGTTTCGAATCGTAAACAGTAAAAGAATCACAAAACACCGCAACCGATCGAATTAGTATCAAATCAAAGAATGGAAAACTCTCATTCTTTAAACAAGTGCAAATGTGGTCATATACAAAAAATTGTGTGTTGTATTTCATAATTGATAAAAAAAGGTGTGCACATGTGTGAATGAAAAGTTTTATCAATGGTCCCAGAATTCACTTGTGTATTTCAATACCTACCGACTGTTATCTCCTATGAATTCCTAATTTTCACCAAATTAACCAAATTGTCATCAATAACTAATGCAATTCGAACATAAAAATCGCAAACGACAATTTCGACACTCCTGAGTGATAATAAGAAAATTCCAAATTGATAGACGAATTTTAATGACAATTTCTTGATTCAATGGAATTTCTCCAAAATGGTGATTTTCCACTTGAAATTAAATATATTTTGCAAAAATAGAGGTAAACGCATGAAACAAGAAGGGCGTTACTGTAGGTAGGTTTGTCCTGACAAACTATGATATTGTACGTTTCAACTCGGACCACGAAATTCCACAGGGTGTTACGAATTTTTGACAAAAAAAACACTTTTAGTTTTGCCCCGTATAAATTTTTTTCAAATTTTTTGTTTTCTCTTATAATTTTTCAAAGCAGAAGAGTTGATCTATAACTTGCCAAACAAATCATCTAAATCGGTTGAGAATTAGGAGAAATATCGAACTTCGAATTTGGTTAAATTTTCGATTGTTCCGCTAATTTTGCCTCCGAGTGTAGAACTGATTAGAAGCGTTTTGAACGTTATCATTTATCCCCTGACTAAACTCTTTAACCAATGTATAGATGAAGGAATATTTCTTGACGCTTTTGAAGATTTCAAAGATTATCCCAATTCAATAAATGGTGCTGTTGACTATTGAGTGTATTGTCTAAATTGAAAAAGATATTGTTCTAAATGGTGACTTTAACCTATTTTTAATACTAATGAGAGAGATTACTTCTTATTCAAAAATTTGTTATCGTCTTTTGGTATTATATCAACAATTTTTGAGCCATCTCGTAGCAGCAACTGTTTCGACAGAGTGTTTTGGTTAATTTTGATGGTTATAGAAATTTTGACAGTTGGGCGAGTGACCCGGGTTTGTCAGATCATGGTGCGGTCAACATAACTGTTGATTCATTTGTGGAATGGAGCGAAGGGATTAAACATGTGAGTCAGCCAATTACCTGTAGAGGTAAGCAAAAGTTCTTTTCTGTTCTGTCTAAGAAAAATTGGGATTTTATTGATTCGACTGGAAATTATGTCTACTTGAAGTGGGATGAATTTATGACGGTTTTTATTGAGGCAGTTGATGTCGCCTTTCGCGAGAGAGGGGTTTATCCTGTGTGAGTGGTTCAATTGGTTGAATGATGACATTCGCATGAAGAGGGAACACTTGAGGTTTTTGGTGAATTGAGACAAAATTTTCCTGGTAGTGATTGTGTTCTTGTTGCTCTGCAGTCAGCTAGATATAATTATAATAAAGCCATTTCTGATTCAAAGTGTATAGCCTATAAAAAGCATATTTTGAATTCCAAGAACAAAAATGAAGCTTATTGAGAGATATATCAAACTAACATGAATAAGAAGAAGAATATAAAAGTTGATTTAAGTCCAGATAGTTTAAACTCATTATTTTGAATATTTCCTATGAACTTAAGAGGAAAATTCCTAAACCCAAAAATACTTACAGGCATTGATTAAGACATTGATCCACTTTGCATAATCCTACTTTTCATTTCGATCAACTCACTTATATACAGCTGAGGGATATTATAAACGGACTTTCTAACAAAAGAAGCAAGGAACATTATCACCTGAACCTACACTCGGAGGCAAAATTAGCGGAACACTCGAATATTTAAGCAAATTCGAAGTCCGATATTTTTCCTAATTCTCAACCGATTAAGATGATTTTTTCGTCCAGTTATAGATCAACTCTTCTGCTTTGTAGAAATTATAAGAGAAAACATAACTAAAAGTGTTTTTTGTCAAAATTCGTAACACCCTGTGGAATTTCGCGGTCCGAGTTGAAACGTACGATATCATGGTCTGTCAAGACACATCTTCCTACAGTAACGCTCTTCTCGTTTTATGCATTTATCTCTATTTTTACAAGAGATATCCAATTTGAAGCGAAAAGTCACAAATTGCAAGAATGTATTTTTAGTATTGCGTAGGTGCATAACATCGGAGAATAGCCAAAAAATAAAATCAAAATTAGAGAAGCGGAAATCTAACGAAATGAAAAATTTTGTACACTGGTAAAATCGTTGATTTTGCACATTCATTTTTGAATTTTTTTTTGTGACAATCTGTAATAATTATCATTCCTGTCCAAAATTGAGAGTAGGTGTGTTTTCTGGCGATACACTCGTGAAATGAAATGAACATGTTGAGAAAAATGTTCATGATGACCCACAAAAAAAAAACATTTTATTTTAGTAGCGAGTATGACCCCCCCCCGAGCTCTTATTACAGCGCGCATACGATTTTGCATACTCCCAATGATGTTGTCTATCATCTGTTGAGGTATGTTGTCCCACTCTTCCACCAAATCCAATGTCAGCTCTTCAACGTTGCCTGGATTTCGTTGTCGAACCCTCCTTCCAAGAATGTCCCAAACGTGTTCGATCGGGTTTAAATCCGGTGACCCTCGACGGCCAGTCCATTCGTGTGATCCCAACTTCATTGATATATTCTATCACTATGCGCGCAGTATAAGGGCGCGCGTTATCGTGCATAAAAAGGAAATTTTCCCCTATGTAAGGAGCAAAAGGCACAACATGGGGCTCCAAGATTTCCGTTATATACCGATGGGCATTAAGTGATCCATTGCCAATAATCTCCAGTTCTGTTCGTACTCCCAAGCATATGCCACCCCATATCATAACTGACGCTCCACCGTATTGCTCAGTTCCTGTGAAGTTCGCTTGATTGTACCGTTTCCCTCGAAGCCTCCATATTTTATCTCTACCATCCATGAAATTCACACAATATCGGCTCTCATCACTAAATAAAACTCGTCTCCACTGATTGATTGTCCATGCTACATGCTCCTTAGCAAACGCCAATCTTGCTACCCGATGGGCTCTATCGAGTCTTGGTGCTCTTGCTTGCACGTATGATCTCAGACCAACTTCATTTAATCGTATTCTGACTGTCCTCACACTGACGTTAATGCTATCCACTGCTTGTAAAAGGTTATGTGCCTGAACAGCAGTAAGACGAGGATTTCTTATGGTTTGATTGACGATGAAACGGTCATGTATAGCGCGGGTTGACCGATTTCTCCCTTGTCCCCACCTCCTCACGTACAATCCAGTTTCCCTGTAACGTCGGTAGATTCGATGGATAATCGACGTCGAGACACCCAACATGGTAGCGACTGAGCGGTAGCTGCGCCCTTCCTCGATCAATGTAACTGCCCTTGCTACTGAGGTTGGTGGTAAATCTCTCATTCTGAATGAAAAATACCGTTTCGAATCGTAAACAGTAAAAGAATCACAAAACACCGCAACCGATCGAATTTGTATCAAATCAAAGAATGGAAAACTCTCATTCTTCAAACAAGTGCAAATGTGGTCATATACAGAAAAACGTGTGTTGTATTTCATATTTGATAAAAAAAGGTGTGCACATGTGTAAATGAAAAGTTTTATCAATGGTCCCAGAATTCGGTTGTGTATTTTAATACCTACCGACTGTCATCTCCTATGAATTCCTAATTTTCACCAAATTAACCAAATTGTCATCAATAACTAATGCAATTCGAACATAAAAATCGCAAACGACAATTTCGACACGCTTGAGTGATAATAACAAAATTCCAAATTGATAGACGAATTTTAATGAGAATTTCTTGATTCAATGGAATTTCTCCAAAATGGTGATTTTCCACTTGATATTAAATATATTTTGCAAAAATAGAGATAAACGCATGAAATAAGAAGGGCTTTACTGTAGGAAGATGTGTCTTGACAGACCATGATATTGTACATTTCAACTCGGACCACGAAATTCCACAGGGTGTTACGAATTTTTGACAAAAAAAAACAGTTTTAGTTTTTCCCCGTATATATTTTTTCAAATTTTTTGTTTTCTCTCAAAATTTCCACAAAGCAGAAGAGTTGGTCTATAACTTGCCGAAAAAATCATCTAAATCGGTTGAGAATTAGGAAAAATATCGGACTTCGAATTTGGTTAAATTTTCGAGTGTTCCGCTAATTTTGTCTCCGAAAGTAAAACTGATTAGGAGCGTTTTGAACGTTATCATTTATCCCCTGACGAAACTCTTCAACCAATGTATAGATGAAGGAATATTTCCTGACGCTTTGAAGATTTCAAAGATTATCCCAATTCACTAAATGGTGCTGTTGACGAAGTTGATAACTATAGGCCTATAACATTGGTCTCAATTTTTTCGAAAATTTCAGAGGCTGGCCTTAAGTACCAAATTACAAATTATTTTGAAAATTCGGGTCTGTTTTTTGTGAACCAATTCGGCTTTCGTAATAATAGATCTACAGGTCAAGCAATTGAGAAGTTGATTGAGTTTATAGTGAATAGAATGGAGCAAGGTTTTGTGGTTGGGACGTATTTTTACGATCTCAGTAAAGCCTTCGATTGTATATCTCCTGATATACTTATCAACAAGCTATAATTTTATAATTTCAATCATTCGAACTGTAAGCTCCTTAACTCATTTTTAAGTGGAAGAACTCAATACACAGTCGTAAATGGAGTTGCGTCCGACTGCGGTGATATCAGCAGTGGTGTGCCATAAGGATCGGTTCTTGGACCGACTTTGGTGTGGCAGAACTGGTACTTTTCGCTGATGATACCAGCGCAGTCGGCTGTAGCCTCAATGAACAAGATCTACTCAATTCACATACTAACACGCAGCAGTACCTTTTTGATTGATTTTGTGCGAATAACTTGAGTGTTAACCTTGATAAAACTTCTAGGATATTGCTTACTCACCGAGCTCTCAGTTTCAAGAACCCCGAAAACGTTAAATTCTTGGGAGTTATGCTTGACTCAACTCTGAGCTGGGAGGGACACGTCGACTACATTGCGGGCAAAATATCGACAAGTATTTTCTTGATTAGTAATGTAGTAAATATGTTACCTATTGACGGTGTACGCGTGGCCTACTTCTCCTTGATTGAGTCCCATATGTCCTATGCTCTGACGAGCCGGGGTCACTGTCCGCATGCTCCTCGAATATTTTGTCTCCAGAGAAAAGTATTGAGAATAATGGCTAGGAAAGCATATCGAGCTGATGTGAGTAATTCGTTTATTGACATGAACATCTTGACTTTTCCTTCACTTTACATAGTTAATAGCCTTCTTGCAGGTAAAAGCCGTAATGACGAGGTATTGAATAATCAAATTCATTGTTACAATATTCGACAGAATAATGTTATTCGTTTAACCTTCTTAAGACTTAACCCTAGTCGCTGTAGTTTCAATTACTATAGCAGTATGTTCTTTAATAAGCTTCCCGAGATTATACGAAATATACCTTTTAAGCAATTTAAGTATTGTCTAAAGAGGTTTTTACTGCGGCAGGTTTTTACAAAATCGTTCCTTTTTCACCGATTCTCATCAAGTGACCTCATCTGATTTTCACTCTACATTATATGTGCCTATTTATGATTTATGAGACATATTTATTTTGATATTTATATATGAGTATGTATTTTATTCCTGTTCTGGAGTTGAAAATTGACATCTAACATCTAAAGGTGGCAGCGCGCATTTGTTGGTGAAAGTCCAACACGGATTTCAGCCTGTAACCACGAAGTTATCTATTTTGATTCGGATATATAACACAGAGAGGTCACAAGTGAACATGTTGTGGAGGATTCTGTAGCTGATTTTCCGGTCTCCTTGCGAGAATCGGAAGAAGTATGGTGACTAAAAAATATTGTGTTGTTCTTTATACGAGTGACGTGTGGTGCGACAGAGAATTTTTGTTGCTCTACGTTTTCCGACTTTAAAAGATCCATGTCGCGTTTCAGGTTGTGATGCAGCACTGGACCCGCAAACTCCATGATTGGTCTAACATATGTTGTGTAGAGCAGAGTGCAAGTCTTAGGACAACAGTTTTCCTGAGCATGGATATGCTTTTTAATGTTTCATTCACCACATCTAAGATGTAATCGGACCACTTTGAATCTTTATTTATCAAGACCCCCAGATTGTGATGAGAAGTAGAACCAGTTATAGTCGTGCCATAGTATACCGAGTGAAAGTGTTGCTTTTACGCATGTGCAGAACGCTACATTTATCCAAATCAAAGGCTAGTACCAGAGGTTAATCATCCCCTAAATGTTATGGTAGGGTATGTTTTCTCTGTTGAAGTCATATGGCGATTCTATATTCAAGCAGGGATGATAAAACAGTACAGGTGAGTACTAGAAACCCACCTTTTACATCAGTGGAATGAAGGACTTTCTGATGCTGGCAATAACACATTCATCCATAATTTGGCACTGTGCCACAAAACAAAGAGTGCTAGTGCCGTACCTATTGACGAAAAAGTTGCTGATTGGCCTAGGGGCCAAGGAGTTTACCTGACCTTAACCCCGGAGAAAACTTAGAGGGCTGGTTAATCGAGCGAGTGCAAAGAGAGTGATCACTTCAAAGTGTCTATTAATTGAAATTCCTAACAGAGAACGTCTTTGCAACTCCGAACTGAAAGAAAATGCAAGATAGCATCACAGAATAAAGAAACAAAAAATTTAATATAATATACTATAATAGTTCCTGTCCTCGTTTCAAGGTACTACCTGAATTAATTCTGTGCAAAATAATAATTGATTTGACCTACGTGTTTCTCATTTTTATGATAAATATAATTTAGATGCAAATAAAAAAATACGTAAAAGATCAGCAACGAAATATTCGGATGGTAAATTCAGTTAATCTTCAAATGCAAGACATAGGTAATGCCCCTGAAAATATGAGCACCTATTATTGAGTAGATAGTGAGTTATACAAGATGACAAAAGTTCGATGTGTAAAGGTATCTAAATATCAGTCATCCCAAAAGAAACTACCGTTTCTCAGAAGCGTCAATTGATTCTTTAGTTGAGGAAACAAAGCACTAAAAATCACTGAACCTATCAATTATTCCTAGCAAGACCAATTGCTATGAAACTTTTTGCATTCGTTCTGAAAAAGCATCAGAAAAGTTTGTGAAAATTGTAATTTCTGCATGAGAAAAATTCATTTTTCAAAGTGCATATAATATTGCAACCGGGATGGGGTCACACATACGATGGAAACATTGATGGTTAGTTAACACAAACACTCTTAGTAAACGCAGAATTAAAATAGAATAAAAACAGGTAGTTCGTTGGTAAACAACGGCGGTTTGGCAATATGGCGTGGGTACGGAAAGCCGGCTCATGGCAACGCGTGCTGCAGCCGGTTTTCTAAGACAGTGTGAATTAGAAGAGGTTGTTGAAGAGAGAAAAACGGAGTCTCCGAAATACACGGATATTTAAAAAATATGGTTCAGGTAGGCCAAGAGTACGTTTTGTGCCTAGTCTGGTCAAAGGGCCTACTAGGCGATCTGTGATTAAGGCAGCGTGGTTAACACTCTGACACGATTATTCGGAGGGGCCTAGAGCGATCTATGGTGAGATACTGTAGTAGACACGGTAACACGGCCCCCCTTCTGACGATCGCGGTTAGGCGCCTCCATATTGCCATACCGGGTAATAAAACCATGTTGCATCTTTATTGAGGACATGTGCATACGTGTACATCATGCCATTGAAAATTAGAAAATAAAAAAAGAAAAAAGTTTTATCAGGTTATCCTACTTAAATCCAATACGACCCTGTGTGCAGTGCGTCTGTGGCCGTCTTAATATTTTACGAGCCATCAGGCATCAACGCGATGATGACAAGGGAAACCACAGAAAACCTCGTCTACCATAAGCGAGTTGTATGATTTAACTACTTACATTATGAGAGCGTGGTGCAAAGGCTCTATTCAAATTATTCAAATCTAAGATATTTACAATAACAATTTTGGCAGGGGGGGGCGGTTGAAATGCAACTACTTTGTATCTTTATTTGTCAATCACACATAAGATATCAAAAGTGCCTGAAAAAAGAGAAAAATAGTGCTGAAAAAAAAACAATTTACTAACCTATGACACAGGACACATGATGAATTTGTCGTGCGTTGAACAACTGCGACTGCGAGTAGGTTCTAGATTCACAAGCGTACTGGTCATCCAAAAACACTATACTAACACACTCGTCATTGGGCGCCACTTGGTGTTGTCTTCGGTCCAAGAACCGGATGCTTCCTACTGGGTGGTAGATTAATTCTGCGGTCAATGAATTAGACGAATACTATCCATGTGCGTCGTTGCTATTGTTCGTGTTGGTCTTACCACGTGCGTTGGCTTCACCTCGTGTGCGGAAGCAGCCGAATTCTTCACTTGGATTCTCGTATCAATACTTATCGGCAAACTCAGTCGGGATGGGTTCTTTTTCTCAACGGAGAAAACAATGCTCTAATGAACACGTTGCGCTCCACTTTCTATCGGGATGGGGTCACATGATGGAAAAACTGACGGTTAACACAAACACTCTTTGTAAACGTAGAACTAAATTGAAAGAGTACGTTCTGTACATTGCCTGGTCGAAGGGCCCACTAGGCGATCTGTGATTAAGGAAGCGTGGTTAACACGGTAACACGCTTATTCTGAGGGGCCTAGAGCGATCTATGGTGAGATACCGTAGTGGACACGGTAATATGAAAAATTCGGATCTCGGAAGATATGGACAGAAATGAGTTCCAATTTGTTACTCGGGGGTTTTTGAGGTCGCTGAACACGAATATGATAACGGCGATGGTCCTCCAGCTACCTGGTGCCGAGGGTGCACCTGGTCTTCTAGAGTTTTGCTCGAGGACCATCGTCGTTATCATATTCGTGGTGTTCAGCGAACTCGAAAACCCCCGAGTAACGAATTGGAACTCAATTCAGTCAATTTTTCCGAGTTGCAAATTTTTCATATTATATGCACTTTGGAAAATGCTTTCTTCTTATGCAGAAAATCCAGTTTTATATTACCAAGGCCGATTAAGTTTACAAACTTTTCTGATTATTTTTCAAAACGAATGCAAATAGTTTGATCTTGCTAGGGAAATTTGGTAGGTTTGATGCTTCGTTTCCTCGACTACGTATTCAATGCAATCTTCTTCCTAGGCTACCTTAAAAATTCACCCTGAAGTCTTCAAGAAGTCAAACATAAAACACAATGAGTACTCACTATTTTTGTCGATTACACCCTAATTCTTTTACTTACCTAACAGCAAATGAGTTAACAGAAACGCTCCAAAAAAATTAACTTGCATCACATGATTAAGACCGTCAGCGGTCATCTTATTCGTAGAGAGACCAATGGCAGCATTATTGATTAAAATATCTATTTTTTTCTCAGATATCTTAATACCTTCACAAAATTCCCTGACAGTCTTCAAAGATGATAAGTCCACATATTTATACGATACATTTGGATTTTGTGTTTTCCTTATTATTTCATCTCGGGAATTTTCTCCATTTACACAGTCTGCTATAATTACTTTACAACCTCTGGAAGCTAGGAGGGTAGCTATTCCATAACCAGCTCCTGAAATATTTCGCTCTTTAAAAATGAATAAATGCATAAGCAATCTGAATATCTGAATGTCATTTAGATTAAACCAGTGCATAACTTTGTGCCTGTTGAATATACTACTAAAGTAAATACAGAGTGCTCCATCTCAAACAAACCACGCAGTAGATTTATTTTATATTTCCGAAGGGTGAGTAGCACCTGCGTGTATTAACCAGTAACTTCGATCAGCTTGAGGCTTTAGATAAGGAAATTAGTTTTTGTCGTAAAGTCTTCTGAAAGCCCTTCTTAAAAACTACAAGAATCTTAAAAATATTCCATTCTTTCCTCATGTTTACAATAAAAAAATAAGACACAATGATTTCAAATCGAATGTTGAAATGATTCAGTATTGACTTTCACGCTATTATACAATCTTGACTGAAAACTGTCTCTAGCATGCTTTTGCATATTTGGAGTTATTTTACACAGTTCGTTGGCATAAATAGTTCAAATTCTTGGACTGAATCAAAAAGATATGGGACTCAAGATGTTCACAGAAGAAAAAGTCTGTAGGGTTCAGGTCAGGTAGGGGTAGCCTACTCCATAGCACCAATATATAATAATCTGAAGTATTTATAAACTGGAGCGGCGAAGTGGAAAAATGCAATTGTTCTTCGAATAGTACGGTTTGAATTACCAAGAATAATTTAGGTTTTCTGGGTTTTCGGTGAGGGTTTCCCGTAAAAAAGAAAGATTTGTATCGCTTTAAAATATACAATTATGCCGGTCAACCTCTCCATGAAGTTCAAAGGAGCAGGCGCCAGAGGAATAACTGTTGTACAATAAATGCAGGTTATTGTTGATGAGTTCGACATTTTCGTAAAACTCCTGCCTTCATCATAATCATTCAATCGATAAACTGATTTGATTTTGACCGTATAGAATGGAGGTATTTATATGAGATTCTGAATTTGTAATTCTAGAACATCGGAAGCTGCAGAAAAGTGTTGTAGACATTAAGTGCTTGGCATAAGTAGGACATTATTCTGCATTCCCATGGATGCCCTTATTTTATACATCATTGAAGCAGTCTTAATAAAGTTAGTGTAATGGATTAGTTGCGTCTCGGGTCTCAACATATTATGGCTTTACTTTTGTCGTACCCTTTGCAGATAGATAAACTGATTAATACACTCCCCACAAAAATTGTTGCATCACCCTACTTTTACGACAATACTATATAATTTTTCAGGTTGGTCATTCAAGAGTCGCTTGGTAAATTTCAGAAGTGTAAAATAAGGAGATATCATTCAAAAGAGATGAGTTTATGATGGAAAATATCATCAATTTTCGAGTTAATGAAAAATTAAAAAAAATCTACCATCTTCAAACATTCGCGAAGAGACCAATCAACTAGCATCGCAAGGTTACTAATTATTTTCAAAATCGAGTGTTTCCTCTCGGGCCCTAATTACTGCCAGATATATATATATATATATATATATATATATATATATATATATATATATATATATATATATATATATATATATATATACAATGTAATCGTATATTACTTACACTACTCACTTAGAGTTTTACTTATCATTTGTTGTTTGTTCTCAAGTTGTTTCTACTTATTTATTATCTCACTACTAAGTATCTATTATGTAAAAAACACTAAGGCTACCTCTTTGCAAGCTAGTTTTACAGCCTCCATTATTACACGCCCTAAATTTCAACTAGATTCTACAAGTTGTTTTTTTTTCTGCAGCCATGTCTTCTTTTACCCGTTCGAACGTTTTTCAGTACGCCACTGATCAGCGTACAATAAATTTTCGTCATCTTTGTTCAATTTAGAAACTCTTTTGACACTTCGCTAAATAAAAAATAATAATAGAAATACTCGATAGGTATGTCCAAAATTTCTCTTATTTTGAAAGCTCGTCTTCTGAGACTCAACTTATACTTATTCAATATCAAAATAAAAAAAGAACAATTAAGAACTAAATAAATTGCTCCACTAGCAGAAATACAGGTCTCTGTCCTTTTTCGCATTATCACGCACTGAAATATTCCTGGGTAATTTCTTATCTTGTCAGAATAGGTTATTATTCGATTTCCCAATTCTTCTACAGTGTTCACTGCAGATATCCCCTTAAGGAAAATTCTGACCTATTTGAGTCTAGGTACCTAGGAGGCCATCGTTCTGGCCCACCCGACCTATCCATTGGTTGTTGAATGTATTATTCAAGAATTCCCTTGCATCTCCACTGATATGTTCTGATGCCCCGTCATGCATGAACCACATCATGTTTCGCACCGAAAGTGGCACATCCTCGAGCAATGAAGGTAACTCCTCCTCAAGAAATTTATGATAAGCGGGACCGTTCAGTCTGTTAGGCAAAAAAACTGGCTCAATCAAATAATTTCTAATTATTCCGACCCAGAGATTTCGTGAGAAATGTTCTTGATGATGAGATTCATCAATCAAATGGGGGTTTGGATGTGTTGAATATGAAACAGGTACAATGAAAGGTCGGGGAGAATCCTTCAAACTAGAACATGTGAAATATTCAACTGATTTCTAGTTATGCTTGTACTCACACGAGGATTCGAATCAATACAATACAAAACTGCCTCCTCAATATCTGGTATTCTCATAGTTTGAGTTGCACCTTTTGAATGATCATTTGTAGTAGAACTACCAGTTTCCCTCAACCTTCTGTGGATATTTCAAAATATTTCCTGTCTGGTGTTACTCGATTTGGAAAGCGTACCTGATATAATCGCCTAGCTTTTGTTGTGTTTTCGTCAGCTAGATCTTACATGTAATGGATATCATCCAATTCGGCGTTAGTAAAATTAGCCATTTTTTTTTACAGCAATAGCTTCGAAAGTCTTGAAACTAATCGTGGATTTAATAAACAATTCGGGCAGACACTGCTTTATCTTCAGCAACTGTATAAATAACTAAATAAATAAATAAATGAAAAAAATCAAAGCCATGTAATTGTTTAATGATTTTTTGCTCGAGAACGGTTGGCGATACGAAAAAATTACAGGTGTCAAAAAAGTTCCTAAATTGAACGAAGATTACGAAAATTGATTGTACGATGATCAGTGGTGTTTTGCTGAAAAATTTGAAGGGCAAAAGAAGACATGGCTCCGGAAAAGAAAACACAAACACAAATAGCTTTCATTCAAAATTTAGCTGAATATCTCAGAAACTGCAGGAGTTTTGAAGAAAAAACTAATTTTTTCCGGAAATTTCAACACCCTGTAGCTCCGTAACGAAGTTTTTGCGGACCTATGATTATATAAACTTTTTTTCTTATAACTGCACTTAGATCTACCCCCTCAAGCTGTAACACCCTGTATAGTTATCACTACTAATAATTATTTTGATTCAATCTGTGATAATGATAGTCTGACTAGTTTCAAGAATAAGTGTAAAAAATTCTCTTAGAGAAACAATAGGTTTACGCAGTTTTGTATTGATTTTAGATGTTTAGATGTTTTTAATATTAGTTTTATGGTTCAATTCTGCGTCTTGCTTCAGTCTGTATAGCCTAGGTTGGATTAATCAGCTCTGAGCACGATATATAAAAAGGAAGGATGCAGTCCTTCGTTTTTATATATCGTAGGTACAAATTGTTTTTATTTATATTGTATTGTATTTCAGTTCCTTATCACAACAGAATAAACTTTGTACCATTAACCAGTTATCAATTGAGTCAAATACAAGTAAACGATGATTTCTACTAAAATATATTATTAAATGCTCGACGCGTTTCCAAAACACAGTATCTTTATCAAGAGCGAATGTATCCTACAAATATATCTTACTAACAAATTTTTATATATACTAAAGAGGCAATCTACTCAGAACTATCTGTACTTGAACTAATGTTTAGGAAAAAAATTTAATAAGGGTGAGTTTTTATGTCTACCTGATCATCAAGAATTTCCGGTGAATACCCAAATCTGTTAATTTCAAGTTCTTCAGAAGGTTGAGTTTTATACCTCTATTCTCAGAATGTAGGATTTTGAATTCTGCATTGAAAGAGTGACCATTTTCTCTAAGATGATTTGAATAATTTGTATGGGTTTTTCCATTGATGAAACTGCGTTTATGTTCAGAGATTCTAATATTAAAATTTTTTCCTGTTCTACCTATCTAAAAATAATTGCAATCTGCACAATCCAATCTATAAACACCTGTTTTATTTTCTTTATTAAATGGAGATTTATAATTTCTGACAAATGAACCAAAATTAGTTGTTGTTTTGAACGCTTTATTTAAAATTTGATTTTAATTCACATTTCACATTATTGCTAATATTGCCTATATATGTCAAATTATTGAAATTCTTGTCTTATGTTTATTGATATATATATATATATATATATATATATATATATATATATATATATATATATATATATATATATATATATATATATATATATATATATATATATATATATATATATATATATATATATATATATATATATATATATATATATATATATATATATATATATATATATATATATATATATATATATATATATATATATATATATATATATATATATATATATATATATATATATATATATATATATATATATATATATATATATATATATATATATATATATATATATATATATATATATATATATATATATATATATATATAGCTATATATATATATATCATAACCATTATAATATTGCGATCTGTTTATTTATATCAAATTCAATTTCTTTGAAATAATTATCATTAGACATCGGTGTGTTCAAGAGTCTATGTATATAGCTATTATATGCTGCAACTTTAAGTTGGTAGGATGTGCCGATGTATATTGAATTGTGATATCTGTATGAGAAGGCTTATGATACTGATGTTTATTATTTGATCTTGTTATTGTGAGATCTATAAAATTGATCGAATTGTTCTGTTCTATTTCAGATGTGAATTTTATTTTGAGTGCAGGTCATTGATGAAATTTTCTAATACAGTGAACTGTCTGTTTGTTCCTGTGAAACACACAATAATGTCATCGACATATCGATACAAATATAGGAAATGTTTACTAAGCGGGTGTTTATGAATAGTTTTTTCTATGTTATCCATTAAGATTTCTGCTAAAAGAGGGTTAAGGATTTCCCATCATGAGTCCCTCATCCCTTTTATAAAAACAATCGTTAAATAAAAAATAATTTTGAGATATGGAAACATCTAATAAAGCCATAATGTGGTATTTAATTCGTGGATTCGTCATATTTTGTGTTAACAATTTATTTATTATATTATACGGATCTTTCGGTGGAATACTTGGAAACAAATTCTTTACATCAAAAGAGACTAAATTTGCATTACTGACAATGACAATATTTTCTATTTTCCTTATCAAATCTTTTGAATTACGAATAGAAGAAGACAGTTCGAAATTACAATATTTTTCCAGAATATGTATAGAAAATTTAGAAATCTTGAATGCTGGGGCATGTGTGAATGATACCTAGCACTTATTAGATAATCATTTTGTGAAATTTAACTAAAGAATAAAGTTGAGGTGGTAAAAGGATTCGGTAAGATAAATATAAATTTCTCGCCTTCTGTATATTTCCATCGGACGATAGACAAAATTTTGCCGGAGTAGCGGTATTAGTGACACCCAGAATACAAAGCTTCCTAACAGACATCCAGACAATCAACGACCGTATAATAAACATAAGACTAAACACAAAACCAAGGGCAATGAATATATTACAAGTGTATGCTCCCACAGCTAATGCAAGGGAGAACGATATAGAAGATTTTTATAACAAACTTTCGTTGATGCTTTGCAAGATTCCCAACAGAGAGGTCACAATGGTTATGGGAGATCTTAACGCTAAAGTAGGAAACACTAATACAGATGACCATATCCGAAACATTGTCGGTAAATACGGAATCGGTGAGATGAATGAAAGAGGGGACAGATTAATACAATTTGCTATTGACAATGAGTTCACAATCATGAACACTACTTTCACGAATCATATTAGAAAACTTTATACATGGAAAAGTCCAGGCGATAAGTTCCGAAACCAAATTGACTATATCATGATGAGAACTAGATGGAGATCTTCGGTAACAAACTGCAAGACCTATCCGGGAGCTTGTTGCGGTACAGACCATCAACTCTTAACAGCTAAAATACAGTTGAAACTCAAAACACCCGTGACGAGAAAGTCTGAAAAAGATTGGTCGTAGGGCCTGGAAACAGCTTCCAAGACACTTTGAGGACAACTAAGCCAACTCTGATAGAAGAAACAACTCCGGAAGAAGAATGGACAGAAATAAAAAACTGGATAAGAAACGCCGCAGAGACAGAACGTTCAAACCTCCTCTCGAACGAAAACATTGAATCTCTGACTATACATTGAAACTGGTCGAAGAAAGAAGAAAAATTTCAAATAAAGGAAAGGTTGATACTAACAACAAGAAAGCCTTCAAAGAGATAAGCGATGAAATTAAGAGGTCATGTAAAAGAGATAAAAACGAGTATCTTTCCAACATATGCAAAGAAATAGAAGTTCATAGCCATTCTAACCAACCACGAGATCTTTTTCGAAAAATTAAATACTTGACCCGAGAATTCAAACCAAAAACATGGCCTATAGAAGATGAAAATGGTAAACTTGTTACAGACAGAGAAGAAATAGCAGAGACTTGGAGGATCTAACAAATCTCCAGGCAACGATAAAATAACATCCGAAATACTAAAAGGAATAGGAGAAGAGGGCACCCGAAGCCTACACCACTTGTGTAATAAAATATGGAAAACAACACAATGGCCAAGAGATTGGACACAAGGCACAATTATCACAATTCACAAAAAAGGGAGTAACAGAAAATGCGAAAACTACAGAACGATAACACTTATTTCACATACGAGCAAAATAATGCTGACAATAATCAACGAAAGACTGAAGAACTTTTTACAACACCAAATCCCGGAAGAGCAAGCAGGATTTGTTAAAGGAAGAGGGACTAGAGAGCATTTGATAAATTTAAGGCAAATAATAGAAAAAGCCAGAGAGTTCAATATACCCCTATACATATGTTTCATTGATTATAAAAAAGCTTTCGATAGAGTGAAATGGAATAAGTTGTGGATCGTTCTAGGGAATATGGCTGTACTGGATCACTTGTGTGCCTTAATCATCAACCTATACATATAATGAAACCAGGGATACTGTGAAAATCAATGAAATACTGTCATCATAATTCAAACCAAAGAGGGGAGTGAGGCAAAGGTGTATTCTTTCTCCTCAGTTATTCAACATATACACTGAATACATAATGAGAAAGGCATTAGACGGATGGAAGGGCGGCATACCAATTAACGGAAGATGTGTGAATAATCTGAGATTCGCGGATGATACGGTCCTCCTGGCAACAAGTGAGGAAGAACTGACTGAGCTTGTTAGCAGAGTGGAGAGGGAGAGTACGGAACTTGGCTTGGAACTGAATGTTACTAAAATAAAAATCATGATCGTGGACAGGATGAACAACAATCAACCAGAAAAAAAGCAAATTGATAGGTTTGATGTAGTGCAAGAATATCTTTATCTGGGATCCTTGATAACAAACGTAGGAAACGTAGAACGAGAGGTTATACGTAGATGCGAACTAACCAAGGTAGCTACGAAAAAAATGAATAACATTTGGGCCGATCGAAATATCGCTATTTCCACTAAAACCAGGCTTATGAAGTGCCTCATCTTTCCAATTCTCACATACGGCTGCGAATCTTGGTCCTTCGAATGAGCGAAAGAAGAAAAATCGACGCGACAGAAATGATGTGTTGGAGAAAGATGCTTAACATCCCATGGACACAACGCCGAACGAATACATCGATTCTAAAGCAACTCCGCATAAAACAAAGACTTTCGAGTGCAATTCAACTCAAAATATTGAGATACTTCGGACACATCATGAGAAGAGGACCAGAGAATTTGGAAAAAATCATTATTCAGGGGAAAGTAGATGGAAAGAGAGGAAGAGGAAGGTCCCCAACACGATGGATGGATCAAATTACAGAAACAACAGGCCGACCTATGCATTCTCTAGTTGTAATGGCACAGGATAGAAAGGAATGGAAAACTTTTATTGATGACATTTCATTAGTCGCTACATCCTCAGGAGAGGATAAAGAATGAAGAGAGAGAGAGAGATATTTCCAAAACATAAGATTTCATTAGTGATTCTAATTATTCAGTTATATCCCGAGATCCAACTAATAAATTCAATAAGGAAGTGAAGACAGTCATTGAGAATTCAAAATCCATCAATACAGATTTTCAAACTTATCTTACCGAATCCTGTACCACCTCAACTTTATTCTTTAGCAGAATTGCACAACAATGGTATTCCGATAAGACAAGTGTTATCATTCACACATGCCCCAGCATGTCACAAAATATGACGAATCCACGAATTAAATATGACATTATGGCTTTATATGATGTTTCCATATCTCAAAATTATTTTTTATTTAACGATTGTTTTTATAAAAGGGATGAGGGACTCATGATGGGAAACCCCTTAACCCCTCTTTTAGCAGAAATCTTAATGGATAACATAGAAAAAACTATTCATAAACACCCGCATAGTAAACATTCCCTATATTAGTATTGATATGTCGATGACATTATTGTGTGTGTTTCACAGGAACAAACCGACAATTCACTGTATTCGAAAGTTTGATCAACAACCTGCACCCAAAAATAAAATTCACTTCTGAAATAAAACAGAACAATTCGATCAATTTCCTAGACCTGACAATAACGAGATCAAATAATAAACAACAGTTTTCAATTTATCATAAGCCTTCTCATACAGATATATTCATTATACATCGGCACATCCTTACCAACATTAAGTTGCAGCATTTAATAGCTATATATATATATAGACTCTTGAACGCATCGATGTCTAATGATAATTATTTCAAAGAATTGAATTTGATAAAACAGATCGCAATAAATATTGCTAATGATGCAAATTTAGTTAGCAGCATATTACATAAGAAAAAACAAAAAATAGCTTCACAACATATATATCCAATCGCTGAACACCAATACAAGAAATTCAATAGTTTAAAATATGAAGGCAAATATTAGCAATAATGTAAAATCCTTCTTAAATATTCAAATTTAAATATAGCGATCAAAACATCAACTAATTTAGGTTCATTTATCAGGAATTATAAATCTCCAATTAATAAAGAAAATAAGTCAGGTGTTTATAGATTGGATTGTGCAGATTGCAATTGTTTTTTATAGGAATAATAGGAAGAAATCTCAGAACACAAAAGCAGTTTCATCAATGGAAAAACCGATTCAAATTGTTCAAATCATCTTAGGAAAATGGTCATTCTTTCAATTCAGAATTTAAAATCCTACATTTTGAGAATAGAGGTATAAAACTCAACCTTCTGGAGTACTTGAAATTAACAGATCTAGTTATTTACCGGAAATTCTTAGTGATCAGGTAGACATAAATAACTCACCCTCATTAAATTTATTTCCTAAACATTAGTTCAAGTACTATAGCTCTGTGTGGATTGCCTCTTCAGTATATATGAAGAAATGTGTTAGTAAGATATATTCGTAGTATTCATTGGCTCTTGATAAAGATACTGTGTATTGAAACGCGTCGAGCATTTAATAATATATTTTAGTAGAAATCATCGTTTAAGGGTTTAGTAAAAATGGATTTCCATCACGTAAAAGCCTTGTCAATTGAATTTATCTATTAAGTCTAGTATTATTATTATTATTAGGCATTTCGATGATTTCTCGTCCATTGATGAGTGTTCAACTTTTAATATACTAATATTTTTTAATAGGAACAACTTAATAATTTGTTTACCTGAATTTCCTCCTGTGACTATAGCTGTCTTACCCATCAAGCACCTCAAACTATCAGATTTTTTTTTCATCCATTTATTGATTAGCAAGTAGATCGTCAGGACTACCAAGATGAGAACGATCATCCTGGAAATGTTTCTCGTTTAAAGTTTGTTTTCTATCAAAAAGAATAATTATATTAATTTGAATGATCATTCTATATACAAGCTGTTCCATTTTCGATGTTTCATTACGGCAGCTATGTGAAATAGTGCCAATAGAAAAGAACGACGCCTCATCTCCTCTATTTTCGACGAAAATTCATAGGTGAAAATGTATCGCAGCAGGTTCTTTTGTTTTCGTTTTATTCTAGATTTCTGTATTTTCTGCGACTATGGGTAATACCAATACTCGGTTGCTACCAAAGTTAGGTGCAAATTATTTTGTTATTATAGAAGAAATTTTCAGGAATAATATTGATGATTTATTAATTTTATGGATGAAGTGAAATAAATTTCATAATTTCCACAATTTTATTTTCAACCTTCGCGTCAATAAAAGGGTACCTGGGTACCTTTTTAAGTTTAAGTTATTAAAACCTTATGTTCCTATAACTGAAAACAATCGGTAATTTTAGTACCTTAATTATTATATATATTTTATTAATTAATAGAGCATTCAATATTGCAGTTAAATAAACGCAAAAAAATCTGGTCGATACTAAAAAAATTGTTTTTGATTACGTATGCGTAATTATATGCGGGAGTTACCGGGGTACCTATAGGTATTTCACTGCGAATTGTGCGTTTTCTACAAGTTTGAACATGCAGCGCTGGTGGTATTTGTCTTTTGTACAGTTCAAATAGTTAGTAATAGTTGTTAGTATGCCTCGATATTATTCCCAACGATTGGTATTACGAGTTAGTTTATAAGTACCTACTTGTTAATTTATTATAATAAATAATTTTTTTTCGAATATGATAATTCTACTATAGGCGTTTTTGTATTATAAAGGGAGCGCCAGAGAACACTGGAAAATTTTTTTCTGTTAATACTTTCGCAATTTTATAGCTGAAGCAAAGTACTGAGTTATTCAGAAATTGTATTGAAATTTCCATTTCTGTGAAAACCAATATGGCGGCCGACTCATTCGAAAATGAGCAATATTTCAAGATCGCTGTAACTTTTTTTTCCACTAAAAAAATCAAATGGGGCATTCATTCGTTAATTCAGTCTTTTTTGAACAACTTGACATATTGCTCTTGAAAATATTCCAAGAATTGGTGAAAAAGTAGCGTGAATAATTTTTTTCATTCTGATTTTCAGCTGAAATTGAAATATTTTTGTCACCTCATGGCGTTGGCACTCCTGAAGTTGTTGTGTTTTTCATGGATGTTCCAAGAAGACAAAGAACCATATTTTACTAAATCCAACCAAACTTCCTCAAATATTGGTAATTTTCCCCGCACATTAAAAATTTTTTGGCAGTCGCAATGAATCAATTGCGTAATTCAATCACTAGATTGAACCTTTCCCATCATTTTGAGGGGTCGAAATCGAATATTGATTCAGAATTTGCCCAATTATCGTCAATAATGTTTCTCTTTTCCACCGTTATATGAATCTCCCGTTGTGAAAACATAGACTGCATACATTAACTCTATGATAAACAAAAAATAATGAAATGTCATCGAGTTTTGAACTCGAAGCTTATCTTGGCGGTGCTTGTTTTTGACGTTTGAAATTGTTAAAATTGGTTTTAACAAATGGGGATAAGCGTTTCATTGAATGTTTATTTATGCGTGGCTGCACTGCTAGGTAAATATTACGAAAATTTCCAGCCCCTATTTATGGTCTTTGAGTTTTGTTTGTATGCATCTAACAACTGCTACTTCCCTACTGTTTTTGGTCAATCTAGAATGTCTTATATACAGGGTGCTTCAACGAAAACTAAGCAGAGGCTATATCAACTAAGATATTCATTTCAGATCAAAACGCAAAAACAGGTCAATTTTTGTTTCAAGGGAGACATCTTTTGGGGTACAATACTTGCCAGAAATATCAACCCCCTAAGCAGGGGTTGCAATTCTTGAACATTTTGAGCAAGGAAGATGAGTCAAAAGAAAGGTGGTATCTGTGTCTACATCGCCTTGAACGAATTTCTATTTTTATTTGAAAACTGTAAAAGATACAGGGTGATCAATTGGAAGACGGGGAAGACTATTTCCCTGAGACTATTTAAGTTTCAGTGAAGTAAAATGGAACGTTTCCATGCTGATCAGTGGCAGTCATCATAAAGTCCCATCCTCATCTTGAATTTTAACCCCTAGAGTAGGGGTGACCACCCTTGAAAATTTGAAAGAGGGTAGATGGGTTTTATCGTTTTCTTTCAAGATTCATAATTCTTCAATTCTTCTCAGTAATTTTGATGGAGAACGAAAACTTGCACACCATTGTGGAGACAAACAAAAATCCTTTCTCAGAAAGTTATAACTGGACCTATCTTCTGCTTTGAAAATAACACAGGGTGGTAATTTCTGCTCTAGGGGTTGAAATTTGAGATGTGAATGGTGTTTCGGAAGATGAACGCCTTCGACCTGGCATGAATCTGTTCCATTTTTTTGCACTAATACTTGAATAGCTCAGGGTGATAGATAGTCCCCTATATTTTTCAGTATCTCATTCTGTATCTTCTACAGTTTTCAATCAAAAATGAAAATTCGTTCACGGAGACGCAGACAAAGATAATACGTTTCTTTCGAAGTATCACTCGACCCTTCTACCAACTTCAAAATTCTCAAAGGTGGTCACCCCTTCTCTAGGGGTTGAAATTCGAGATAGGGATGGTACTTGATGATGACTGTCATTGATCAGCATGGATCTGTCCCATTTTACTTCACTGAAACTTGAATAGCCTCAAGGAAATATTCTTCCCTATCTTTCAGTTGCTCACCCTGCATCTTTTACAATTTTCAATTGAAAATGGAAATTTGTTCAAGGCGATGAAGACAAAGATACCACCTTTCTTTCAAGTCATCACTTGACCTATCATCCCTGCTCAAAATACTCAAGGATTGCATCCTTCGCTTAGGAGGTTGATATTTCAGGCAAGTTTTGTAACCCAAAAGATGTCCCTCTCAAAACAAAAATTGACCTATTTTTGCGTTTTGTTCAGAAATTAATATCTTGGTAGATATAGCCTCTGTTTTCGTTGAAGCACCCTGTATTTAGCATTGTCCATTGTCTCCGTAATTAAGTGAAATATTTATGACAAATTTAGAGAATAAAATCTATAGTTCCTCCAACATCCCAATAAAGAATGTACTCTTATGGAAAAGATATTTAGATGATATCTCCTATATTTGGATTGACACAGACAGACAACAACAAAGTCGAAGCTACATACGAACTTATTTTATTTTCTGATTTTTTTATCCATTGTAAATTACGAAGACAACGGTAGATACGCACTATTCGATCACAACGAATGAAAAAAAAACGCGAAGCGGTTTTCATCACATGAGCTTTCAATATGTGGTATTTATCGTTAGTCCATTTGACGAAGTGTTTACAAATTATACAAAGAAACACACTCACTAGTACTCTTCTTCAACAACACCCTCTGGTAATTGTCACTTCTCTTATTCTTATTATTCTTCACATCACTTCTTCTCAAAGGTCATGTACTACCACCTTTAACCTTCTTCAATCAGAACTGAATTACATCCGGTCTACCACGCTCCTAGTATATCAACGACAAGAACATCTGCGCGGGTGACATAGTCCTTTCCTTGTTGCGCGTTAACTTTGCCGATCACGTGGCTAAGAACTCAGTACTCAATGAACCTCTGAAGCCTTAGGAAGAGCCAAGCGAATAGAACCGAATCTAGAAAATTTCATTTCAATATTTCTAAGTTTTGGAGAGGATGGAGTTCATTTCCAATTTGAAAGAGAAAAATGAGTGTGCAATGCAGGGAAATATTAGCGAATTTCATTCATTTCATGAAAAGAGAAGGAATGCACAATGAATCTGTATTTTCTGTAAAAAAGGTTCAAGAATATGTTGTTATAGCAACAAAAGTAAGTTTGCGAACTGTACAAAAAATTTCGAGCGAAATGAAGAAGATTAAAGACGGCGAAAGTAACAGTTTTCCAACTCGCGATAAAAGGAGAAGAAAATCAGCGAAGAAAACAGATCTGCATGACTTCGATAGAGCTCTGCTTCGTAGGTTCGTCGTCAATTCTTACATCGTCGATAAAATCGTACTAACATTAAAGAGAATCCATTAAAAGTTCGTCGATGAGAATGAACATGCACCATCATGACAGAGAATTCGAAAAGTTCTTGGATGAATGGGGTTCCGTTGGATTAAGACGAAAACGAATAGAAAACTTATGAAAAAACCTGAAATACAGTGGTTGTTGACATTTGTAATTATGTTGATGGTGTACTTATAAATATGTAGTTATACATCATATTGATGACAGCTTCACACGAAAGCAATATGGTTGCCTACCTAACTGTACCACCACACAAACAGAATTTTGGACTTTGGCTAGTTTGCTATGGATCGAAATTTCGATCAGAATATGTTCCTAAAGAACGATGGAAAAGATAAAATGGACGCTATCAAATCAGGTAGTACCTATAAAATTTTCTGGTTTGAATAATGAATAATCCCAGTTGAACCAACTAAAAGCTACTTGGAAAAACCTGAAATACAGCAACTACGTTTGAATTATTTAAGAAGCATCAAACGATAGCGTCAAGAAAAGAGACCAATAATTTTTATAGACGAAACATGTATTCATTCCTCCTTTAAACAGAAGAAGGCTTGGAGTGACGGGACAAACGACGGCCTACGTCAGCCTGTTTCAAAAGGACCAAGACTGAAAATTTTGAACGCCGCACACATTATCAGTGGGCTTTGTAGCAAACGAGATAGGCTGAAGGGCGAACTCCCGGCGCCAAAAAACTGGGACAAATTGGCTAAGGATATACATCCCTACAGAAATGTCTCTGGTCCTCCACGTTGGGGGTTTTGGCAATAAGTTAGCAGCCTGTTTTTCGTAAAAATCTATCTTGCTCAAAGAACCGTCAAAAAGCCTCTGATACAGAATGGAAACAAATTAAGACAGCAACTTGCTTTGAAAAGGACTATGATTGTGGGAACGTGGAATGTTCACTCACAAAGTAGCAGAAGTATTAGAGGAGATCTCTCAGCTCAACAACTCCATTATTTCCTTATGCGAAACAAAAGAGAAAGGCAAGGAAAGTGGACATCTCGAAGGTAACTTGAACTGTTGGTCTGGAGTTGAAAAGTCTCGAAGGGCCCAGGCTGGGATATCAATCTTGATTACAAAAGAGCTGGAACGGCATATAGGTGATTATAATTTTATATCTGAAAGGTTGCTAACAGTTACTCCAATGATATGTGGCTCGGAAACGGTTGTAGTAGGTGTATATGCACCAACTGACGATTCGACTCTAGCAACGAAAGACACTGTCTATTCGCAGTTTTCTATGGTTCTGGGAGATATCAAGCCATACCGGGAAATCCTGATTTTGGAAGATATCAATGCTAGAGTGCATTCCAGAGATGACAGTAAGGTATTGGACCAATTCGGGGAGCAAACTATCGATGACTCGCGAGAACGGCTCATAGATTTTAGCGAATTATATAGCATACAAATTCTGAACGGTTTCTTTCAACACAAAATGATTCACCGGTACACGCAAGAAAGACCTGCTCTCGGTCGAAGATCGATTACCAATTAGGTCATCAAGAGACAGCTGCAAGGTACAAAGAGGTGCTCATTGCAGATCTGATCACTGGTTGGTTGCCGCTACGCTAGTAGTTCCCTATCAAACATCTCGAAGCGGAACTAGAACAGGACTCGTTCCAGAAGAACAGAAGACAAACATTAGTGAAGATGAAAGGAAAAGATACCGCTTAGACCTATTACAACAGTAAAGCATCAAACTTATTCACCAGAGAAGACTCGATTCGGCTCTTGCAGTAGCTCCACCCTCAGAAGATACCGAAGAGGAGCACAGTAATATCAAGTTGGCTTTTAAAAGAGCGGCGCACGAAGCTCTAAGGTATGAGCAGAAAAGGATGATTTAGAAGGCACCTACCTGGTTGACTCTGACGAAATGAAACAGTCAATCGATGAGAAGAAAAAATGTTATCACAAATGGCTGTTAGATAAGACCAGCATTAATTGGGAGAGATTCAGAGCAAGAAACAGAGAAGCTCGTCAAGTTATCAAAGAACAGAAAACCAAAACCTGGGAAAAGAAGTGCCAAGAGGTTGAAAGCCTGATAGAGGTTCTCGTAATATGGAAGTGTGGAGAACTATCAAACAAATGAAAACTAATAAAACTGATAGATTTAATCAAAGCACAAGGATAATGATGTGGGAAAGACATTACAAAGATCTGCAAGTGGAAAAGAGACCAGAATTTAGGTTGCGTTGGATTTACTGTCGAAGAAGTTAAACAGAGCTTGGTTACAATGAAAAGCGTCAGATCCCCTGGTCTGGGTAATGTCCTGGTCGAGCTCTTGAAATATGGTGGAGAGCCACTCATCAAACGTATTGTTGATTTCTCCAATCAGTGCAGTAGCTGGAACAAACTACCAAAAGAATTCAAAACTGCTTATATTGTTTCAGTACTGAAGAAAGGGGACCGCGAAGATCCGAACTGCTATAGGAGTTCGAGTATCAACAGTTCGCTGTGTCGCCTCTTCGGTAGAATATTATCAGTAGAACTGAGAGAAAATATCGGGCACAAAATCAGTGAAGATCAAAGCGGGTGTGTACCGGTGCGTTCATGTGCAGATAACCTGTTCCAACAAGTCATAGAAAACAAAATATCGGCCAACCAAGAAGCTGATTTAGCATTCATAGACCTAGAAAAAGCTTACGATTTCACTGCTAGATGCCTGCTATGGGATGTTTTGGAAGAGTTGGATACGGACAAGGCACTAATGAAGATAATCAGAGAGCTCTCTGAAGATGATGTCGCAAAGTTAAGATTAGTGCTAGACTGTCGGAACCAATAAAGACTATAAAGGGGCTGAGACAGGGGTACAGCTTATCACAGCTTTTATTTAATGTGTATGTGGAGGTAGCACTACGACAATGGAAAAGTGGTTGCCAAGAAGTGGGTATTCCGATAGGAAACATCTTTTCACTCTAAGTTTCGCGAATGACCAGGTAGTTCTTGCACAGGATTCATATGATCTGGAGTTCATGATAAAGAGACTCTACGATGCTTCCAAGCAATGGGGACTTCAGGTAAGTCCCAAAAAACGGAGTATTTGGAAGTAAATACCGATTCAAATTTTGAAGTCCTGATGAATGATGAGGCAATCAAGCAAGCAAATACCTTGGAGCCTTGACAGGTAGCAAGGGTCTAGGAAAGGAACAAGTCATGGCAAGAATAAGAAGTAGTAAAAAGATCATCGGATGCCTGAATAACCTGTGGTGGGACAAACATATTTCCAAAGATCCAAAAAAGAGACTAGGAAATGCATCCGTTGAGTCAGTCCAAGTTATGTTTCAGAGCTCTGGACTTTGAATGCCGACTTCAGACGGAGAGGAATTGACGGTTGACATGGACTATTTGAGAAGAAGCACGGGAATATCACGGATTGAGAGAATAAAGAACACCCAAATAAGACAGATTATTACCGCAGAAGGGACAGTAGTGGAAATAATTGAGAAAGGTAGTCTCAAGTGGTTTGGTTACTTTTTGAGGATGCTTTACATGGACTCCCCCAGGACACAGGAGGCGAGGAAGACCTAGAATATCATGAAGTGGGGTTTAAGAGAAATAATGGCGTCCTGGGATCTAGCAGAGAATGATGTTATCAACAGGGAAGGTTGGCGAAGGCAATAGGGAAGGCGTCAATAGAACGTATTTGAGTCGAAATGTTTAGATACATTGACTTAATCCTGTAATATATCTATATATAAACACCTCAAAAAAGTCTAGGGAACACTTACCAATATCTTTAGAATATGAATTTGATGATTCGAATTTATAGAAATCTTTCGGTTTTTGTTAGTATGTATTGTATATAATGTATTATCGAGAAAACAAAATAATATTTGACTTCTCCAAAGCACCTATTATAAAAATAAAAATTTAAATTTGAAAATGACGAAATTTGGTAAAACACATAAGAAAATCTTGAACTAATATTTTCGGAAAGATATGGAAGCACTTATATTTTTCAGTACCCAGAAGGTCCACCTCTGTTATTAATGACACTTTGGCATCGTAGCGCCATGCTCAATATTAAATTGTCTATTACATTTTGGCGTAAGGTCATTCCAAGTCATTCCAAGCCCCCTGAACTGCTAATCGAAGCTCCTGTTCTTGATGGAAGACGTTTTGACGCAGGAGATTTCTTTTTAGGGTGTCCCACACATGCTCGATGGAATTCAGATCTGGGAAGCAGGATGGCCACAGTAGATGATCGATATCATTCTCTTCAAGAACGTTCAAGATAACTCTTGCACGATGAGGCGGGCATTATCTTGTTGGAAGAGAGGATTTTGATCCATTGTTTGGAGATACGGTACCGCACATGTAACACTATCTCATTTGCGTAAGAATTTTCCGTGAGGTTGTTCTGTATGAAAACGAGGTCAGTTCTTCCACCAAGGCGTATACCTCCCCAAAACATCACAGATCCGCCTCCCTGTCTAACAACTTCTCGAGCATGCTGGAGACGGTTTTGCTTTCCAGGTTTCCTCCATATTGGAATTCTTCCCGAATCGGGATGATAACTAAATCTAGATTAATCACTGAAAGGAGCTGTGGCCCACCTCTCTTGATCGCAGTTTACGTGTTCTTGGCACCAAGCTAAACGAGCAGCGCGATTTCCATGGGTCAGTTGTGGAACTCTTAAAGGACGTCTGGAGTGGAGTTGACCTTCGTGCAGTCGATCTCTCACAGTTTGAAAATATCCAAAAAATACAACACATTTGGAATGAAACCACTGGTTATTCAAACGAAAATATATTTAATCTTTTTTTAATTCATTTTAGAATGTCCAAAGTAGTGGGTGAAAGTTGCAGGCAATGCAATAACCGATTTCCAAATTTACCGTCTATGAGTAAAATAAAATTTCGAAGCATTAGAAGCAATTTTCTACAATTCGAATGAATAAAAATTGTAGGAACTGAGCGAAAACCAATCATCGAAGATAATTACATCAATACGAATAAATATAAATGATAGCAAACAGCATAGGAGAAAAAAAATATACGATCTGAATAAATGTTCAATATGGGCCCCATTTTGCACGATACACTCGACAGCTCGTATACGAACATGATGAGTTGCGCCCCTAGTTTCCTCAAGATCAATATTACGAAAAGCATTATGAATGCGTTCTAGTAACTCTTCTTTACTTCTTACGGGAAAAAGATACGCTTCACCCTTGATTTTGCCCCATAAATAAAAATTAAGGGGCGTCAGGTCCGGAGAACGCGGAGGCCATAAATTTGGTGCTTGATTACCCCACCATCTATCCTCGAAGATTTCTGTTAGCTGCCGATCTACAGCTCGTGTTTTATGTGTTGGTGCACTATCCATTCGGTAATAGCAATTCCTCAGAAAGTTAAGGGGTAATCCATCTAAAAAATTTTCTAATATTCCTCTCAAAATTTCCATTAATGTCCATTGAGATTTTCTTCATAAATGTGATAAGCCAACATATCATTCATTAAAATTGCAAAAACGTTCACGCTGAATTTATTTTGGAAATCAATAACCTCAATGAAATGTGGATTTTCTGTGGCCCAAAAATAACGATGTCTCCTGTTGGTTATTCCAATTTCATTGGCTTCACTAGACCATATAATTTATACAGAATTGTCTCATCTTCTTGAAGCCGAATTAATAAATTTTCACAACAATTTAGCCGCTTGGGAAGGTCAGTTGGTTTTAATATTTGTAGACTGATAAAAGAAAACGGGTGCATGTTATGTTTCTTAAGGAACCTTCGAATGGAAGTATAACTCAATCCAATATCCATTGATGCTGACTTAATGGACGCATGTGGATTTGCACGAAAATACGAAAGCGTATTAATTTGATAGCCGTCGTCCTCGAGAATTGATTTTCTTCTAGTTTCTATGTATTTTCTTCCCCCAACTTGCAGAAAATTGCTTCTAATCCTTCGAAATTTTGTTTTATTCATAGGCGCCAAATTTGGAAATTGGTTATTGAATTGCAAGTTTTTTGGGGTGTAAGGGATTGTATAACATCCGAATCTATCCAATTGTCAACCTCACATGCACGAGTGGCGCCTTACGACGCCCGGTACACCCTGCTTGACAACCAACGAGGCTCTGGCGACCGAGCAAAGGCGGTATAACCTTAACATCAGCACGACTAAATACCGTAGCGTACCTTCCGGACTAAATCCGAGGAAGGTCTGAATGCAAAAGCTGGCAGCCCCAGCATCAGACTAGGAGGCAATAGGCCAATCACCTGTTACTCCGAAATCAACTGATTACTGAAACCAATAGAAGGAAGAAACGGATGGATCTTATAACGACGACTTTTGGCTTTAAACACAGGACTAGAATAGGAACATGGAATATAAAGACACTATCAGAGGCTACTAGGCTCGCTCAGGTGGAAAGAGAGATGCAGTCATACAAAATAAAAATATTGGGGTTAAGCGAAGTTCGATGGCCAAACCAAGGTGAGCACATCACCACACACGGGAACGTGCTATTGTACTCAGGTAAAGAAGAACAAGAAAGGCGCCAAAATGGAGTTGGAATGCTACTCACAAGAGAGGCCAAAAATAGCTTAATGGACTGGAGGCCCATATCAGACCGAATAATTGTAGCACGCTTCAGAACAAAGGCCTGAAATCTTACAATAGTTCAGTGCTATGCACCAACAGAGCCATCGAACGTATCTGAGAAAGAAGCTTCTTATGAAAGTCTGTATGCCACCTTCAATCAAATACCCAACGGCGACATCAAACTCATCATGGGCGAACTAAACGCAAAAGTGGGCACTAACAACGAAGGCTCTGAGTCAACTATGGGAAAGCAAGGTGTAGGAGTGAAAAACGAGAATGGTCAACTTCTTATAGACTTCTGCCAAGAGAACAACTTGGTTATAGGCGGCACACTCTTCCCCCATAAAACGATTCACAAAATAACTTGGATATCCCCTGACCACAAAACCAAAAATCAAATTGACCATATCATGATAACAAGACCCTGGCGAAGAAGTCTGCTGGATGTTAGGAGCTTCAGAGGGTCCGACGCCGCAACCGACTATCATCTCTTGGTAACGACCTTACGCCTGAAAATTGCCCGACAAAAACTGTCAACTAAATCGGCTAGAAGAACAAAGCTCAATATAGAGAAATTGAAAGACCCTTCGCATCTCACTACCTACAAAGCAAAAGTAGCGGAAAAACTCAGCCAAGAAACTCTGCCGCATTCGTGGAAAAATTTTTGGGAAGCTGATGTTGCAGAGTGCGGAGGAAGAGCTTGGAGCAAAGAAATATAGACAGAAAGAATGGATATCAGAGAATACATGGCAGCTCATCGACAAAAGAAAAGAGGTCAAGAACAGACTGAACATAGCGCGGACCCGCGATAGAAAAAGGGCCTTAACTGAAGAATACTCAGCACTTAACAGGCAGGTGAAGGTCAGCGCTAGAAGAGATAAGAGAGTATGGGTGATGACCTTGACAGAACAAGCAGAAAAAGCGGCTGAAACAAAAACATCAGGGAGGTATATGCCATTACTAGGAAACTGAGCGGTAAAAGCCAAACAACAGTCATCCGATTAAGAACCGTAACGGATATCTGCTTACCACGGCAGAACAACAGCTAAGTAGATGAAAAGAATATTTTACCTGCCTCCTTGAATCTGCCTAAGGCATAAACAACCTGCCAAATAACACGCCGACTAGACCCCTACGCATAGACACCAGCAAGCCAAAAACCCAGGAAATCGAAGCGGCAATCAGACATTTAAAGAACCAAAAATCCCCTGGCCCAGACAACATACCAAGCGAAATCCTGAAGGCGGATGCCCAAGGTGTAGCGCAAATACTACAACCGATTATGAGAGATGTCTGGAACTCAGAAACTATTCCTGTCACCTGGAAAGAAGGCCTCATAATAAAGGTACCCAAGAAGGGAAATCTAGCAGAGTGCATCAACTGGAGAGGTATGCTTTTGATAGCCTCAGCCAGGCGGCTCTGCTTAACATTTTGGAAATTGTGGGTTTCCCCAAAAAAATCATTTACATGCTAAAAGAGCTCTACGTACATTCTACATGTCGGGTCCTCCATAGGGGAAAAATCTCAGATAAGATCGCAGTAAAGGCGAGGGTTAAGCAAGGATGTCTATTATCGCCCATACTTTTCAACGTAGTTATTGACTGGATAATGAGGGAAGTTAACAATGAAAGAAGAGGAATCACCTGGGCTTTGACCGGAAGACTTGAAGATCTCGACTATGCGGATGATATCTGCCTACTATCTAACACCCATCAAAATATGCAGAACAAACTGGACCGTTTGAACAGCATAGCCAAACGCACAGGTCTTCAAATAAACATTGGCAAAACAAAGTCCATGCGTATAGGCACTGCAAACTCATAGCCTTTTATGATAGATGCTATCCCCATAGAAAATGTGGAGACTTTTTGTTACCTGGGCAGCCTCATAACGACAGAAGGAGGGTCAGAGGCAGACGTCAAAAACAGAATAGCCAAGGCCAACCAGGCTTTCGCAATGCTTCGCAATGTGTGGAGATCAAACGCCATTACCAACGCAACAAAATTGCGCATCTTCAACTCGAATATCAAGTCGGTACTACTATATGGGTGCGAGACCTGGAAGCAAACAAGAACAATCGAGCAGAGCCTCCAGGTCTGTGTGAACAAATGCCTCCGTAAAATCCTACACATCTACTGGCCTGAACGGATAACCAATGAAGAGCTTTACAACATCATCCATCAGAGCAAAACTAGCCAAGAGATAAAACTGCGAAAATGGAAATGGATCGGCAATATCTTGCGAAAGGAAACCACGAACACCACCCGGCAAGTGCTGGAATGGAACCCGCAGGGAACAAGACAACGAGGAAGGCCCCGAAACACATGGAGGAGAACAGTTCTCGACGAAATATTACCAGCTGGCAAGACCCGGAACCAAGTGAAAGAAATTGCCAGAAATAGATCCAGATGGAGGACCTTTCTAGAGGCCCTATGCTCCTTATAGGAGTATAGGAGAATTGGTTTTCTTCTGGTTTTATGTATTTTGTTCCCCTAAATTGCAGAAAATTGCTTCTTATCCTTCGAAATTTCGTTTTATTCATAGGCGCCAAATTTATTTGAGTTAATGCTGTTTGAAAAAGGCCAAATTGAAAAAATCATAATTTCAGCTTGATATTGTAACGGACGGTCCGGTGGATATATATATATATATATATATATATATATATATATATATATATATATATATATATATATATATATATATATATATATATATATATATATATATATATATATATATATATATATATATATATATATATATATATATATATATATATATATATATATATATATTCATCTTACTTCCTCCTATTATTATCTATTTTGTTCTTCGCGCATTTTACAAGAATCTCAACCGCTGAGATATTGTTGTCGACTTGTACTCGAATTCTATGTATTAATGCATATTATTTTATGTAAGGATGAACCGATTAGATCCGCGGCAAAAGAAAATCTTAGCGGCGAATGTAGGAATTGGCTAACATTTTTTATCCGCGAAAAATGAAAACGCAAATAAAGAGCTTTAATTGTTCGTATTTAAAGTTCCAATACATAAACGTTACTTTTCATTCAATAGAAATTATGGGTTTGAGTTTATGATTTGATTCATAATATGAAAAATCCTAAATTAACGACATAAAATTTGATGTAGAAAAAGTCATACCACTATTCTAGGATTAAATACAGTTTATCATACAGTGTACCTATACTTTCAAATAAAAAATGCTTAAATTAGCTCGAAAAAGTAAACATTCAATTTGAACGCAATCTGCGTGAAATTATGTAGACGCATGTAAAACTAGAGAAATGGAATCTGAATATCTGAATATAAGAACCTCAAAGTTAAGTGCAAACTTACTTGACTTCTTCTGCTCCCTTCAACAATTGTAACTTAAACTTGCGTTTTACCCATTCTTGTCTTATTTATTTTCTTATGAATGACCTTCATTAAAAATACATGCAATTATGAAATCAGTTATCATTTCATCAAGAATAATATTTTTAAATATTCGAACTATAAATTATATTAAAAACTGGAATTTCTTTGGAGTTTTTATAGGAGCACGATTGAAAAAAATTATTGAATGTACCATATTCGTAGATTTTGTTGGGTATTCTGATTATTGATTAGAAACCAGTGGCTTCCATAATTTTTCAGGAGAGCTAACAGTTCGGCTGAAGAGTTTATTGGATTCCCTACTTATTTGGTAAGAACCAATTTTCTTATTCTTTGAGAGCAAAACAACAATAAAAGCGATAATACAACTTTTATAGTTCAATTTCTCTTTTTTCTGAAATAGGCCAGTTTCGACGACTGCCTCATCATCAGTGTTGCTATTTCTTCCCTCGAGCATATAGGAAAAAAAACACTGGTAGCCTGATCTGGAGACAATACTGGATGGCGAAGCTATTTCATTCATACGATTTTGTCATCGTTTTCATTGATTTGTGAAAGTCCGCATTCTCTTGATGAACGAAAAGTTTTTCCGATGCAAAATGATTCCATATTTTTGTTTTTCCACTCTTTGAAAGCTTCGATATTACTTTGAAATACTCCCTGTATTGTGGGTGTAAGGGGTAACTGCACATGATCAAGTTGACCGAAATGACAACCTCACCTTCACGCGGTGCACCCTGCTAGAAACTGACGAGGCTCTGTCGACTGAGTGACTGCCGGTATAAGCAGTACCCTCTTATCAGCCAACAGCTTAGGGTGGAGGAGCTGTTAAGAGTCGGGGCACCCTATTGCCCTGGGATCGGGAAACCGACCCCGAAGGCGGAAAAACTTCTTGTAAGTCAACTGCATTGGGATGTAGAAGGGAAGGAGAAACCACTTCATTAAAGATCCTCGAGATATCTCTAGTACAATTATCATAGCTGAAAATCAGGAAGTAACGGCCCTCAGTCCCCGGCAGGTCTTCAGTGATCAGAGGGTGCTAGGAATCACCGGGTCAGCTATGAAGATTAGTACGTGGAATGTTCAAAGTATGTACCAACCTGGAAAAATGCACAATATTATGCAAGAAATGGACAGACTAAAAATTAATATCCTAGGTGTTAGTGTAGCTAGATGGCCTAGCTCAGGGCTTTTTACAACAAACGACAAAACAGTCTATTACTCTGGAAACAAAGACAATCAACATATACATGGAGAAGCTATCATACTAGACAAAACATCCAGCAAAGCAGTCGTAGGATTTGTCCCAATTTCTGAGAGAGTGATGATAATACAACTGGAAACGACCCATACGAAATTAAATTTAATACAAGTGTATGCTCCAACAACACAGGTAACAGATGAAGAACTGAATACCTTTTACCAACAGCTTCAAGAAGCTTTAAAAATAGTAAATAATAGAGAAATTACAGTTTTAATGGGCGATTTCAACTCGAAGATTAGCAGCGGAAGAAGTGGGGGAGTGGTTGGAGATTATGGATTAGGAGAACGAAATGAGAGAGGAGACCGCCTTGTGGAATTTTGTCAAGAGCAGAAGCTAATCATTACCAACACATTCTTCAAACTGCCGAAGAGAAGACTTCATACATGGCGCGCTCCTTTTGATGGACTTAATGATAAGATCGTCAGAAATCAAATTGATTTCATTCTCGTTAATGAAAGGTACAGGAATGCCATTCAGTCGGTAAAAGCATATCCTGGTGCCGACGTTTTTTCGGACCACAATCCGTTGGTTGCCACTCTGAAGCTGAAACTAAAAATTCTTAAAAAACCAAAAGCTACACCAACGATCAACATAACAAAACTACAAGTGCCAAACATTAGAGAACAAGTCCAGAACAGAATCTATGAAAACTTAAATAGAATACAAATAGATCACGAAAATATTAACGAAGAATGGGAGGAATTAAAAAGAAATATAATTAACCCTTGTACAGAGATTCTAACTGAAGATAAAGAGAAGAAACAGGAGTGGATGACTGAAGAAATATTGAAAATGATGAACAAGAGAAGACTTTATAAAAGTCAGAACACTTCAAAGTACAAACAACTACAAAAGGAAATTAGAGTAAAGATTCGTCAAGCAAAAGAAAAGTATTACGAGGACAGATGCAAATAAATTGAGGACTTAGACCGAAAATATGACATGTTCAACCTACACAAAAAAGGGAAAGAGCTTGCAGGCACACAGAGAAAAAATCAAGGAACTATTCTTGTAAATAAAGAGGGTAAGATCTTAATGAATACTTCAGATAAACTACAAAGATGGAAGGAATACACAGAAGAATTATTTATGGATAACAGAACTGAACCAGAAGAAATTAATACATACTGTGAAGAGATAGGCCCAGATATTACTAAAGACGAGGTGAAACATGCATTAAAGAACATGAAAAATGGGAAAAGCCCCGGACCAGATCAATTGGCAAGTGATATACTCAAATTAATTGACGACAATCATATCGGTCTCTTAGTCAATTTATTCAATAAAGTATACAGAACTGGAAATATTCCAAGAGAATGGTTAGTATCTACTTTCATCTGCTTACCAAAAAAACCACATGCTAGAGAATGTAGTGATCATCGTACAATCAGTCTGATGTCACACACTCTCAAACTGCTCCTCAAGGTTATCCATAATCGAATATACCAAAAACTTGACATGGATATGAACGATAATCAATTTGGATTCAGAAGGGGATTGGAAACCCGCGAAGCCCTTTTCGCATTCAACGTGTTGACTCAAAGGTGTCTCGATGTCAACAAATTGGTCTATGCGTGTTTCATAGACTATAATAAGGCCTTTGACAAGGTTCGTCATGATCAACTGATAGAAATCCTTAAATCAAAACATCTAGACAGTAGAGACGTACAGATCATCACTAATCTCTATTATAAGCAAAAAGCTATAATATGCATGGACAACCACACATCAGAAGAAATTGAAATACAACGAGGGGTTCTATCGCCGACACTCTTCGATGCATATGCTGAAGAAATACTTAATAAAGCTCTGGAAAACGAAGAATGTGGGATAACAGTTGGTGGAACACGGGTAAACAACATAATATATGCGGACGACACAGTAATCTTAGCGAAGAGTATCGAAGCTCTGCAGAGACTAATGACCAGAGTATCTACTTACAGTGAGGAATATGGGTTATCACTAAACATAAAAAAGACAAAATTCATGGTAATCTCAAAGAACAATCCAGTAAATATTAGTCTAACTATAAACGGCAGAAATGTAGAAGGAGTGGAGCAATACAACAACCTTGGAGCAAGGGTGAACACCACAAATGAATACACCCAAGAAATAAGAATGAGAATAGAAAAAGCCCGTGCCAACTTCATAAAAATGGACAAAGTTTTTCGTAGTAAAGATCTAAGTATGGCATGAAAACATCGTTTAGCTAAATGTTATGTTTTCTCTACTCTCCTTCATGGAGCGAAAGCATGGACAGTGAATGCCGCAATTCCTACAGAGATTGAAGCATTTGAAATGTGGTTGTATAGGAGGATTCTTGGAATATCATGGATGGATCGAGTAACAAATGCAGAAGTTCAGAGACGCGTGGGCAGGGAAAGAGAGGTTGCTAACACTCTCAAGAAACGTAAATTGGAATATCTGGGCCATATTATGAGAGGTGAAAAATATAAATTCCCACAGCTGATTATTCAAGGCAAAATACAGGGAAAACGAAGTTAGGAAGGAGAAGAATCTCATGGCTGATGAACCTGAGAGAATGGTTTGGATGCACTTAGAACCAACTTCTTAAATCGGCCGCTTCTAAAGTAAAAATAGTGATGATAATTGCCAACCTTCGACTCAGAGATGGCACTTGAAGAAGACTCCCTGTTGATAGACTGGACTTTTCATGGTGATCGATGGATGTAACACCATGCGCATCCCTGAATACCGATACTAAAACCTTGCTACGCCTTAGCTTCGCTTCTTTAAGTACAGTCTACTCAGCTGACTGTCTATTGAACATTTAAGTAAGTGCAGTGAGTCCAGCTTTCATCCACTCTAATAAGTTGACAGAGAAAACCGTTCTTAATACGGTTGAATACTGAGCATTGCTAGACATTACTCGGAATTATCACAACATTATTGTTTTTGACCGATTGTGTGCACCCGCGGCACCCACAGCTTTCGCATGTGCAAATATTCATGTAAAATATCTCCTACACGTTCCTTTGATAAGCTTAGAGTCTCATCTAACTCAATCAACTTTATTACACGGTCTTTCGAAAATATTTCCTGACTTTTCTTAAGGGTTTCATCGGTAATAGCCTTTTTTGGTCTTCCGCTGGTAATTTCATCTCACTTGAACTTGGCAAACAAATTTTCAACGGTTAATGTTCGTAGTGAAGAGTCCGAATAATGTTAATCAAACAGCTTAAGCTGAATTTTTTCTATGAAAACCAATAATTGATCAACAGTCGAAAGGCTTTATTATCCTTTCTTTGAAAGAAAAAACAAAAGCTGCTACACTATTATTGCTATATCTCATGAGCCAACTTTTCGACAGCTGGTAACTTTATACTCTTTTTTTTTTGTTAGTACTCTTAAGTACATTTTGTGACGTTATTTGGAGTTTGTAGCTTGTGTAAATAACTCAGTACTCAATTGGATATTACGAATACATAAACACTTCAAAAAAGTCTAGGGAACACTTCTGAATATCGATAGATCGTATCCAGAACTAACAATATGCATGATTTTTTTTGTAAGAAATGGATACCTGCATCAATTTCTCATCAAATTATATAGAGTGCCGCAACAGATTTCAGTTTTTTTTATAAAAAACTAAAAATGCAGCAGATGCGACGCTGCTTTATAATCATTTCATGTATTCAGTGTTTGAAATCAGTTAGTTGGCACTTTGTTTCTGTTGTAAGCACAAATAAAAGATTCAAGTTTTGTGATTCGACCATGGAAAGACGACATTTGACTAGAAAAGAGATGTTACAAGCCGTTGGTATTCTCCAAGCTCGAAACTCACAACGGGAAGTATCCAGGGTTCCGGGACGTAGCCCAAGTGTCATAAACCGTTTATGGTCCTGTTTCAATGAAACACGTAGCGTAGAAGAACGCCATACAGGTCGTTTCAGGATTACTACAGTCGCCCAAGACCGATTTTTGGTTTTACAAGCTAGAAGAGATCGTACTACCACAGCATCTCAATTAGCTCAAGAGCTATCACGAGTTCATAATGTACAAATGTCCGACCAAGCTATGAGAAATCGACTGCACGAAGGTCAACTCCACTCCAGATGTCCTTTAAGAGTTCTACAACTGACTCATGGAAATCGCGCTTCTCATTTAGCTTGGTGCCAAGAACACGTAAACTGGGATCAAGAGAGATGGGCCACAGTTCGCTTCAGTGATGAATCAAGATTAAGTTATTATCCCGATTCGGGAGGAATTCGAATGTGGAGGAAACCTGGAAAGCAAAACCGTCTCCATCATGCTCGAGAAGTTGTTAGACAGGGAGGCGGATCAGTGAAGTTTTCGGGAGGTATATGCCTTGGTGGAAGAACTTACCTCGTTTTCATACAGAAAAACCTCACGGGAAAATTCTTACGCAAATGAATTAATTTTAGCTGTAGGGGTACCGTATCTCCTAACAATGGGTCAAAATCCACTCTTCCAACAAGATAATGCCCCTCCTCATCGTGCAAGAGTTGTGTTGAAAGTTCTTGAAGAGAATGATTTCGGTCTTCTACCATAGCCATCCTGCTACCCAGATCTAATTCCCATCGAGGATGTGTGGGACACCCTAGAAAGAAATCTCCTGCGTCAAAACCTCTTCCATCATGAACAGGAGCTACGATTAGCAGTTCAGGGGGCTTGGAATGACTTAGGCCAAAATGTAATAGACAATTTAATATTGAGCATGCCGCGACGATGCCAAAGTGTCATTAATAACAGAGGTGGACCTTCTGGGTACTTCAAAATATAAGTGCTTCCATATCGTTTCGAAAATATTAGTTCAGGAAGTTTTTTTTGTGTTTTACCAAATTTCGTCATTTTCAAATTTCAAATTTTTTTTTTATTAAAGGTGCTTTGGAGAAGTCAAATATAATTTTGTTTTCATGAGAATACATTATATACAATACATCCTATATTTTGAAGATATTGGCATACAAATTACTCTGGTGAACGATATTTTTCATGATCGCCTCCGTGCAAAAAAGATTGAGGAAATCGGCTGGAGATTCGGCCGACTGTGCATCGCTAGATGGAGGCACAGGGCCACAAGTGGTGTTCATACAAAATTTGGGTGTATCTCCCGTCCACTTATGAATTTTTCTTTCTTTCTTTGAATAGTTTTACTTTTCTTCTTCCTGGAAAGCTGTTGTATAATAGAAAGTGGTATATTTTCTTCATCATCACTATCCGATGAATGGGAAAGTGTGGTGGCTTGAGGTTGAAGTGCACTTATTCTAGCAGAAGTTGTTCATTAGTTTCCTCATCTTCACTATTTTCGAAATAAATTCCGCTTCCTTGACCCAGAATACCTCAGGCTAGGTGGTTTATATCGCCAGCTTCTTGGTCTGAGACATCGCTGTCTTCTTCAGATCCTGCTGTATGTTGGTTGGGAGGTTCAATATATTTTTTACGATTTTCGACGTGGATTAACTCAACAAGGATGGTATAATGAATTCTATCTACGCCTTTCTTCACTCAGTGACTATATTTGTGAGGGTCGTCCAAAATCCGTTGTTTTGCCACAGACCTTCAAGGCAGAGCGCGAAATGAAACACTTTGATGGCCATGTTACTTACTGTGAGATTGAGACTTTGTAACGTGCTAAAATCACGTTACAACAATTTGAGTTGAAACACCTGGTTCCAGTCATCCTCCATATGTGTCACGCCACTGGTTTACAATCTGATGCGCGTAATACGCATATGATGAGTACATGTGCTACGATCATTCTTCAGTCCAGGCGTTCCATTTTTTTCTTTGCAGACCTTCAAGTGAATGAGTTGAACTTGCAAATCCGCCTAAAATGCAGTTAATTAAATTAAATTAAAATTAATATCTTGTATCTCATAAACTGTGTAGTAACCTATATCAAAATATAGGTCCTAGGTGAGGAGCCGTAGCTATAAAGTCCTAGGTGGAGACCCATAGCTAGACAAATGCCTAGGTGAAGACCTGTACCTAGACCGATATTCCTAGGTAGAGACCCAGGACTACAAAGTCCTGAATAGACATTACTAGGTGGAGACCCATGAATAGAGATACCTAACCTAACCTAACCTAAGTAGAGACTTGTACGTGGAGTTCGACATCTGAAATAGAGATTTTCCCCAAGGGCAGCATTAAGTCCAAGAACCACCAAGATAAGTCTTATTGGCTGTAAATAACAAAGAAGTATTTGTGACACTGTATCATTATAATTTTTTGTAATTGATTAAATATCTAAGTAAAACTTTCTTGACTGTTCTTCCAAGATTTCAGTGACGAATATTGAATTAGAGTCTCTTTGCTCATTTTTCTCTATGCTTAACCAGAGTATTAAACTTAATTTTGTTACAACTTGAGACTCAACATTAGTCCCATTCAATATTGCATGACCATTTAGCTGTCAAAGAGATTTGTTTGCGTTGGATCCCATACAATTCACCAATTGCTCAAAAGAAGGTTCGTTCGTTTGGTGCAAAGAAATGTTGATAAAATTCGACCGTGGAGCTCCACATGACGTTCACAAAATCATTACAGGCGACGAATCTTGGATATATACGTGCGAGCCCAGAACTAAACAACTATCGACAGTAAGTTACTTTCAAGACGAGTCAAATCCAACAAAAGTTGTTCACCTGTTTTTTTAGGAGAACCGGAAATGTTGCAACCATACCTTTAGAGAAACGAGGAATGGTCAATTATGGATGATATTCCATTATTTGTTTGCCGCAAGGGTTTGAAGATTTGAAGAAATTGAATCGAAGAAAGAAAATTATTTTGCATCAAGACAATGCAAACTCACACATATCTCCTCATAGGATGGAGTATTAAGTGACACGCTTTCGTTGAGTGTATTTTCAAGTTTCGTACACTAAGTGAGTTTCGAATATTTATACGAAATAATCAGAACATAGCAAAGTGATTTGTTCACAATCTGTTAATACGGTCTCATAACATTTGTACATATTTAGAACGTGTTGTTCGCGCCTCAAAAAGACATTCTTTTGTTTTCGCATCGTAATAAATTTTCCTCATCTAATTTAGTTTTTATTAGAGTAATTAGAAAGCGCATGTGAAGTGACAAATACGATAACACACCTTTGCGCCACGAATGTGTCCTGCACGCATTGTTATTATGGTTTCTTTCTCCGCATCACAATCAGAAAAGTTAATTACAGAATTGTAGTATTTTCATCCCAAATAGAATAGTGAAATCCGCAATATAGTGAATCCGCATAGATTTGTAACAATCTAGTGGAAGGTTTAGAGAAAAACCATCATCTCTCTGATAGTGAAGATATAACGCTCACAGAAATCAGCACCACATTCTTCATTCTCCTTTCCTTCTGTACTTTCCCTCTTCACCTCCAACGAACGATTGGTGCCACATAAATAGAGCCGAACTAGGATTGGTGGTAAGTTATTTTTTCTTCTATCTCGATTATCCACTAGACTTTAGAACGTACAGTCCAAAACTATATTAGATCTTTGAGATTCTTTCGGTCAAGCTTTCATTATTTTTAACCACCAAAGACTCGAACATAACTTGATCTTAACGAACCGGATTTTTTAATAGCAGTTTTTTCTTACATTTCTTTGATAGATCAACTTGTTTACAGTTTTCATTGATTGCTGCAGGTAGCATGCGTTAGGGTAAGGTGTTATCACTTATCAGTAGAGAATATTTTTAGTCCCGTTAGTATAGCGCATTACATTCTATCACTGTCTGTAGAGGTCTCTCTCTCTCTCTCTTTTTGAATATTCTTATAAGTAAGAATTATTTTGCCTTGTATAAGTTGATTCTTCATTTGTTGACATAGTTGATTTGCTTTGCCATTATTAAAAAACCAGATACTGAAACCGAGAACAAATTGAAAGTTCTAGAAACTAAGAAACAAATGATTTTTCAAAGATTTCAGAAATCATATGATAACATAAAAGACGTTGATAAGCCACAGATAGAACACTAGAAAACTCTAAAAAAAGAATTGATGGAGGTTGTTTAACAAATCAGTTTTGTTATTTTAGCTCTTCAACTGGAATTTATTCCTAATTATCCATCTGTTACGGCGGCTTAGGAATTATATTGTCATAGTTTAGACGCATTTAAAACTCTTATGGTTAATGAAAAATTAGAAACCGCATCAACGAGTCCGACCCCATCGATTATAGAAAAATCTTCTCGAATTGACCTACCAAAAAAATAATTAGTGGAATTTTCAGGTGATGCTAAAACTTGGCCAATATTTTACCAAAATTTTAAATGTTGTGTGCATAACAACAAGGATTCAGATGACTCGTGTAAGATTCACTACTTATTGAGTAAACTTAAAGATAGAGCCATGTCATTATGTTCAAGTGTAGCTCCTATTTCATCAAACTATGAAACAATATGGAATATGCTGGTAGAAACATTTCAAGATGAAAGATTACTCGCTATAACCTATTTCAAATCTATTTTGGATTTCAAGCTTTTGAATATGGAATTGTCAGCTAATTTTAATTAATTTTTAGAAAGGTTTGATGTTTCTGTGAGTGTCCTAAGTCAATTATCGCTAGAGAATTTAGCTGATTTTCTATTAGTTTCTATTGCTTTGTCCAAATTGGATACCAATACTCAACGTGCTTTTGAATTGACATTGGACGACAATGAAATTCCTGCATATGATAAATTTGTATCATTCATTAAACGTCATGCGAAAATTTGAGGACGAACCGCATCTACAATAATATCTAGTAATAGTAGTCATCACAATAGCCCGAATTCAAATTCAAAAAAAACTTTCAAAAATAAAGTTACGTACGCGTACCTCAGTACGTCATCTTCGAACAAGCAAATAACATTTCATTTGAATTTGGGAGGCTTTTACTTGGTAAAATTTCATTATCAAAAATAAAACAACAGTAATGTGTTTTTAGAAATTTTACTTAACAATTGTGTTTCGTAACGCGTTTCACTACACCGTAGCTAGTTCAGACGAATGAATGTATAGAAAATAAGAATGGGAATATAGATACAAACGTTCTTAAGTAATTAAAAGCTTAATGGGTTACTCCTTCTTAAGTGGTTATTGATGACAGGTATTTCCAATAAAATTAAGGAATAGATTGCTCCCCGAAGAGATTCAATAGAAGTGAAGAGCTTAAATCGACTTGTTCATTGATGAGTCTACCTGAGTGTTTCTGTTTGTTGATTTCTAAAGTTTCCCAAAGATCTACCTTCCAATATTTATTATCTGTATCCAAATTTCAAACTGTAGGTCAAAAGAATGACTATTTCTTAGGAGATGATTCACGTAATTTGAATCTGATTTTTTATTTGAAAAACTGCGTTTATGTTTCGATATTCTAATATTGAAATTTCTGTGTTCTACCAATGTAGAAATTATCACAGTCATTGCAATTCAATCTATAAACACCTGATTTATTGTTTTTATCTAATTTGGTTCTATTATTTTTATATATTTGCGTAAACTATTATTAGTTTGGAAAGCTATGTTGAAATTATTGCTACTCAAGAATGATTTCAGTTTCTCACTTCTAATGCCAACGTCGGTTAGGGTGTTGAACAGTACCACTATCGAACGTACCAAGGAACAGTATAGCAGCTTCAGAACATCGGAAGAGAAATCGTCAGAGTTACGCAGCACAAAACCGAGCAGTTGAAATGCCTTCTTCGTAACATTTGATACTGTTCGTTAAAATTCAGAGCTTCATCGAGTGTGATCCCCAGATCTCTGACCGAGCTGACGCGGGCCAAAATCTGCCTCCAACATCATACTGAAACTCAATTTTCTCTCTTCATCGTGTATATGTGATAACAGAGCACTTGCTAAGGTTGAGATAGAGATCCTGTTCCGTCCACCCATAAAGACTGTTTAACTGACTCTGCAGATACTCAACATCAGAAACATTTTTAACAATCGAATAAACCTTAATATCATCGGCAAAGAGAAGCAAATTAGTTGACAAAATTCCTCCAACGTCGTTAACAAACATGTTGAATAGAAAAGGCCAAATGTGAGATCCCTGGGGAACACCGGAACTAACACAAATTTCTTTTGAATGAAAGTTTTTGTACCGAACTATCTGCTTTCGGAAGTATAAAAAACTACGAATCTATTCCAGTAATGACTCTCTTACCCCGAGTGCAAAGGGTTTACCAATAAGCAGATTGTTGTTCACTTTATCGAACGCCTTGGAAAAGTCGGTATATATGGCGTCAAGCTGATATCCCTCTTCGAAGCATTTCACGATATCACTATAGTTTCTAGTATAGAAAGCTTAGATAAAGCTCGAAAACTCTACTCTGACATAGTATCACTTTCTCAATTCAGTGGCATTCACAATCGAATATTTCTTCTTTTAGTGTCAATTTGAGTACTGTTTCTAATAAAGCTTATACCAAAAGAACAATACTGTCGCATAAAAGTCAGATTTTTGACCCGCTAGAGATCGTAGGACCTGTCGTGTTGTACGCAAAATTATTTATTCGAAAGTTATGGTCGATATAATTAGAATGGGACTCAAAATTCCTGATCATTTATTTGATAGTTGGGTTCAATTTGAGATTGAATTACCACTTTTAAATCGAATTGCGGTACCTAGATGGCTAGGGGTGGTAGAAAACGCAAAACTTACACTGATTGGTTTTGGAGGTCAGGTTGCGTATGCTGCGGCAGTTTATTTACGAGTCGATAGTCATAATGTCGTCCACGTCAACTTAATTTCCTCAAAATCTAATTGCACCTCTCAAAACTATATCGGTGTCTCGATTGGAATTGAATGAAGCTCTATTGCTGTGCAAATTACTCAAATATGTCATATCTTTTTATGATTTGCGTTGTAAAATTGGTTGTGTTTTGGCTTGTAGTGACTCAAAAATTGTTTTGGGTTGGTTATCTCATTCTCCTCATGAATTTAAAATTTTTGTTGCCAATCGCTAACAAAAATTGAAGATAGTATTCCCTGCTGTAGTTGGTTTTTTGTGTCCACCGAACAAAATATTGCTGATCTTATAACTCGAGGTATTTCACCTTCAGAATTTCTTTCCACTAGCGTTAGTAGGACCAGACCGGTTAAAAGAATCGTCGGAACACTGGCCATTGCAAGCAGTGGAAAGTGTTTCTGAAGAATTGCCCGAAGTACAAACTAATTTTTTAGTTTTGGTGAATGAACCTGATCAGAATTTTATTTTTGATTTTTATGTCGTTTCTCTTTCTATTCAAAGTTGCTTAGAAGTACGGTATATGTCTTGAGATTTCTTAAATTTTTCCCCTTGCAAAATATATCACTATTGAACATTCAGATAAAAGTGAAAAATATCTCATAAAGGTTGTTCAAAGCGTATATTTCAAGGATCTTATCATAGCCCTCAGAACAAAAAAGTCAGTACTTTATTCTTTTCGCAAATTAGCTCCCTTTATAGATTCAGATGGCCTTGTTCGCGTGGGAGGTAAATTAATGCACGTTCAAATAGGTTTCGATCAGAAGTGCCCATTTTTCATTCCTAAAATAGAACATTTCAGGACAATTCTCGTTGACTATTTACATAGAAAACACATGTATGCAGGTACCTTTTTATTATCTTCAATAGTTCGTAACAAATATTGGATATTATCGCGTAGTTTAATTCAACAGAGAGTCAGATCGTGCAATTGTTGTTTTAAATTTCGACCTAAACCAACATACCCTATGATGACTAATCTCCCTTGTGCTAGGGTTACTGCTCAACTCAAACCTTTCGTAGATACTGGAGTTGATTTTTGTGGCCCCTTTACAATAACTATAACCAGACATAGAAGTATTGAAGCCCAAAAAGCTTATGTATGTTTATTTCTATGTCTAGCAACTAAATGTATACATCTTGAATTGGCATCTGATTTGTCCACGCTTACATTTTTAGACGCCCTTAATAGTTTATATTAATTATAATTTATAAGTCGTAAGGGTCATAGCAACACTTCATACACTGATCAAGGTACAAATTTTATAGGTAGCAATAGGTATTTTTCAGAGTTAGAACAATTCATCAACTCTTCAGATTCTTTCAAAAAACAGTAGATAGATGAAAATATAGTTTGGAAATTCAATGCACCATCATCGCCGCATATGGGCGGCATATGGCAGAGTAACATCAGAAGTATGAAAAATCACTTATTCAAGGCAATTGGTTCTCTGTTATGAGGAATTCTCGACTGTTTTAGCGCAGGTTGAGGCTCTTTTGAGTAGTCGACTATTATGTAGTTATATAGGCACTGATTCCTCTGATCCTGCAGTTTTAACTCCTACTCATTTCACGCCAACACTATTCATAATTTTCCAGTTGCTGATGTTTCACATATTGATATCAATAGATTGAATAGAAAACAACTTTTACATCTAATAGTGGATCCGCTGGAAAAATGAATATTTGCAACAGCTTCAATCTCGTTCAAAATGGTTCACCAATTCTAAGCCTGTTGAATATTTTACTGTGGTTATCGTTATGAGTGAATATTCTCCTTCCATAACATGGCCTCTTGGTGTTATCAAGGAGTCGTTTCCAGGTAGCGATGGAGTTGTACGCGTTGTTTCGGTGCAAGTTCAGAATAATGTCCTTCGACGGCCAATTGTCAAGCTTTCTCCACTGCCAATTCAATTGAATTATTCAATATAGATAGACCGAAAATAGTATGAATAGACCGCCAATATATAGTGAACGCTATTCCTCTTCATCTCTGCAGTTAATTACAGAATTGTAGTATTTTCATCGCAAATAGAATAGTGAAATCCGCAATATAGTGAACCCGCATAGATTTGTAACAATCTAGTGGAAGGTGAGAGAAAAACCATCATCTCTGATGGTGACGATACAACGCTCACAAAAGTCAGTACCACATTCTTCATTCTCTTTTCCTTCTGTACATTCCCTCTTCAACTTTAACGAAGGATTTGTGCCACATAAATAAAGCCGAACGAGGATTGGTGGTGAGTTTTTTTTCTTCTATCTCGATTATCCACTAGCCTTTAGAACGTACAGTCCAAAACTATATTAGATCTTTGAGATTCTTCCGGTCAAGCTTTCATTATTTTTAAGCCCCCAGAGACGAACACGTGTTCTTTCTAAGGTTGAACATACACCGGCAGATCCTCAATGAATATTGCAGGTGTTTGCATTCCTCAGGAGATGAGCGAAACTGTTTCAAATGAGAACTTGAAGGACTTGATTAGGGAACAGCAACGGGAGATAAAGGAAACAAGGCAGACACTTATAGATAAGTTGAAGGATTCTCAGAAGAAGGTGACCAAACTTAAGGAGGGAATAAGTATTTGAGGAGCAGCATTGATTTTCTGGAGGCAAGGAGTAGAAAGAAAAATTCAATTGAGAATGGTATGCAAGTTGATGTGGAAGAAAGTCTTGAAAATCATGTAATTGGAAGTTTAAACGAGAAATTTGATTTGAGACTGAGCACGAGCGATTAGAATAACATTTATATAGTTGGAAGGAAACCGAATGGACCAATTAAGCTTGAGTTGGCATCATATTTGAAAAAGCCAACTATACTACGATCTGCACACAAATTAAAGGGAACACAGATTTTTATTAACATTGATTTATCTAGAACAGAGCAGAAAGAAAATTAGGTTTTACGGGACCATCTCAAGAAAGTCAGAATAGAGGATATACGGAACAGATAAGAGGAAAAATGTTATATGTCAAGAAAGGCCAAGAAAAGTTTGTTTATTCAGTAGAAAATATCTACAGTTATTAGAGTTGTCCGAATTGGGAGAGCAGGAAATATTGTCTAAAAGTACAAGAACTGTTCCTGCGACACCTACGACTCTGAACCGTCTGTCCGATCAAAAAGATAGCGAGGAGGTGTTTTATGATACTTCAGCCAAAGAGGACTGGGCGGAAAAATCAGTGGGAAGCTCGGAAACATCGAATGAGAACAAGAGGGTGCTGGGATATAACTCGACAAAAAGAAGAGGAAATATTGAAGTACCTACGAAACAGGGGAAAGTGAAGGGTGTATAACCACAGCGTCGTGCGGTTTGCTGATGTTCATGGACGGATATTGGTATGTTTTTATGACTACTCTTCTATTTCGTTGTGTTATTTGCATGTTGAGGTGGCTGGCTCTTACTAACGTGTGCAGGCGAGAATAAATTCTCATATTAGAGAATTGGAGCCGTATATAATGGAAATTACATACAACAAAAAGGACGCACCTTCTGGAATCGATAGGGTACCCCGATGTAGCTTGACAGGATGATGAGAAGCAATATGCGACAGTGATGAGCTCCTAATAAGGGCGAAACTGCAGTCTGCCGCTTCGTTTCTCGGCATCGAGCTCAGTTGCACTATTGTGGCTCTTGGGGGCTGAGTGCATGGCAGGCAGATTTGGAAAATAGCTCTTGTCAGGAGGAATTATTCATTGATCTAAGGATTTTTGAATAATTCTTCTTGTCTCAAGTTTACATATGTAGACTCCTCATGAAGTTTATCGAGGAAGATATTTGTCCCATCATATATATATATATATATATATATATATATATATATATATATATATATATATATATATATATATATATATATATATATATATATATATATATATATATATATATATATATATATATATATATATATATATATATATATATATATATATACTAAAGAGCAACTTGTCATTAATTCTGTTGCTTTGAAACAAACTCAAACTAAGAAGAGAAATATTCATACAGTCTTCATTGATTACCAAAAGGCTTTTGATAGTTATCCCCATTCATAGCTTCAAGAAATTTTGGAAATTTATAAAATTGATAAAACACTTTGTCTTTGTCTTGAATTTGTGATGAAAAATTGGAGAATCAATCTTCATTCAAATATTTCAAAACAATCGTTAAAATCCGAAGTAATTTCAATCAAAAGAGGCATTTTTTAAGGTGATTCTTTAAGTGCTCTTTTGTTTTGTCTTTGCCTTAATCCACTATCTCATGAATTAAATGCTACTTGTTTCAGCTTCAAAATAAAGAGTCTATCATCTGAATTCAAATCAAGTCACTTAATTTATTTTGATGATATTGAATTATATGCCGGAACCAGATCATCTCATTTGAAAAGTCTACTTGAGATTACTTTCAAATATTCCAATGATATTCATATGAAATTTGGGCTTTCAAAATGTAAAAATCTTTCTATTGAAAAAGGAAAGATCACCTCTGATTATATGAAGATTTCCAATATCGAAATCGAGCCAATGCATCAAGGAGATACATATAAATATCTTGGATTTTGTAAAGAGAAGACAATTAACCATAGCAGAACTAAAGAAAATATTAGAAGTTCATATTACAAAAGACTTAGAATTATCATCAAGAGTCATTTAACTAGTAGAAACCTTTTCAGACCTATCAACTCCTATGCAGTTCCTATTCTTACATCTTCTTTTGGAATTATTAAATGGTCTAAAACTGATCTAAATGAATAGCAATGTCAAACGAGGAAAATGCTCTGTAAATATCATAAGCACCACCCAAGGTCAGCTGTTCAGAGAGTTACACTACCTAGACATCTTGGAGGTCGTGGATTAACTGATTTGAATAATCTTCATAGTAAACAGATTTTTTATCTACGTTCCCATTTTCATGATAAACAGAGAACGTCTAAACTACATGATATTGTTGTTGCTTCAGATTATAATCTTACACCTCTGAACTTGACAATGAAAAAGGTAGATTTTCATATATTTGATGATAATTCTAAAAGAGAAAGTTGGATGCAGAAGGAATTTCACGGAAAGCACACTAAAGAATTGAAAAATGATTATATTGATGAAATCGCATCGAATGAATGGTTAGTATTTGGAGAATTGTTTGCTGAAACAGAAGGCTTGGCAATTGCGATCCAGGATCAGGTTGTTTTCACGAGGAATTATAGAAAACACATCATCCAACAAAATATTGATGATTCTTGCCGTAGATGTTTCTGTTCTTCAGAAACAGTTTTTCATATATTATCATCTTGCTCAGTTCTTGCTTCAACAGATTATTTAGAAAGACATAATGCCGTCGCTAATATTTTTCATTTCAATCTAGGAATTAAACATGACCTAATTCCCAAACGAAAAGATTTCACAAATATGAACCTGAGATTATTTGTGACAATGACAAATATAAACTTTATTTTGATAAAACAATTCTTTGCAGCAGAGCTGTAAAACTTAATAGACCAGATATCATTCTTAATGATAAACAGAATCAAATAACATATATAATTGATATTGCTATACCCGACACACATAATATACAAAATAAATACAATGAAAAAATTTCTAAATATATGATGTTTGGCGACGAGATTAAAAAATGTGGAAAATGAAGAAAATATTCATACTACCGATTATTATTTCCACAACAGGTGTTATTCCTACAAATCTTCACAAAAGTATTGAGATTTTGGGTCTGAAGAAAAATTTGTTTGAACAGTCACAAAAGATAACAGTCATCAAATCTTGTAATATTCTTCGTAGGTTTCTTTCCGAAAAAAATAATGAGGTAGAGTCATAGATTTTCTCTTTAGTTTATACTGCTCAGAATCTCATTTCATATTTTATTAATTTGTTTATATAAGAGAAATATAATGAACTGACAATTTTTTCATATTTATATTCAGAGCAGTATTCTATTCGATCGTTCGTTAGGAAACTATTAATGAGAAACATTCAGTGTTACTTGACTAAGGTCCGTACACTGGATTTTTCCGGGGAGAAAGCCTCTGACACTACTCGTTGGTAAATTGATATCATTGTCTGATGATGCTTTAGTATATATATATTCTGGTAGATTGATATATTCTCATAACATTTAAAGTTATCCTAATATATAATTATTCCAGGATATGTTTTGATTATAATCATTGCCTGGCAATGGTATTAATTACCATTTATGGATTTATATTTTTCCATGATATCAGTTTGATTGCATGAACAGATATATGGGCAACTCGTCGGGGTAAAACCCTATATATATATATATATATATATATATATATATATATATATATATATATATATATATATATATATATATATATAGAGGATTTACAAAATTTGAATAATTGTATTCACAATAAATGCATATATCTATAATTTTGGTGTGTGTCAGAAAAAACACAAGTGTGAGCTCAGAAAATGTAACAGGGAACCATACTATTTTGTATATTCAATAAACGAGTGAAAAATTTTAAGGAGAAAACTCGTTTCCCTGTCGCTATCGCACTAGCAATAGTTTGTCTGTTTAGGTTGAGTAAGTGTCGTGTAGACATAAAGAGTACCGAAGATTTTTCTGCTTAGCCGCTTCATTCTCTTGCATTCCATGATTTCCAAACGGTGACAAGGGTGAAAGGAAGGGGTTTGGGTTAGGAATCTGTAACAATGGAAAAAGGAAACCAGCATAAAAATATTTCAACAACCATACTTCTTATATGCCTAAATAAATCTAAGAAATGATTTCACATAGCAAGCAAGGTCAAAAAAAGGTCTAAGGAGATAATAAAAAATACATTACCTGCGATATTTCCTCAAATTTTATCTCTGTTTAACCGAGAGAGCCACGATGGCCAGGTTCAGTCTTCCAAATGATGCCGAGTATGATTTATAGATGTTTCAGAAAAATTATGGACCCAATAGTTTGGGTCGACATCGCCCATAAATTATTTCTTCGTGGTAACTTGTTTAATTCAAAGAAAAATTTGCGAAAAAATTTTATTTTGAAAGTCGTTCGAAAAAAATATGGCAAATGTCATAAATAACGATGTCTTCATTATAACCCCACAAGAAAAAATCTAGACTAGTAAGGTCCGGAGACCTAGCTGGCCATCTAACAGAACCATCACGTCCAATCCATTTGTTTGGAAATACATGATTCAAATGCTCCCGAAACTGTATTGAGTAATGTACCGGTGCTCCATCGTGTTGAAACCACAAATTTTGTCTTATATGCTCTGGTATGCAGAAAATCTAAATGCATTTCACTACTGAGGTGCCCGTCGAAAAGTGCGACCCAATTAAATATCCATCTACTATAGCAGCCCATACATTTAAGGACCAACGATGCTGGTGATCTATTTGTCTCATGAGGTGTCGATTTTCCTTGGCGTAATAATGAAAGTTGTGCCTGTTAACATGCCTATTCTTGTGGAAAAATGTCTCGACCGAGTAAAGAACTCTGCTAGACATATTTGGATTCTCCGCTACTTTGTCACTTGCCCAATTGCAAAAGTTGATTCGATTTTCATAGTCTTGATTGTTCAGTTCCTGGTGCAGCTATACATTATATGCATGAAATTAATTCCCTTTCAAGATTCTCTGGACGGAAGTTTGACTTATATCTGTTAACTCTTTGGATTTTATATGGGTCTCTGTCACTATCATAAAAACTGATAACTGGTTGTCTTCAGCTGTAGCAGTTTTTGCTTCTTTATGTGTTTTGTAAGCGATATTACCCATTTCGATAAATCTAATTAGAAGTTTTTCAGAGCACCTTGCATCAGGATGCCTCTTATCTTTGTGCATAAACTCTACTAGCCAACAAAGAATTTCTATCACACTCACCCAGAATAAAAATCATGTCAACCATTTCTTCTTTGGAAAACTTCATGGCAGTCAATTGAGAAAATTGGGTTCAAACCTCACTTCAACAATGTTCAATGACACTGATAAGTTCACCATGTAAAATGCAGAATATGATATGTCTGGACACCTGACAGAAGGGAACGAATAAAAGAAAATGTCAACACATACCTCGATATACGTTTTCAAAATCTTGGTTCTATCATTCGTTAAAAGAATTATCTTGTTTATATTTCATTTTCACTACTTGAATCATTACAAAAAAACTTATGTACGAATAATGATGCATGTTGATGAGTTTGATACGGTTTGTAGAATTTCCATCAAAAATGTTAACAAATAATTGAATATTTAAAAATGATCGAAGATAAAAATAAGGTTACTTCTGCAAAATTATAGCACAAAATTTTATGTGTTGACACGAGTAATAAAATACAGGGTGTTTCATTTGAAACAATCAAGATATGATATTTTAAAATTACAATATTTTTTGAGACTCCCGTATAAAATGAGTATAATCTATTTCAATTCATCAATAAAGCTATCCTTAGACAATAAGAAAACGAGAGGAAGGAATTATTCATCCTCTCTGGCCGAAGGAGCATGCGATGATGTGAGAGCCTATTTCCATGAATTTCCACGGAAGAAAAATATTGTGACGAAACTACTCACCGAAAAAACTTATCACTTAAAGACATTATAGCAGAGTTTAGGCCAATCCTGTATCATGAACAAAAAAGTGGTCTTCAATCTGATAAAATCACCCAAGAAAATTGGGATACCCTGTTTACTGCAAAATGAATTGCTGAAGTAGATTCTTACTTTCTAAATACAATACAGTTCGAACAAAAATGAAATCTTCAAGAGTGTACGAGCTACAGAGCGTCACTGGTGAATCACCCAGTATATCCATCCATTTTTTATTTTGGGATAATATTTCCTTGAGATACCTATAATTTATGAACTGTTTGGAGTTTTTTTGTTGTCTCCTGATTTACATTAGTTTTCCTTAAATGAACACCTTGAGAGAGTCAGATATTGGTCTGCTTTAGAATCTTGAATCACGACAGGAAGGAAGGAATCCTGGACGAAATTATAGTAACTAACAAAATTGTAAACAACGCAAGTTTTCTAGACGTCATTAACCCGACAATCATCCAGCCTTCAACGCTATATAGACATATAACCTTAATCTTTCAGGTTCCAGTTAAAACCAGACAATCAATAAAATTCTCAATTTGGCTAAACTGAACAAGAAACTCGTCAAAATTCTTATAAATACATCTATCTGCTATTAACCTGTAATATAAAAATGCATCTGACCTCTAATGTTTTAAATTTTTCTGTTTCAAAGTCTCTGATATTCTGATCGATAAAGTTAATAATGTTTTATTCTAAACTATCACATAATTACACTTCTCTTGTGTATTTTAACATATGAATTTGGGACATCCTTTACAATGTAGCAACCCTATATTTTAGACTCAGAAATTGTGAAAATATATGGGATGTTCAATTCGAAAAATTGTATCTGTTATGTTACACGGATTTGGACGAACCTGTATATCTACTAATATTTTTTTAGTGTGGGATATGGTTTATTAGATTTTCAGTAGTTTTTAGGTATTGGCATTCCACACATATGTATAATAATATGTTGTTGCACTTTGTTTACTGTCTGTTTAATTCATATAATTTAAGTATAATATATTCCATGAAATTAATATTCCGATGAATCAGTGGATTATCTTTATGATAAAATCTTGAATGATCTTCGGAATATTTACTTGAATATTTTTGTAAATGGCTGTCCCTGATTGAGTGCAAATGCACTTACATATACATGGAACACAAGTTTTTGAGTTTATTCGAATTTTTTTATACGCAGTTCTGCGAAGTTAACAATCAAAGAACATCGACAAACCGCAATCGCTTGATAAGCGTACTAGGACCGGTAGATGAGTTTCTATCGAATTTGAGATTTGTTATTTTCTGAAAAGAAAAAAACTATTTGGGGTGTTTGGATACAAAAATTATTTTAGGCATCCGCTGAAAATGCGTTATAAGCCTTGGATTCCTCATAATGATTGCAAATCGTATATTGGGTTTCTACGTTTATGGACATATGCAAAAAGAGAAACTTCCTGGAACGAATTTGCTATGATCTCGAAAGTACGCCTTAACGACCATGGTGACTGCTATTTTTGTTTGGTTATCACAGGGCCCCGTAAGGGCTACTGGTGCTTCAAAAGGATTTTGGCGCCCCTTAAGGCATTTTGGATCATGTTTTTTCATTTTTTTTTGAAGGTGGGTAGGCAGGTAGGTGCTTGAAGTAAAAAAAAAATTAACTTTAGAAGTCATATTTGTTTGTGGACTAAAATATCAAAATGAAACAAACAGAACAAAATCATCACAAAATAAATTCTTGTTCACTCCCATTTTAAAACATATAATTAAGTAATGGGATACAGACACGTTGACTCGTTGTTTATGAATACTATAAAATAACCTGAAACTAAAAATCACATTTTTTATGAACAAAAACAGAAATATTGCCTAATGTCTATATGTTCTTATTCCCGAAAAGTATCGCTGAGAGGATACAGGGTGCTGTAACGAAAACTAAACAGATGCTACATCTACCAAGATATTCATTTCTGATCAAAACGCAAAAACAGGTCAATGTTTGTTTCAAAGGGGACATCTTTTGGGGTACAAATCTTGCCTCAAATATCAACCCCCTAAGCGGAGGTTGCAATCCTTGAACATTTTGAATAGAGAAGATGGGTCGAGTGATGACTCAAAAGAAAGGTAGTATCTTTGTCTACATCGTCTTGAACGAATTTTCATTTTTTATTGAAAACTGTGAAAGATACAGGGTGAGCAACTGAAAGATAGGGAAGACTATTCCCCTGAGAATATTCAAGTTTCAGCGAAGTAAAATGGAACAGATCTATGCTGATCAATGGCAGACATCATCGAGTATCATCCTCCTCCGAATTTCAACCCCTAGAGCAGGGATGACCACCCTGGAAAATTCGGAAGAGGGTGAATGGGTCGGGTGATACCTCGAAAGAAAGGTATTATCTTTGTCTGCATTCTTGTGTGGAACAGATTCATTCAAGATCAAAGGCTATCATCTTCCGAAACATCATTCACATCTCAAATTTCAACCCCTACAGCAGGGGTGACCACCCTGTGATAGGTCCAGTTATAACCTTCGACAGTCTTCTCTAGTTTTCAGTGGCTGACTCTGTAACTTCTACATTTTTCAATCAAAAATGAAGATTCTTTAACGGGAATGCAGACAAAGCTAATATCTTCATTTCGAGTTATCACTGGACCCATCTACCCTCTTCCAAATTTTCAAGGGTTGTCACCCCTGCTTCAGGGGTTGAAACTCGAGAAGAAGATGGTACTTGAGGATGACTGCTGTTGATCAGCATTGATCTGTTCCATTTAACCTCACTGAAACTTGAATAGTCTCAGGAAAATAGTCTTCCCTATCTTTCAGTTGCTCACCCTGTATCTTTTACAGTTTTCAATTCAAAATAAAAATTCGTTCAAGGCAATTATTCAAAAATCCGTATATCAATGAATAATCCTTCCTGACAAGAGCTAGTTCCCAAATATGCCCGCCATGCACGCAGCCCCCAAGAGCCACAATAGTGCAACTAAGCAGGATGCCGAGAAACGAAGCGGCAGACTGCAATTTCCTCTTTATTAGGAGCTCATCAGTGTCGCATATCGCTTCTCAGCATCCTAACAAGCTACAACAAGGACGAAACTGCAGCCCTTTCTGGAATCGATAGGATACCCCGATGTATCTTGTTAGGATGCTGAGAAGCGATATGCGACACCGATGAGCTCCTAATAAAGACGAAACAGTAGTCTGCCGCTTTGTTTCTCGGCATCCTGCTTAGTAGCACTATTGTGGCTCTTGGTGGCTGCGTGCATGGCAGGCAGATTTGGGAACTAGCTTTTATCAGGAAGGATTATTCATTGATCTACGGATTTTCAATAATATAAACATCAATCCTTAATCTCTCTAGGTCTCAGTTAAAACCATATAATCAATAAAGTTCTCAATTTGGATAAGGTTAACAAGAAACTCGTCTCTAGTATACTGATACATAAGATTAATAACGATCCATGCAAAACTATTACATAATTACACATCTCTTGCATGTAGCAACCCCATATTATGAAATCAGATATTTTGAAAATATGTGGGATGTTTAATTTAAAAACTGTATCTGTTATGTTGAGCAAATTTGAACTACACTGTATATCTACTAAAATTTTGTTATTGTGAAATATGTTTTTTCGGATTTCAGTAGTTTGTAATTGCTTTCCACATATTAACGGTTCATTTGTATAATAATATGCTGCTGCACTTTGTTTACTGTCTGTTCAATTCATATAATTGAAGTATAATACGTTCCATAAAATTAATATTCCGATGAATAAGTGGATTACCTTTATGATAAAATCTTGAATGAACTCAGGGATAATGAATTGAATATTGTTCGTTTAAGGCTGTCCCTGAATGAGTGCAGATGTACTCGCATATAGATAGAACAGAAGTTTGTATACGCAGTTCTGCGAAGATAATTAACAAAGAAAACCGCAGTTGTTTTATAAGCATACCAGGACCGCTAGATAAGTTTCTATTAAATATGAGATTTGTTTTTTCAAAAATAAAAAGAAACTATTGGGGGATTTCGGATATAAAAATTATTTTGGACAGACGCTGGAAATGCATGATGAGCCTTGTATGTTGAGGGGATATATGTATAACGAGCATTGAGTTTCAATATTTATGGAGAAATGAAAATAAAACTTTCCTGTACGAAATTGTTATGATCTGGAAAGAACCCTTCAACCACCATGATGACTGCTGTTTTTGTTTGGTGAACATAACTGTCAATAACCGAAAGAATCCAGTCTAATGGTAATACTTTTCTAAACAATAGTCACATAGACGAATTCTGAAAACTAGAATTTCCCCTATACCTTAAGGTTATGTTTGAGACGAAAACTGGTAATAGTGAATATAAACATCGCCAAAATTATTCAATCAAGATGATTTAAGCGACCGAATTAGGGATGTCATACAAGCAGAACCTGCTTCAGTAATCCTGAATTTAAGGCTGAACATGGAACTTAGTGAGAAAAAAACTAAAATCGGTCTAGTTAAAGCGTAGTCACGATGACTAGCGATCAGTCAATGAAAACTCTGTCATTTCTTTTCTCTTACAGACGGCAGAATATTTCTTGATGCTTTATGAAGGAGAATTAGATGAGTACTGTTTTTAATTATCATCTAGCATTTTCCCAGAATGATTACCGCTTACGCGTCGCGGTTTTTTGTGCTTGCACCCCAAAGGACCAGAAATGACACGAACGGCTGCTGCAAAGTATATGCAAAAGTCGAAACAGTTCATCAGCCAAGGGGTTAACCGTTACAAAGCCGAAAAATGTAGACAAATCGCGGTTCAGTTGGTGTAGTATCAGAAAAAGACCAAAAAATGATCTGTGTCTTGTTTTTGAAGAATCCGACATTGTCTCTGCGTGAATGTGCTGTGAAATTGTCGAAAAAGGTTTGATAATATCGCATAAAACTATTCGTAAGCATTTGCATTGTGCATTTCGAAGTACTGTGCAAAAGCCAATTTTGAGTAGAAAACACATTGAGGAAAGTCTCCAATGAGCAAGGGAACATTTGGATCGTGATTAGATAATGTCATTTTCCTGATGAATCATCTTTTCAGGCATTTGCGATCACTAAGCATGCCTGGACGACATCGACCAACAGAATGCTCCAAAGGATCGTTAAACACCCTGTGCAAGTGCCTGTTTGGGGATGTATATCAGAAAAGGAATTCGAATCGTTGTACGTATTTACGGATAACTTAAACGTCTAGAAAATGAACCAAATTTACGAGAAAGCTTTGTTTCCGACTCTTATGAAGATGAAGCTTGCAATTTGAAGCAGTTTGTTCGGCGTGTTAAAAAGATTTGATGGTCGTTTCCATGCGAAGAATCTCGAGGGAAGCATGCCTAGAAGATGCCAGGCTATTATTGACGCTGAAGGCGATTGGACCTGCTATTGTCAATTTTGCACGAATGTTCACGAACAAATAAAACAATTTTTCAAAAAAATTTTGTCTTTTGTAATTGCATTTTGTCACTATAATGACTATGCTTTTAGTTGACCGACTGTAAACTTTCTTATTACAGCACCAGAGAACTGAATTGCCTAAAATATTCTGATGAAGCAGATGATTTTGTATTTTGTATATTTATACAGGGTACTTCAACGAAAACTAAACAGAGGATATATCTACCAAGATATTTATTTTTGATCAAAACGCAGAAACAGGTCAATTTTTGTTTCGAGGGGGACTTCTTTTGGGGTACAATACTTGCCTGAAATATCAACCCCCTAAGCGGAGGTTGCAATCCTTGAACATTTTGAATAGGGAAGATGGGTCGAGTGTTAACTCGAAAGAAAGGCGGTATCTTTGTCTACATTGCCTTTTCATTTTAAATTGAAAACTGTAAAAGATACAGGGTGATTGACTGAAAAGAATGGAAGACTATTCCCTAAGACTATTCAAGTTTCAGTGAGGTAAAATGGAATAGATCCATGCTGATCAATGGCAGTCATCATTAAGTACCATCCTTATCTGGAATTTCAACCCCTCGCGCATGGGTGACAACCATTGATAATTTGGAAGAGGGCGATGGGTCGTGTGATAACTCGAAAGAAAGTTATTATCTTTGTCTGCATTCCCGTGAAAGAATTTTCATTTTTGATTGAAAACTGTAGAAGATACAGAGTGAGCCACTGAAGAATAGAAAAGACTATCGCCCCAAAACTATTGGAGTATCACTGCGAAAAACTGGAATAGATTAATTTAGATCAAAGATGACAGCTTTTGATCTGGAATGAATCAGTTCCATGTTTTTTCACTAATACTTGAATAGCTCAGGGCGATAGATAGTCTCCTCTATTCTTCAGTAGCTCACTCTGTATCTTCTACAGTTCTCAATCAAAAATGAAAATTCGTTCACGGGCAAGCGAACAAAGATAATACCTCTCTTTCGAGGTATCACTCGACCCATCTACCCTCTTTTAATTTTCCAAGGGTTATCACCCATTATCCAGAGGTTGAGATGAGGATGGTACTTGATGATCACTGCCATTGATGAGCATGGATCTGTTCCATTTTACCTCACTGAAACTTGAATAGTCTCAGGGAAATAGTCTTTCCTATATTTCAGTTGCTCACCCTGTATCATTTACAGTTTTCAATTAAAAATGTAAATTCGTTCAAGGCAATGTAGACAAAGATACCACCTTTCTTCTGAGTCGTCATTCGACCCATCTTCCTTATTCAAAATGTTCAAGGATTGCAACCCACGCTTAGAGGGTTGATATTTCAGGCAAGTTTTGTACCCCGAAAAGATGTCCCCCTTGAAACAAAAATTGACCTGTACTTGCATTTTGATCAGAAATGAATATCTTGGTAGATATACAATCTGTTTAGTTTTCGTTGAAGCAACCTGAATGTATATTGTCTAACGGCAGCAATGAGAACACGGAAAACGTTTGCAATGAACGGTTTTTTTCATGGAATCATCAAAACGGAGTCTGAAATTTGTTCATCTATACAACGGGAATGAACTAGGGTCGTTGCCGATTCTACTGAAGGGAAAGAAGAATATGCATTATACGTCTATTGCTTTGATTTTGAACAAAATTAAGTATACAGGGGACAAAATGGCAAATGGCTATGTGTGGATTTAAAAATATTCAACTTTCTTTTTGACCAACAAAGTGGTTAGACAAAGTAATTCTCTGCTTGTGGGTTAGTAGATCTGAAAATCAACGTTGAGTTGAAAAGGATTGGCTCACTAGGGATGAGCTGATTTCAGGAAAATGAAACGTGATGCTTAAATATTTAGTGAAAATGAATTGCATGATATTGCTTCTAAAAATTGATGATTATGAAATAATGTTTAAGGCTCCTAACAAAAATTGAATTTGTGTTCTTTTCTGGTCCCAAAAATTTCCAGTATAGAGTGCAGAAAAGATGAAAGTACGCATCTTCTATTCTCTGATGGGCCTCAAATTAGATCATTAACAAATGGCACAACGTTTAAGGAAACTATGATAGAGATTGAGATAAATGCATGAAATAAGGTTGTTCTGCTTGCAGGACTTTCTTGGGAAATTAAAAAAGTTCTGACTATTCTCAACACGTTGAACATTTAATGGGACTCAATCGATTGCTTGGATGTAATCTTTGGGATCTAAGTGAAGAATAGGCAAGCAATTCCGACAGGACATTAGAACTATAGGAGAATGCTATCAAGGAAGGCACACACGATGGTTGAGTATTGATTAAGCATTTGGAACAGCTCCATGGGCCATGTTACATAATAATAATAAGAAATTAAACTATCTATTTTACTATCACTAAAAATACAAAGTTTAATTTTTTATAATTATCATATAACATGGCCCATGGAGCTGTTCCGAACACTATCACTACTGGACGGAGAGAAGTACCAATACAGCGCGTCCCCAGGTGGCGGATAGGTGAACGACCAATATGTGGATGACCGCTTGTGACACTATTGGCCAGCTAGGCTATAAGAAGGCTCGTGTCACTCAAAACTGGAACTGGTAGCCTTCAAAAACCTGGCCGTGGACCAACTTCTCCCTAACCAGCTGTCGTGTCGTGGCTAAGGGTCAGCACAAGGGTAGTACGGCGCCGACCGTCTGTGCTAGCTATGCTAGTTACACCATCCGTTAGTACCAGGCTTATGTCGGTGTCTGTAGTCATGTTTCACAGCCGGCATGAGTGGGGAGACTTGGCTTAACCACCCGGGCCAAGAGATATAAACCTCAACAAAAATCTAACCTAACCTCAGGTTAACGGTGGAACTTCCCATGCCAAGGAACCTGCCCTCCTTGTGGGGGTGGCCCATTGGGTCGCGAATTGGCGAATTCTGGACACCTGCCAGCATTCGGTTTTAGTTTCGGCTTGCTAGTGTAAGGGAGCATTGCCCTGGTGGACTTTTTATATCTGCCAAACTCGTGGGAATCTTATGGACGATCATAATATTTCGAAACCTAACGAGGAGGTTAACCTCGATCCTCAAACAAAAGAAAACATGGAGGTGGAAGTACAACTTCCATCTACCACCCTGTCACCGCCGACAGACTTGGTGGAGAGCTTGCTATCCACCAAGTGATTCCTACTAGTCTGAAGCGGTGACAAGTGAGACAGTGGCTGCTAGAGTCGCCGCTGTCCCTACTAACACTCCAGCTGCTGCCGAAGGTGAGTCAGAAAGACTCACCCCAAAGCACGAAAGACTGACGGGGACCTGCGAAAAAGCAGTTAAAGAGACTGTTCGCATCTGGCGTCGAGTACTCGATTGCCAGGAGCATGGCGGTCAACAAGACCAATGCGCGCGGAGAGGAGCCCTTGGGGGATAAATCAACGTCGCCCCAACTGCAGGGAAGTGCCTCAGATCTGATTGAAGCACTCCGGAGCAGGGTCAAGAAAGGCTCTGCCCAGAGGCCCATGAACAGGAGGCAATGACGTACAAGGATGCCATGAGGGAATCAGAGTCGGCGTTATACCATCTGGCTTCCCTGTTGTGCAGCAGACTGCAGGACAGATTAAGGTCCTGCAGGATGCCATCCTTCAGTCTTATAGTGTGATTGCTCTGGGGGAGGAATCAATCAGTTTTCTGGAAAGTTTTGCTCGCCCAGGGTTTTGCAGATCACGTGCGTAGATGAGCATATCAGGGCATGGCTTCAGAGCTGCATAGCTGATCTGATCCATGGGAGGGTGCTAATCTGCGTGTAGTGAAAGGAATCGAGTTACCAATGCTGCACATATGTGTTGCTTATATTCCTGATCGCGCGCCTAATGACAGGTGGAGGCCCGGCATTGTACTGCACAACTCTTTGGTGGACAACCAAAGCGTCAATACTGGGGAGTGGAGCGTGCTCCGCCATGAGGTGAGTGGGCCAGGGCAGACATGGACCTTCGCAGTACACGAGCGTTCTAAGGCTGCCCTGGAAAGGATGGGGTGCAAACATTTCTTCGGACTCGGGAGGGTTAGATTAGACTTTCCGGGTCGTGAAGGGGAATGTGCCCAAGGTGCCACGGGTGGCACCGCTGACGTGGGTGGTGCAGAGGAAACTGGGGCGCTGTCTAGGCAGCCAGTAGTGCAGCCTAGTACTACGACAACTGGGGGTGGCACTGTGAATCCCAGAGGAACTTAGACTGCAGCTTCCAAAGCAAAACCCATAGGAGGCTCCTGGTGGTCTTCCAGGGCAAAACGCTCAAACAAGGCTGGATACAGGGGTAAACAGCGTGCCAGCGGCCAGCCTGCGCCAATAAGGGGGTGAAAAAAGCACCCCCAGCCAAGTCGCCTGATCGTCCCTTGGCATCAAAATGATGCGGAGGAGGATCAGAAGCCTTCAGGCTAATATAGAGAATTCTAAGGCAGGTTCCTTAGGAAAGCGAAATGGGAGTCCTGGCGCAGGTTCTGCGGGGAGGTGGAAAGTACCCCCGTCAGTGCAAGGCTTTATAGGGTTCTCGCCAGATTCCCAGCGCTCCCCATCGGATCTGTAGAGGGTCCGGATGGGCGATATACAGGCTCTGGAAAGGAGACGTTAGAGATTCTTGTGAGAACACACTTCCTTAATTGTCGCTTCCTTGATATTAGTGAAAGCTGTGACACTGTCGCCCCGAAGAGCCTTGTAAAAAGGCCAAAAAAGGACGATTGGAAGAACGCAAGAAAGATCATCAAGCCCAGAGCAATCATGTGGGTGATTAGCTCATTCAAGCCATTCAGAGCTCCTGGAGAGGATGGCATCATACTTGCCTTATTACAACAGGGGGTAGATGTCCTTCTCCCATACCTCATTAGGCTCTTCCGGTCGAGTCTTGCCTGGAATCTTGTCCCAGCCAGCTTGCGAAAAGTCAGGGTTGTTTACATCCCTAAGGTGGGTAAATCGAACTCGCAACCGAAGTCGTTCAGACCGATTAGTCTTACGTCTCTAGTTTTGAAAACCCTGGACCAAAGTATTATCGCTGACGCCTCTGAGTGAATATCAATACGCCTACCAAATAGGTAAATCAACCGATCTGGCACTTAACAACTTAGTCGGGAGGATCACACAGTCTCTGGGCCGCAAGGAGGCTACAGCCTTCATGGACATTGCAGGTGCGTTTAATGCGGCCCCCACTGACTCACTGTGTGAGGCTGTGAGAGCCAGAGGAGTGCCAAATATTAATGCGGAATGGAATAATAACATGCTAAATGCCAGAGTGATCAATAATTTACTGAAAGGAGAAGTCGTTACTTTTGTGGCTGGCAGGGGCTGCCCACAGGGAGGAGTACTATCCCCGCTGTTGTAGTCTCTGATAGTTGATGACCTTCTGGCAATAATTGGCACACTGGATATTCATATACAAGCATACGCTGATGATATAGTCATTCTGGCTGACGGAGATGATAGCGATATATCCGACAAACTACAGGAGGCTATCTCTGCAATTCAGGGGTGGTGAGAAGGAGATAAACTTAGCATTAACCCCTACAAAACCCCTATGGTACCGTTTACCAAAAAGAGGAGGATATTTGTTTTCCCCCCTGACCCTGTGCGGGGTGTTTATTCCGGTTATGGAAGAAGCGAAATATCTGGTGATGACCTTGGATAGCAAACTCACGTAGAATTCGCACCTGGAAAACACAATACACAGGGCTAGACATGCCCTACGGGCTTGAAAAGGACCTGTGGAAAAAAGTGGGGTCTTGCCCCAAAGCAACTCCAGTGGCTATATGTGATGGTGGTTAGACAACGTATTACGTACGGCTGCATTGCTTGGTGGCAGTGCAGTCTTAAGAAACAATGCCAACTCAAGCTCTCTAAATTACAAAGGACAGCCTGCATGATGATTACAAAAGCCTTTCGCTCTACACCAACTGCGGCAATGGAACTGATATTGAGCCTTGCCCCTCTTCATATTGTAATAAGAGGAGTGGCTAGAATGGCTTTCTACAGATTCCATCATCTTTCCCGTAATAAAACGGGTAACTTCGGCTTTGTGCCTGGCGCTCTACAGTCTGAAATTGAGGGTAATGAAGTGCTGAGTGTGATATCGGACATAGCAACTCCTAAAACCAACATGGAGAGGCCATTCTAGATCATCATTCCCGATAGACAGGAATGGATCAGTTTCAAGGACTGTCTACTTAGGGGTCCCTGTTCCTACACGGATGGCTCAAAAACCGCAAAAAGAGTTGGAGCTCGTGTCTAGGGTCGAGGTGAGGCCAGGTTCGATCTGTCTTGTTAGCCATGCGACTGTCTTTCAAGCAGAAATATTCGCCATTGACCATTGTGCTAGTCTCTTGCTTTCTGGGTGATTAACAAATAGGTCAATTAAAATCCTCACCGATAGCAAAGCTGCACTGAAAGCATTGGCTTCCGATACCTGTACTTCACTTATGGTGCAGGAATGTCGCTCTACTCCTGCCAAACTAGGAGAGTCGAGCAGGCTCCGTCTAATATGGTTCCTGGCCACTCGGGCATTGAAGGAAACGAGAAGGCGGACTCATTGGCAGCTCGACCAACTAACCTGGAGTTCATAGGATCGGAGCCTAAGCTCCGAATTCTCCTGGAAACTGCAAGGATAGAAAACAACCGATGGTTGGACTTGAGGGTACGTGAGCATTGAATGAGCCTTCCAAGACTCAGACACGCTCGACGTGCCATCAGTGGACCTTCCACTACAAAAGCCAAGGCCTGTCTTAAACTCTCTAGGTTGGAACTTAGAGTTTTAAATGCCATATTAACAGGGCACTGTCGCCTCAGGAAACACCAAAATAAATAAAGATTGGCTGAGGATCCTTCATGTAGGCTATGTGAAGAAGATATAGAATCAATGGAACATGTTATGTGCGAGTGCCCACTAAGTGACAGGGTCAGGATGGAAGAACTTGGCTCTTGCAAACTGAAGCTGACTGAGCTCATTAAGCTCTCACCCACAAAACTCGTATCCTTTACGAGAAGGATGGAGCTCGTGAATGAAATTTAGGATAGAGTGTGTCATAATAGACCACTGGGTCGCAGTGGCCGGGCTGGTAGGCAGCCCCCACTCAAAAGATAATATCTATCTAAAAAATATCTTCCATCACTAGAGATTCATTGAAAATCAGGATTGAAATTTCGGTCTCTCAACAATATTCAGCTGACAACAAGTACAAAACTAAAGTTGAAAATACATACATATAAAAACAGGTAACCGCAAAATTGATTATGGTGCAAACAATAGGTATTGAACTCATTGTGATAAAAGCAGGTAGCAGCTAGAAGATATTAAATGAGTGGAATAAGCCGTCATTCAACAGACTATGTTATATCTTCGCTGGAGTGTGTAAATGTCGATGGACTTCAAGAAATCTAATTTCGTCCTTTAGTTATTCTGTGAATAATTTGAAGTTCATCTATGGGTGGAAATTGATGGTCATTTTCGATACAATGCGAAAGTAGATTCGTCGATTCTCTGGTTATTGTAATTTGGTTGATGCACTTTGTATCTAGTTTTGAATGAACGACCAGTTTGACCTTTATAGACGCCTTCACAATCCATGCATTACAGCTTGTTATTTCCAGTAGTGTCAAATTTATCACTTTTATCTTTACTATTAAAACATTCCTGGGAGAGTTTCATGTGGGTTTTAGAAGCTACTTTTTCATTCTGATTCGTGTTTGTTTTTTCTGATCATTCCCCTATTTTATTTGAGTGATAGCAATTGCTCTTAGCTATTTCTTCAACAACGTATGTCACGAAAGTCTTGGAAAAAAGTTTTTTCATGCATAGTTGCCGCTATTCGTGGAAGCTCTAGTTGCCGTGATCAACAGATGTCATTTATGATTCAAATTGGGGATTTCTTCTGTCAAAAGTCTGAATAAGTTCGCTTAAATGGATTACAACTAAAACTTCGAAGAAGTATTTACAATTTAGTTGGACGAGTTCCTAAACGACACATTTGTTGTGGCCAGAATGTTTCTACGACAAATATTTATCGGATAATAAGTGAATGTGAGCAAGAAATACCATGCTTGCATTTGCCAAAAAGTGGTCGACCGAAGGCTCTGAGTGAAATTCGTAGAAACAAGCTCTTAGAAAGAGCAAGAGACACAGTAGGAACATCATTACGAAAATTATCCATAGGATTTCGTACTTCTCGTGAGATAATAAAATGAGAATTACTAAATACGGGATGTAGATATCGTAAAAGGCGTGAGTGTCCCAAATACACCCAGAATAAATTGGAAAATATCCCCAGATGTTGCCGCGCCTTAAGAAGAATTCACTTCGCAAATGATAGAACCATAATTTTGGATGATGAAAAATATTTTACATTATCCCATTGTGAAATCAACTGTAATGCTGGTTTCTATACAAATAACATAGAAGACTATTCAAATCAAAACAAAGTAAAAATTTGAAGACAAGGTTTTGGTTTGGTGTACTATTTCTGGAGCTGGGGTTTCAAGACTATATGTAGGGCATGTGAGAGGCGAAGCTGTTGATGCAAACCTATATATTGGAAGACGTCTTCTGAAAATGTTAGATTTCATCAATACCTATCACGCTGATGACGAAATAATGTTTTGGCCAGACTTGGCGTCTTCCCATTATGCGCGAGTTACGAGAGATTGGTTAGAGGCTAATAACATCCCATTTGTACCTCGCGGAGAGAACACCGCAAACGTTCCACAAGCAAGACCAATCGAAGATTTTTGGGGTTAACTGACAAGAAGAGTCTATGGAAATGGATGGGAAGCCCAAACCGAAGAAGGTTTGAGACAGAGAATCATTCAGAAGATACGAGAAATCGATGTGGATGTCGTCCAATGTCTGGTGGGAGGTGTTCAGAGAGATTCCGCGCCATTGAGCAGAACGAACACCTCATGAATCCTTTAAATACGATTCGATAGAGTTCAAATATGAGGTGAAATCCTAATGATATAATCAATTTAATAAAGTTTTTTTTAGTAATTATCTATTCGAATTTTTTCTCAAGACTTTTGTGACATACGTTAGTTGTCACTTCCCAGGTCATAGTTTTTTCAGATAATGGAGTTTTGAATTATTTTATTGAACGCAGCGTGTTTATGGGATTTTGGGAGTGTTGAGTCATGAAGGGTGTAAATATCAGTAAAGGTAGCTTTTCGGTATATATCAAAACCTACTATATTATTTATATGAATAAGTCTAAAAAGTAAATCTGATTATCGACTTCTCTTTCTTTTTTGAATTTAATTTTAGGATGAATGTTATTGATGTAAGTCAGGTTAGTTCTAGTAAATCATTTACATGTCTATACCAAAAACGTACTCATTTTGATTTGAAGGAATTGAATATGATGTCCTCAATATACGCCATGAAAATGTCAGCTAGTAAAGGGCTCAATGGTGATCCCATCGGTAGTCCGTGAGGTTGTTCATAGAATTTGTTATTGAATTTGAAGTAATTCTGTTGTCGGCACAACTTGGGGAGAAACATGAAATCCATTTGTACAATAGAACTATCGTGTGATTTTTTCAAGATGTCTGATACCAATGGAGAACTTTCATCTCCTGGGATGTTGGAAAACATGTTAGCTACACCTAAACTGATTATTCATTTCGTTATTCGTTTATTGTTACAAAACATATGAACCCGTACAGGATAGACCCAATTATCGGGGGTCACAAAAAATGATAACAGAAAAATTAACAGAAGTAAAACTGTCATACGAAATGAAAATTATAACTTTCATAAAAATTCAGGAGAGAAAAAATGACTCACTAAAGATTACAGAATCAAGCAAAATATCATGAAAACTAAAGACTACTACAATGAGGATGACTCAGATCTAATGAGATATACAATAACATTATTTTTGAAAGAAGAAAGAGGTTCATGAAAAATATCTATACTGGCAATATACCAACTGTACAGACGCATAATTCGCAAGAAAACAGAATGAAAAAATAAACTAGCACGGGCCTTCGGAACAAAGAAGAGTGCATTTCGAAGACTAGAATACACGGGACTATTGTAAGTGAGATAATTGGCAAGCGGAAAACTAAAAGAATGATTTAAAATTCGATCAAGAAATACAGTGTCCAAAAGGCATCTCCTCTGCTCCTGGCTTAAAATTTTGTGATGACTCAAACTTAATTGATAATCATGGTTACGACTGAAAAATCTAAGGTTGACAAACTTTCTCTGGGCTCGTTCAATTCTGTCAATACTTGTAATAGTGAGGGGACCAAACAGGTACAGCATATTCCAAATTACTACTCACCAACGAGAAATATAGCATTTTCAAAGACCTCGGATCACTAAAACTTTTAGTAATTCTTAGAACGAAACCCAACAATTTGAAAGCCTTAGAAACTATATGATCAATATAATACTCAAAGAACAACTTAGAATTGAGAAAATTATAATAATGATAATATACTAATATCGATTATTCAGCATTGCTAATAATATACATCAAAAAATATAAAAATTTACTATGATAACAAATATTTACTATATTTACTTAATATTGAAAATTTTCGATTTGAAGGAATAAAAGACAAACAAAATAAAATAAAATAACACCTGACTGTACATCAGGTACCCTTTATATGCATTGAGAGTAACCTCTGAAATTTAGTTTGACACACAATTTTTAATACTTTATGGTAATCGATTATACTTATTTAAACCCTTATAAAAGAAGGAGTTTCCAGTTCTTGCATCTGGCAGCCTTTCACATAAAAATCGTTCTTATTTCTAGTGTCGTATGAGTGGACTTTATTTCTATATTTCAGACTTTGACACAAAAATGACAGTAAGTTGTTATTTTCATTATATATATGAAATCCATACTTCTGAAAAAAATCTGTCTGACTCTGAGTATATTCAAAACATTCAACATCATATTGATGGAAGTATATATATTACACTTCAAAATTAACCTCATGGCTTCATTCGGTAAAACCTGAAATTTATTAATTTTAAAATTGGGCAGTTCAAAAAATAAAGTGGCACAGTACTCCAAATGAGGATGTTTGATTGCATTGTATAGAGATTTCCTCGCAAACATACTAAGAGACTGTCCAATTCTACCTAATAGAGACAACTTTTTAGATATTTTATTTCTAATATAATCAGTAATGAGATCCAAATGTGAGGCATTCATCCAAAATTACACCGAGGCACTATACTGACAGAAATACAATCACAGTACAACTGACTCAATTTATATCTACTTCCAACTATCATATATTCACACTCAAATGGTTATTACAAAGCCAGAAAAACCAAGAACTCAGATCCTCAATAATTTTTCGATTCATCTCCTCAATATCATTAACACAAATATACAACTTCGAGTCATCAACAAACAAAGTAATACACAATGCCTAATACACTCAACTATATCATTAATATATAATAGAAAAGTATAGGCCCAATAACCGTTCCTTGAGGTACCCCATAGTCAATAAGAAATTCTTCAGATATAGCATTGCCATTATTAACTCTTTGAAACCTATCGTTTACATAGGATTCGAACCATTTTAGAACCTCATTTTCAAACACCCTTTTTTTCAATTTTTGAAGAGTATATCTCTGCATATAGTTTCAAATGCACGGCAAAAATCCAAAAAGACAACAAGAACTGTTTCCCTTCATCAACCAAGATCCTTAATTTGGTTTACCCTTCCAATTACAAGCCCATCAACAGAAAAAATAGCATCGAAGACATTGAAATTTTTCGTAACCCTTATATGCTCACACTTATCAATATTTAATTGAAAATACCTACTTTGACAAAAAAGAAGAGTCTGTCAAGATCACTCTGAAACCGCAGAATATCATCATAGGACCGAATAGCACTGTACACTCTAAGATTGTCGGCATACAAATCATGTTTTGTATAAAGAAAACGTTCCGAAATATCATAAATGTAAATTGAAAATATAAGTGAACCCATATGTGACCCTTGAGGAACACCAGAGATGACACGGACGAAACCGGAATGAGTGCCCTTGAGTTCAACATACAGCAGTGTATCCGACAGATACAATTCCATCCATTTCAGTGAGGACCCCACCACACCAAAGTCATCTACAACCCTCAACAAAGTTGCATTATGTACCTTATCAAAGGACTTAGCCATGTCTGTGTAGATGGCATCAACTTGAATACCATGATCAAAACTACTACTTATTAATATAAGGAGTTGAATTAGTTAACACCGACCTACATTTGAAAAACCCATGTTGAGATGAATCTACTTGGAACTGGACGAATGAAAAAATTTATCAGTTACTATTGCTCCAAAAATTCTACCGAAATAACTTAGAATAGAGACAAGCCGGTAATTACTTACTTAATTTTTCCTACTACTTTTGAAAATAGGTACGATCTTTGCCGCCTTCCACGTATTTGGAAAGACACCTTGTACTAAATATTTGTTGAAAATAGTTTGAAGTGGAGTCGCCAAACCAGCCGGAATAAGATTTTATAAAAATTTTTGGGATGGAGTCCGGACCCGGACCCTTCGTGACATTCAGTCCCTCGATTTTAGCTTTGACATCATTCAGATTTATCGTGTTAAATGCAATCGATTGAAAATATTTATATCCAGTTGGGTAGAGAACAGGTTTATGCGGATCCTCATAAACACTAGAAAAGCACTCAGAAAAAGCCCTAAAATTTTTTTACCATGACACATGTATTGAGGCATCATCTGGCTATCACTCAATTTTCCCACATAAGACCAAACGAGTTTGGGATTTTTCACAATTCCATCCTCTACAGAAGCAATATATTTCTTATGTTCTCTTTCAATTAAGACTTCACATTGTCTACGTAAAATACAAACATTTTCATACAGAAAACGGTTTTTGAATTCTTTAAATCTTTGATGTAAGTTAGTTTTATCGTTAATGCATTTAACAGTGTTTTATCAAAGCACGAAGGAATATACTACACTTAACAGATCTATGAACTACATACTTATCAATAACTTTATTCAAAGCAGAATAAAATGAATCAACACATTCATTCACGGCGGTAGAACATAACAAAGTTTTCTAATTCAAACTTGACAGTGCCGAATATATCGCTACATAGTCTGCTTTGAAAAATTTGTACATCGGTCTAGACTTACTAGAAGTTTTATCCAAAGAGAATTTTGCATGGACTTCTAAGGCGGAATGGTGACGGTCTTCTGGAACGAAAGGCAAAGTCAACAAAGTCGAACAGAAGACTCATCCGTAGAATTCGACAAAATCCAAGATTTTATTATAATGATTTGTGATACCATTGAACTGACTGAGGGAATTATGAGGATAAAAAACCCTGTACAAGGAATACGCATCACCGCCAAGAATATCACTGCCAGTTGTTAAGTTGAACTGGACTCCAACCCAAAGAGAGTCTTCGCAGTATCCTTCTGTCAAGATGGATCATCAGGGGCGAATCATTCCCTTTCTGATGTATTGATGGTGTTTTCATTCACCTAGATCCATGATTGAATTGTCAGAAATCTCGGTGGAAGCGAAAGCGATGACATCACAGAAATTTGTCTCGTGAATGGTTAATGTGGGATGGGGTATTAGCGCATGAATGCGTTAGATCTATTTGTTAATAGTGTTTGATATTGAAAAAAGAGTGAAATTAAGTGAATTGTGGATTCTTATAGATCAAGCTGATTAGATTTCTTATTTTCGTTTGTGGTGAATTTTAATTGTTGATTTTCTCATATATCGTGGGGTACATAGTTAAAACGACCATAAGACGTCTGGAATATAATAAGAGGTTGTAAAATGCTCAAAATTTGAAAAAATATGGTTTAATCCATTTCTAGAAAATTATGGAAACATTTAACTTTGTTTTTCTTCACGAAGATAATGTTTAGCGCAAGTGGTCAATAATTATTTCAAAAACGAGATATGTAGCACCACCTTAAGTTGAGTGGCAATACTCTATATTTCTGAGATAAATTAAGTCTGAATCAATTTTGTACGAATATCTAGTCAGATGATCATCATGTGTGCTTTCATGGCAATAGTTTCAATAATGATAATTTTACACTCGACAACTTCAGTTTGGTGGGAAAAAATTTTAATATTGATCTGATTCATTTAATGAAACTTCGTACCTTCGTTGAAATGAATAATTAGCCCTTAAACGATTAAAAATAATTCACTTGAACTCATGTTGAAAATGATACATTTTTGAAAAATACAGGAATATTCAGCGAAATATGTGAAATCACTCAATTTATTCAGTTAGTAAACTGAAATAAAAACCAACTCGTATTACAATCAAATAATCATCCGGCGTTTACGATAAGAAGAACTACGTTACGAAGGTTAAATCTGTTCATGCACTCACATTCCGAATGAGTTAGTTTTTCTTCAAGCATTCTTCTTCCCAAAAAGTATATAATATATCAATATAATGTGAAATGATTCAGTATGAATAAGGAGTGAATAAGTAAAGATTATGGTATTAAAAGAGATAATAACAATTTTATCATTCCATCATCATTGATGCAAAATATTTCCTCTGAACGGGAACCATTTGAATTGGAGGAAAATTTGGGTTTAAGTAATGCATCCGTTTACCTTTAAACATATGGTTATTTGTCTGAAAATACTTCTATAGCATCTCGCAGATCTGATAGTATGAATTATGTTGATGGTGAGGATTCGTTTACAAGTGCTCTTATAAACTTCCAAGATTTTTATGAGATTGGAGGAGATGGCATTTTAATTAATGATACTATAGCTTTCATGAACAAAACCTCGATGCTGCGCGAAAGATCTTCTGCAGGAATACTCAAAGGCATCATCGAAATGGAGAAAACGACAAATCAGTTGGACATTCAATGGAGGTTTCGATCAAGATTTCAATGTAGCGGCCAAATATTTTGATGTATGGGGTCGACATACAAATTTATATTTTACACGAAATTTAGTGAAACCGTATATTGTAATAAGTTACGGTCAAGTGAATCATGAAAATTTCTATAGATGTCAAGGTAGAGGAGTTTGTCCATTCAATTGGTGTTTTAGGACATGGATACTACCCTACTGATGATAATTTATGTCTAGAAATTAATTTATGTGCTAATGAAAAATAGTTCGAGGAAATTAAAATTATAAATGATTTGCCAAATGGTTATACATCCCTATATCATACTTAATTGCACAAAATTGGACACACGCTTGGATTGGGTCACTCTATTAACCCACAGGCTAGATTATTTACTGCATATGGGAGTAATAATGATTTAAATTTACAATTTGCACCAACCACACTCAAAAGCACCTGATTTATGTAAAGTGAAAAATAAAATTTATGAACTGTTCGTACTGAATCGACATCTTTATATGTTCTATGAATAATGGGTCTGGATTATATCATTGAATGAGAAAAAAATTATTCCTCCAGTTAAAGTGACTGACTATTTACCAATACCTAATCTGAATTTTCAAAAAGGTGGGTTCATTTATCAACGACCATCTGGGAATATAACTTTGTTTCACGGTAAATATTTTTACTTGATTGATTCATCTTTCAATATCATTCAGCAGAAGACAATTGAAATCTTATCAATTCGATCAACTAGTAAAAGAAATGGTGTGGTGAACACATACACTGGTCAAACATATATCTTTTTGATGATCATTCATGTGTAGAGATAAATGATAATAATTTCACTATGAAAAGATATATTTCCAGGAATTCCATCAGCAATAGAATATGTATTTCCTTCCACTAATGGAATACTTCATTTCATTCAAGGACGAATGATCTATGAGTTCAATGAATTTTCAGGAAAACTTGTAAACGTTCATATAATTGATTTAGCAACATTATATAATTATAATTATTATTATAGCTAAGAGACTTATAACTAATGATGATGATTATAATTGAAACTCTGAATACATATTAATTAATTTTTTGAACAATAGCGGAAAGAATCACATCACAACAGGTTATTCCATCTACTTCATCCATTTCAACCCCTTTATTTATACATCTTAAGACACAGCAAAACGAGTCAAAAATATTCCGTTGTCTTTCATTTTTTAATTTCTCACATTGCGTTTGATCATTGGGAAATATCGCAGGTTATGTACTTTTTGATTAACTCCTTAGTCTTTTTTATGGTCTTGCTTGCTTTGTAAAATCTTTTCTTGAAATTAAGTGTATTCAGACAAATAAAAGTCAGGTATGATTGTTGAAATATCTTTCTGCTTGTTTTCTCTTTCCATTGTTACAGATTCCTGTCCCAAACTTTCCTTTCACCCTTGTCTTCGTCTGAAAATCATGGAGTGCAAGATGAGAATTGAAGCTGCTGCGCAGAAAAATCTTTGGTACTCTTTATGTACACACGACACTAACACAACATAAACAAACAAGCTAATACTAATGCAATAGCGACAGGGAAAGGAGTTTTTTTCCACGGGTGTCTTCACTCGTTTACTGTATCATCCGCAAGATAGTATGGTTCCCCTGTTACATTTCCTGTGCTCACACTTCAGGGGCAATTGTAGAAGGCATGATGCGAGTTCAGATGCCTGGATAAGAAACGGACATGGTCTGTTCTTTTTTCTGACAGTATTCTATTTTTCGCTTGTTTTTTACGATTCTGTTTTTTCTGACACACACCAAAATTATAGCTATAAGCATTTATTGAATATAAAATTATTCGAATTTTCAAATTTTCAAGGTTCTTCTGGCCGATTCAATTGTGCTTGAAAGTAAAAAAAAATTTGATATCATCGAAACTATTTCCGTGAAGAAGGAATGTTTTAACGTGATAAAATCACGTCACAACAATTTCAATTAAAACACCTGATTCCAGTCAACCCTCTATCTGTGTGACTCCACTGGTATTAACAGTCTGATGCGCATAATCAGGCTGTCGGATGGAATAATACCGGCATCTGAATCTTCTCCAGTCCTTCTGGAGAAGATTCAGAAGATATATATATATATATATATATATATATATATATATATATATATATATATATATATATATATATATATATATATATATATATATATATATATTTAACTGTTTCAGACTTATCGGCGGATACAGCGAGACTGATAGTTATGAAAGGCCTTGGCAGGGACGACACCGAGCAACAACGGTGACCCATAACCGTTATTCCAGAATTTTCTCGTTGGGACAGGAGTGAAAATTAGTACTGAAACGATACGTCAATAAGCAATTTGGTTTGAGGTCTCGTGGCGCAGATCCAGTCCCAGATCTAATCGCAGCAACTCGAAGAATCAAATTTAAATTTCTAATTGGTAAGAAGCTAACTGAGAAAGAATTTTGTTCACAAGTGAATTTGGTTTTGGTGAAGGTTCTTTAATGGTATGTGGAGAATTTTCTTAGAACACCTGCACAGATCTGGAACCTTGAATGCTCAGAGGTACATTTTTACAAGAAAAATGTTGTAACATTTACGGAAAACATGAGTGAACATTTTTTATGTATGCATGATAACGGTAGATTTCACCATGCTCATATCATTAGGAACTATCTTCAAGATCACGAAATCACTTCAATGGAGTGGCCTGAACGAAATCCAGGCCTAAATCTCATCGAACATGTCTGAGACATTCTCAATAGAAGATTAAGAAGTCAGCAAATCCAGCCAGATACCGTGAATGAGGTTCAGATCAGACTGCTCGAAATGCGGAACGAAATGGATCTATGCTATAAGGTAATTGATTTCGATTATGAATCGGAGATGTCAGGCAGTAATTCTCCCAAGGGGTGTAAATATTCTGTATTAACAGTTTTTTTGGGACATTGTTCTAAATTCTTTTACATCAATTTTATTTCAATTCATATGAATACCATTTTCATTTCAATTGTTCTCAGGCATTCTTTAGTGCTATTTGATTACTGAAAAAATTATTCTTCAACATATCTAAACTTATCTTCTGAAAAAAATTGACTTACCGACTTGGTGCGTTAATTTCTTGGAGTAGTGCACATTGTAATATGTCTTTGAATATTAAATCGTCGGTATTTCTGACAATAAAGAGATTATCCACATCCGGTACAATTCAGGGTATTTTCAGATAAAATCGAATTTTTATGGAACTAAATGTATAACCATATTTCCTATTCAAAATTATGCTCCAAATTATTAGAGTTATAGCAGATCCTAAAATATAGCATGATATAAAAATATATCTTGCCATTATTTCTGCAATTGAATCTTCAACCATATTGACTCACTGTGCACTGCTGACTGAATTTAAATCAAAGGATTAGATCAAATATAATAAAACGAAAATTTGATATCAGTTTTAATAATAACGTGAATTTATACGTTTATATGTGTTACATCTCAAGAAATAAATTGATTCTTGTAAAACAAGAAGACCTGCCGATCTCAATAGTCATCTAGTGTTATACCATCAAATGCAGCAACCATATTGAATATTTCATCATTTTGTAGTCTTCTGTTATATTCATGACATTCTGTTTCTTTTCTTAGCAACTTATATTCTCTACAAGCTGTTCACTTAGATTTGGCAACGAACACATCTCGAGTGTGGTTCTATTGTGGTAGAAATTTACAGATCCAAGTATATAGTTCGGTTACATTCGTAACAGCACACATGCGCAACCCATTTAAATGACTCATACAAAGATGTTGCCTCATCTAGAATACCAATGGAGTGCATCCAAAATTCTCAAAATTTATTACCTTGGCAGAAAATGCGGCATCATTTATTTTTTCTGAGAGAAAATTGAACTTTTGATGTCCAGACACGTAAATTATATCCATTTTAAATAGCAGCTTCACCCACCTAATCTTAAGTTCTTAGCACTAATAGATCTCATGAACACAATAACTCTCGATATAATTTTAGATTCTGAATTTTTGTTATTGGATTTTTATTTAATGTTCATTGATTTGAATTGCTATAAGAATCTTCCTCCTTCGTCTCAATAAAATATTTCATATATCTTAAAGTGTTTTATTCACAATTGTTTACATCATCAAGGACTTTATCCTTCCAATAATACATACCTAAATCATGATATGATTTTCTGAAGTTGAACACAATCCATAGAAAGTGAGTTATATATCAGTTATACAGTCGTTATTTCCAGAGGATGAATATTTAACAGTATATAAAATATTCTTATAATAATGATAATTGATATTTTCGAACCATCCCAATCTGACGGAGAGTATAGGATGCAACTGTAAAATTTTTTCCACATCATGTACGGTGAAATATAGGTAATTACCATGTTTGGATGCTGATATAATTGTAATTGAACCACAACGAGAGCTTGTCATATCCACACCACTATAATTTTCTATACCATCAACTTTGTTTTCCGATACATTGATAAATGATGACCATTCACGATAATCGAAGGATATACCAGCTTCGTTGACTGAAATTCTTACTGCTGGTTGGAAGCCTCTAGCCAACTCGAACCCAACTCGATGAAAAATATTCCGACTGGAAAAATTTTACTCAAAATGAAAGTTTTTTCATTCTTAATTTTTATATCATAAGACTTGAGAATTTTTTCTAATACTTCATCAAACCGTAATGTAGATTCTTCTTGCAACATGTTTACTTTTCACTAACAAAAATTCAACTGAATACAGGGTGTTTCGAATAAGATGTCATAAATGAAGGATGCGAATCCCTGGATGATTTGAGCACGAAAGTTCGAAGAACCAATGGTCAAAAAATGCTTCGTTGCCGAGATACAGGGTGTTAAAGTTGAGAAAATTTTTCGATTTTCTCTCGATAAAACGTAGACTTCTCAAGATTTTGGGCTCAAATTTTCCACAAAAGCTATTAATCACAATCTGAATCACCAGGTGAAGCCAAATTTTGAAACAGTATACAGGGTGATACTTTTTCATGGGCCATGTTCCATTTTTATCCTCGGAACTTTTTTTTGGTACGCCACTGGCACTAACAAAAATAAAATCGAATAGATCATTCAATTTGAATTTTTTTGGCCTCTGCATTTTGATCGTAACTATCACCGTTTCTGAGATATTAATTATTGAGAATAATCCAATAGTTTTCCCATATCGAAGCCATGTAGATATTATCTTAATAACTGATACAATTTTTCAGGAATTGAGCTAAAATTTACATCAGATATCTCCTTATTGTATGTTTATAACAAAATGAGGCAGAAATTCCTGACAGTATACAGGGTGTTATTTTTCACGTGCATTTTCCTCTTTTGCCCCCTGAACTTTTTGTGGTGCGCTACTGGTATATTCTGAAAACAGAATCAAACAGATTATTCAAAGTGAAAACTTTTCTGTTCCTTGTATTTTTCCGTATCTGCCACCATTTTCGAGATATTAATCAAGAAAAGTAATCGTATAGTCCCTTCCGTATTGAAAGCTTGAAGATATTTTTCATGTTATTTCGGCAATTTGTGAAGACCTTGAGCTCGAATTTCAAACGAAGTTCACATTTTAAGATCTGCACCACTAGATTGGTAGGATTTATGAGAAAGTATAAAGGGTGATATCATTTCCCTGATCATTGAATTCGAATTCAAAAATGTGTTTTATTGAGTGTATAAATCGGAAGTAAATGAATAAACAACATAAATAATCGCGAATGATTTCAATAACAAAACTCATAATGATGAAAACAAAATTGAACAAACAGAACAAATCAAAGAAGATGTTGAAAATGTCCTCCACCTGAAAGAATACATGCTTCTGCTCGTCTCCGCGTATTAGTGCGCACCCTCTGAAATATTCCTGGGGTATTTCTGATGACGTCACATGATGCTGTAATTCTATTCCTCAATTCTTCAAGTGTATTCACGGGAGAGCTATAAACCAAAGTTTTCAGATGTCCCCAAAGAAAAAATCCAAACTGTTTAAATCTGGCGACCTTGGAGGCCAAGCTTCTGGTCCACCACGCCCTATCCAGCGGTTATTGAATGTCATATTCAGATATTCTCTAGCTTCCATGCTGAAGTGCGGTGGTGCTCCGTCATGCATAAACCACATTCTATTTCTAGTTTGCAGCGGCACATCTTCTAGCAACACAGGTAAAATCTCTTCTAGAAAGTGGCGATATAAGGCTCCATTCAGCCTGTCTGGCAACAAAAATGGCCCGATCAGGAAATCCCCAATTATTCCAACCCAGACATTAACCGAAAATTGTTCTTGATGGTGACATTCCTCAATCATATGGGGATTTTCTTCAGTCCAATAGTGATTGTTATGAAAGTTCCTGATTGCATTTCTCAAGAAGGACGCCTCATCTGTGAAGATGATTTCGCTATCGAAAAGGGGATTATGAGCAATGTTATGAAGGAACCATCGGCAGAAATTGAGTCGCAGAGGAAAATCGCGGGGTAGTAGAGCTTGGACGCGTTGAATATGGTATGGGTAAAGCAAGAAATCATGGAGAATTTTCCAGACCAATACAAATGAGATATTCAACTCTCTTCCAATTTTTCTTGTACTCAGCTGAGGATCCTCATCTATACAATTTAGGACTGCCTCTTCGATTTCCGGGGTCCTTATTGTCCGATTTGCCCCTTTCAAGTCATGATTCCTATCAGGAATGATTCGATTAGGGAAGCGTTCTTGATACAAACGCCTTGCGTGCACTGCGTTTCCTTCAGCCACACCGTACATTAGTGAAAACCATTTCAAAGATTATTGGTTACTACTTACAGCTGTTTCAAATGTAGGCACAACAAACTGAATGACAAAACTTACAATCATTGAAGTGTCAAGTTTTTTTTCTATGATTTCATTTGCAAAATTGTATCAGAGCCTACTAAGCCTTTTGAAATCACCAACGTGTTCTGATATGAGGAAGACACGATAAATTCTGATGATTTTCAATTCAAAACGGTGAAAGACATGAGGATCAAGATGAGCACAAAATTATCCGAATTGAATGAAAATCCGTTTCTGATTACGAAAAACGTCAGTTATGCACCGAAAAAATATACGGAGGCAAAGGGTAGCCTGTTCGGGCGTTGTTGATTAATTTTTCGAAAATGGTGGCAGATACGGAAAAACACAAGGAACAGAAAAGTTTTCACTTTGAATAATCTGTTTGATTCTGTTTTCAGAATATACCAGTAGCGCACCACAAAAAGTTCAGGGGCAAAAGAGGAAAATGCACGTGAAAAATAACACCCTGTATACTGTCAGGAATTTCTGCCTCATTTTGTTATAAGCATACAATAAGGAGATATCTGATGTAAATTTTAGCTCAATTCCTGAAAAATTGCATCAGTTATTAAGATAATATCTCCATGGCTTCGATATGGGAAAACTATTGGATTATTTTCAATAATTAATATCTCAGAAACGGTGATAGTTACGATCAAAATTCAGGAGTCAAAAAAAAACTCAAATTGAATGATCTATTCGATTTTATTTTTTGTTAGTGCCAGTGGCGTACCAAAAAAAAAGTTCCGAGGGTGAAAATGGAACATGGCCCATGAAAAAGTATCACCTTGTATACTGTTTCAAAATTTGGCCTCACCTGGTGATTCAGATTGTGTTTAATAGCTTACGTGGAAAATTTGAACCCGAAATCTTGAGAAGTCTAGGTTTTATCGAGAGAAAATCGAAAAATTTTCTCAACTTTAACACCCTGTATCTCGGCAACGAAGCATTTTTTGACCATTGGTTCTTCGAACTTTCTTGCTCAAATCATTCAGGGATTCGCATCCTTCATTTATGACATCTTATTTGGAAACACCCTGTATAGGTAAGAAAAGATGGTACAGGAATTGAATGCGCACTCACAGTTTATTTTTTTATCAATCCAGGAGTCATGTGACTTATCGAGACCCAACCAACGAACTAAAACTTCGTTTTCTTTCCGACGTAAGATTTTCTCCACCAAACACACATTTGGCTCATGAGTTTTTTGTAGTTCAACCTCATGAAATGCTCCTCTTATTGGTCTACCGGAAGTATCTTCGAGAATATAAGTCACCGGATTAGTAATATTTACTTCAACTATTTTGAATAATTCTGTAGTCCAATTTATACTAATATAATATATGCTTTGCTTTACTAATTCTAACAAAATCACCCTTCTTAAATTTATTCGATTCTGCAATTTTTATATGATCGAATTTTGATTTCAAGAGTGCCTTTTCTCTACTTTTGGTAAAATCACATGGCTTCATACCAATAATTCTATGCTTGGTATTGTTATATGTATATGCAATATTTTGTAAGATATCTATCCATCTGTAGCTTCCATTCAAACTGAAGAATTTAAATAATCTCTCCATCAGCAGCTTTTTAACTGTGTAAGTATTATAATGGTTTATGCTATTTTTCGTCATAAGACTTTGAGACTTGATATTGAAAATTCTTTTCCTTGATCAGTTTGAACATTTTTTGGACACCTGTTACTTTGTTTGAGGATTTCTGAAAATGCTTCAGTAACTTCATCTCCACTTTTAGTCTTCAATGCCCTACACCATACAAGTTTCGAGAAACAATCGATAACGACTAGAATGAACTTATAACCGAATTTCTCACGAGCATACAAATCTAACACTGCCAAATCTATTTGCCACAAATCCAACCTAACCTAACCCAATATCATATTTTTGTATAAAGGAACAAATGCCCCCGCCATGGACTATCGACAAACCAAACTGCATTCTCACATTGACAAAATATAACAAGTACAACATAAACACGAATACCATAAAAACAGAACTGCAATCGATTCTCAGTGATTTACCAGGAGACAGATTATACACGGACGCATCGAAAATTAATGACGAGGTGGGTGCTGCGATCGTACAGTGTCAGTCGGTTACGAAATTCAAATTACCAAAGTATACAAGTACTTACACAGCGGAGCTATATGCCATATTACAGGGTGTCAAACAAATAGAGGAAAACAACGTCCGATCCGCAATACTCATTTCAGACTCTCTAAGTGCAATAAGGTTACTAGATAATATGTACGCAAAAGACCCCCTAGTGCGACAAATATTTGAGGCCATGAATAACATTCAAACGTCGGGAAGAAGTGTATCATTTGTGTGGATACCCTCACACATCGGTATCCAAGGTAATGAAGAGGCCGATATAGCAGCCCGGGCGGCAATAAGTGCGGTGGACTCAATCGTTGAGTCGAAAATATCGTTTGTGGACTTCAAAAACTACATTAAGAACCAAATTATAAGTGCGTGGCAAAATGAATGGAACCAGTCTTCCTCGAAATTACGCGAGTGTAAACCAAGTGTTGATTCGTGGAAATATAACTTACCCTTGCGTAAGGACCAAGTCGTCTTACACCGGCTGCGCATAGGACACACAAATATGACTCACAGCTACCTCATTTCGAAAGAACAGCGACCCATTTGTCAGCATTGTCAGGCGCCCTTAACCATCAAGCATGTTATAATCGACTGCCCAGGGTATGCAACGAAAAGAAATAGTTTTCAAATTGGCAATAGTTTACGTGCAGTACTGAACAAAGATCTCACTAAGCTCATGAATTTTCTAAAAGACTGTGATTTATATAACTCAATTTAGCTTCAAATTCTATGTTGTTCTTTTTTTGTTTTTATTGATGGATGCGCTAATAACCCTGCGTGGTTGATGCGCTTATTCTAAATAAAAAAAAAAAGAATCGTCTATCCCCTTTATAATTGTACGTCTACGTTTGAAATTTTTTTTAGCAGACCTATGAAGTTCAGACCAATTGTATTTTTTCCTTAGAATGTTTCATTCTCAACAATCGGTGTAGTATCAGTTGATGAGGTGCTGGTCAAGGTCTTCAATCGTTGAGAATGCATCATAATAGCACAATTCATATTTTAAATTGAATTATTCAAATATCCAATTGTGTTCAAATTCGCATTTAAATTTAAGTTTATATCCTTGATTTCTTCCTCAGTATCAGCCTTGAAGGAATTAAATGTTTTCTCTAATTGACTATGAATCTGTAATCGGATTTTCATTTTAGTTTCATCGTAATCTGCAATATCATCTTTTACATTATCAATATACTCTTTCGTTGATACATCAGTGACACTAGTAGGCAGCTTTACATTACATAACTTACGATTTTGAAAATCATAATAGCCATCTTTATTCATTGGAAAATTAGTTTCAATACGTTTACGTTTCATATTTCTAACCGTGGCTCCTAAAGATAAACGTCCGAACTTATCGAAATATTGATCTTCATATGAAAAACTCAAGTTTTCTCAATATATAACACCATCTTCTCTCAATTCTTCTACAATTGACTGTATTTTATTGTCGTTCGATGTGTTTCCACCATACTTTGAAGCATGTAGTAATCTTAATCTAGATACTAATTCTGAAGCATTGTCCCAGTAAGCATATTTTATAGGTTTCTCATTATGAGTCATCTTCATACCAGAACCACTTTGTGAAGTTCTTCGAGAGAATAACGGACCAATAATTTCCATGTATTTGTATCTGTTGCTTCCTTTCATTTGTTTATGTGAATTGAGATCATTTTGTGAACATTTGTGAGTTCAAGAATTCTTTTATAGTATTATTTATCAATTGACAGATATTCTGTTGGCTGTTTACTGAATATTAAATCATACAGGCCCTTTTGTCTCGTGAAATCATTCATTACCAATTAATATATCACCAGCAGAATAATCAAAATTACATTTTAAGTTTTCTGAAAACCATCTAGATGTAGTCGGATCATTGATAGGATCATAACCAGTATCAATGTTTGGAGATTTCTCCCAAGCAGCATAAATGAAGTCTCTTACAATTCTGGGATATTGTTCACAAAAACTTCAGAATTTTTAAGTTCATCGTATAATTTATGTGGCAGGTTTACTTCATCATCATCACCTATGAAAACTGAGTCATTGAAATCAGTGCTATCATCCGTCTGAGCTATTACTTGAGTAGGTGGAAAACCTACATTAACTGGTGTTGAAGCAGCATTATATCTATATCCTTTTGAAAAAGAGAGGATTTACAAAAATTCGAATAATTGTATTTACAACAAATGCTTATATCTATAATTTTGATGTGTGTTAGAAAAACAGAAGTGTGAATTGTAACAGGGGAACCATACTATCTTGCATATGATTCAATAAACAAGTGAAAAAACCAAAGGAGAAATCTCGTTTCCCTGTCGCCATTGCACTACAATAGCTTGGGTGTTTATATTTTGTTAGTGTCGTGTGTACATAAGGAGTACCAAAGATTTTTCTGCTTTGCAGCTTCATTCTCTCATTCACAGCTTGCACTCCATGATTTCCAGAAGAAGACAAGGGTGAAAGGAAGGGGGTGTGGGACAAGAATCTGTAACAATGCAAAAAGAAAACCAGCAGAAAAATATTTCAACAATCATACCTGACTCTCATAGGTCTAATTCAAGAAAGGATTTTACATAGCAAGTAAGGCCATAAAAAGAACGTAAGGACATAATGAAAAAGTGCACCACCTGTGATATTTCCTCTTTCGCGGAGTTGTTCTTCCGTCGCAGTGTGAGTCTCCTGAAACATAATCACTTCCTTGTTCCTGCCTGCCAAATATGAAGTAAAATCGCAAAATCCCTTCACTATTCAAACTCAACAGAACAATTTCCTCTCTGTTTGACCAAAGAGAGCCCAGACGGCTAGGTTTGGTCTTCTAAGTGATGCCGATTATGATCCATAGATGTTCCAGAATCATTATGAACCCAATTATTTGGGTTGACATCTCCTATATATTATTTCTTCTTGGTTCTTGTTTAATTCAAAGAAAAATTTGCGAAAAAGTTTTGACAGCCGTTTTAAAAATATGACGAATGTCATATAAAACTATGAGATTTAAACGGTTCTAGATCAAAATTCTTTATATTTATAATCGGAGTCTGCTGGTGACTTGATAGATGGAGTCATCAAAAATGATTTTACTGGTTCCGTTTGAATAACAGTTTTCGCTGCAAATGATGCTGTAGTTGTTGGAGTAGGCATTCGTTGAGTTGATGAAACAATTTGATTATCTTCAATACGCGATAGTTGATTCGTAATTGGAGCAGAGATCTCATTAAGAGTTTCATCTTCTTCAGCTCGACTTAGTTTAAGGGCGAGATCTTTTTCCTAACATCTTCGATTAGCTGTCTAATTTTCAATTTACGATGTCTTTCCTGCGACATATCATTTTATACTGAATTCTACTACTATTATGTGAATACTGGGTGATTCACCAGTGGCGCGGTGCTCTGGAGCTCGTACACTTTTGAAGATTTAATTTTTGTTCGAACGGTATTGCATATAGAAAGTAAGAATCTACTTAAGCAATTTATTTTGCAGTAAACAGGGTTTCCCTATTTTCTATAAAAAAATCTTGGGTGGTTTTTTCAGATTGAAAGACCACTTCTTTGTTCGAGATTCAGGAGCAGACTATGCTCTGCTATAATTTCTTTAAGTAATAAGTTTTTTTGGTGAGTAGATTCGTCACAATATTTTTTTTCCGTAAAAATTCATGAAAATAGGATCTCACATCATCGCATGCTCCTTCGGCCAGAGAGGATGAATACTTTGTTCCTTTCGTTTTCTTATTGCCTAAGGATAGCTTCATTAATGAACTGAAATATATGATCCTCATTTTATACAGGTGTGACTCAAAAAAATTATTGGATATTGTAATTTTTAAATTATCGTATCTTTATTTTTTCAAATGGAACATCCTGTATTTTATTATTCATGTCAATGCATAAAATATTGTGTCATATTTTTGCACAAGTAACCTTATTTTTATCTTCGACCATTTTCAAAATAAAAAAAAAACTGAAATAATAAAATCAGAGGTTGCGAAAGAATAGTTTATTTGTATGTACATATCATTACACTTGATTCGTGAAATGGAGATATTTCAAGTTGGTCGTGTATGAAATACGTAATAGATTGGTTTTTTCTTGAGATGATCTACAAAGTGTTGAACTATTTCAATAAGTGTTCGAAATGATGCTCGTTTCTTTGTAGACACAACTCAATCCTTCTGATGAAAGACCGTTGAACTCTCAACAACATTTGCGGATTGACTGACTGAAAGGCGACTGTTATCTGTCTCATGTCCACTTGTGTTGTAGGAGGAATCTGGTAAACTATGCCGTTAATATAACCCTACAAGTAAAATCAAGACTTGTAATGTCCGGAGACCTAGCTGGCCATCTAACAGGACCACCACCTCCTATCCATTTGTTTGGAAGTACATGATTCAAATGCTCCCTAACCTGATGTGAGTAATGTGCTGGAGCTCCATCCTGTTGAAAACACAAATCTTGTCTTATATGCTCTGGTACAACGGCAAGTAACATTGGTATATGATTTTGCAGAAAATCGTAATACACTTCACTATTGAGGTGCGCGTCGAAAAAGTGCGGTCCAAATAGATATCCATCTACTATAGCGGCCCATACATTCAAGGAGCAACAATGCTGGTGATCTATTTGTCTCATGAGGTGTGGATTTTCCGTAGCGTAATAATGAAATTTTCGCTACATTATCACTTGCCCAATTGCAAAAATTGATTCGATTTTCATAGTCATGATTGTTTAGTTCCTGGTGCAGCTGTACATGATATGCATAAAATTTATTCACTTTCAAGACTCTCTGAACGGAAGTTTGACTTATATCTGTTAACTGGGAAATCTCTCTTTGTATTTGATATGGATCCTCTGTCACTGTCAACAAAACTGATAACAGGTTGTCTCCAGCTGTAGCAGTTTTGGTTTTTCATGTTTGTAAGCGATATTACCCGTTTCGATAAATCTAAGTAGAAATTTTTCGAAGCATCTTGCATCAGGATGCTTCTTATCAGGAAACTTTTGTGCATAAACTCTACTTGCCAACAAAGAATTTCTATCACACTCACCCAGAATAAAAATCATATCAACCATTTCTTCTATGGAGAACTTCATGGCAATCAATTGAGAAAATTCGGTTTAAACCTCACTTTAACAATGTTTAATAACAAAACATTGATAAGTTCACCATGTAAAATGCAGAATATGATATGTCCGGACTCCTCACAGAAGGCACAAATAAATAAAATGTCAACATATATCTCGATTTACGTTTTAATCATCTTGATTTTATCAATCGTTAAAAGAATTATCTTGTTTAGGTTTAATTTTTACTACTCGAATCATTACAGAAAAAAACTTCTGTGCGAATAATGATGTATATTGAAGAGTTTGATACGGTTTGTAAAAATTTCATCGAAAATATTTACAAATAATCGAATATTTCGAAAATGATCGAAGATGAAGATAAGGTAACTTCTGCAAAAATATAGCACAATATTTCATGCGTTGACATGAATAATAAAATAAAGGGTGTTCCTTTTGAAAGAATTAAAATAAGACATTTTCAAAATTATAATATTCAATAATTTCTTTGGGTCACTCCAGTATAAAATGAGGACAATCTATTTCAATTCGTCAATAAAGCTATCCTTGGGCAATAGGAAAACGAAAGGAAAAAAGTATTCATCCTCTCTGGCCGAAGGAGCATGCGATGAGCCTACTTTCATGAATTTTTACGAAAGAAAAATATTGTAACGAAACTACTCACCAAAAAAACTTATAACTTAAAGAAATTATAGCAGAGTTTAGGCCGATCCTGAATCTTGAACCAAAAAGTGGTCTTCCAATCTGAAAAAAGATTTTTTAATAGAAAATTGAGACACTATGATCACTGCTAAATAAAATTTTGAAGTAGATTCTTACTTTCTAGATACAATAACATAAAAATGAAATCTTCAAGAGTTTACGAGCTAGTGAGCATCGCGCCACAGGTGAATCACCCAGTATATATAAATATTTAAGAAACAATAATTTTACAATGCTTGTACAGTGGTTGTACAATGGCTGTACAACTGTTGTTACAGATGATGCCTATTTCCCTTGCATTTTTATGTAAAATTAACCGATTTTAAAGTAGAGACTAGAATGCACTCACATACGGTATTGTATACCGTACGGCGTATACCAATACAAGGCGTAAACCCTATTGCTTTTTATTCATGTTGGTATGTGTGTTGATAGTAAAATCAACTACATGAACAGACATGAAGCACTAGTAATACTAGTATAGACAGGACAATTTGCGCCCGTGAATGCCTCAAACGACATCCACTGCTAGGCAGATGTTCAGTTCAGTTAACATAATCTTTATTGAAGTACCAGTTTTACAACTTTTAACTTTAACATCTCTTTGATTGATAGAAAATTGAACAATATTTTTGGCCTCTAAGCCTTGATCTGAAGGATCTGAATGTAACCTAAAATAATTAATTCAAGTACAATTCATTTTGTCGTCTTAGTGACGACGGTCTTAACATATTTATTTTACAAGATTCTTATAGTAAATCTGGGTCTTCTCGAAGCACCATCCTAGACCTCTTGTATTTACTCGGTTCGTCTACCTCGTAGTTTCCTAGGGTGTTCAGCAATGTATTTGGGAGGTCGTCAACTGCTTGGAATGCTGAACTCCATCACACTCGGTATCTGCAGATGTCGATGTATCTGGGAGTTTCGCACGTACCAGAGGGAGTCCACGGTCATCCTCAATGCCTTGTTCTGCACGACTTGGAGCTTCCGGATATAACATGCCGCTGCGTGTCTCCAGATTGTTGACGCGTATGTCATTATGAGCCTGATTATGGTCTTGTAGAGCTTCACTTGTTCGCTGCGCTCAGGTTGCTCCGCCTGTTCATCAGGGGCCACAGGAAGGCATGGGCTGCCTTCGCCTTGCTCGTGCAGTCTTCCACATGTGGACGCTATGTCAGCCGCTGGTCGAGTGTGACTTCCAGGTATTTGGCCTAGTTGACCCACGGGATGGGTTGTCCGTTCATGGTGATCTGCTCCTCAGGGCTACGTCTTCTTCTGGACAGATAGAGTGCCGAGTTCTTCTCTGGGTTGATGGTGATCAGCCACTTGGAAAACCATTCCTCCAATTGGTATGCGGCTTTTTGGATTATTCTGGTTATCAAGGGGGAGCTGTCGATCTGGTCATTATGACCGTGTTATCCGCGGACAGGGCTAAGCTCGTGTTGGCAGATGTTCCGTATTTTATTGAACCTTTATACCTGCTACTGATTGTCGGGTTGTATTTAGCTCAGTTGAAAATTATTTCTTGAGTGTTAGAGACGATATTTCAGTAGTATTGCTCTTGAACAGTTTTCATGATGATACATGTTTCATATGCAAAGAAGTGTTATCGGATGGTGATGTAATAGAATTTAGGCGTGGTTTTCAGACAATAAAAAATGCTAGTATCGCTAGAGTTGATGGTAATATTGAATATTTAAGTACTGTGACTTTTGTAATTGTTCATAGCAATTGTCGTGAAAATTATATGAACAATTTGAGAAAAGCGGCTTCTAAACGACGCCAAGTAGAACCAAATACATCAATATCTCCATGTAAGAAAATAATCAGCTATTCTGATTTCGAAAAATTATGTTTGTTTTGTGGAGAAGAAGCGAGTGAAGTAATTGAGAAAAAATGAGAAAATATAAACTCGTTATTAGAGTCTTTCATTCAATGACACAGTATTAAAAGCTGCAGAGGCACGAGGTGATAAATATGGAAGAAGTGTAAAGAAGCGTGTGATTTTGAGTATGACTGTCAAAGGTAAGTATCATGATAAATGTTTCTCACATTTTGTATCTGTCAGTGGAAAGGGTGACTCAGGCCATCCATTAGATGAAAATATTAGAATTTCAATGGAAAATGTTTTCAATTACATTGAAAATAATGACTTTTGTCAATTCACATTGGCTGAGTTAAGAGATATAACGATATTATAATGAATAAATTGATCCAGAACAGTGGGGTTGGGAGTTAAAAAATAATGTACTAAAGCCAATAACAACTTTATAACCACCAGCGCCTGATGATCTACTGAACACAATCTTCTGTAATTGTATAAAAAGTAGCAGCGGTAAATATGGATGAAAAACAATTGGATTAAGATATTCAAAAGTTTGTGGACATTGCTGTGGCCAGTCATTCTGAAACGCAGAGTCAACCAATGATGAAAATGATGAAGATTTTGATTTAAATATAGGAATAAGTCCACTCGACGTTTTGTCAGCAACTGTTGATGATACAGAAACTGAAGATATCGACAATTAATGTTAAGGGAAATTATATACTGGTTAAATTTTCTGTATTCTAATAGAAAATTACTAACTCGTAAATGAATAAAACCTCTGATAAAATATGGATTATGCCTACGGGGAAACCATGTGATAAAACGCGCCCTGCATTCTACCTTGAAGGTGATAAGGAAACGAGTGCATCGTTTTCACGGCGCTCTACTCCGAAAACGGTTAATTTTATAGAAAAATGCAGAAGACATTTTTTGTAGACAATTTCGCGACAAACAATTTTTATGATAGTCTTTATTAACTTATTTTGAATTGGTGGAATTCAGCCAGTTTTTTCCAGAGATTTTTATTTATACATTCAATCAACGTTTCGGCACAATATTTTGCCTTCTTCAGGACTCTAAAATGAACTTTTCTTTCAGAAAATAAAATTTTCTTCTTTGAGAAAAGTGAAGCAATATAACATATATGTGTATAAATTAAACAGACTCTCACCTATCGAAGACCGAATATTTCGACATTACACAAAACACTCACAAGCTCGAAAAATTGAAAACACTATGAAGTGTATTTATGAAAACTGCCATAAAATACAACAAATAAATGAATAGGATTAAATTTTCTTTTAGAAATGAAAAAAACGAGGTACTCACAAGGTATATACAGATCTCCTACGTAATAATAAAACGAAAGATACATATCTAGATAATTCAAGGGCTGCTCAGTCTTACTGAACGGTAACAAAGAACACGGAGAAGATGCGTTCTCCACTCTCCAAATCGAACTGATATTCGGGAGCAGTTGGCAATACATCGAATATGTGCGGTCTGATATTAATATTATTTTTACGTTCTCATAATCTACTAAGGAAACAATTAATACACACGGCATTACAAAACGAATAATGGTGGTTTCAACTTCAATAACTGATTGTCCTTATAAGATTGAAATATGAATTATAAAGACCTTCTGTATCCTGTTTTCTATTGACACTGTTTAAATGTTTTTGTATGTGTATCATTTCCTTAATGGGTCTTCTTTTACAATGAGATTCGCTATCCAGAACCATTGCATTTTAAAAATCGAAAGCATGATTCATAGATATCGCATGCTCTGCTAGAACAGTCTTACCTGTTGAATTTCCACGGTTTACTGAATTTATACTTCGTTTATGTTCTGAAATTCTTGTACTTAGATATCTTCCCATTTGCCTTATATAAACTCCCTCACATTGTTCGCATCGAATTTCATATATAACGTTACTTTCTAAATGCGGTGGGGTTCTTTCCTTCAATCTAGTGAAATACCTATGTAACGTGATTTGATTTTTAAAAACGATAGTAACGTCATTTGAACTCAAAATCTTCGCAATTTTCTCAGATAAATTCTGTACATATGGAATTTTGCAATATATCCTTTTGTTCTGACATATGTTTGTTTTGTCAGTTTCATTTGCTCTCCTGAGTAATTTATTAATAAGTTTTACTGGATAACCATTTTTCACGAGATATGACTTAATGAGACTTATAATTTTTTCATGAAAAACGGTATCAGACAAGTTGAGGGCCCTGTGTTTTAGATTATCTATAATATTTACCTTATGTTTGATAGAGTGGTGTGAATTGAAATTCAAAAATCTGTCAGAAAATGTTGTTTTATGGTACCAATCTGTGAGCAAGCAATTAATCTCCGTTCTTATGATTTGAAGATCCAAGGAGGATATACTATTATTTTCCTCTACTTCAACAGTGAACTGTATCTTCGGATGGAAATAATTGAAAATCTTCAATATATTTTCTTTATTTGACATGGGCACACAGGTAAGAATATTGTCAACAAATCTCTTGAAGAACGGAAGCACAACACTGAGCGTTGGTATGCACGTGTCCTGCAATTCACTCATGACCAAATCGGCACATATAGGAGAAACTCAGTTCCCCATACCCAAGCCATAAACTTGTCTAAAAAAAACTTCATCAAATTTGAAATGACTGTTATCAAAAACAAAATTCAACAACTCCAAAAACAGCTCCAAAGTATAACTACAATGATCTCGTATTTTTTGCCATTTCTTTTTTATTATATTTAAAGTGAGGTCAATTGGAATATTTGTGAATAAGGAAATCACGTCTAAAGATATGAGTCTGTAACCATCAGCACCTCTTTACCTCGCAAATGTGTGACTACTTCAAAGGAATCTTTCACATAGTATTGATCTTTATGAAAAGCGAACTTCAGAATCTCAGCTAAATGTTTTGTGAGCATGTATAGTGGAGAAATTACATAACTTACTATGGGACGTAGAGGTTAATTATTTGCATGTATTTTAGGTATGAAATACAATTTAGGAAGCCGACTCGGTGGCGTAGAGGATACGATGCTCGTCTCCTGCGCAGAATTACCTGGGTTCAATCCCCACAAAGTCGGTGCGATTCTTCGGATTCTGGAAATCGCAAGAGTGTCGATCTTTCGCAGGAGATGTAAAGCTGTTGGTCCTGTCTAACAGAGATGTGTTGGACATTAAAGATCCCTTCCCTCGACACAGGAGGGGTTTCGCAAAATTCCCGGGTAAGTGAGGTGACAAAATTTCCCGGCGTGTCATTAGCCGAAAGGCAGAAATAGGGGAAAATCGTTAAAGGAAAATCAAACAAACGAGCATTTAAGGAATCACACCATTCTTACATTCCAATGTCTTTGCTTCTTCCTTTTCTAACATTTATGACCTAACTAAAGAATCTATTATTATATTAAGTTTCGTTTGAACTTTTTTTGTTGGGTCCTCCTCAAGTATCTGATAAGTATCTCGGTCATTCAATAAAACCCTAGCTCTATCTAAATAATCTAATTTACAAATTGCAACAGTTGTATTGCCTTTATCGGCCCTAGTGATGACTATATCCGCATGTAAACTTAAAAATTCTCTAGTATCTTTTTCAAACTGAGTCAAACATCTATCCTTTGATGATGAAGAAATATTTCTTGAATGATTAGTTATACAGTTAATAATTTGATGACGCTTTTTAACGTTTTCATAATCATCCCTAGTATATTATAGTCATCAATAGGGCCGATAAAGGCGATACAACTGTTTGCCATTCGTGAAGGAGATTAGTTAGATAGAGCTATTAGTCTAAGATCCGGCTGCAAAATTAATACATGAAAAATGTAGATAGTCAAAAGCTAATTTTAAGTATTCTGATAGCTTGGGAATTCATTTTTCATAAGGTGCCAATTAAAATTACCCGCCAATGTTATTAATTAATCCATTAATGATCAATTTTAGTTAAAAATTTCGTTAATATCTTATGGAAATAAAACCTACACCACTTCTTAACAGTGTAATTGTAAAATGTGTAACGTCACAGTTGCAGCTGATTGCTTACCCGTAACCTCTTCGCAGCCAGATGTAAACAGGTATGTTTTTAATACAACTTTTCGTTCATGATGTATATTAATTTCGTTCGTGCCACGTTGAAGCTGATTTTTTTCTGTATTTAATGCTATATAGCTGCTTGTAAAGAAAAACCCGCAAATTGAAGTTTCCTGCCCTTAAAGATGCTAGGTACTGAAAATAAAGTGACAGAGAGTGAGTGCGTAAAGAAGCTCTGGTTAAATTCTTAGCTCATCATTGGGATAATGACTCATTCACTTCAATATTGAAAGATAAAAAAATTTTTATTACTGTTGGAGAGAAATGTTTTTCATATCGTTGTATAGAAAATAGAGTTGTAAAAATTGAAGAAGATGATTTAGCTTGTGAACATGAGGAAGCTGACACAAGGATTGTGTATCATATAAGCAAGGTCGAGGAGAATTCAAACATTTTAATTAAAGCTTCTGATACTGATATTCTCATAATATTATTAGGTAACACACACAAATTTCCTACTTTAAATATATGGTTAGCAAATAGTGCATCGAAAAAAGGAAGTAAAGACGAAATTTGTATAAATTGTACAAAATTATGGAAACAATTAGGCCCTACATTGTGTAATGCGCTTCCGGCATTTCATGCATTTACGGGAAGTGATTATACTGCTGCTTTCTTCAACAAAGGGAAAATTCGTCCCTTGAAAATATTCATAAAGCATGAAAAAATTCAAAAAATTTTTACATCACTAATTGACCCACTTGACATTTTTGATAAGGATAAAATTACAGCGGTTCAAGAATTTACGTGCCTTATGTACGGGATACCCGATTGTAAAAGTGTGAATGAGGCAAGATACTTTTTGTTTAATAAAATGTACGGCTCGAAACATAAAAAAAATGAGAAATTTATAAAAAATATCAAAGGTTTTGACTCTACTCATATTATGCCATGTTGGAAATCTCTACATCAAAAAATGTTGAGGACTATTTATGTGAATTCTATGTGGTTGAGTGCTACTGATCCAGATTGCATCAAGTTTAGTGCAGAGAATAACGGCTGGTTAGTGTTGGATGGTTTTCTTAAGCCAACATGGTTTGAAGGAGATTCAACACCTGTAGAGGTAGAGAGTGTCATAGTAGGTAATTCTCAGGACAGATCTGCTGACAACGAATAAGACTCTGATATTAGTAGCGACGAAATTGATAGCAGCGATGAAAGTGACAGTAGCGAGGAATCTGATTTTAATAAGTGACAGGAAACGAAATTTTATAATTTTTCAATAATTTGGCTATTTTTCTATCTGACACTCCTATTTGTTTTGTATAAAACGTTCATTATTCTGTAACTTATTATTATAACTCAATAATTATCGTCCGTTAATTTACTGTAATTTATAAGTGACTGTATTGAAACTATTAATAAAGTCAACGTTCGCTCAAACACTACCTACATAATAACATTTTCTTTGTCATAATTAATCAATGTATTATTTTTGATAAGTATAGTCTTTCAATTTTATCTAAAAATAAATTAGATTTTTACTTTAAAATCAAAGTTTTGTCATCATGTGTGGTTTTGAAAACAACTAAACTAAAATTCATGAAATCCAATTTTTACAAAGTACGTATCTAAGTTTGTTTTATTATTATTATTATTATTTTAATTTTATTATTATCGTTTGATATGTTAAAGCTTTTGGAGCATTTAAATAGAATCGTAGTTATTACTACTTAGACAGTTGGTTGAGAACCCTATCTGTTGAGGCATGCGCAATGGCTCGAAAAACGAGTACAGCTGACATTTAGCATCCTCGTCTAACAAGTAACGTCACGCACTCACTCTCTGTCACTTTATTTTCAGTACCTAGCATCTTTAAGGGCAGGAAACTTCAATTTGCGGGTTTTTTTTACAAGCAGCTATATAGCATTAAATACAGAAAAAATCAGCTTCAACGTGGCACGAACGAAATTAATATACATCATGAACGAAAAGTTGTATTAAAATCATACCTGTTTACACCTGGCTGCGAAGAGGTTACGGGTAAGCAATCAGCTGCAACTGTGACGTTACACATTTTACAATTACACTGTTAAGAAGTGGTGTAGGTTTTATTTCCATAAGATATTAACGAAATTTTTAACTAAAATTGATCATTAATGGATTAATTAATAACATTGGCGGGTAATTTTAATTGGCACCTTATGAAAATGAATTCCAATCTATCAGAATACTTAAAAATTAGCTTTTGACTATCTACATTTTTCATGTATTAATTTTGCAGCCGGATCTCATACTATATGGTTTTATTGAATGACCGAGATACTTATCAGATACTTCAGGAGGACCCAACAAAAAGTTCAAACGAAACTCAATAATAAAATAATAGATTCTTTAGTTTGGTCACAAAAGTTAGAAAAGAAAGAAGCCAAGACATTGAAATGTGAGAATGGTGTGTTTCCTAATAATGTATTCCTTACCTAAAATACATAAAGTGAATTATTTCTCACGTCCCATAATAAGTTATGTAAATTCTACACTATACATGCTCACAAAACATTTAGCTGAGATTCTCAAGTGAAAGATGTGAAAGATTCTTTTGTAGTAGTAACACATTTGCGAGGTGAAGAGGTGCCTGATGGTTACAGACTCATATCTTTGGACGTGATTTGTTTATTCACAAATATTCCTATTGACCTCACTTTGAATATAATAAAAAAGAAATGGCAAAAAATACAGGATCATTGTAGTTATACTTTGGAGTAGTTTTTGGAGTTGTTGCATTTTGCTTTTGATTTCATTTCAAATTTGGTGGAGTTTTTTATAGACAAGTTTATGGCTTGGGTATAGGGAACTGTGTTTCTCCTATATGTGCCGATTTGGTCATGAGTGAATTGCAGGACACGTGCATACCAACGTTCTGTTTTGTGCTTCCGTTCTTCAAGAGATTTGTTGACAATATTCTCACCTGTGTACCCATGTCAAAAAAAGAAAATATATTGACGATTTTCAATTATTTCCATCCGAAGATACAGTTCACTGTTGAAGTAGAGGAAAATAATAGTATATCCTCCTTGGATCTTCAAATCATAAGAACGGAGAATAATGGCTTGCTCACAGATTGGTACCATAAAACAACGTTTTCTACAAGATTTTTGATTACCAATTCACACCACTCTTTCAAACATAAAGTAAATATTATAAATAATCTAAAACACAGGGCCCTCAATTTGTCTGATACCGTTTTTCATGAGAAAAATATAAGTCTCATTAAGTCGTATCTCGTGAAAAATGGTTATCCAGTAAAACTTATAAATAAATTACTTAGGAGAGCAAAGGAAACTGACAAAACAAACTTATGTCAGAACGAAAGGATATATTGCGAAATTCCGTATGTACAGAATTTACCTGAGAAAATTGCGAAGATCTTAAATTCAAATGACCTTACTATTGCTTTTAAAATTAAAACACGTTACATAAGTATTTCACTAGATTAAAGGGAAGAACCCCACCACATTTAGAACGTAACGTAATATATAGAATTCCATAAGAACAATGTGAGGGATATATAAGTACAAGAGTTTTAGAACACAAACGAAGTATAAATTCAGCAAACCGTGGAAATTCAACAGGTAAAACCGCTCTGGCAGAGCATGCGATATCTATGAATGATGCATTCGATTTTGAATATGCAATGGTTTTGGATAGAGAATGTCATTATAAAAGAAGACTCGTTAAGGAAATGAGACACATACAAAAACATACAATTAGTGTCCACAGAAAACAGGATACAGAAGGACTTAGCAATTCATATTTCAATCTTATAAGGAGAATCAATTCTTGAAGTTGAAACCACAATTATTCGTTTCGAAATGCCGTGTGTATCAATTGTTTCCTTAGTAGATTATGACAACGTAAAAACAATAATAATATCAGACCGCACATATTCGATGTTTTGCCAACTGCTCCCGAATATCAGTTCGATTTCGAGAGTGGAGAACGCATCTTCTCCGTGTTCTTTGTTACCGTTCAATAAGACTAAGCAGTCCCCGAATTATCTAGATATGTATCTTTCGTTTTATTATTACGTAGGAGATCTGCATATACCTTGTGAGTACCTAGTTTTTTTATTGCTAAAAGAAATTTTAATCCGATTGATTTATTTATTGTATTTCATGGCAGTTATTATATATGTATAAATATAACACTATGTAATGTACATAGTGTTTTCAATTTCTTCGAGCTTGTGAATGTTTCGTGTAATGTTTAACAATTCGGTTTTCGATAGAGGAGAGTCTGTTTAATTCAGACACGTATATGATTTGTTGCTTCACTTTTCTTAAAGAAGAAAATTTTATTTTCTGATAGTAAAATTTACTTCAGAGTCCTGAAGAAGGCAAAATATTGTGCCGAAACGTCGAGTGAATGTATAAATAAAGATATTTGGATAAAAAACTGGCTGAATTTCACCAATTCGAAATAACATAAGAAAAATAGCCAACTAATCATTATTGACCTCTGAGCAATAGATCGCGAGATATTTGCGAAAAACTGATTTTCGTGACCTTTCGACCTTTATAACTTTTTCAGCCAGCACGATATCAAGGTCGATTTTTCACATCTTCATTAGAATGCCGTAATAAAGGTTTACAAAAATTCAGCTCACTAGGAATTTTTTCATAGATTGGGGTTTAAAACAGCTAAAATGACTGAACTAGTTCCAATTATTCCCCGAATCGAGAACCGTCGTTCTGAACCGTGATTATTTTGGAAAGGAATGGAAATCATATACGACTGAAGAACTGCAATTTTTTCCAACAGATTTTCTAGTGAAAAATATAGAGCCTTATGGATTGCTCATGATATTTCATAAATTACCTAGACCGTTGTCAATGGATTACATTTTACAAACACATCTACCCTGCTTTGTACACTACAATGTCGAAAGCGATCACATCGATGGACCGGCACCTAGTCGAGCTAATTGTTTGAGTTGTAAGGATGCTTTCAAATAAAAAATATTCTTGAAAATTTTGTTAACTATTATATGTGAATTGTCCGCCATCTTTGATTTAACGGATGCATTACTTAAACCTAAATTTTCCTCCAAATCAAATAGTTCCCGTTCAGAGGAAATATTTTGCATCAATGATATGGAACGATGAAAAATATTATTATCTCTTTCAATTGTTAGGGTTAAAGATCAGCAGGCAACTCATTCTCGAATCTACTGCACAGAGATATAAGTGTGAAGGCTGCAGAGTCGTTCGTCGTAACGAAACGAGAGTTGGGTGATACTCGGTGGTTCTAGAGAGACTAGGCTGGCTGATTCATGGGGATTATGCAATAGTTTATAGAGGGTCGTCTCGAATTCATTAAGTTTTATCTTTGAACGTTGAATATACTTTTTCCATTAAAATCTCGTTGTGATTATTCAGTGCTAAAATCTCAGAAGTGGTATAAAGGATTGAAGTGCCCACTTGTGAATACCAGATCAGCTAAAATTTTTTTTCTTTATGTTTGTGCCACCGTGAAATGAAATGCCTCCGAACATACGACAACAAAGTCCCAGCAGCAGTTCTTCGTCGAGTTCCTCGAGTTCAAGTTCAATTTCCTCTAGCAGCAGCTCGTCAGCTCATAAATCTCGTAGAAAACAAGAGAACAAGAGGTAGAAGAATTCATCATCCCGAAAACCGAGAAGGCAGAAAGTTGTAGCACGTCAAGTCGAACGAGGATCCAAAAAAATTGTCAGATAAACAACTGATTGAAATTGGGGTAAGTACTGCATTGAATTCGTTAAGGGAACGGAGTAGCAATAACAGTTTGGCGAAAATTATTCCTGATTTTGGTCCTAAAAGAGAGAACATTTATGATTGGTTCAAATTAATCGATGACCATGCAAATTATTATGATTGGGACGAGAATACAGTAAAATTTCAAGCAGTGAACAAATTAGAAGGTACTGCAGAAAAATGGTACCACAATTATATCAAAATGGAAGTGGGTTGGGCAAATTTCTCATGGGCTCAATGGTGAAAACTAAGTAATAAAGTATTTTAATCTGATAGCAATACTTACTCCTTTTCAACCATAAACCTAAAGAAGGTAAATCATTGTATTCTTTTTATTTTCAGCATCTTGCTAAAATGAATAAATTGAAACTGAATTTTTCTGTAACTGATAATATTTTTCTCATATTGGGAGCGATTAGTAATGAAACCATCTCTTCCTCTGTGAAAGCTAGTGGTATTACAAAATTGAATCTACTAGATAGATATAATACATACCCGACCACAGTATCGACCTAGTACCTCTCGAGGTTCTTCATATATCAACTACAATTTGAAATATTTTGGAAACCCCTATCAAAAGAGGTTGGAGGTCCTCGAGATAATAAAATGACCTAAAGGTTAATTACCATTCATGTGGGAAGCGTGGTCACATGAAAAACAATGCGAGACAAAAATTTCGAAATGTACATTTTTCGATAGGAGAGGGCATTTAGAGAATGCGTGTTTCAAAAAGAAGAAAACGAAAAGTGAAAAACATAAGTTGGAAGTTAAGAAAGTATGCTCTTTTTTTCAATGAAATAAAACTAAAGTATTTAGATTTTCACTATATTAACAAAACTATCACCAGTTTCACCACACTGTGGCTTCATCAGATAGATACTAACTAATGAACAGAGTTATTCCTTATATATTAGTCTCATTTTCTACTTAATATTACAATAGATACAAGTACAAGGGTATGTTGGAAAACCCATCGGAGTTGCTCACTTTATGAATTGAAAAGATTGAGTAAAAGAGAAGGATTTAGATCTAATTAACTTTTAAGCAACCTACCTCAATTCTTTTCTTTGGTGATCTCTAAAATTTCCAATAGATTGAGTTTTTGTCTATTATTTTCATTGTGTAAAATTTCAAAGTTCTCATTAAAGTTATGATTTTCTTCGAGTAAGTGATTAGAGTAATGGGAATCTGATTTATGAAATTTAAAACTACGTTTGTGCTCGGATAATCTAACTGTGAAACTTCTGAAAGTTCTACCAATATAAGTTTTATTACAATCTCCGCAAGACAGTTTATAAACACCGGATTTATTACCTTTATCAATTTGAGATTTGCAGTTTTTGATATCTATGTATGTATGCTATACTGAAATTAAAATGCGAGAGGCTGATTTTAATTTTGGATTAGAATTACCAATATAAGTTATGGTGTTGTATTTTGTGTTAGAACTTTTATACTTGGAAATACTTCCTGGATTGATTTTTGAGATTTTTCGCGTGAAATCATATTCTTAATCATGGTTGGACTGTAACCGTTATGGACTGCTATTTATTTCTTTTAGTTTAATTATATTAAGCTCTTTTATGAAGTTATTTTGTGACATTGGAATATTAATGAGTCTATGTACCATTCTATTGTAAGCTGCTAATATATGTGAATAAGGATGTGTAGATAAGCATTGAATAGTAATATCTGTATGCGATGGCTTATGAAAAATAGAAAAATCATGTTTGCCATTAATTTTAGTAAAAGTTAAATCCAGAAAGTTAATGGAAATTTGTCTTTCTATCTCTAACGTGAATTTAATATTATCGTGAATTTTGTTAATGAATGACTCTAATTGTCTGTTTGTGACAGTGAAACAACAAATGATATCGTCGACATATCTAAATCAATAAATGAAGTGTTTGAATAACGGATGTTCTTGGATAGTATTTTCAATATTATCCATGAAAATTTCAGCGAGCAGAGGGCTCAGAGGATTACCTATGATTAAACCTTTTTTACTATTATATAATACACCATTGAAGTTAAAGTAATTTTGTTTTAAACTAATTTCTACAAGGTGTAAGATTTCTGATTGAATTATCGGATTGACTTCATTGATTTGAAGGGCTTTGTTGATGAGTTTCACTGTATCACTAGATGGAACACTAGAGAAGAGACTTACTACATCCCATGACATAAGTTTAGCGTTCGGTGGTAGTATCGTTTGCTGAATTTTGTTTATTTGGACTGAAGAGTTCGAGAATTTAGGTTCAAAATTGGCGTACTGTTGAATGATATCTATGAAAAAGCGACATACCCTTGTACTTGTACCAATTGTAATATTTAGTAGAAAATAAGACTAATATATAAGAAATAACTCTGTTCATTAGTTTGAACCTATCTGATGAAGCCACAGTGAGGTGAAACCGGTCATTGTTTTATTAATATAGTGAAAATCTAAATACTTTAGTTTTATTTCATCGAAAATATCTATATCGATTTTCATCAAGTAACGACCTTCTCAATCAAATTAAGAAAGTATCAATTGAAAATGAAAATAGATTTATAAGGGATATCTTGGTGAATGATATGAAAATTATGGCAATTTTAGATTTTGGAAGTGATTGCTCGATGATTAAACAAGAAATTGCTGAAGAATTAGTATAACAAATGAAAACTCTAAGTCATCCAATTACATTGTTGGGTTTTTAACCCAAATTGTGAGTATTGATAGGTTCGCTGAAACAATAGTAACTGTGGATAATGTTGAATTAGATTGCAAACTCTATATTATAAATGAAGGGTTGAGCTCAGACTGCATAATTGGAAGAAATTTCACCGAAAATATCAAAGCAACTGAAGTAGAGATGGTAATGAGCTGAAATACTTTTACTCTTCAGAAAATATGAAAGTTTGTCAAACAAACCTTAACAGCGAGGAGTTGATTAGGGGTAATCTTGATTCCCTAATAAAAGAATTTCGTTCGGTTTTCGCTAATACTTTTGCAGTATTGGGTCAAATAAATACTGAACCAATGAAAATTCTGTTGACTCAGAAAAACCAATTTTCCGAAACCTGTACAGGATGGCTGAAGCTGGAAAGTTGAAATTGAATGAGATTTTTTCAGAACAACTTGATGCTGAAATTATCAGAGAAAGTCATTCTCCCTATTCAAGCCCTGTTCTTTTAGTTGCGAAAAAGAATTCCACGGAGAAACGTTTATGTACCAATTATAAAGAGTTAAATGCTATAAGGATAAAAGATAAGTTTCCTTTACCCTGAATAAAAGACATAATAGACAGGTTGAACACCTGTAAATATTTCACGAGTCTTGATTTTAAATCAGGATATTATCAGATCAAAATGTATCCTGATTCAATAGAGAAAACTGCCTTTACAACCTCTAGCGAAGCGAATTTTGAAAGTGGTGACTGGAACCTAAATATAGATGAAATCTATCCTTCTAGGCATTAAGTTGAATTGTGAAAGCACAGGTACGTCAATCGCGTCATAGAACCTACCTGTATTGGCTTTACTAATCTAAGAATAGAAGTTTGTAGAAGACTAGAGGAAAATAGGAAGAAACAAGATGAGTACCAGAACAAATCTATCGGTGGGAGAGGTCTAATCAGAGTAATGAATTTTGAGAATGATGGAACCAGCAAGAAGTTACGAGAAAAATATAAGGCACCTTTTGTTGTGATAAAAGTGATTGGGAACGATATGGGATCTGAAAGACGCAAAACTCCAAAACGAAGCAGAAATTACAGCAGAGCACATGAAACCATTTGCTGTTAAAACTGACGAATTATGGTAAGAATAAGAATCATTTCAGTTTAAAGGATAACACAGTAAAGCAGAAGTTCGAAAATTGGCTAGAATACAACTTCTAGGCTAAGTTCAATTTCTGAAACACTGAGCGTTATTTTCTTTTTATAATCTAGAATCAGCTTTGTGAAAATTCAGGATTGTAAATGTGCTAACCTTTTAGCGTGGTTAGTCACAGAGCAATCAAACATTTCGAAGACGCATATATCTCATTCGTATATTCATGGAGAATTCAAAGTTTTGTAATGGTTGTGTTTCTAATTTTATCTAAAATTGGAGAAATATTTCAATTTTACTGGAACTAAGAACTAAGAAAATTCAATTGACACTTCCTATTAATACCTATGCCTAGGTAGATCAGAGTCCCTTAATCTCTGTGTGTGAGATTTTCGTCTAGAACCTAGGTCCTAGATATAGCCTTAGGAATAATACTCATCACTTCATTCAACTAGCTTTATTACAAGAAAAATATCCAAAATCACAGTATCTGATTAATAATTTACTAACTCTAACCAAGGTAACTAATACAAAAAAAAAATAACTTAACTGAAAAGATAAACCACTTACAATAAAAGGAGTCTCAGACGAGATGAGTTCAAATTACATAGTACAAATTCTCAATTCAAAATAATCTGAGCTTTTCAACAAAGCGAAATTCAATGATAGAGTTTAGTCAACAATTAACGAAGATAGAAAAGAAAAATTTGATTAAGAGAAACACTTAGCTTTCAGGAATGAGATTAAGTCCCACGATGATTCGATTTGGTGTTTTGCATCAGTTTTCTGGTATTCCTGTATCGTACAGCTTATAGGTTACTTGTTTGGCTGAATATCGTTCGCAACGTGACTGCCCTAGGTGGCAAGACTATTTTCCTAAAGATGTGGTTACCCCAGACGTAAGATAACAAGGTTTGGCATAAAGATGAAAATATGAAAAAAAATATCTTGACGGTGAAAAAAAGTCCTTGGAATAGTAGATCTCGATCTAGGTTAATTTACAAAAGAAAAGTCGAAATCTCTTCACTCGCTAATTGAACTGGTTGTCGAGGAAATCCGGCAAAATTACCGACTACTTATGACGCCTCAGACGATTTATCCAGAAAGTCATGGAATACTTAATTTCTATTACTAAAAATTTTTCACTCCAATCGCTACAACACAGCTCCAATAAAATAAGAAACGATTCTGAAGATTTCTAAATGGAAAAGAGAGAGTCTTATGAATTCCTAACTTATGTAAACTCGATTCTAAAAAAAACTATTGATATTCAAAAAAAAAATTAATAAAAAGCAAATATAATCTTTTCATAACAATAAAGTGCAAACGAAACAAAGAATGAGTTACTGTTTTCCATTCTCCCACAGAAACGAGAAAACAATCTCCTTTCAAGTACTGACTTCACAATTAACTGGCGAACAACCTATATCAACAGCAGCGACACCTTACGGATATAACTATAATATTCATTTGGTATCATTACCTGTAGATTCCTCATTCGAATTTCAAACTGTTTGAGTATTTAACTTGATGAAATGAGATTGAATTATTATTAAAATTATGAAAATTACCTCCCCTTGTTCCCCAAAAAAAAATCGAGGATTTTTGAAGATATTTGTTTATTTTCCGAGAGAAATGCCATCCCTTTGAACTATTGAAAGAATAGACTTTATTCAAAAGTCTTGGTATAAAATTTTCAGGCAGTAAAGATTCTATGAGTTTAAGTGCTTTCTTTGAGAGAATCATTGATATGGTAGAAGCTAGAGGTATTTCTAACGATTTACTTTTTAGTGTTTATGATTTGTTTGAAGGTGAAGCTTTAATCTATTATAGAGCAATTTAAAATAAAGTTCAAGACTGGGAAGGATTGATGGCTTTGTTCAGGGAGGAAGTTTTTAGTGATGGTGATACAGGAATTTTTGAGCAAATTAAAGCTAGAACTCAAGATCAATCTGAAAGTATTGCAATTTATGTTGCTTATATGCAGATTTATTTGGTCGTCTATCTTTTTCAGTGAGCGAGGAGATGAAGTTAGGTTTGATTGAAACTAAAATCAGACCAGAATATCAAATGACTTTTGGGTTGAGGGGTGACATTGATTCTCTAGATGAATTGAGCTTTTTGGGCAGAAAATTAGAAGATACCAAACGTACCACCTTCGGCTAATAAAAAACATTATGATTCAGATCTAGGATATAAGAGTGAATCAGCCGTTAAGAAGTTAGATAACTTGGAAATTGATAAGTATGTAACATTTTCTGAAAAATCCTTGGATAGTCATGATAGCCATAATAGTAGTTGTCAAAATAGTCATGATAGTCATAATAGTTATAATAGTCACCATAGACATGATAGTCAGAATAGAAATAAAGATAGTGGATATAGTGAGAGTAAACGGAGAGAACTTAGGTCAAGATCAAGAAGTAATAGTAGGAGTAGACGTCTTTATAGATCTAGATCCAGAGATAATTCTAGACAACGTTATTATTGTTCGGAAACACAGTATAGTAATCCTAATTCTTCAAGTAGGGGTAAATTCGATAACCGTAAAAGGTTTGATAGTTATTATAACAGAAATATTTCTAATAGAAATCATTTTGATAATTCGAACAATACATTCAGTAGCAACTACAATAGGAACAGATCTTTTAGAAGGGACAGAAACCACCGAACATTAAGTAGAGATAGGTTTTCAGCAAATACACACTCTAATTTCCAACATTTTCCACATTCAAGGAATAGTAGGATAGATTCGTTCAGAAATCCTAGTAATACTTTTAGGTCCAATGATATTACTAAAGTTGTTTGTTTCTGTTGTCAAGGTCCTAATCATTTTGCGAAGAACTGCACAGTCAAGTTTAAAAGGTGTTTTTCTTGTGAGAAGTTGGGTTTCACTAAACTAGCATGTCCAAAATGTAATCATTTAAACTAAATAAGAAGTCAAGTGTTAACCAAGCTAAGACTTCTGGTATTTCATCGTTTAATAGCAGTTATAATTTAGATTGTCAAAATCTTCAGTCAGTGAATCAACATATTTCAATCTCAGATTTCAGTAAAATTAATGAAATTAGTTTTCAATGTTCAACTTCAGAAATAGAAAATTTCAATAAGAAACACAAACCTGTTCTTGATTATATCCTTGAAAAATCTTCTGAAGGAGAATAACATTACATTTCAGTTAATATCTATGGTATAGAAATTAAAGCTTTGTTGGAAAGTGGTGCGAATCAGGTAATAATGAATGAACATACTTTTCAGATATTAAATAATTTAGGTATTGAATTGTTGACCGACAACATTCCAAATTGTACAGTAGCTAACAACCAAGAGTTGAAGTGTTCTGGATATGTCACAATTCTAATCAATTTGCAGGATAAAATGCATGTTTTCAATGTTTACGTATTACCTAACTTACTTCACAATATAGTTCTAGGAACAGTTTTTTGGATTAGAATGGGTATAATTCCGGATTTGAGAAAAGGTTGCTGGTATTTTGAAAATGAAACACATTCTATTGATAATTTAAATTCGTCTATCCAAACATCAAATGATCTAACATTAAAATTAAAAATTAAATTCAATTATTGATAAGTACTTTGAAGCAGTTAAATATATTCCGTTAGGATATTATAGAATATGAAAGTGTAACTAGAAGTCAACCTATTAAGTTTAGATATTATCCAGTCAGTCCATCTGTTCAAAGAAAAATTGATGCCGAACTCGATAAAGTGTTAGAACTAGACGTAAAAGAACCTTCTGATAGTGGATGGAGTAGCCCAATCCTAATGGTTCCTAAGAAAGACAATTCTTATCACTTGATATGAAAAATTCATATTGGCAAATAAAACTTGCAGAGAACAGTAAAAAATATACTGCTTTTACAATTCCAGGTCGTGGTTTATATCAATTTAAAAGATATAAACCTGAATAAATTATTTCGTATTCAGTTCTGTAGAGACCACGCACTTCTAAAGATGAGTAATAGAGAGCAACGCGACGCAGGCGATTAACAAACCTGTTATATAAATGGTACTTCTGAGATATTACAAAATTCTGGAGAACAGAACGTGAACCTCTAGAACACTGGTTTACAAGCTAGTCGGGTAGGAGTTGAAAAGAAAAAATATAATTAAAGTTACTGGAAAGTGTCTCCAGTGGCATCAAAGTGTTCCTGAAAACTTCCCGTAGCGCTCTCAGTTAGCAGATACCAATATAGTGGTACTATTCAAAATATAACATATTACATAGAACCTTGAGGAGGAGGTTTATATACAGGATGGCCGACTGCTAGGATTAAAGGATCAGCCGGCAACTCATTCTCGAATCTACTGCACAGAGATATAAGAGTTGGGTGATGGTCGGTGGTTCTAGAGAGAATAGGCTGGCTGATTCATGGGGATTATTCAATAGTTTATAGATGGCAGTGAGATACTTGTTGTGAATGCATTAAGTTGTATCTTTGAACGTTAAATATACTCTTTCCATTAAGAACTTCTTGTGATTATTTAGTCCTGGAACAATACCATAATTTCTCCACTTACTAACTCAGAATTGTACTGAATCATTTCACATTATATTGATATATTATAAACTCTCAGCGATACTTGTCGGGAATAAGTACGCGTGAATAAAGCCTAACTCATTCTAAATGTGTGTGCATGAACAGAGGTTACCTGCATAACGTAGTTCTTCTTATCATCAACGCCGGATGATTATTTGATTGTAATACTAGTTGGTTTTATATTTTCAGTTTACTTACTGAATAAATTGAGAGATTTCACATATTTCGCTGAATATTCCTGTATTCTTCAGAAATGTATTATTTTCGACATGAGTTGTTTGAGTGCATTGTTTCTAATCGTTTAAGGGATTCATTTCAACTAAGGTAAGAAGTTTCATTAAATGAAGTGTGCAATTCACACGGGCGCCATCCTTCAGGGACGCCAAAACCCAGGGTCCAAAAGAAATATTAAAATAAAAGTTGAGAAATTAAATAGGATTAGGTATAAATACACACGAAATTTTATTAGTATATCATCCAGTTACTGCCGATTCCTATGTTGCGAGAACATGTCAGGCGGCAGTTTCTTGATTTTTCTTCTTCAGACATGAATAACGCCTAGAGCGCTACTGAAGCGATGCATCGCCACAGGCGTTTTTGAATTAGTTAGCCTACTGGACCGTGCAACAAGTGAATAAAAACAAGAAATCCTATTAATATTTACATATAAAATTATCTTTATTTTGTCAAGTGTGGTGTTGTGTTGTGTAATATTTTGTTTACTACTTTTTCGTCAAATTTAAGTGCCGAATACCTTGATTTTTCATAAAATGGTAAGTGTTATAATTAATTTTTCTTCTCCAAATTTCTTTTTATCAATTGAAAAGTCATGTATGAGTTTACAAAAAAGTAACTGATTTTATCCATAACTCGCTTAGTATTTATGCTATTGATCTTTTCAAGAAACCATTTGGTAGGGTTTTTTAATGGCTATAACAGCGAATTAAGTTAATATCTTTTTAGACTTTATTTTTGAAGGGATTTAAACTGAAAGGGCCCAAACAAATTGTTTTTTACCCAAATATGCAAACTCTAATCGGCCATATCTCACTTAATAATAATTTGCCTTATAAAGGGACAAAAACTATTGGCTACTTCTTTAACTTGTTAAGAATATTTCCTATCCTACCCACATGGTGCTTATTATTGTGGCTACTTTAGAAAATAATTCCTAATTCCCATAAGTACTAATTGTTAATTTTTTTTTTCAGGATAAAAGAAAGAGACCTTCAGGTGCGAAGTTTCGCAAGCAAAATGAACTGAGACTACAAGAAAGGGGAAAAATGGTTGGATCGTTAAAACATTTCTTGCAAACAATCGAGATTCCACGAAGACTATCGATGTTGGTGCGACCGAATCGTCCGAATATCAAGATTATAAATCTGTTATATCAATAACCGTGAGTGGACCATCTGAAATTTCAACAGTAACATCAGGTCCTGCAACAAGTGACAGCGGTTGTTGCAGCAAAACAGCTTCTACTGATGCAGAGCCCGATAAAGCAATGACACCATCCTCGTCTACAGCACTTGAACAATCCAATTCAGGTAATTTGTCTTGTGTAAAAAGTTCGGTAATGTCAGCTACCGAGATACCTTCTTCAAGTGATACTTTCAATGAAGGCTGTAATGTGGCTAGTATCGATATAATTCCGTCCGACCCCGGTTTGTGGCCCGAAATAATCATCAATGAGATGACTAGAATATTAGCTAAACGTGGTCCGCCCTTGACAGACATCAGTTTTAGCTTTCCTAGTAATAAAGATAAGAGAAAGTTTTCGTGCAAATACTTTGAAAGAATTCTAGCAAATGGAGAAAAAGTCGAAAGGGCTTGGCTTGTGTAACCTATTTCTCAAGATTCTGTATTTTGTTTTTGTTGTAAGTTGTTTTGTCAATGTAAAACTCCTAAGGCTTTTTTTGATACAAGTGGAGTATTTGATTGGCAACACTTGTCTTTGCTAATTAAGAGTCACGAAACGTCAATTTTACACAACAGTTATATAAATACTTGGGTAAATTTAAGAAAAATGTTGGAGACATCTATGACTGTTAACGCGCATTTTAGAAACGTTGAAAAAATATTGACGAGTCGTGTTGGAAAGAATTATTGCGATTGTTAAGTATTTATCTACACAATACTTGGCATTTCAAGGTTCTTCTCAATTGCTTTTCGAAGATGATAATGAAAATTTTCTAAAAGCTGTTGAGATGATTGCCTCCTTAGATTCAGTGATGAGACAACACATTAGCCGAGTGTAAAACTAACAAAAACATCTGTGAAAATGACTCATTATTTAGGCGTGCAAAGACAGAATGAAATGATTGAATTATTGTCGTCCAAAGTAAAAAATAATATTTTAGAAATGGTTCGCAGTTCACAATATTTTTCAATAATATTAGATTTTACACCCAACACTAGTCATACTTAGCAAATTAGTCTTGGTCTGAGGTATGTTATCCTTAACACCACTTAAAAAAGGTTGAAGTTAAGAAAAGATTTACTGCGTTTTATCCAATACTGGACTCTACCGGAGAAGGGATATATACATTTGTGATAGAAAATTAAAAAAAATTAAATTCAGAATTAAAACACATTAGGGGACAAGGTTATGATAATGGAACAAATATGAAGGGAAAACATGTTGGGCTTCAAAAACTTTTTCTTGATGCGAATCCGAAAGCCTTTTTTGTACCTTGTGCGGCTCATACCTCGAACCTAACAGTCAATGTCGCTTCTAAGGTGTGAGGTGCTACAATAAACTTTTTTAATCTTGTGCAAGAGATGTATTTTTTTTTTCATCCATAAAAAAGTGATATGTTTTGGGAAAAAAAGTCCCCGGTTTAAGTTTAAAGCCTCAAAGTGAGACAAGATGGTCCAGCAGAATTGACGCAATAAAGTCCCTTTAAGTTTATTTAATTAAGGTTTGCGAAAGTCTTCTAGAAGTGGCTGAAAATAATTCCTTTCATAATGATGCAAGACATAAAAGCGAGTTCCCTCTTAACGTCTGTACAAAATTTTCAATTTATTTGTGGAATTATTATTTGCATTGACGTTTCATTTTATATAAATATTGTCAGCAAACAAATGCAAAGCGCTACAATTAATATTAAAGTATGTGACACCTACCTAAAAAATTTAGTTGATCACTTCAAGCAGTATAGATCTGACCAATCATTTCAAGAAATTCTTGTGCAAGCGAAAGCAGTAGCATACTCTCCCGGAACTGAAGAATACTTTCCACCATTACCAACGGTAAGGAGGAAATTTAAACCAAAACTGTTGACTATGAACGCCAAGATGGGACCCTCATGATCTAAAAACCCCTGTATAATTAGTTTTTTTTTAAATTATAGATCAAACTATAAGATCTCTAAAACCGATTTGACTTATTAAATGAGTATGATAATATTTTCGGATTTTTTAGCTACATATTCAAATTAAGTGACAGCGATCTTTTGAAACATTGTTCTATTCTTGAAGAGCGACTGACTCGAGAATAATGAGGATAAAGACGCCAATGATCTGTGTAACGAAATTAAAGCGTTAAAGTTGTTTCATTACCTGATGAGTATTTTACAATAAATATTTGAAAACAATTTAATCCCCACCTTTCCAAACGTAAGCATTTCACTAAGAAACCTTTTGACATTACCTGTATCTGTAGCTTCAGGCGAGCGATCTTTTCCGAGCTAAAAACATTAAAAATTATTTAAGATCGACAATGATTCAAGAAAGATTGTCTGGGCTAACAATATTAGCAATTGAACAAGTAATTTTTGGCAGTATGAATTTTAGCGATGTAATTAATGAATTTGAAGCAAAATCTCGGAAAATATGGCTATTCAAATTAAGTCATTTAATTTATTTAGATGATATTAAATTATATGCGGAACCAGATCTCATTTAAAAAGTCTACTTGAGATTACTTTCAACTATTCCAATGATATTCATATGAAATTTGGGCTTCAAAATGTAAAAATCTTTCTATTGAAAAAGGAAAGATCACCTCTGATTATATAAAGATTTCCAATATCGAAATCGAGCCAATGCATCAAGGAGATACATATAAATATCTTGGATTTTGTCAGAGAAGACAATTAACCATAGCAGCACTAAAGAAATTATTAGAAGTTCATATTACAAAAGACTAAGAATTATCATCAAGAGTTATTTAACTAGTAAAAACCTTTTCAGAGCTATCAACTCCTATGCTGTTCCTATTCTTACATCTTCTTTTGGAATTATTAAATGGTCTAAAACTGATCTAAATGAATTACAATGTCAAACGAGGAAAATGCTCTGTAAATATCATAAGCACCACCCAAAGTCAGCTGTTCAGAGAGTTACACTACCTAGACATCTTGGAGGTCGTGGATTAATTGATTTGAATAATCTTCATAGTAAACAGATTTTTCATCTACGTTCCCATTTTCATGATAAACAGAGAACGTCTAAATTACATGATATTGTTGTTGCTTCAGATTATAATCTTACACCTCTGAACTTGGCAATGCAAAAGGTAGATTTGGATATATTTGATGATAATTCTAAAGAGAAAGTTGATGCAGAAGGAATTACACGGAAAGCACCTAAAGAATTGAAAAATGATTATATTGATGAAATTGCATCGAATAAATGGTTAGTATCTGGAGAATTGTTAGCTGAAACAGAAGGCTTGGCAATTGCGATCCAGGACCAGGTTGTTTTCACAAGGAATTATAGAAAACATATCATCAAACAAAATATAGATGATTCTTGCCGTAGATGTTTCTGTTCTTCAGAAACAGTTTTTCATATATTATCATCTTGCTCAGTCCTTGCTTCAACAGATTATTTAGAAAGACACTACTACAAAATATATATATATATATATATATATATATATATATATATATATATATATATATATATATATATATATATATATATAGACTTTAGGCAATATTTCTGTTTTTGTTCCTTAAAAATGTGATTTCAAGTTTTAGGTTATTTTCTTGTATATATATATATATATATATATATATATATATATATATATATATATATATATATATATATATATATATATATATATATATATATATATATATATATATATATATATATATATATATATATATATATATATAGACTTTAGGCAATATTTCTGTTTTTGTTCCTTAAAAATGTGATTTCAAGTTTAAGGTTATTTTCTTGTATTTATAAACAACGAGTCAACTTGTCTGTATCCCATTACTTAAGTAAATGTTTTGAAATGGGTGTGAACAACAAGAATTTATTTTATGATTTTGTTGTGTTTGTTTCATTTTGATATTTTAGTCTACAAATAAATAAAGTTCAGTTTTTTGCTTTACTACAAGCACCTACCTACCTACCTCCTACCCTAAAAAAATAAAAAACATGTTCCAAAATGCCCTAAGGGGCGCCAAAATCCTTTTTTGCACACAAGCGCCAGTAGCCCTAACGGGGCCCTTATAAGCAAACACAATATTAAGTAATATTTAAATGTGAATGTTATATATCTTGTTCTCTGGCAATAATTATTACAGATACTATTGTTCAGAATTGTATATACTTGTATTTAATAATATCATGTTAAAATGGTGAGAAAACACAAAGCGGAAGTGGAAGGTCGTAAATACAAAACGATTTCTAGGGAAAACACATAATCAAAGTTGAAAGCTGTAGTTTATCGAAATCGACAGTCGCTGACAAGTACAAAATGAACCTACGTTGATGTACAGAATTAATTATTGTCATGATGAAAGCCCTGAACAAGAAGAATTAATAGCATAAACGTTGGGAACTATAAGTGATTGAGCAGATATACGTGGTGTGATCAAGAAGTTCCTCACTTTTGTTTCGCCTGTTCTCACGATCACATTTTTTCGCCACCGTCATGATTTTCAAGAATTTCCAGTCAAACAGTTTTGCTATGAATTAATCTCAAGAACAGTCCCCATCGAATTAAAAATTGACTTGTTTCAGCATTCACCAGTAACACCAGAGTTGAGGGAGGGTCCAATTTTAGTAGGGACACAGTGTAAAGTAATATGAAGAATTTGCTAACAAGAGAAACTCCGCTAAATTATAAACATTGGTGAAGACTTTATTTATATTCAGGTTACATATTTTACTGAATACAAGTTTTCTTCGGGAAATTTTCTCACAGTCTGTCTTCGGGTTTCAGTTTCACTAATTCCTCAGTTTTCCTCCAGATTTCTTCACAAAAATGTTCATCTTTCAAAATCCTTGGTTTATACATCGCTGAGCAAGCGGCATAATGTCCGCCGGATTTGTTGTCCAATGTTTCGCTGGCTGCTAAGTGTAGATAAGTTTCTGCGCCTTCTACTTCATTCTGAAAATGAAATAAATGAATTCCGAAACAGATAATATGAAATTTATGAAAAATAAAACAAGGGAACTGTCGATGAGAAATGAAAACAATTCTTCTGTCTGAAACAGAGAGAATCAAAGTGTGGAGAGTTTGGTATCATAGGTATAAAAAATGTTTTAGTCGGGATTGGAAAATGAAGATCAATCACGTGAAAATGGGACCAATTACTGATCCTTGAGGCGTACCATCGGTCACGGGGGCTATTTACTCTCACCACTTACCACAAACTCTCGGTTGGCTGATAGGCCTTCACTCCATGATCAGTCATTTATTTATTTATATATTTATTGTTTACGGCTATGCCAATTTACAAGTAAATTCAATTTAATCTATACCGGGTGCTTCAACGAAAACTAAGCAGAGGCTATATCTACCAAGATATTCATTTCTGATCGAAACGCAAAGATAGGTTAATTTTTGTTTCAAGGAGGACATCTTTTGGGGTCAAAAACTTGCCTGAAATATCAACCCCCTAAGCGGGGGTTGCAATCTTTGAATATCTCGAATAAGGAAGATGGATCAAATGATGACTCAAGAAAAAGGTGGTATCTGGTCTACAACGCTCTAAATGAATTTTCATTTTTAATTGGAAACAGTAAAAGATACAGGGTGAGCAACTGAAAGATAGGAAATACTATTTCCCTGAGAATATTCAAGTTTCAGTGAAGTAAAATGGAACAGATCCATGCTAATCAACGGTAGTAACCATCAAGTGCCATCTTCAACTCGAATTTCAACCCCTGGAGCAGGGGTGACAACCCTTGAAAATTTGGAAGAGGGTGGATGGGTCGAGCGATAACTCGAAAGAAAGGTATTTTCTTTGTCTGCATTCTCTTGAAAGAATTTTTATTTTTGATTTGAAACTGTAGAAGATACAGAGTGAGCCACCGAAAAATAGAGAAAACTATCGCCCCAAGACTATTGGAGTATTAGTGCTAAAAACTGGAATAGATTTATTTTAGATCAAAAACTGTCATTTTCCGAAATCCTTCTCATCTCGAATTCCATCCCCTAGAGCAGGGGTAATGTTTGGATCCAGTGATACCTTTCAAGTAAAGGATTTCGATTGCCTTCATGACTGTTCGCAATAATTCTATTCTCATTGAGTTCCATAGGATTTAGAGTAGCTCACTCTGCATCGTCTACAGTTTTCAATCAAAAATGAAAATTCGTTCACGGAGATGCAGACAGAGACATTTCTTTCGAGGTATCACTCGACCCATCTACCCTCTTCCAAATTTTCAAGGGTGGTCACCCCCGCTCTAGGGGTTGAAATTGAAATGAGGATGGTACTTGATGATGACTGCCATTGATCAGCATGGATCTGTTCCATTTTACTCCACAGAAACTTGAATAGTCTCAGGGAAATAGTCTTCTCTCTCTTTCAGTTTCTCACCCTGTATCTTTTACAGTTTTCAATTAAAATTGTAAATTTGTTCAAGGCAATGTAGACAAAGATACCACCTTTCTTTCGAGTCATTACTCGAGCCATCTACCCGATTCAAAATGTTCAAGGATTGCAACCCCTCTTAGGGAGTTGATAATTCAGGCAAGTTTCGTACCCCAAAAGATGTCGTTCTTGAAACGAAAATTGACTTGTTTTTGCGTTTTGATCAGAAATGAATATCTTGGTAGATATAGCTTTTGTTTAGTTTTCGATGAAGCACCCTGTATAATATCACCATTATGGTGACTTATTTTACAAAAGAGACTTGAACAGGAAAATGTTCACATTCAGTGTATAAGAACATCACAAATTGAAACAGTATCATTAACATGAAACGATAATGGTCACTGGTCAATACTCAGGGACTTTTCGAAACAAAATATCGATTCACTAAATACATCTAAACAGATTGCACTTGCCCGCATGGTTCTGATGAGCGTAAAATTCGTAATTTGTAGTTTGAACGCCCAAATAAAAGGTTTCGTTAGAACGTAGGTTTCGCGGGGGGCGTTTAACTTAATCAATTCGAAAACACGGGTAGATTCCAAAAAAACTAATTATTAATTTATATACTAGCATGATGTCGAAATAATTGCGCCGATTTTCCAAGGAACACATATCGAAAAAGGAGCATATGTCTTTATAATTGATATTCTCAGAGTTTATATTCATTTTAAATGCTAAAAAACCGAGGAATTTATTTTGGACTCGTTCTTAGTAGTTGATATGAATTTAATGAAAAGGCGACCAAACTACAGAACAATAATCTTATATGCTCCTGACATTTGCAAACTAAACCGTCCTTAAAGCACTTATGTTGCAGAATTTAGACATATTCCTCTTGATAAACTTGATCATTCTCAAACTACTAGATACTATAATAAAATCCATGTGAAGGACAAAAATCAACTTTGAATCAAAATAAACCCCAAGATCCTTGATGGAAGATACAAATTCCATGGTTTGCTGATTTACTTGAAATGGAAATGAAATTGGTGAGGGAGAACGAGAACAGCTGATGCTGAAACATTTTGATATGTTCATTTCCATACCATTCTCCCTACACCATCGCGACAAATTATCAATGTCTTTTTGTAATAGTTCACAATAACTTATATTTCTGATTGTTCAATATAGCTTCAGAACTTCCGCAAAAAAGAGAAATGATGAATTTACAATATAATTTTTCATATCATTCATGTAAACCTTCGAAAGAAGCGGTGACAGATGAGACCCCTGTGGTACACCTGAATGAACAACTTTACCATCCGAGAAAGAATTTTCTACTTTCACTATTTGTGTTCTGTCACTGATGAAGGAACCGATCCACCTTAAAATGCTACCGGCTACTCCGGAAGCCCCCACTTTCATGTTAAGTAGATTGTGAGGAACCCTTTTGAAAGCTTTCGCGAAATCTGAGTAGGCTGAGTCAATTTGGTTTTTCTCCAACATCGCATGATTTGAGTTCTGAAGATAGACAAGGAGATTTGATGTTACTGAGCGTTTAGCAGTGAATCCATGTTGTTAATCCAGAATCAGGTGCTTCTTCAAGGGTGTAAGGTGGTCAGTTACGATTGAATCCAATACTTTCGGAATATATGAGCACTTGGTAATGGGACGAAAATTTGAAATATCTCCCTTATTACCGCCTTTGTGAATTAGGATAACGTAGCTAGATTTCCAACACTTAGTAAAGATTTGAATTGTGGAGGCCGTTACTTGATGTAGATCCATGATATAAATGAGATGAAAAACACAAGGTTTAACTTTAATCTACACTTCATTTGAAAAAATTCGACGACGTTTTGCTGACACAGCAGTTTTATCAAGAATGAAAAACAGAATGAAGAGTATGGTATTATAAACAAATCGTAGAACAAGTTGGACGAATAACAGGAAAATCCACCCCGAGCCATTGTACAGTTAGTATAAAAGGTAATAAAAACTAATTAAACAAGTTAAGTAGGGGTGAGTAATTCACATCTACCTGCTCATTCAAAAGCTTGTCCGAATGTTTGTATCTATTTATTTCTAATGCTTCTAGGAGATCTAATTTTAAACTTTTGATTTTATATGTAATATGTCAAAGTTTGTATTGAATGAATGGTTTTCTTTTATTAGGTGGTTTGAATAATTTGAATCAGATTTATTTTATCGAAGCTACGTTTATGATCAGATGTTCTTATGCCAAAACTCCTATAGGTCCTACCGATATAAATTTTATCACAAGAACCGCAATTGAGTTTATAGATTCCTGATTTACTTGATTTTTCAACACGAGATTTATTATTTTTAATATGTTTACCTAAGTTATTAGAAGTTTTGAAAGTTATATTAAGATTTTGTTTGACGAGAAAGGATTTAATATTTGTACTTGCAGAACCACAGAATGTTAAACTGTTGAATATTTTATAGTCTTTATGAATAGGATATACTTCATTTATTGCTTTCTGATACAGTTTTTACGAATGATCAGCCCCAGCCGTGAAATTGTCGCACTATCTTACAGATATCATTAAAATTATTGATCATTCAAATCAAAATTTTCTATAGAAAATTCTTTCGAATTGATAAATAACATAAAAACGTTAACCTACCACCTAACGCAAGACTTATTTCGTTTGATGTTAAGAATTTATACCCAAGTGTTCCTCCAGGTGATGTCAAAATATTAATCGAAAACATGTTGAATTCGTATCATGTTAACCACATAATTAAATCAGAAATATTGAATCTGTTGGACGTTTGCATTGAACAAAATTATTTTTCTTTCAACAACATCTATTACAGTAGTGAAAATGGTTTGATCATGGGAAATCCTTTGAGTCCACTTTTAGCAGAGATTTTTATGAATAATATTGAACAGAAAATTTATAAACATCCACTCATTTCCAAATTTCTTTATTGGTATAGATATGTTGACGACATCTTAGTATGTTTCATTGGAACTACTCGTCAATTAGACTTATTTCTTAATTTCATTAATTCCATCCATTTGAACGTTAAATTCAAGATAGAAATTGAACAGAACGATTCCATTAATTTTTGGACTTAAAATCACTAAACAAAATAATAATCATGTTTTTCGGTCTTTCGTAAACCAACACATACTGATACAATTATACATAACTACTCATTACATCCAATTCAACACAAAGTTGCAGCTTTAAACAGCATGGTACATCGGTTACTCAATTTACCTTTATCAGTAGAAGATTATAATAAAGAGTTAAACATCATCAAACAGATAGCCATTAATAATTCATAAAATCCGGATATGATAGATCTAATCATTCGTAAAAATTGTATCAGAAAGCAATAAATGAAGTATATCCTTTTCATAAAGACTATAAAATATTCAACAGTTTAACATTCTGCGGTTCTGCAAGTACAAATATTAAATCCTTTCTCGTCAAACAAAATTTTAATATAACTTTCAAAACTTCTAATAACTTAGGTAAACATATTAAAAACAATAAATCTCGTGTTGAAAAATCAAGTAAATCAGGAATCTATAAACTCAATTGCGGTTCTTGTGATAAAATGTATATCGGTAGGACCTATAGGAGTTTTGGCATAAGAACATCTGAACATAAACGTAGCTTCGATAAAAATAAATCTGATTCAAATTTTTCAAACCACCTAATGAAAGAAAACCATTCATTCAATAAAAACTTTGGCATATTACATATAAAATCAAAAGTTCAAAATTAGATCTCCTAGAAGCATTAGAAATAAATAGATACAAATATTCGGACAAGCTTTTGAATGAACCGGTAGATTTGAATTACTCACCCCTACTTAACTTGTTTAATTAGTTTTTATTACCTTTCAATACTAACTCTACATGGCTCGGTGTGAATTTTCCTGTTATTCGTCCAACTTTTTCTACGATTTGTTTATAATACCATACTCTTCATTCTGTTTTTCATCCTTGATAAAGCTGCTGTGTCAGCGAAACGTCGTCGAATTTTTTCAAATAAAGTGTAGATTAAAGTTAAACCTTGTGTTTTTTATCTCACTTAGTAAAGATTCCTGATTGTAGGGAGAGATTATAAAAGAAACACAAAGCTTCTATCAGAGCTAAATCACACTGCTTCAGAAGAATAGCTGCGATATCACTATTATCAGGTTGTATCAGGCAAGAGCTGACTGATACAGCCTCCTGGCAGTTGATGTCTGCATAACGCTCACTCAATTTCCATATATCTTTAATGTGTGAGCTTCTTCTTGTGAATGAGTTGCTTAAGTTCAGTCGAGAACCAAATGGGAAACTTGTAAGTCTTGTTGACAATATTTGGAGCAAATGTTTTAATTGCAGTGTATATTATTTTATGAAATTTCTGAAAGCAGATTTCAATATCTTCAGAGGCAAATAATTCACCTCAGTTTACCGACATCAAACTATTGCTCAGAAGCTCATAATTGGTATTCTTAAAGTCAAATAATGTGTTTTTTTCAGCGGAAGAGATTTTTCGCTGGTTAAGTTGGATGAAAAAGCTAAGGCAGGATGGTACGCGTCGCATTAGGTTGAAGGATTGTCACAGACGGAAACTAATCTTCCATTAATCGGCGATGTTCATTTTGAGGAGAAGTCTGCGCCGAGATGAATAGTGAAAGGCTCTGAAAAGTCAAGGTAGGTAATGATAATAATGGTAATTATACTAAAAGAAAATGCAATAGCAATTCAAGATAATGAGAAAGAATATAAAGAAAGGAAAAAAATATAATACAGAGGCTAATCCAGGCCAAAAAGAGCCAAAATGAACAAATACAATTTTAAAGGAGACAGAAAACATATATTAATCAAGTATTGTTGTGTGTTTCGTGGTGTGTCAGGTGAGTAAGCGTTGAGATTGAGTCCAAACTATTTAAATGTTATTATAAATATTCACAGAGTTATATGTAGAGGATCTTCTGAACAAAGCAGAGTGGAATCTTAGTAGGGAGAATATAAGCATATTTCTCAGGTTAGTATTGCACATATCACTCTTAAATAGAAGGTACACATCTCACTCGAATGTCAAAATATGGTGTACTAATGTGGTAAGGTAAAATTTGAGTGGTAGCACAAACATGACTATACTTCCGCAAACGTAAGTTGAATCAACAGCATTGCAGTATTTTCTGCGTTAGCATGTCCAAGCAGGTTATCAAGACAACCAAATTATAATTTCAATTAGGTGACACTCAAACTTTGATTAGATTGTTTTATAAATTTGAAGAGTAAAAGCTGTAAGCATTCATTTAGTCTGTTCACGTTAAGTTTAAGGTGACGTCATAGCTAGGGATGCAAGATTGCAACGGACAAGAACAAAATAACTAGTCTCGTGCAAAAGAATTACTAGTGAAATATGGTGACATTTGGTTATGACAGTTGGCATTGAAATGCGTTGTTGACGTATTTTTGTTGTTTATTTTAGTTCGCTTTCTTGGGCTGATTGAGATGGGATCGAAGTGTTTTCCTCGAAATTTGATAATATTTGAATCATTATCTCAAAATCAGTTCTTTTCAGGACGCAGTGTTTTGAATATTCATTCTATATAAATGGTGAAAATGCCAGGAGCTTTCTAGAGCCCAGTCCAAAACACGATTGCATCATTATGCAATTATTTCCAACAAGAACGAGATAATGGGTGGCCCCTTCTCCCCCTTACAGCTGTAAGAGATGTGAGTACCACTAAAGTTAATAACAAAACGGGCCTTCCACCCTTAAAAAAGAAATATTATGATACATCTTAACTTGTTAATTTGTTGGTTTCCAAATTGTCTACACATCTACATACTAGGAACTTTTTTTCTTACAGAGGGTAGCGACTGCTTTACAAGTAAGCATTTCATATATTAACAATAATATGGCAAACACAAAGAGTGGTGATCTTATGACGATTCCAAGAAAAAAAAAGAAATCGTGAGAAACCTGTTGTACATATTGACGATTTTGATCAAGCTGCCATAAGAAATGCTATCTATGACAAGTACCAGAACAGTAGGTAGTCATCAAAGCTTTCGTCTAAATCAAGGTTATTATTATATTCTTTAGGGGGTTTGCTAGATCCCCCACTGGGCACCTCCCCAGGTGGCGGAAAGGGGAAAGCTGGTCAGATATGGCAGGTACCGAGGAAATTTGAATACCTCGAGGTGGACCAAAATATAGCGCGGCAGCGTTTGATCCAGATTGGGCGGCTACCAAAATCGTCTGTTCTCGAATCGAGCGGCTGAAAACGCCTAGCAAGCGTGACGTTCCAATGCTAAAAACCCTTCAAATCTGAAATGATGTCGAATTTCACAACAAAAATACACCAGGCAAGTAGAGCTATCAGCTCAGAATCTTGCACTGATGCGTCAGTCCCCACGAATTCTGGGGAGGCCAAAATTCGAAAGATACAAGTGCGAAGGACCAGCGACATTTTGAAAAGTTATACATCGCTACTTACAATGTCAGAACTATTTGATCAGAGTGTCATCTCGAAAGACTAGAGGAGGAACTGCTGAACATAAAATGGGATATCTTTGGCACTAGCGAGACGAGATTGAAGGGCGAACTCGCTACAACCTTAAAATCAGGACATACATAAACGATTGAAATCAAGAATTGTCACCATGAAGTACATTCCTGAGAGGATATACAGTGTGTTCCAACGAAAATTTGACCCCCCCTATAACTCCGAAATGAGTAACATTAGCGAAAAACACCAAGACACGTCGATATTTGTTTCGAGGGGGAGCATTTTTCGAAATAATTCGAAACTTGTCAGATCAACCCCTACCCCAGCAACCCTAATTTCGAAATTCATCATAGGGAATAAGGGTCGAGTGGCATCTTACTGTAAAGGTCTGTCAATTCTCCATTCTGATTTGTCATTTTAGAATTTTAAATTAACATACAGGGTGTCCCAACCGAGGGTAAAGTTGAATTCCTGCAAATCCCAAATACTAAATGAAATCGATTTATTTTGGCATAATGCAAGCGCAGGTTTATGCTCGGTCTAGAAAAACGACCTACACTTGTGAATTTGGAGTTGGTGCAATCAACCCCTATTTCCAGCATCCCCAACTCAAAAATCATTCGATCGAAAATAGGTCAAGTGGCACCTCGTTGGAAAGGTATTTCAATTTTCTCTTCGAATTTGGTATTTTCGAAATTCAGAATCAGCATACAGGGTGTCCCGGAGCAGGAACACTGAAAACCCAAATAACTTTTTGAAACTGGTTCATTTCGGTATAATACGAGAACATGTTTATGTTTGATTCGAGAATAAGACTCTCTTGCGTGAATATGGAATTTTTGCAATCAATCTCTTCCATTCAGCATCCCCAACTCAAAAAATCAATCATTCAAGTGATTACAGGTTGAGTGGCAAAGTTCCAGAAAGATTTTTCTATTTTCTGAATCATTGAGGCATTGGTTTCAGTTTGGCAATCGAGGTTTTCTGGCGTGAGGATCAGGATGAGGGATGATGGAGAAACTGATTGGATGCTCATCTAAACAGGAAAACGAGATTTATTGAACTTGTATTCAATTGAAAACAAAAACTAACTTGATTATTACAACAATTGTTCAAAATGACCTCCACCCACCTCCATACAGTTATACAGACGATTTTCGAACTCTCTTCTCACATTAGCGAAAACTTCAGAAGTCAAAAGTCGGCATTCTGTGATAATCCTCATCCGCAGCTCCTCCAGGTTTTCTGGTCTTGTGACATAAACTTTAGATTTTAGATGGCCCCACAAAAAAAATCTAGGGGATTTAAATCTGGTGACCTGGCAGGCCTTTCAACAGGTCCTCTTCTACCAATCCACCTTCCTGGGAAATTTTCGTCTAAATATTGGCGCACCCGAGCATCATAATGCGGAGGAGCACCGTCTTGTTGAAAACGCATTTCGTCCTCAGAAAGAGTTGGATCGTTCTGTAAAATTTCTGTCAATCTAGGATGTATGTGTTCCTCTAACAACTGTTTGTAGCCATTTCCATTCAGATTACCCTCAATAAAGAAAGGCCCAACTAGATGATTGCCAAAAATTCCTGCCCAAACGTTCAACTTCTGAGGCCTTTGCGTGTGGGCCTCTCTAAACCAATGAGGATTCTGTGTGTCCCAATATCGTCAATTATGTCTATTCACTTCACCACTGAGCATAAAGGTGCTTTCATCAGAAAAACAGATGTTATTCAGAAAATTTTGATTAGCGTTTAGGTTTTCACTTAGATTTTCACAAAACTGTAAACGACGATCTGGATCATCTTCGTTTATTTCATGCACTAATTTTACCTTGTAGGGGTGAAATTTGTGATGTTTCACGATTCTATGGACAGTTGTAGCTGATACACCAGTCAGACGAGATAGTTTTCTGATCGAAGTAGTATTCTCCATTTGTAGATGACCCACTACTGCCACTTTCGTTGCCTCATTTCTGACAGGACATGCCACTTCATGTTTTTGTTTGCCACCGAACCCGTAGCTAGGAATTTGTCAACCAAATATTTAACGTGCTGGTGACTGACTCCTTTCTCTTTCAGGATGGTTCCTATCGAATATCCTTGCCGTTTCTTTGGCACAACTGTTATTTCGAAAATACGTCGATACAATTTCGACCCTTTCCTCAGTGGAATAAACCATTTTCAGATTAATTTCAACTGACGAACAACAACAATAATGAGGAACTGATCTGAATAATAATAATATTTCATTGCAAGAATGAGAAATAACAGATGACTGCACGCCAGATGGAAATGAAAAAATGTGAACATTTTCAATGCAGAAATCAGCTTTATTTCTTCGTAATTGATGCTCAACACATCGTACCCCAATACTTTTAACAGTTTCGAATTAATTTTAGTTGATAATTTCAAATGACGATATTGAATTTTTCGAAAGCGACATCCTGTATGGAGAGCCGAACTGAATGAAATGCTTTAATCATTCTGGAATTCAAAAACCTTTCTGAAGATATGCCACTTGAATTATTTGTATGATTTTCAAGTTGGGGATGCTGAATGGAAGGGTTGATTGCAAAATTCTATAACCACACAAGAAAGTCCTATTCTCGGATCAAACATGTTCTCGTATACCGAAATGAACCAGTTTCAAAAAGTTATTTGGATTTTCAATGTTCCTGCTTCGGGACACCCTGTATGATGATTCTGAATTTCGAAAATATCAAATTCGAAGAGAAAATTGCAGTACCTTTCCAACGAGGTGCCACTTGACCTATTATCGATCGAATGATTTTTGAGTTGGGGATGCTGGAAATAGGGGGTTGATTGCACCAACTCCAAATTCACAAGTGTAGGTCGTTTTTCTAGACCGAGCATAAACCTGCGCTTGCATTATGCCAAAATAAATCTATTTCATTTAGTATTTGGGATTTCCAGGAATTCAACTTCACCCTTGGTTGGGACACCCTGTATGTTAATTTAAAATACTAAAAATGACAAATCAAGGTGGAGAATTGACAGACCTTTTCAGTAAGGTGCCACTCGACCCTTATTCCCTATGATGAATTCCAAAGTTAGGGTTGCTGGGGGTAGGGGGTTGATCTGAGAAGTTTCGAATTATTTCGAAAAATGCTCCCCCTCGAAACAAAAATCGACGTGTCTTGGTGTTTTTCGCTGATGTTACTCATTTCGGAGTTAGAGGGGGGTTCAAATTTTCGTTGGAACACACTGTATACATCGTCATCAAGGTCAATAAGAGATACAATTTGCCAGTTATACAAGTTTATGCACCAACCACTTCATCTGATGAAGGAATAGTCGAACAGCCTTATGAGGATACAACTCGTGCAAAAACTGGCGAAAACACTAAGTATATCGTGGTGATGGGAGCTTTTACTGCCAAAATTGGTAAAAACAGCGACACGGAAACTCGGAACATTGGCAGATTCGGTTCTGGTGAGAAAAACTCTAGGGAGAAATGCTCATCAATTTCTGCAAGACTGAGGATCTCTATTGTATGACCTCTTTCTTTCAGAAACCGGAAACGCGGTGATGGACTTATAAACAGTAAAATTGAAATTGATTTCATCATAATAAACAAGGGAGGAATATGTTACAACCGTTTCGGTCCTGAATAAGTTCCATACGAATAGCGACCATCAGCTCGTTAGAGCTACAATTCATCTCCACACCAAATTTGACCGAACCAAAATGATACTGAAGAAACAGAAGTATTCCGCTTTAGAATTTCTCACTACAAATAGAGAGAAGTTCGAAAAAGCTGTCACAACGAAACTGCAACACTCAGACTATTTGGGAGATGGAGAAATTGATGACCTTCCTCAGAAGATACCAAAATGTTTACAAGTGGCAACAAAGAAGACGTGCAGTACTCAGGAAAACACAGGGAAAATCAGTCAAAACTTCAGACATCTAATTGAAAAACGAGAACATCAAGTCGGGAGGATGACATCTATAAAACATTGAATAGGGAAATGAACAGAATTATTCGGAAAGACTTGAGAGATTGGAAGACACAGCTAGTCGAAGAAACTATTGAAAATAACAAAAACATGAAAGTCCTCAGATCGAAACTATCAAATAGAAGAACTAAAATGACGAAAATAAAGAACTCTGAAGGTATATTGGCAAGAGGGACGAAATCGTAGTTGTCATTGGAGAATTTCACAAAAAACTTATAGTTCAGGAAATCAAGAACAGCAATATATTGAAAGACATACTCCTATTACCGTTTCTGAAGACATTCCAGAAATTGATACAAATGAACTTAAATTTGCGCTCAATCAGATGAAGAACCAAAAATGCCCCGGTGAAGATAAGATCATCATCGAGATATTGAAGATGGTAGGAGAATATCTGTTGGATAACGTACGGATCCTTCTCAACAAATGCCTAAATGAAGGAAGACTACATCAGGACTGAGCTGAGGCCTCTGAGTGAATATTAATAAGCCTTTCAAAAAGGTAAATCAAACGACAGCAGGTGTAGTCTTCATGAACATTTCGGTTGTGTTAAATTCGGGCACCACTAGTTCGCTATTACGGGCTCCAAGTGCCAGATGAGTACCAAATAATATTTCGGAATGAACCAGGAAGATGCTGAATGCAAGAATGATCAACAATTCCCAGAAAGAGGATGTTGTCAGTTTTGTGTCTGACAGGGATGCTCTCAGGGAGGAGTATTATCTGCTCTGTTTTGGTCCCTGCTAGTTGATGAGTTTCTAGTATTAATTGGTGCATTGGATGTTTATGTACAAGCGTACGCATTTGATATTATCATTCTGGCTGAGTTGACAACGATGTCTTCGTCAGACTTCAGGAGATTATGTCCACTATACGAGGGTAGTTGTGAAGGAGAGAAACTTAGCATGAACACCCACAAAATCCTTATGGTACCATTCCCCAGGAGAAGGAGGATATTTGTTTGTCCCTAGATACTGGTTGGAGTGTCTATTGCACTTGCGAAGAAAGCAAAATATATGGGAGTTATCTTGGACAGTAAGCTCACATGGAATTTGCTCCTGGAAAATACAATACAAAGGGCTTGGCATTCCATATTGGCTCGTAAAATGACCTGTGGAAATAAATGGCGGCTTGCCCCAAAGCAACTTCAATGGCTATATGTTATGGTGAGACCACGAATCACATACGGCTGCATTGCTTGTTGGGAGTGTAGTCTTAGGAAGCAGTCCAAACTTATACTCTCTGAATTGCATAGAGCGGCTTGCATGGTTATTGGAGCTTTCACTGTACACACACTCATCTGATGATTAGAGGATTAGCTTGAATGGCTTTCTACAGAAATGGAACGGGTATGTTCAGTTTCGTACCCGACGCTTCACATTCTGAAATCGAGGAGAAAGGGTTGCTGAGTATGAGGTCTGACATTGCCAAACCTGAGACCAATATGTAGCGATCATTCCAGATCATCATTTTGGGTAGACAGGAATGGACCAGCTTCAAGGACCTTCCACTTGAGGGTATTTGTTTGTACATGGACAGCTCAAGAACTGCAAAGGGTGTTGGAGCTTATATCTGCGGTGAGGATGCTGCGAAGGACTAATCAATCTGTCTTGGCGAGATTGCGACTATTTTTAAAGCAGAAATATTAGCCATTAACCACTATGCTAACCTCTTGCTTGCGAAGGAAACAAAATATCAATTAAAATCCCACCAATAGCAAAGCTGCACTGAAGGCATTGGCATCATATACCTGAAGGTCACTTATGTTGCAGGAATGTCACTCTGTTCCTGCCAAACTAGGAGAACGGATCAGGCTCAGTCTGATGTGGGTACCCGGACACTCGGGAATTTAGAGAAATGAGAAGGCGGACTCAGCTCGAGAAACAGGCTTGGGAGTTATCAGACCGGAGTCTAGGCTCGTAATTCCCCTAGAGACTGCAAGGATGGAAACTAACCAATGGTTGGACCTGAAGGTACTTAAGCACTTGATGAGTCTCTCAGGTCTCAGATACTCTCGACATGCCAACAGTGGGCCTTCCACTGCGAGAGCCTAGGCTTGGCTTCAACTCTCCAGGTTGGTTGAGGATCCGTCATGTAGGCTATGTGAAGAAGATATAGAATCAATGGAAAATGTTATTTGCGAGTGCCCAGCTGGGGAAAAAGTCAGGATGGAGGATCTTGGATCTGAAAAATTGAAGGTAACTGAGCTTATTAACCTCTTGTCCACAAATCTTGTATCCTCTACAAGAAGGATGGAGTTTGTGGATGAAATTTAGGACAGAGTATGCCACAAAAGACCGTTGGCTTGTAGTGGCTGGGCAGACCTCACTCATAAGCAATATTTATATATCTAGTACGGATACCACTGGTGAAATTGTAATTTTCTCAATGGAAACATCCTCTTTGGACGGCAGTTGTCGCCTACGAATCTGTATTCAAATACCTACAATAGTTAACCAACAATGAATTTCTTCAAAAAAGCATTTTTAGAATATAGCTTGTATAGCAAATTCATTATATTTTTCGATTTTCCATTATAGAAACTGGACCTCCCTATATAAGGCAAATCTTCCTTTTAAATGTACACAGTACCACAGTGAGGTGAAACGCGTTATAAGTTTGTCAATGAAGTGAAGATCCGATCAAGGTTTCATTTTATAAAAAGAAAATTGTTTCGAGTAGCAACCATACCTGCAAACAAATTATCTCATAGTCATATGCAGCAATGAATATCCTAAGAAGTGTTTGGCTTATTTTCATGTATCTAAATTCAATACATACGTACCATACCGAACAAAGGCAAGATAATCATTGAACTTATTCTCCATAGCTTGTCCCTGAGAATTCTAAAAGTCTTACTATACGCTTCGGTTTTCACTAATAAGGGGTCCAGTGAATTTGATATTATACCATATTTCCCAAGCCTTTTTCCAAATTCTTGGGCAGCTATTATGTTACAGAGTTTCGAATTTGCATAAAACTCTTTAGTATGCGCATCAGTTTGAGTCACACCTGTTAAATTGAGATTTTCCAACGTCAAATTGTGTACATGTGCTGTCAACGAACTCACGAAGATGACTCTTGCTGCGTCAGCATTTTTCAGAAGCTCTGGAAAAAAGTGCATATCGATAACTTCACTCAGAATACATGAGTTGATCTATTCATTAATTCGATATCATTTCCAATAAAAGTGTATTGTAGTCAAAAACGTCAAATGTGCTTTATTTAGGTTTGCTTAGGTTAACTAACTGCGTAGAAATGTGCGGTGTGATGCTTACATTCTATCGAAAAAGTACTTGGGATTGGTCAATGAAACACGAAATATTTTTGTTCTTTCCGAGTTTATGGTACCGCTTTCTAAGCAGGTCTTTGCAGAAAGACTTCATTTACTCCAAACAATAACACAGGTCTGCAACAAAAATGCTGTCTGGATATTTTCAACTGATTTCTATGTATTTAGGCGTTCTTAAAACAAAAAAAAAATATTCAAAATATTGCAGAGCGTAAGGTTATTTTACAAAACGCAAAATTTCATTACAGAAAACGGATTTTTTGGGCTAAAAAAGGATTAACTTGTAGTATAAATGTTATGTATAATTTTATTTTGATAACTGTTTTAAAATGTTTAAAGAACATAACTATCATTAATTTCTTAATAAAGAACATCCTGTTTGACCTACATTAACAAGTATAAAAATGTTGTAACCTGAACGTGTGCGCTCCGATAGTGTAGAAGTGGCGCGGGACAATTACGTGTTAACTCATCATTGTTTTATCAGATCTTGGTTCAATACAGTACAATGTCGTCTGTGCGGAAGTGTGTGAGCTCTTCGAATAGTTTCTGTTACATTTGTGGAGAATATATAACATTAAAGCAACAAGTAAATATTACGGACTTTGTGAAAAAAGTATACTTCGCATATTTTGGCTTCAAAACTTGGAGTTCAGGATAAAGTATTGTCACCTCATAAAGTCTGCAAACGATGTGTTGAAGACCTTCAAAATTGGTTGAAGAACAAGGAAAAAGCTTTCCGATTTGCGATTCCTAAGGTATGGCGCGAGCAAAAGAACCATAGTGATGATTGTTACTTTTGTTCGTATAATGTGAAAGGGTATAATTCAAAACGGAAGCAGCGAATTTCATAGCCCAATCTGCAATCAGCTATTCGTCCCATCCCTCATGGGACCGAAATACCAATGCCCAAGGTCCCAGCTACCTTGGAAGAGGTTCCAAGTTCTGACGAAGATGGTACTGTACCTACACCCGATGACCAGTCTGCTTTCGAATTTGAAGATGACTGTCCAAAGTCCAAAATTGTTTTACCAAGGCGAGCTTAATGATTTGGTAAGGGACTTGAATCTTCCCAAAAACGCTGGTGAGTTGCTTAGATCAAGGCTTAAAAGCAGGAATTTACTCTTGCCGGAAGTGTTTTCCTCCTGGTTTAGATATCGTGAAAAGAAGTTTACTTCCTAGTTTGCCCAAGAGGACGAGTTGGTTTATTGCACCAACATTGAAGGTTTGATGAATACATTTAAGATCTCATACGACCCATAAGAGTGGCGTATTTTCAAGATTCTACAAAAAGAGGCCTCAAAGCAGTTCTATTTCACAACAGCGGTTTCGATGCTTCCATTCTTGTCGGCCAAATGCTTAATATCAAAGTTTCCTGACCTCTCGGAGGCTAAGTTGAAGGAAGGTGTTTTCGTTGGACCAGATATTAGACGGCTTATGGCTGATCCACTATTCGTCAAAACCAAGACGGATCATCAAAGAGAAAGGTGAATTGTCTTTAAGGAAGTTATAACAAAATTTTTAGGCTATAACAAAGACCCTAACTACAAACAGATCGTCAGAAGAATGTTAAAAGCATTTTAAGCTTTAGGTTGCTTAATGAGTTTAAAAGTACATTTTCTTCATTCCCACCTCGACTAATTTCTAGAAAATTTAGGAGACGTGAGTGAAGAGCAAGGTGAATGATTTCACCAAGATATTAAGGAGATGGAAAAAAGATACCAGGGAAGATGGCGCGTCTCAATGATGGCAGATTACTGTTAGACGCTTAAAAGAGACCTTCCAGATGCTTTCCACAAGCGAAAGTGTACCAAAAGGGAAAAAGAAATGTGTTTAGTGGTCACTAATTGATATATTTTAGATAAGAAAAGAAGTTTTGATACGAAATTATGAACTACTTTATTGAAAAAAAAAATTATGTTTTATTTTAAGATAATAACTTGTTTAGCATAGACAGAAAACGTGGTAGGACAAAATGAAAGTCATTTTCGAATTCAGCACACCCAAAAACATAAGAGTTACACAAAAAACTAAAACAGCTCTCAACTTTTGTTTCTTGCAGACTTGTGTAGTCTGATCAACAAAACATTTTTCCACGCTTCTTCTGGAGTCGACTACAGTTCTCGTCGCCAATTCTCTTTTATGTCTACTATCTATTCAGAACGGGTATCTCGAAGTGGATTTTTGAGTTTCGGAAAGAAAAAATCGGCCGGAACCAACGGTACGTGTCATACAATTCGCATTGACAACTTCAAATTTTTACATGTTATAATTATTACCTCTTTCTAGTCACTGAAAAACTCGAAATAGAATACAGAACGAATATCGAATCCGTGAATTTAAGGAATTAACAATCGTATATGAGATATTTCTTGGGTGTATTCATCTGTGCTGCACACCCAAGAAATAAGAATAACAATAGAAAAAGCCCGAGCCAACTTCATAAAAATGGACAAAATTTTTTGTAGTAAAGATCTAAGTATGGCATTAAAACATCGTTCAGCTAAATGTTATGTTTTCTCTACTCTCCTTTATGGAGCGAAAGCATGGACAGTGAATGCCGCAATTCTCAAAAAGAATGAAACATTTGAAATGTAGATATATGGGAGGATTCTTAGAATATCATGGATGGATCGAGTAACAAATGCAGAAGTTCAGAGACGCATGGGCAGGGACATATTATGAGAGGTGAAAAATATAAATTCCTACAGCTGATTATCAAAGGCAAAATACAGGAAAAACGAAGTATAGGAAGGAGAAGAATCTCATGGCTGAGAAACCTGATACATTGGTTTGGATGCACTTCGAACCAACTTTTTAAATCGGCCGCTTCTAAAGTAAAAATAGCGATGATGATTGCCAACCTTCGACTCGGAGATGGCACTTGAAGAAGGAGATATGTGATATATCAAAGAATAAAGTCCATAATTGATAGTAATTAATTCATTGCACATTTGATACATCCTGCTCATTTCGATGAATGAATGCGTAAGAGGAGCGTTTTGCTCCGTGGTTACGAGCTACGAGTAATCTAGAGGTAATGACATGATACGCAAGTCAATTACTATATAATACTACTATTATTATAAACTTATGATACATTACATCCTTCCCTACTTGTTAATGAAAATATAACAGAATTCAAAACTCAAAGGTACTATTCTATGTAATCCTTATTCCTATTACTCTATTATATAAACTAATATTTACAATTCAAATATACACTAAGGTTGAAAACGATCAGGTGGTTCAATCATTCGCTTAGGTCTAGATTGCAAAATTTGATTTTCATTTTTCTGTTCAGGAGAACCAACTGAAGATGAGGAACTCCTTGAATATTTACAGATGTATCATCTATCGGACGCACAATATCTGGCAAAGCTTTTCTTAATTGATTAGCATGCCGTTTCCAACGCTTTTCAATACCATTAATATTTACAAGAAATGGGACTCTATCTATATTTCTTCATATAATACCCTTCACCCATCTAACTTTCCCAAGAATTCTATAGTCCTATGCTGAAACTGTGTCACCGATTGCATATTCTACTCTATTATTCCCGCGATAATTTTCACTCTGTTTCTGTTGAGCTTTCAAGACTCTATCTGTCACTTTTCTCAGTGGTGAATAAAGAATAGCATTGAATCTAGTTCTTAAATTTCTAATAAACATTATCTCGGCTGGGCTCACGCCAGTGGTGCAATGTGCAGTAGTGCGGTAATCTATCAAGAAACTTGAGAGAATCGTATTACAGTCTGAAAGGGCGTTTGCAGATAAAGCTCTTTTCAGGGCATTTTGACCGTTTTGACTGAGTTTTCAAGTGCCCCATTGGATGCTGGGTGATATGGAGGTATCAATACATGCTCTATGTTATTTTTCGATAAAAATGTTTCATAATCAGCTAAACTGAAATAGGTTGCGTTATCTGAGACAATAGTTATTGGAATTCCGAATCTTGCAAAAGTCTGTCTGAGAAGTTGAAAGATCACATTTGTGTTGATTGAGGATGTTTGAAATACCTCAAGCTATCTAGAATGTGAATCTAGGATAACTAAATAGTATTTCCCTAATACTGGACCTAAGTAATCAACATGAATTCTCCCCTATACCTCTTCCGGCCAAGACCAATTTTGCAGGATTTTTCGAAAATTTGTCACAGCTGTTACAGTTTTTTGATAAATCTCAATTTTTAATTAAAATACCTTCGTCAAATTTTGGCTACTTTTCATTTTAACAACTCCCAAATGGCTCCATTGCAATTGTTCGAGAGAATAGTTACGTAGTTTTGAAGAAATAATAACCTATGGTTCCAAAATATGCAAGCATCTGCGAGTGCGAATTCAAAAACGTCTAGGAAAGTATGGTTTGATTTCACTATCTTTAGTGTATTCTGGTCTACCATTTCCAATATATTCTTCGATACGACATAAAGTTTTGTCATATCAACTTCCTCGCTCCTTGACAAAAAGTTACAATAGGGATAATCGGCATCCTCCATGAATTTAGAAACAGATACTACGATTGTAGACCTTTTTCATTTCGACATAAAAATCATCCATTTCAATTTGAATATGAAATGAATAGCTCTTTTGATATTTTGTGATTCAAATTCTTTCAGTTCTGTTGAAAATATTGATTTTATCTCTATGGAATTAAAGAAAGAATGGCCCAGAATAAATGCTTCATTTACCATAACTCAATATATTTTTCATTTACTCAAAAATACACGAACGTAGAAAAATATGCTGTATAAAACTGAAAACAAGAAGCTAATGGAGAAATATTTAGGAACTAAATAAACTATCAATTTTATTTCTTTTATATTCCCTTGAAAAGAGTAAATTTTGTTCACCTGCACAATTCACACATATTTCGTTCATATGATTTTACAAGCATACCTATACTATTTAGCACAATATTTTCGTGTCGATTCATTGTTACTTCTAGGACACAGTCAGCAACATCCAACATAATTTTATGGCCTCTGAGGGGGAGAGGGTACGACCTCACTAATAATTAATAGATGTCGAGCGTGGCGCCTCATTTCTGCAGGTAATTGTTTTATTGTTGCCCTAAACTCGATTTGGGGTTTAATGAGTTCCCAAGCACATTTTCGAGGAAATCACGAAATACTTGTTGTACTATTCTTAATAATAAAAATAGATACTATTAGAGCAGAAATCGGTCGCCTCACAGAATTCCTGAGAAACAAAAAAACACTCTAGGCGCACATATACGCATAATTTATAGAAAAATTGGTACAAACACAAATCACCCTGATAACAAACAACACATCGACGTGTATGTGGACACTTTGAAGCAGAAACTCCATGCAAAAGCAAGCGGCTTTCAAGATACGTCAAGTGAATTGAAAGAAAACACCAAAACCAAAAGTTCTTTCAAAGCGCGTCCAATTTTCATAAGGAAAATAACAAAACTGCGATCAACAATAACAGAGAAGTACCTGACGCACAGTGCTTGACCGATTATTGGTCATAACTATGCTCGAACCTCAAAGACAACAATAAAGTTGTGGAATGGATCACGAATGGAAAACAAAGCCTTGCTATCAAACATATGGACTTCGAAGGAAGAAATCACAACAGTAGTTAGAGCGACCAACAATTGGAAGGCCACAGGTATAGATAACATCCACAACTTCTGGTACAAGAAGTTTGATAAACTCCATGGAGCCCTAGCGGAACAGCTCACGTATGTTCTTCAAAATCCCAAGAAAACACCCATTTTCCTAACACAAGGCTTAACATATATGCTATCAAAGAGCGATAGAACACAGGATCCGTCTCAATATAGGCGTATCACTCGCCTTCCAACTCTACAAAATACTCACTTCATGCATATCCAATCGAATATACCAACACCTTGACGACAATAATATATGAGATGATGAGCAGAACAGATGCAGAAATACCACGGGTGCAAGGAACTACTCATCATCGATTCTGTAATAATAATGAAACAGGCACTCGTAGGGCATCGGAATATTTATTCAACTTTTCTCGATTAACTGAAAGCATTCGATAATACCGACCATTCTTGGCTTGTCGAGGTATTTTCAGATATACAAAATTAATCCAGCCTTGGTAGAATTCTCCTTCTACGTCGAAGAGATTTTCGAGGAGAATCTCACTTTGGTTCTGTTCAGCTATAAACCCATTGTCCTCAATGCTCAATAGAACAAGATACGGATTTAGGATAAAAGCAGATAGGAATTATAATACAATCTCCGACCTGGTGTATATGGATGACATCAAATTATATGCTTCGAACCAGAAGCAATTTGATGATCTGCTGAATATTGTCAGTAAGTTCACGGCAGATGTTCATATGAAATTCGGGATTGAAAAATGTAAGACCCTGAACATTCGAAGGGGAAAAGTCATAGATGGTGAAACACAACTTCCAAACGGTGATATTATACAGTGCATTAGGAATGGGAAACGTACAAAAATCTAGGATACCCACAAGCCAGATTGCTAGACCAATAACAGTCAAAGGAAAAGATTTGTTCAGATTACAGTCAGCGTCTGAATACTATGCTGAGATCAATGTTGAACTATGGGAATCTAGTCAAGGCAATTAACACCTACACCATCCCAGCGTAGCTTCACTCATTTGGAATATTCAGATGGACCAAGACAGAACTAGATGATATTCAAATGCAGACACGAATGATGCTGTCAAAGTAGAACAATTATCATCCAAAATCGTCTGTGATAAGAACAACTTTGAAGCAGAAAGAAGGAGGACGCGGATTAATAGATGTTGTCAATTTACACACCGAACAGATGAAAAATCTCAGAGAATTGTTCTCTGCAAAAGCTCTCACTTTTGACCCCCATGGAGTGGTATCGTTGACTGATAAAGGATATACACCTCTGAATCTTGCTACCAGAGATGATTTGCTGAATCTACTGTTGCTATCAGATACTGAAGAACAAGAGCAATTGTCAATAAAGGAATTGCATGGATGACATCACCATAAGATTAATCAACCACACATCGACAAAGAAGCTTTCAACAAATGGTTGATGAAAAGAGAAGTATTCGCGGAAAAAGAAGGATTCCTTATAGCCATTCAAGACCAAGTGATCGCTACAAACAACTACAAAAAATTTATTAGTAAGGACGGAACATTACAAACAGCTAAGTGAAGAAATTGCCATAGAAGATCGGTGACTATACAGCATATTACGTCCGGCTGCGAACAACTGGCCAATACGGTCTACCTTCACAGGCATAATAAAGTGAGCAACATTATCCATCAGAAACTTGCTTACAAGTACGGACTTCTGAATACCTTCCAGCCATATTACAAGTATCAGCCGGCGCCCGTATTGGAAAATGACTGTCAGATTATACTATGACAGGCTTGTTATCACTGACAGAATGGTGACGGATAATAGGCCAGACATAGTGGTGTATGATAAGAGAGCCAGAACAGCAATGCTGGTGGATGTCACCATACTGAATAATAACAACGACGAATAAGCTGAACAAGTTCCACGAGAAATGGTCCAAATACACAGTGCAAAAATCTGTAATTCTTAATACATGTAGAATAGTAAGAACATTTAAATTAAGTATATTTTAATCGAGCCTATTCCCTCTGATTGCTGAATCTGGAAGGTAAATTATATCCAGCTAAAAGCTGAGATAGTGCACAAGTCCACGAGAAGAAATAATATCTTTATTAGTATTTCCTAAGGAAGACAAATGAATTCACAAAGGTAATACCTGTGCAATTAGCTTTGAATGCGCATAATGCGTTTATGCCTGCAATGTTCAGTATGTCATAGAAGAAAATCATAGGCCACCTACGGGTATTTCTCGCAACATTGTAATCGTTGCAGTTTTAATAAACTAAATCAACACCAATTTTCAATATGTTATAGACTGTAATAATAACTGCTTTCTTGTCATCACCTGTCTCAGAATCTATTGAATTGCAGTAATACATTCACGATAATAATAGACCTGATTCGTTTTTCTTAGGGCAATATATACAATAACAGAGGAGCATTCTTCCTTGAACCCAAAGATTGAAGATCATACTTCAGAGCTTCTACTTGGGGGGAAATTCTGCTGTAATTTCTACTCATTCGTTCGTAATGTACCAATATGTGTTAATTTATGATTTCAAAGTAATTTCTCAACAACTGAATCCATTGTGTCCGGTAACATTACGATTGGTACCGTAAATTAGATGGGTCAATCGAAGGGCAATGTCATCACCGGAGTTATTTACCCTATATGGACCTTCAGGTTGCATCCCAACATAGAGTTGAAAATGTTTCTGCATCAACAAGAGCAAACATTTTGATACCATATTTGGCAGGCTCGCTCAGTATAAATTGTTTTAAGCCACATCTGCCTTTGAAAGCTGACAGTTGTTCGTCTACGGTGAGCAAGACACTTGGTGTGAAATTGGTTTGAAATTTCCTAATAATTTTTCAAAAACTTTCCGAATAGGAGCGAACTTAACAAGCTCGCGTTTCTCGTTCATAGTTTCTATATCGTCGAATCTAATATATCTTAGAAGGAACCTGAATCTATTTTCACTCATAGCAAGGTGTCATGATTCGATTCCACTTCTTCTAGAATTGTCTCAAATCTTTTACAAATTTTTTCTTGAATTCCTGAAAGTGCCAATGAGTAACAGAATTCTTATAGAAGCACATTTCTTTTCATCAGTTTTTCTCGCGTCCCGAATCCTGCTGCCATATTTGTTTTGAACAATTTCTATGTATATGGTTATTGACACCGTTATAATTCGAACGATTATATCGTTTACGATCAATTTCAGGCACTGGATTACGGTTGTTGAATCACGAGCACTACCTTTTATTCCAGGGAATTGTCCCACAATATTATGTGGACGAACTCGAATTTGTAAGCTCGGTGAAGTATTCTCCATTTCGTTATTTTGTCTTTTCCTACGTAATAAGCGTATGAGCGGATTGAACATTTTCTTCATCGGAAAGTTCTTAATCCTCTATAAAATCCAGCTCCGAATCTGAGTCATGTCTGCTCTCCTAAACAACATCTTGTTCCTCCTTATCGTCTTCCTCATCATTGTTTTCAACAGAGGAATTTCCAAAATCACTGGGAAGTTCATTGAACTACTGTAACCAGACTTCAGGATCTTTACTTCGTCTTTTGGGTTCAGGCATACTTCTTTCTTTTCAAGGTACCAAGAAATCCAATTTGAATTGACTCGGAACGCAAAGTACAACGTGAATGCTCGCGTGGTCTACAATCGTAGAGGAGTCATATTCAGAAGCGAATATCTTCAAAAACCAATCGCTAACACTGTCAAAAATATACTGATTCTCCAAATCAGGGTTTCCCAACCATTCGTTCACTTTGCCTCCCCAATTCAAAAATAATATTCTCATGCTCCCTTAAGTATAAAAACATTAAAATCACACAATTTTTTTAAACTATATTATTTATTTGAATTTAAATTAAAAACAAAGAGTTCCATACAGATATTTTGTGTGATATTTGTAGATATGTATGTTTTAAGGATCTAATAAGTGAAGATATATATATATACACTTGAAAACCATTAATTACTTTCACATTTAGGTAAATATCTTAGTTTTATTTTAATTATTAAATACTAATGAGATACTTGAGCTTGCATGTTCTGTACCAGTATGTCGATTCTGTGCTAAGTCTTTGCTAGAGCAATGGTTAAATCGCTATCGACGGCAAGACGATTTCGCTGTTTAGTTTCTATCAAAACCAAAGCTGAAAAACCTGTCTCACATAAATATGTGGCCGAAAATGGAATAATATTCCCAAAGCAAGTGGAGAAATTTTGGGATTAACAAGAAATCGTTTGACCCAGAATTTCTCTTATGTCAAGAAGTCATCTTTCATGGTCGAGTCAGCCTTCATTTCTAAAAAATTCTTCCTGAACATCTTCAGGCAAATCTGAGACATCGACAACAAATGATTTCTGGTCATGCGCCATATTGGTGACTCGGTATTAACATCTCGTCCAGGTGAAATTCGTTTTTCAATGTTTGTAGATGAGTTCCTATTTCAAATTTCAAATCATTATCCAGTTTTTGATCATTAATCGCCTCGGATAGCCGTGAAATAGGAAATGTGTTTTCAGCAGATACCTCATTTTTCCAAAGTTGAAGCTTTAATATGAAACCTTGAATATGATCACAGTTACTAATCAAATTGCCATTTCTGCCTTGAAGTTTCAAGTTTAGCTGATTCAGGGCCTCAAAAATATCAACTAAATAGGCCAACTTTCACTGAAATTCTTCATCTTTGAATAGTTGCATATAATTATAATTTTCTTTAAATTCAAGAAAGAGGATGACCTCTTCTCTTAATTCATAAAGGCGAGCTAACATGTTGCCTTTTGATAACCAGCGCACTTCTGTGTGGAATAGAAAGACCTTGTGATCAGAATCGAGATCCTCGCAAAGCAAAGTGGATAGCCGACTGTTCAATGAACTACTTTTGATGTAGTTAACAATCTTTATGGCAGAGTTTAAAATCTGGCATAAATTCTGTGGCAAAGTTTTCGAAGCCAAAGCTTCCCGATGGAAAACACAATGCGACTAACTAAGGCGGGGTTCTTTTCGTTAAGTTTTTGAGCCAAGCCTGATCGTGAACCTATCATTCAGGGAGCGCCGTCTGTGCATAGTTCAATAAGTTTATTCCAATTCAAGTCATTTCTTTCGATGAAGTCCGATATTAAATTGAATATATCTTCAGATTTAGTGCCTGCTGCTAACGATTGGGAGGGAAAAATCTCTTCCTCATTGTGATCTCCGCTGACATATCTAATATAAATGATTAGTTGTGCACAATTAACGATGTCTGTGGACTCATCACAACTATTGGCATAAAATGGTGATAGTTCGATTTTATTTATAATAAATGCAATATCGTCGATTCTTCGCTTGACAGTGTTAATAGAGAGAGATATGGACTTAATTTTTTGCTCTGATTCTTCTCCTAATATTATTTTCGTGGCTTTAAAGAACCATGGTTTGATTAAATTCTCCCTGATGGTGTGAGCTTTTTTTGTTTTGCTATCAAAAAAGCTATTTCAGATGAAGCTTTGAGATGTTTTGATACACCTGCATGATAACTTCCTGACTTATCCAATCTCATGCGCTTGAGTGATTCTGCTTTGAATGAAAAAAACTCTTTAGGTTTCGAAACCAGAGTAGGATGTTGCTGGTTCAAATGCATCTCAAGGCGAGTGGGCCCCAAGCTATCATTGCTCAAAACTTTCATGCATATTACACACTGCGGCAATTGTAGCTCGTCTTTTTCTATGAAGGTAAATCCAAATTTAATATAATCTTCCGAAAACTTTCTTTATTTAGCTGCCATTTCTAATCTGTAACAATAGTACATACACAATTATACCAGGCTTGAGTGACGTACCTGGTCGCGAATGACGTTGTTTCGAAAAACATTTTCACTGCCTCATACGTTCGAATCCTTAAAATCGAAATTCGAAAACATCATGTGGCAGTGAAAATGTTTTTCGAAACAACGTCATTCAAGCCTATGATCATTCGAACCTGTGGTTGTGGGAAAAAATATCGCACCAGCGCGGCGTATTTCGCAGCAGCGGCGTTCGAACCTACATAATTGTTCAGAATGCAACCCATTCCGTACAAATACTTGCGAAGTCAAATTAAAAAAATAAATACTTTATGAATTATGTATCTCAATCTCAATACAAAATTTTATCGCCTCTGCCAATATGGTTGAATAGATAAAAAGTGTTTAAAATAATTATTTCAATACTATTGCGATTTAATGACACAATAACTTAAGAAACTTATTTTTATTAAAGTGAAGACACAATTTCTTTTATAAATATCTCACAAACAACAATTTCACATTTAAATATATGTTAACAAAAACGCAACTTGGAGCGAATGCACTTAATACTGACAGTACGAGTACGATCCTTAACTGCTCCCAATTGTTTTACGAGTGATAGATGGATGCAGGGGTAAGGTAGGGCGGAGGTGCGCGTGAGTGTCGTGTTGTGACTTGTCGAAATTTGTATATGTAGAGCGCAATACACACTGAGTCCGCTGGGCGGACGACATATGTCGGCAACTTTTTGTCTTTGATTTGATTGTTTTCTTACAGACCGACGGGATGTGTCGGCGGCCCGGCGGGCTTAGTGTGTATTGCGCTTAAGTACTATTTCCGGAAATCGAACGTACCGATTAAGCCCCCCTGGTATTCAACTACGCCCCATGGTTTACTTAAGTTTTCTACAGCTACTGAAGAGTAGACGCGCGCAATTAAAATAGTCTCCAATGAACATCATTCAAAATATCATGGTCTACGATAGTAGACAACGCGAGTAACAGAGGGTTAACGAACTTTACTTTACAATTCTGGTATTTATCATTATCAATCGTCGATCGCTCTAATTCATCATAACATAAGTGTTATTCTATTTGTGATTTTGAATCTAGTTCGATTCGTTTCTTCAGAAACCGATTCATTTTTCATTCCCTAGTTATTTTTACCTAAGTTAGAGGGTGAATGATTGAAAACTACCGTGAATATGAGTTTGTGGGGAAAATGCAATCAAACAGTGGCAAGAAGATCGCAGAGTATCGCCTGTGGTGAATGTTTCGAATATTTCCATGTAAACGACAGGTGTTGTGATATCAACAAGGCTCAGTTACCGGTCTTGAAGACTCTGCCAAGTGCCGGCTCGGTGGCGTAGAGGAGCTGACGCCCGTCTCCTGCGCAGAGTTATATGGATTCAATCCCCACAAAGTCAGTGTGATTTTTTTGATTCTGAAAATCGCTCGAGTGTCCATCTTTCGGACGAGATGTAAAGCCGTCGGTCCTGTCCAACAGAGAAGTCTTGGACATTAAAGATCCCTTCCCTGGACACGAGAGGGGTTCGGCAAAATTCCCAGGTTAGTGAGGTGACAGAATTCCCCGGCGTGTCATTAGCCGAAAGGCAGAAATAGAGCACGTTCTCTCGGAGAACCGTCTGCGTCTACGGGCTCGAGTACGGAGTTGGATGGCGCAGATGGCAATCCCTTTTCTGGGGATTCTGAGCTCGCGGTTTTCATTGGAAAACTCGACGGTGAAATTCGAAATTTGCGAAATACTGTTATTTTTGTTCTGATAAAATCACTGATTTTAAAGCAAAAATTTCCGAATTTGGGGAGGTGATTTCTATGATCAACAAAATAGAAAAAGAACATAAACAGTTAAGACAGAAAGTCTCTACGCTTAACAAAAAAATGAGAGTTATGGATCAAGCCAATCGCAAGAATAACATGGAAATCCAAAATGTTCCAGAGAATAAAAATGAAAATCTTCTAGAAATAATTAAAGAAATTGGTTTACCTTGGAAATCCAGGAAGATGGCACATCCATAGACTATGCTACACGTGTTCCTTCGGCGCTCACAAACAAGCCCAAAAACATCATTGTGAAATTGCTGTCTAAATCAAAAAGAGACAACTTCCTTGCAGCTTATAAAGCGAAGCGTATGAATGAAAATGAAACTAGGCCTGGCTTGAAAATGTTTCAGATCGTCTCCATACAGAAATAACCTCTGGGACCGTCCGTAAAAAACTTTTTGAGTTCCAATTACAATATCAAGCTGAAATTTTATAGGCGGCCATAACCGATTTCCGATTGGAGTGAAATATTTCGGAGTGATACCATTTCCGGTTATACCGGAAGTAGGTCATCACTGTTTCATTTCAAATGGCAATCTATCTTTTTCATTATACATCTAGAACTGACGTTTGAGCAAGGCATAAAATACCCAAGTTGTTGGCACTTATCTGTCTCATATCTATCTCAGCTTGCCCTCATATCACAGCGACGGTCGTATTTTAACGTTGATGAAAACTGGTCAGTTTTAACAGCTAAAAATTTAGCATTCAACAGTCAATCTGTAGCAGTCCATGTTGGTGCGTGTTAGCTCTTTTTATCAGAGAAACCATGAGAGCACATAAATTTAGCGATAAATAAATGGTTGAATGATAAACTATTCATTCCAAATTCTTCTATAACATCATGATATTTCAACTTACCTAGGAGTAAATGAGTGAATAAGAATGCACCAAAAAAATTAACTTGCATCACATAATTAAGGCCGTCTTCGGTTATTGTTTTCGTAGATGCAGCAACACCAGCATTATTGACCAAAATATCTATTTTTTTCTCAGATTTCCTGATATCCTCACAGAAATTCCTCACGCTCTTCAAAGAAGACAAATCCAAATACCTATATGAAATATTTGGATTTTGAGTTTTTTTTATAATTTCATCTCTGGATTTTTCTCCATTTACGCAATCTGCTATAACAACTTTACAGCCTCTGGAAGCTAGGAGAAGAACTGTACCATAACCAATACCTGAAACATTTCATATTACTCTAGACAATTTGATAATCAGTAGGATCAGATAAACATACATTTTGTACCAGGAATTGATAAATGATAAATTTTCATCCAAATTGTATCGCCTTCAAAGTAGACCATTTCCGAATTAATACGATTACGCCAAGGAATAAAACAACCATAAAAACATTTTTCAAACGTTTTTTCCAGAATCGACTGCAGTTCTCGTCGTTCTATGTATTCTTTCGATTCTAAACGGAAACCTCGATAGAGTGATTTGAGTTTAGGAAAAAGAAATAAGTTAGCCGGAGCCATATCAGGTAATTACGATGGTTATTATTATTATCGTGGACTTATGCACTATCTCAGCTGTTAGCTGGATATAATTTACCTTTCCCAGATTCAACAATCAAAGGGAATAGACCCGATTACAATATGCTTGACATAAATCTCCTATCTAACTATCCTACATGTATTAAAAATTGAAGCTTCTTGCATTTCTATATAGGTATTCTTATGCAGTTCTAATTCCTTAAGGCTATCATGCAAAGTTATGGGTATTAACCCAGTCCAGGATAAGATGACAGGAACAATATCTATTTTATCGAGGTGCCACATCTGCTTGATCTCAATAGCAAGGTCTGTGTATTTGGACTTTTTCTCCTGGAACTTGTTCAGAACGTTGTTATTATTCGGTTTGGAAACATCCACCAGCAATGCTGTTCTGGCTCTTCTATCATACTCAACTATGTCCGGCCTATTATTCGTCACCATTCTGTCAGTGATAACAGGTCTGTCGTAGTATGTTCTGAGTAATTTTCCAATACGGGCGCCGGTTGATACTTGTAATATGGCTGGAAGATATTCAGAAGTCCGTACTTGTGTACAAGTTTCTGATGGATAATGTTGCACACTTGATTATGCCTGTGAAGATAGTCCGTATTGGCCTGTTGTTCGCAACCGAACGTAATATACTGTATAGTCTCCGATCTTATATGGCATTTTCTGCACTTATCTGTTCGTAATGTTCCGTCCTTATTAATAAATTTTGGGTAACTGTTTGTAGTGAGCACTTAGTCTTGAATGGCCAAAGGGAATTCTTCTGTTTCCGCGAATAATTCTCATTTCATCAACCATTTGTTGGAGGCTTCTTTGCCGATGTGTGTTTGATTAATTTCATGGTGATGTCGTCCATGCAATTCGTTTCTTGACAATTGCTCTTGTTTTTCAGTGTCTGATAGGAACATTAGATTCAGGAAGTCGTCTCTGGTAGTAAGATTTAGAGGTGTATATCCCTTATCAGCCAATGATACCACTCTATGTAGGTCAGAAGTGAGAGCTTATGCAGAGAAGAATTCTCTGAGATTTTTCATCTGTTCGGTGTGTAAATTGAAAACATCTATTGAGCCGCGTCCTCCTTCTTTCCGCTTCAAAGTTGTTCCTATCACATATCATTTTGGATGTTGATTGTTGTTCTTTGTCCGCATCGTTCGGGTCTGCCTTTGAATATCATCCAGTTCTGTCGCAGTCCATCTGATTATTCGAAATGAGTGAAGCAACACTGGAATGGCGTAGGTGTTAATAGCCTTGACAAGATTCCCTGAGTTCAACATTGATTTCAACACAGTTTTCAGACGCTGACTGTATTCTGAACGAATCTTCTCCCTTGATTGTTTTGGGTATAGCAATCTGGCTTGTAGGTATCCTAGATATTTGTATGTTTCACCATCCCTCATGCACTGTATAATATCATTATTAATATTATTTATTATCGTGGACTGATGCACTATCTCAGCTGTTAGCAGGATATAATTCACCTTTCCCAGATTCAGCAATCAAAGGGAATAGGCTCGATTACAATATGCTTGACATAAATTTCCTAACTATTCTACATGTATTAAGAATAACAGCTTTTTGCATTTCTATATTTTTCTCCTGGAACTTGTTCAGCACGTTGTTATTATTCGGTATGGCGACATCCACCAGCAGGCTCTATCGTTCGGGTCTGCCTTTGAATATCATCCAGTTCTGTCCTAGTTCATCTGATTATTCCAGATGAGTAAAGCAACACTGGAATGGCGTAGGTGTTAATTGCATTGACTAGATTCCCCGAGTGCAACATTGATTTCAGCACAGTCTTCAGACGCTGACTGTATTCTGACGGAATCTTCTTCTTTGACTGTTTTTGGTCTAGCAATCTGGCTGTGTTGGTATCCAAGTTATTTGTATGTTTCGACATCCCTCAAGCACTGTATAATATCACCGTTTGGAAGTTGTGTTTCACCATCTATGACTTTCCCTCTCTGAATGTTCAGGGTCTTCTTATTCTTATTATTATTATTATTAAATTAATAGAAGAGCTGAGGCCGAAGCCTATTTACCACTCAAAAGAACTACAAAATATATAAATTACATTAGAATTATGCAAAGATCAATTAATAGACGAAAACAGTGAAATTGAAGAAGAATAATAAATAGGAAGAAGAAAATCCAAGCAATACGCTACACATATCAAACACATCAACCTCAGGCACACGTAGGGCTTCACTAATTGAAAGTTTCGCGCACGACGTTTGTCTTCCAGTCGTCAAAATTCTTCTTGAATTGATTCACAACAGGAGGAATCACAACTTCGTTCGGCAGTCCATTCCACCTCTGGAAAACTCTGTTCGCAAAAAGTGTTGTCTACACGTTGTTTTCGTTCTTCAACAGGTCCAAACAGGACCAGCGAATTCCAGGAGAGGCGTTATATAATTGGTATAAATTTTTGAGGTTACTTGTAGCCCACAATTGAAGAATGACTTGGAATCTAGGTAGGTCATGTTTTTAGCTCTGGAAGTGATCGATAAAATGTGTTTGCTCCAACTAAGATCCTCTGAAATTATCGCTCCGAGGTCGTTATGAAAGCACGTTGTTTCGAGTGGAACCCCATCAAGGGAGTAAACACGCTGCGGATTTCTCTTACCGATGTGAAGAATGACGCACTTCTGAATATTGAGGGGAATTAACTAATCAGTAAGTACACAATCGAAATATCATGTTTAAATCGTCTTGCAACAAAGCACTGTCGAGAATGGGGTTGTTATATAACTTGGTATCATCAGCAAATTGCGAGCACTTCGACTTCAAGATGAGTGATAAACCGGCTGTGTTTATGAAAAACAACACAGGACCCAGAACTTAACCCTGTGGTACACACCTAGAAACTGGTCTTGAAGCAGAGTTTAATTTGAGGTTCGAATGGAGTACTCCATATCAGCAAGAAAGGCTCTGATCCAAACAAGCAATTTGCCCCTAATATCGAAGTGCTCGAGTTTCATGAGCAGCCGTCTGAGTGGCACCCTGTCAAATGCATTCGAGAAATCAAGGTAGACAACATCGACAGGAGTATCAGAATTTACCGACTCCGTCCAAGAAATTACAAAGAAACCGAGTCGAGAAGTTTTGACAGCACAGTCAGGAACTGAGATGTCCACCTGTTTCAATATATCTTTGGCAACCTCAGTACCATGACCTACGACTGGAGATTCCGGGACACTTCGTAATATAATATAAAAGGAGCGTTTCATACGTTCAAGTATTTCCGTAGTTTCACTATGGTTAGTGCAGGTATTAGCAGATTCCTTCAAATGATCAAACTCTCTGCTGAGGACCTCCAGGTCAGAAGTAATGGCAGCGTTTGAGGTTACAAGATTATCAACTTTATGTTGACATTCATCAAGAATATTGTGGTGTTCGTTTAAGATTGCAGTATGGTTCTCTAGTGTAGTTCTACATTTGGAGAGTTCATTGAAAATTTCTGATTGATCTTTTTTGATGTATATCATATCTTCAGCGGTTGAGGTGATTTTCTGCATCATCATGGTTATAGGCTGATCATTTCCCGATGACTGTGAACCATTATTTATTGGCATCGCAAACATAACAATTCCATTAGGCGCCTGTTTCCTTGATATAGATAATATCAGTCGCAGACACATTTACACAGTCGGATTGAAAAAATTTGCCACAAATATTGCATTGTAGAGATGAATCGGTACTACTACTCATACGTTTATTACAAACAGAATAAATCGAAGGCTTACCGAAAGTTGTTAATATGATATCAATATGCTCAGTAATAGGTTAGGAAGAACAATGGAATAGACTCTTCACTATCGTGGGCCTATACGAGAGACTCACATAGAAATAAGGAGGGGCACGGATCCAGAGGAATTTCAGTACGAGAAATAATATGAAGTATAGGCGAAAAGTATATCTAGATAAATTATTAACTACGAGGCTAACGTTTTTATCTTATGAATGAGCTGCAATCTGCACACAAGATGCTTTGCATAACGATCCGTACAGAACGTTCACCCACCGGCTCGCTTCTTTGCTATCGCTCTTTATCAGAATAATCAAAGCATAATTGGATGGATTAGGTATTCGGAGAGCACACACTGAACATTCAAGTTGCATACGTTCTTGAAGCTACCGACAGAAACTTGAAAAAAAAATTGTTGTTCGATGTATTTGTTGGGTTAATGGTCAGAAATTCATTCAAAATGATAGCCTTGGGAGATGCATTATCGTGGTGCCCACTTCATGATTGTACAACACCGCGATAATAAAAGGAAACATTCAACTTTACTTTTACTTTGGATCGACTTTGACGTAGTTTCTTCAGTTTCAGTTTATTTTGAAGCTTATTGCCTGATTTCCATGTCAAACTCAAAAACCTATGTCTCGTCACTAGTTACAATGCGTTTTGTGAATGAAGGGTCGAAATTGATTCGTTCTAGTATGTCTTCAACGATCTTTACGCGATTGAATTTTTGAAAAAAATTCAGGTTTTTTGGAACTAGTCAAGGACCAACAACTTTTATGCCCAAATATTATTTTTAAATGGTAGGAATTGAGACGAAGAAAATTCATTGCCTATCTTTCACAAACTTAAAAGTTGATTCACGATCACGATCTGCCTATTTCAATCTACTGCTGGATATAGGCTTTTCCCATATTGAACCATTTCTTTCTGCTAATAGCTTCTCTCATCCAAAGAAGACCCGCTGATTTCTTAATATCGTGTCTCCACCTTGTGTTTGGCCTGCCGATACTCCTATGCCCCACTCTTGGCCTCCATTCCATGAGCCTCTTGGTCCACCGATTGTCATTTCTTCGAGCTACGTGACCGGACTATGACCACTTTAGTTGAACTGCCCTCTCCATGACATCTGTCAGCTTGGTTTGTTCTCTTATCCAAGTATTTCTTATGCGATCTGATAGTTCAATATTTAATATTATTCTATCGTGGGCTCTTTGGGTTTTCGTCAATTTTTGGGCCAACTTCTTAGTAAGACATCATGTTTCGGCGCATATTTAAGCACAGGAAGAATGCATTGGTTTCCCCATTTTATACAAGAGTGATCCAAAGAAATTATTGAATTTTTAATTTTGGAAATATCATATGTTGATTTTTCAAAAGGAACACACTTCATTTTATTATTCATGTCAACGCATAATATATTGTGCTATATTTTTGCAAAAGTAACCTTATTTTCATTTTCGATCATTTTCGAAATATTCGATTATTTGTACATATTTTCGATGAAACTTTTACAAACCGTATCAAACTCTTCAATATATATTATCATTCGCACAGAAGTTTTTTTATATAATGATTCGAGTAGTAAAAATGAAACCTAAACAAGATAATTCTTTTAACGATTGATAAAATCAAGATGATTAAATCGTAAATCGAGATATATGTTGACATTTTTTTCATTTGTGCCTTCTGTGAGGTGTCCGGACATATCATATTCTGCATTTTACATGGTGAACTTATCAGTGTTCCGTTATTAAACATTGTTTAAGTGAGGTTTGAACCGAATTTTCTCAATTGATTGCCATGAAGTTCTTCAAAGAAGAAATGGTTGATATGATTTTTATTCTGGGTGAGTGTGATAGAAATTCTTTGTTGGCAAGTAGAGTCTATGCACGAAGGTTTCCTGATAAGAGGCATCCTGATGCAAGATGCTTCGAAAACCTTCTAATTAGATTTATCGAAACGGGTAATATCGCTTACGAACATAAAAAACCAAAACTGCTACAGCTGAAAACATCCTGTTATCAGTTTTGTTGACAGTGACAGACGATTACGACCACGATCACGATCTGCCTATTTCAATCCACTGCTGGATGTAGGCTTTTCCTATATTGAACCATTTCTTTCTGCTAATAGCTTCTCTCATCCAAAGAAGACCCGCTGATTTTTTAATATCGTCTCTCCACCTTGTGTTTGGCCTGCCGATACTCCTATGCTCCACTCTTGGCCTCCATTCCATGAGCCTCTTGGTCCACCGATTGTCATTTCTTCGAGCTACGTGACCTGCCCATGACGACTTTAGTTGAGCTGCCCTCTACATGACATCTGTCAGCCTGGTTTGTTCTCTTATCCAAGTATTTCTTATGCGATCTGATAGTTTAATATTTAATATTATTCTCTCGTGGGCTCTTTGGGTTTTCGTCAATTTTGGGCCAACTTCTTAGTAAGACACCATGTTTCAGCTCCATATGTAAGCACAGGAAGAATGCATTGGTTGTAGAGGTTTTTCTTGAGGTTGTGGGGTATGTCTGATGTCAGGACATGTTTTAATTTGCCAAATGCCACCCACGAAAGGGACACTCTTCATGTAATCTCGTTAGTCATGTTGTCTTTTTTAGTAGTTTGTTTTTGTCCCAGGTATATGTAGTTTTCGACATTCTCTAGTTGTTGACCTTCTACGTGGATTACGGGGTTATTGTTTGTGTTAGTCATTATCTTCGTCTTGCTGATGTTTATTTCTAGGCCAACATTTTTTGAATGGTTGTTCAAGTCTAGGATCATATCTTGTAATTCTTGGACGTTACTACTTATTAGTACAATATCGTCGGCAAAGTGTAGATGATGTAGAAGTTCGCCATCAATGTTGATTCCTTTCTTATGCCAATCCATTCCTCTAAAGTTTTCGTTCAAAGCTGCAATAAATAGCCCCGGTGACACTGTATCCCCTTGTCGAACACCTCGTGTCATTGGAATGTTGTTGGTTTTATTCCATAACTGGACATGCATTATGGCGGAAGAATAGATGTTTTTTATCAGGTTCGTGTATCTGCTGTCCACTCTACATGCATTAAGAGAATTAAGGACTGCCCAAAATTTCTATACTGTCAAAGGCCTTTTGGTAGTCTATAAAGGCTATATAAAGATCTAAATTATACTCATTGCACTTTTCTATTAGGTGTTTAATTGCATGAATATGATCCAGCGTACTGAACCCAGATCTTAATCCAGTTTGTTCACGGGGGGTTGCTGGAAATCTATTTTTCCCGTTAATCTTTTGGTACTTATTTTGGTGAATAATTTATATAGCTGGGATAAAAACTTATTGGTCTATAATTACCAAGGTTTCTTATGTCGCCTTTTTTGTGGAGAAGAATTACTTCAGCCTCAAGCCATGCTTGGGGGACTTGACTTTGATCCAAGCATTTGTTGAACAATATTACCAGTTCTTATTTTAGGCGAGGACTTCCACATTTGAGCATTTCTGGAATTATGCCATCTGGTCCAGCCGCCTTGGAATCTTTAAGATTATTCAGGGCTGAGTTTAATTCATTAACAGTAATTTCGGGAATATCCTCAGAACCGACATTACATATTTTTCTCTTTCCATCTTCCTTTTGCTGTGCGTTTGGTTGTAATTTGGAATCAAATAATACTTTATGAAAGCTTTCTATTAATTTGAGCATTTGAACTCTATTTGTAATGACCTTCCCAGCTTTGTCTTTAAGTGTTGTCATTTCTCTTCTTCCTATACTTACATGTCTATTAAAAATTTTTGGGCCTTTGTTATTCTCAATAGTTTCTTTTATGATCTTGGTATTAAATTTCCGAATGTCTTTTCTAATTTCTCTTCTTATTAGTGTGTTCAGTTCAGCCCATTCGATTAAGTTCCTATCTTTGTCTGGTTTTAGTTTCCTTCTTTCTTCAAATAATTTCGCTGTTTCGTCACTTATTTTTCTTCGACTTCTTTTTGTCACTGAAAGTTGATTATCAATTACCATTGACTTCTTTTTTTCGATGTTTACTTCAAATGAAGATGTTGATGGCCGACCAGAGCCAGGCAAATCCACCACATATCGGTCGCTGTTGAATGTACTTTACCATTTATCTGCACGTGTTTTTGATGAATTAGATTTACTATGAACCTTCTTAGTATCTTTGGCGATACGCAAACAAAATTTCATTCGCAATACAAAATTTGAGACAAATATTTATCCGTCGCCCGGTGTGACACCACCACATCCAGCTATAGGTCCTGTGAATTGGTCACCTGTGTGATTGAGTTTTGGGATCTGGCAGATGGTCCGGTTTCCAAGATGTTAAGGATTGGCAATGAAGCATGTTGAGCTCTTCTGAGACAAAATCATCGGGAGTTGAAATAGTCTCCCATTCGTATCTCCGCGGCGGACTGCCTCGAGGGGTTCATGTTGCGGGTAAGTCGAGCACTCCTCTGGCGTTCTAGAAAAAGAGAGCAAACTCTTGAAGAATTCTGCAATATCAGAGAACACAACAACGTGAATTTCGATGCAGTCCACCAGCATCTGCAGAACGCATAACTCCATGTGTTGTTCCTAACCGAAACCCAAATAAGTCAAACAACTGACACAACGTATTAACGTTTTAATGGGTATGAATTACATACGAAATTAAGGTTTGAAAGGGGTCTCTTTGTTGCCGCTAGATTAGATGTTGCATGCCAGAGAGAGGACACGATGAAAGACGAAGCTCTCGACCTTACGTGGCCTAAAATCTGTTCGCAGGATAAAACATTGTTCTTATATTATCTATATCGCTACAAACGATATTCACATTCCTAGATTGTTTCAGTATCTAGGTGATAGGAAGGATCGACGCAGTTGAAGTCATTGTACTAGGTGACTTGAGCGTTCACAACACCAACTAGCTCTGCCACTCCAACAAGACAGATGAAGCTGGAAGACAGTCTGAAACACTCGCGATGAGCCATAATTTAATGCAGCTAGTTGACGAACCGACAAGAATACCTGATCACCCAACCAACTTTCCGAACACCTTGAATCTCTTTCTAATTTCAGATCCAGATGATTTTGGAGTGTTGGTTTCAGTGCCGCTAGGCAACTTAGACCACAACCTTATATCTGCTGCTGGAACCATTGTGCTTTCGCTTGACCAAGAACCTAAACCACCCAGACGCATTTGACACTATAACCGTGCTAATCGAAATGAGCTGCGTGAATTCCTATCGTGCTTCCTATTCAGTTATGTTTGCCTTTCAGATCATAACATCAATTTGTGCACTTAATCTGTTACAGAAATCATTCCTGCAGGAATAGATCTCTACATCCCTCATTCCATGAAAAGAACAACAGCACATTAGTCATGGTTAGACAAAGACTGCAAAAGAGCCTCTGTAGACAAGAGCAGAACTTACAAGTCATGGAAGATAAATACAACAGCGAGAACAAGAACAACATTCTTACGAATATGGAACGTATACAACCTGACAATTGCCAGACAAAGGCCGAATCCAACGAAAGGATAACTATTAAACTCATCGAACAGGCAAGCGGGACTAGACAATTCTGGTCTATGACGAAGACTGAAAATTGGGACTGTCAGTGCCAATTTCTGCAAATCTGTGTTTCCGCCTCTTGTTAGGGAGGACGGAAGTAGAGCATCATCTCCGAAAGAGAAAGCCGATCTTTTTGCTCTTTTGTTCTCGAAGAATTCTGTGCTAGATTCATCTAACGCAATACCACCGAACATTCCACCTACAAATTGTTCCATGACAGAAATTCAGTTCAGAGTCGCACTGTGAGACGGGCTCTCGAGCAGCTGCACTACAAGAAGGCAGTTGTTCTAGACGAAATACCACCAATCGACCTGAGAAGGTGTGCTCCCGAACTGGCACCCATTCTTAACCGTCTGTTACAGATTTCTTATGAAAACCAGAATTTTCCGTGTAGCTGGAAAATAGCGAGAATTCAACCGATCTCAAAGAAAAAAAGAAGCTCCTACACCAAATTTATCACCCTGTTGCACTTTTTTCCATTATGTACAAAGTGATGGAGAGAGTCATAAATGATGAACTCATCAAATATCCTGAGTTGCTGGGAACTATTAACGACCGTCAGTATGGTTTTCGCAGGCGAATATCAACAGGAGATCAGCTCGCCTACGTCACTCATGTTCATACATCAACGATGGAAAGGCATGAGGAATCTAGAGCAATAGCCCTCAATATCTCTGAAGCCTTTGATAGTGTTTGGCATGCATACTTGTTGAATAAATTTGCTGTATAAAGGCTTCCCGGAAAATTGCGGGGTTAGATAAGTAGCTTACTTTCAAATAGATCAATACAAGTTGTGGTCGACGGTATAACATCTGATTATTTCCGGTTGCAAGCACGAGTACTTGAGGGATTCATTCTTTCACCAACCTTGATTCTGTTGCAGAAAAACGATCTTCTGTCATCTACAGAGAACAAGATCTTCGGTTTTGCAGACGATTGGTTTCGTAGTCTGCGGCCGATTACAGCTGTGGAATCTCAGCGTCAGAGATGTCAACAAACTTATAACTTAAACTCTTACTTACAGAGGATATCTGAGAGGGGTCAGTTGAACCTGTTGAGCTTCAATGTAAGCAAGACGCAAGCAACTACGTTTTCTAGAAAGGTCCCTGCTGGAGAACCTCCTCTAATGATGCAAGGCCAAAAAATTGCATCCAAAGATTCTATGCATCTTCTCGGAATAACGGTCAACTCGTTTTGCTGGCATGAACATGTATCATCAATAGCTTATCTGATGCTGACTTACCATCAGCTAAACTTAGTTTTCTTGTCAAAGCCAAACGATACTTCACGTCATCTCAGCTGTTGCTTCTATATAAGACGCAGATTCGACCTGTTTTGGAATATTGTTCCCATGTATGGGATCTGCACCCAAGTATTCGATGCGGATTCTGGGTTGTGTGCGTGATTCTGGGTTGGATGAGGCTGGCCGCCTCATCCATCACCCACGATCTCCAACCGCTGGCTCTCAGAAGACAAGTTACTGATATTTCTCTGTTTCACGAATACTTCCACGGAAGATGCTCCAAGGAGTTGAAAGACCTTGTTCCGAGAAAATTCATGTTTTGTTGCAACTCTAGGCTAGCAAGGAGTTCTCATCTCATGGCTGTACATTTAACGAACCCTCGAACACTTCAAGAACTCCTTCGTTTACAGGGCCGGTGAGCTGTGCAACTCACTTCCGTCCAACATCTTCATCTCCTCAATTCTTCCGAGGCGTCCATTCATGTAGTGTAACAGATTCGCCTATTCCAAAGAAGCGCTCATAATTAACGAATAAAAATAATCCATTGTAAAAATTGCAGAATACACAAGTGAGAAATGACAAATCGAGCACTGTGAACAAATTGAATGACAGATCGCGTTCAAGCTCCGCGTCAGTATAGAAAACAATTGTTTTAATTTAGCAAGATAAAAAATTCTGACCACCACTTTGAGCAGATTTCTTGAATAATCAATTCTTGGTACATTTTGACAGAATGTAGGTACGAATATCATGTGTTTTTATCGACGAAGATCTATTGATGAGAGAGATTGTTGAAAAGTCGATACAATCGATATGGTCACGTGATAGCTGAAAGTTTCCATTTTTGATCTCCACTAGACCTATAATAAAAAACAAGTACTGTGTTTTGAGGAATTTTACTTAATAATTGCGATTCGTAACGCAATTCACTACACCGTAGTTTCTTCAGACAAATGAATGTACAGAAAATATAAATATAAATATTCTCGAGTAATTAAAAGCTTAATGGGTTGCTTCTTCTTAAGTGGTTATTTATGACAGGTATATCCAATAAAATTAAGTGATAGATTGCTCCCCGAAGAGATTCAATAGAGGTGAAGGGCTTAAATCAACTTGTTCATTGATGAGTCTACCTGAGTGTTTGTATTAATTGATTTCTAAACTTTCCCAAAGATCTACCTTCCAATATTTATTATCTGTATGCAAAATTTCAAACTGTGGGTCGGAAGAGTGATTATTTTCTAAGAGACGATTCGCGTAATTTGAATCTGATTTTTATTTGAAAAACTGCGTTTATGTTCCGATATTCCAATATCAAAATTTTTATGACTTCTACCAATGTAGAAATTATCATAGTCATTGCAATTCAATCTATACACACCTGATTTATTGTTTTTACCTGGTTTCGTTTTATTTTTTTTATATATTTGGCTAAATTACTATTGGTTTGGAAAGCTATGTTGAAATTATTGCTACTCAAGAATGATTTCAGTTTCTCACTTGTAATACCAACGTAGCTTAAGGTGTTGAATTATTGTTTCAATTTATCGACAGGGTAAACTTCATTCAATGCGATTTTACTTTGATTTTTATTTAAAATATTATTTATCAGTTTGGGATTGTAACCATTATTTTTGGCTATTTGTTTAATCAAATTTAATTCTTTGTTGAAATTTTCTGTTGATAACGGGATGTTAATCAATCTATGAATAAAACTATTGAATGCTGTCATTTTATGATGATATGGATGACACGACGAGTTACGTATTATAATATCTGTATGTGGCAGCTTATGGTTAATTGCGAAAACGTGTTTTCCATTTTCATTCGAAATTGTTGGGTCTAAGAAATTTCTCAAATTACTGCTTGCTATTTCGGTTGTGAATCCAATTTTTGGATGTAATGAATTTATATGATTTTCGGAAATTTTTAACTGTCTCTCTGTTCCTGTGAAGCGAATAATGATATCGTCTACATATCGATACCAGTATAAACAATATTTACTGAGTGGATGATTATGAATTAATTTCTCTGAGTTATTGATGAATATTTCTGCTAACAAAGGACTTAACGGATTGCCCATAATCAAGCCGTCTTCAATAGTATAATATTTGTTATTGAAATGGAAATAATTTTGATCTAAACAAATTTGTAATAATGAAAGAATATCTGATTTAATGATAGTATTGACATGATTCTTTTCTAATAATTCTTGAACTAAGTAATACGTATCTTTCGGAGGTATGTTGGGAAATAGATTCTTAACATCGAAGGAAATGAGTTTGGAATTAGGTGGTATAACGGTATCTTTGATATTGGCAATTAGGTCGTATGAATTTTTGACCGAAAATTCAGATTTAAAATTGCTTTATTAGCAAGTCGTTGAGGAATTTTGAAATTTGAAAGAAGGTGCCGTTGCATAAGAAACAACAGGTCTAATAATTTAATTAAGTTTATGAAGTTTTATCAACGAATATAATTCGGGGGATTGTGGATTGGAGTTAATAAATTTATATTTTTCGTGGTCTGTAATTAATGATTTTGCTGTCGAAATTATGTTTTTAACCACTTTCTGAAATTTTGCGATAGGATCCTTAGCTGATGTTATATAGTTTCCGGCTGTTAAGAATTCATTAGTTTTAGAAATATAATCGGTTTTACTAATCGCGATGACGGTGCTACCTTCATCTGCTTTAGTGAATACTAAATCGTTCTTGGTACTATTTTCACGAATTGTTTTTATTATCTTATAATCGGAATTGCAACGAGGTGATAATTTCGAGTCTTCTTTGATGATTTTTGTTGCAGCAAAATCTAAATTTTCGGTCAAAATTCATACGAACTAATTGCCCCTATCAAAGAAACCATTATACCACCTAATTCCAAACTTATTTCTTTCGATGTTAAGAATCTATTTTCCAACATACCTCCGAAAGATACGTATTACTCAGGTGAAGAATTATGAGAAAAGAATCATGTCAATACTATCATTAAATCAGATATTCCTTCATTATTACAAATTTGTTTAGATCAAAATTATTTCCATTTCAATAACAAATATTATACTATTGAATACGGCTTGATTAAAGGCAATCCGTTAAGTCCTTTGTTAGCAGAAATATTCATGAATAACTTAGAGAAATTAATTCATAATCATCCACTCAGTCAATATTGTTTATACTGGTATCGCTATAAAGACGATATCATTATTTGCTTCACAGGAACCGATAGACAGTTGAGAATTTTCCAAAATCATATAAATTCATTACATCCAAAAACTGGAATCACAACCGAAATAGCAAGCAATAATTCGAGAAATTTCTTAGACCTAACTATTTCGAATGAAAATAGAAAACATATTTTCGCAATTTACCATAAGCCGTCACATACAGATATTATAATACATAATTCGTCGTGTCATCCATATCAACATAAAATGTCAGCATTCAATAGTTTTATTCATAGATTGATTAACATCCCGTTATCACCAGAAAATTTCAACAAAGAATTAAATTTGATTAAACAAATAGCCACAATAATGGTTACAATCCCAAACTAATAAATAATATTTTAAATATAAAACAAAGTAGAATCGCATTGAATGAAGTTTACCTTGTCGATAAATTGAAACAACAATTCAACACCTTAACCTACGTTGGCATTACAAGTGAGAAACTGAAATCATTCTTGAGTAGCAAAAATTTCAACATAGCTTTCCAAACTAATAGTAATTTAGGCAAATATATGAAAAATAATAAAACCAAACCAGGTAAAAACAATGAAACAGGTGTTTATAGACTGAATTGCAATGACTGTGATAATTTCTACATTGGTAGAACTCATAGAAATTTTAATATTGGAATATCGGAATATAAACGCAGTTTTTCAAATAAAAAGTCAGATTCAAATTACGCGAATCATCTCTTAGAAAATAATCACTCTTTCGACCAACAGTTTGAAATTTTGCATACAGATAATAAATATTGGAAGGTAGATCTTTGGAAAAGTTTAGAAATCAATAAATACAAACACTCAGGTAGACTCATCAATGAACAAGTCGATTTAAGCCCTTCCCCTCTATTGAATCTCTTCAAGGAGCAATCTATTCCTTAATTTTATTGGATATACCCGTCATAAATAACTACTTAAGAAGAAGCAACCCAATAAGCTTTTAATTACTCAAGAACATTTATATTTATATTTCCTCTACATTCATTCGTCTGAAGAAGCTACGGCGTAGTGAAACGCGTTACGAATCGCAATTATTGAGTGAAATTCCTCAAAACACAGTACTTGTTTTTATTATTGATAATTGAATTTTACCAAGTAAAAGCCTCCCAAATTTAAATCCACTAGACCTCATGGATCCTAGCAAAACTTATGGATGGTAAATACCATATCAGCTTTTTATGCACTTATCTCTCTTAACTGAGAAATGAAGGTAGTTATGAAAAGTCTCACCTGAATTTCCTCCAGTTACAATGGCTGTTTTACCAACTAAACACCTTAAACTATCAGATTTCTTATTCACCCATTTCTTGGTTATCAGATAGATCGTCAGCACTAACAAGAAAATAATGAGGATCATCCTAAAATCAAAAAAGAAATTTTCTAATATCCGCTTTCACTTTTTTATCAATCAGCGACAGTAGTTATTTGAAGTAGAAGGATAATGCAGAGAGTTACCTAGAAAGACTTATCGCCACAACTCCTTTATCTTCCATCCGATCACAAAAGAGGCTTTTAAATGAGAGGATCGAATTTTCTCTACAAATTAATGGAAAACATCGTAAAAAATACTTCAAATTTTCACATACATATTTCTCGTGTTAATATTATTTTCATGTGGCGATGTATCAAAAGCTACGATTTTCTTATTTTTTGTATACAAGGATTGGCTTTTTTTAAAGACTGACATACGGTTGACTTTTGTTTTGTATTGATTAAATAATTTAACTTGATCAAAAAATGGAATTATCAAACGAATATTTTCGTGCGTCTATTTTTTCTTTCAATTTTCGACGTGGATTGACTTGACAACAGAGTTGTGATCAACTTGTTCCGACTTTTGGTGATGAAGATTCACACTTAGTGACTGTGAAACGCTGATATAACGAATTGTATCTTGGCCGTACTTCTTTCAGTTACGAACTTCGTGGAGGTCATCCGAAATCAGTTATTTTGCCACAGACCATAGATGCAGTGCACGAAATGATACACGACGATCACCATGTGACTTACCGTGAGATTCAGGCAATTCTAAGCATTAGTTTCATCAGCGTACATTCAATATTGCATGAATATTTAGCTATTAAAACAATTTATATTTATATTAAGTGGCACATATTAGGACTGAGTGAAGTAAGGAGAATAAGGGAAGACATCGTCAAACTAAAGTCAGGACATGTACTATTCTATAAAGGACAAGATAATGTCAAACGCCATGGTGTCGTATTTCTTGTACACAGCAAACTTGCAAAATTGGTAACGGAATATGTAGGAATTTCAGACAGAATCGCTTATGTTACAGTAAGGATCTCAGAAGAATACTCCATGCAAATAGTCCAGGTGTATGCCCTTACTTCGGATTACGACGACGATGTTGTAGAGAGTTTCTATGAACAACTACAGGAAATCATAAACAACAAAACCGGAAAAAACATTCTTATAATAGGTGATTTTAATGCCAAAATAGGCAATCAAGTAAATGAAACCGAGAGAGCAGTAGGTCAATACGGATGCGGTACAAGAAATGAACGTGGAGACACGATGGTTGACTTTTTAGAGATGAACCAGCTTTATGCTATGAATACCTTCTTCCAAAAACGTAAATATAGAAAATGGACCTGGAGAAGTCCAGACTTCAAGTATAAAAGCGAAATTGACTTTATAATTTCGAGTGACCCTCTCATAGTAGAAGATGTCGTTACAGTCAGCAGGGTAAATGTGAGAAGTGACCACAGAATGATAAGAGCAAAGGTCAAAATAAAAACACATAAGAGAAATTTAACGTTGAAGCCCCAAAAGAGAGTGGACCCTGAAGTCCTTATCAATAGAAAAGAACAGTACCAATTAAAAATAGACGAAAATATTGATAATGCACCCCCAATTCTAAGACATGCCGACTTAAATACACATGCAAATGAATTAAGCAACATCATCAAAGAAAGCGCAAGTGAGGTAACAACAGTGACGAAAAGAAGTCGAAGAAAAATAAGTGACGAAACAGCGAAATTATTTGAAGAAAGAAGGAAACTAAAACCAGACAAAGATAGGAACTTAATCGAATGGGCTGAACTGAACAAATTAATAAGAAGAGAAATTAGAAAAGACATTAGGAAATTAAATACCAAGATCATAAAAGAAACTATTGAGAATAACAAAGGCCCAAAAATTTTTAATAGAAATGTTAGTATAGGAAGAAGAGAAATGACATCACTTAAAGACAAAGCTGGGAAGGTCATTACAAATAGAGATCAAATGCTCAAATTAATAGAACGCTTTTATAAAGAATTATATGATTCCAAATTACAACCAAACGCACAGCAAAAGGAAGATGGAAAGAGAAAAATATGTAATGTCGGTTCTGAGGATATTTCCGAAATTACTGTTAATGAATTAAACTCAGATGGCATAATTCCAGAAATGCTCAAATGTGGAAGTCCTCGCCTAAAACAAAAACTGGTAATATTGTTCAACAAATGCTTGGATCAAAGTCAAGTCCTCCAAGCATGGCTTGAGGCTGAAGTAATTCTTCTCCACAAAAAAGGCGACATAAGAAACCTTGGTAATTATAGACCAATAAGCTTTTTATCCCAGCTATATAAATTATTCACCAAAATAATTACCAAAAGATTAACGGGAAAAATAAATTTCCAGCAACCCCGTGAACAAAAGGATTTAGATCTGGGTTCAGTACACTGGATCATATTCATGCAATTAAACACCTAATAGAAAAGTGCAATGAGTATAATTTAGATCTTTATATAGCCTTTATAGACTACCAAAAGGCCTTTGAAAGTATAGAAATTTGAGCAGTCCTTAATTCTTTTAATGCATGTAGAGTGGACAGCAGATACACAAACCTGATAAAAAACATCTATTCTTCCGCCATAATGCATGTCTAGTTATGGAATAAAACCAACGACATTCCAATAAAACGAGGTGTTCGACAAGGAGATACAGTGTCACCGGGGCTACTTATTGCAGCTTTGAACGAAATCTTTAGAGAAATGGATTGGCATAAGAAAGGAATCAATATTGATGGCGAACTTCTACATCATCTACGCTTTGCCGACGATATTGTACTAATAAGTAGTAACGTCAAAGAATTACAAGATATGATCCTAGATTGAACAACCATTCAAAAAATGTTGGCCTAGAAATGAACATCAGCAAGACGAAGATGATGACTAACACAAACAATAACCCCGTAATCCATGTAGAAGGTCAACAACTAGAGAATGTCGAAAACTATTTATACCTGGGACAAAAACTAACTACTAAAAAAGACAACATGACTGACGAGATTACACGAAGAGTGTCCCTTTCGTGGGCGGCATTTGGCAAATTAAAACATGTCCTGACATCAGACATACCCCACAACTCAAGAAAAACCTCTATAACCAATTCATTCTTCCTGTGCTTACATATGGAGCTGAAACATGGTGTCTTACTAAGAAGTTGCCCAAAAATTGACGAAAACCCAAAGAGCTCACGAGAGAATAATATTAAATATTAAACTATCAGATCGCATAAGAAATACTTGGATAAGAGAACAAACCAAGCTGACAGATGTCATGGAGAGGGCAGCTCAACTAAAGTGGTCATGGGCAGGTCACGTAGCTCGAAGAAATGACAATCGGTGGACCAAGAGGCTCATGTAATGGAGGCCTAGAGTGGGGCATAGGAGTATCATCAGGCCAAACACAAGGTGGAGAGACGATATTAAAAAATCAGCGGGTCTTCTTTGGATGAGAGAAGCTATTAGCAGAAAGAAATGGTTCAATATGGGAAAAGCCTACATCCAGCAGTGGATTGAAATAGGCAGATCGTGATCGTGAAAACGATTTGTTCGCGGTGGATCCCACTCCGCTTAACAATTACTCAAAAGAAGGCTCGTGATGTTTGATACAAAGAAATTTTGAAAAACTTCCACCGCTGCTTTAAAAGACGTTCGCAAAATTGTTACAGGCGACAAACCTTGAATTTAAGCGTACGAGCCCAAATATAAGCAACAATCATCCGTATAGGCTCTTCAGGAGGAGCCGAACCCAACAAAAGTTGTTCGTGTTCGAAGCACTTCGGATATGTCGCCATATAATATAACGGTCAATTCTGAGAAGCAGGGGTGCTCAAACGGTCGATTTCGATCGACCAGTCGATCGCGATTGCTTTTTGAGTAGATCTCGAAAAACATAATTTTGATAAATAGGTAACCGAACTACAGAAATTTATTACGTAATGAAATAACACTCTTCTAGCGGCAAAAGGCGGCTTTATCAGAAAAACGCGCGGTACTTGTCAAATAAAAGCAACGTTTTTTATTCTTGCTGTTTTTTTAGAACGTTCGAGCAGCGTGTTTGACTGGATCATTCGAGACTTTCGTTCACGTTGATATAAATGTTGCGCCTGCAGGAATTGCATTCTGAGTTGTAACTTGAAGGCAATACTATGTCGATACAAATTTCATTATTAAATAGTACAAAATGAGTGAAGCAAAGAAATCTAAAACGTGTAATTTAGTAATGATTGGGATGAAGAATTTTTCTTCTGTATGGTTAAGGATATGTGCATTTGTCTTATTTGTCTTGAGTCAGTTGCAATACCTAAGCATGGTAATTTAGAGAGGCATCATAAAACGGTTCATAAAAACTATGAAAAGGATTTTCCTCCACAGAGTGAATTAAGAAAACAAGAAGTAAGTGATTTGATATCTTATTTGAAAAAAGAACAAACCATGTTCACAAGACCCGCCAAACAATCAAGAGCTGCTACGATCGCGTCATTTAAAATATCTGTTATATTGACGAAACACAAGAAAGAATTCGAAGATGAATAGGTTGTGAATGAAGCATTAATTAAAGTGGGTGTGACTTCATTTGGAGATTTCAGAAATGAAATAGAAATCATGTCTGATATTAGAGAACTTCAGTTATCTCGTCCGACTCTCACAAGGCGTTTTGAAGTCATGAATCAGGACATGGCAGATAAACTCAAACATAATATCATGGAATGTACATTATAGCTCGACAACACCATTGATATGACAGACAGCAAAATGGGCTTTCGCACGACATTACAACAAAACCTACTATCCTTATCCAAAACCTCATTATGGGTACCATCGCCAAGGGTCATAACGACTGTCAAAAATTTTACGCAGATTTTTCTTTAAATTAAATAAGAGACTCGAAGAAGTAATATATGGGAGATGTCTAACCCAAACTATTGCCCAGCTGTGAATTTTTATTCGGATGGTATTCCTAACATATTGGCTAAGAAAGAATTTTTGACAATCATTCCTCTGAAGGGGAAGACCTGTGGCGAAGATATTCATTACGTTTTCTTCAACTTTGTAAAAAACTACAATCTACCAAAACATAAATTAGTGTGCATTACAATCGGTGGAGCAGCAGAAATGACTGGAAACGAAAACGGTTTTGTGGCATTGTGTCGAGTTAATGAAGATTTCCCTTAATTTTTTCCATTCCATTGCTGTATACATCAACAAATTTTGTGCTCAAAAGTTTTAAGCACTGAGGAAATTATGGGCATTGTATCAAAAATTGTGAATTCCATCCGCGCTCTTTAAGTTGCAGTTGGAAGATACGGAGTCAGTTGAACGTACTAATTTAGTTCCTCACACGGACGTCAGGTGGTTGAGTCACGGAAAATTCCTAGTAAGGTTTCAAGAATTATTGCTCGAAATAACAGATTTTCTTGACGAAAGAGGTGATGACACTCAGATGTTGAAAAACGTAAATTGGCTGACTGATTTGGCATTTTGACTGACATCACAATACACTTAAACACCATTAACTTGGAGCTTCAAGGTAAAGGAAAAACTATAATCGAGATGTTCTGCGCAGTAAACGCATTCAAAATAAAATTGCAACTTATGATAGTTAAACTGAAAAGAAAGGAGCTGAAACATTTTTCGTCGTTGAAAGCAAGGGTTGAATTATGATACGTATGAGGCTGCATCAATTATTTTAGGACAGTTTGAAATCCGTTTTTATGATTACACGAAATTGGCAATTACAGCATCATTCATGAATTACTCTTTTTTATGTAAAAACATTGAGGAATTAGCTACTGAAATAGCAAGTCAGTTTAACGTGAACTGATGTTCTGTTGAAAATGAGTTGGTGCAGATTATATCAGATATACATCTCAAAGCTACAGCATCTGTTACAAATTTCTGGTGTTTTATATCTGAAGATAAAAATATCCGAATCTAAGGCAAATCGCCCTTCAACTGACGGCCATGTCTGCATTTCTGACGATCATATATCATCATGCTTGCGATTAGCACTGAGTGGTTACGTACCATCTTATGAAAAGTATGCTGAGGACATGAAGCGCTACGCTTCAACATATAAAATCATTCCTTAGTTGAGTTGAATACCATATACAACAGTTTTGTTTTGTAAAACCTATAAATTTGCAATTTTGAGTAAGTATGAGTCTTTTCATTAATATTATGGAAAAGAACATAACTAAACCTAACGCAAACATTGACTAAAATAATGTATATTGTGCGGAAAGCTAATATCTATTTATGCTACGGTACACCCTACCTGCAATAAAAGGTAGGTAGGGTGAACGAAACCTTTAGAGAAATGGATTGGCATAAGAAAGGAATCTACATTGATGGCGAACTTCTACATCATCTACGCTTTGCCGACGAATTGTACTAATTAGTAGTAACGTCCAAGAGTTACAAGATATGATCCTTGACTTGAACAACCATTCAAAAAATGTTGGCCTAGAAATGAACATCGGCAAGACGAGGATAATGACTAACACAAACAATAACCCCGTAATCCACGTAGAAGGTCAACAACTAGAGAATGTCGAAAACTACATATACCTGGGACAAAAACTAACTACTAAAAAAGACAACATGACTGACGAGATTACACGAAGAGTGTCCCTTTCGTGGGCGGCATTTGGCAATTTAAAACATGTCCTGAAATCAGACATACCCCACAACCTCAAGAAAAACCTCTACAACCAATGCATTCTTCCTGTGCTTACATATGGAGCCGAAACATGGTGTCTTACTAAGAAGTTGGCCCAAAATTGACGAAAACCCAAAGAGCCCACGAGAGAATAATATCAAATATTAAACTATCAGACCGCATAAGAAATACTTGGATAAGAGAACAAACCAAGCTGACAGATGTCATGGAGAAGGCAGCTCAACTTAAGTGGTCATGGGCAGGTCACATAGCTCGAAGAAATGACAATCGGTGGACGAAGAGGCTCATAGTATGGAGGCCAAGAGTGGGGCATCGGAGAATCGGCAGGCCAAACACAAGGTGGAGAGACGATATTAAGAAATCAGCGGGTCTTCTTTGGATGAGAGAAGCTATTAACAGAAATAAATGGTTCAATATGGGAAAAGCCTACATCCAGCAGTGGATTGAAATGGGCAGATCGTGATCGTGACACCCTACCTAGGTAGGTAGGTAGGTAGGGTGTATTCTGTATGTATGACAACCCTGCATCACACATACTTGCAGCTTCTCAGAGTCAATCGTAAGTAGTGTAAAAATATTGAGGTAGATCGGCAGCAGTTCAAGTTTGAGCAGCCCTGGTGTAGGAGCTCCGTCCAATTGGAACCACATTTGTTGCCTTACGTCGATCGTTACATCTTCTAACAATTATTGTAGATGATCACAAAGAAACCTCAAAAATATATTTTTGTCAAGTGCTCATGATTTCCCCCCAAATATTAACCGTCCATCGAAGCTGCGTGTACGGCTGACGAAATATATGTGGATTTCGTTCATCGTAATAATGAAAATTTTACCGGCTCACTATGAAGTTGTTGTGGAAAGTGATTATATCCGAGAACATCCGAGAACATAATATTTTCTGCCAAATTTTCCTCTCTTCTGATCATTTTCGACATCCATAAACAGAACTCATGCTAACGTGCAAAATCCCCTTTCGATAGCTATTGGTACACCTGAACATGATACGAATGGAATAAGTGTTTTTTTTTCAAGACTCTGGAGACACAACTAGCAGTTGGATTTCGACAACGGTTGCTTCAACTGTCATTTCGTTTTATTCATCTTCTGTCACCCGGTTTTGTCTGTTCGTTTTTGGAAATGCTACGCTGCCGATTTGTCGAAATGTTTGTTGTTGTTTTTGTAAGAAATTTCTGTCGGATGTCTTCGATCCGGGTATCTTTTGGAGTAAGCTCTAGACGTTGAAAAAGCGTTTTGTTGGCACTCGCCGATCACAAAACTCATACATGTTCTTGTGTTGGAAAAATCTTCATTTTGAAATGTATATCAAATAGAAAAATTGCTTAAATTTGGAATTTTGCAACCGAAGATTGAACGAAAATGAAATTGTGAACACAACCTACTCAACACTTCTTGTGTTGAAGACTGACATATTTTTTCCTTATGTATTGATATATGTCAACAACAACCTTTTCCAGGGACCCAGTGTATTAAGCTCCTAATATTAAACAGCAACATTTAAATGATCAAGATTAGGTAGCTACCTAATGAGTACAAGGATTGGGATAAAGAGATCTCGATTGTTTGTGAATTCTTTTACTCAATAATTGTTGAATGGTCACGATTCATAACAATCAAACAGAGGAATGATTTCTTCGAATTCGGTTTTTTCTTCTAATGTAACAATCAGTACAAATTGAAATTGGCGTGAAAAAGTGGAATATTTCTTGAAATTCTACGAAAATTGGCTAAACTTTCGAATATCTTCGAAGCTGCTAAAAAAAGGTGAAGGGAATCTAGATACCATTCGAAAGGAACCTCCTAACCTTTAGACATAGCTATTCGAAAAGAATAACAAAATGATATTTGAAAGAGTCCCAACTTCAAAAATTGTTTTCGAACACCCTGTGTACTATAGATTAACGAAATGTATCATATGTTCAAGCAATAACAGGTACTTTCATAATTGTTAACCATCTAAAGTTTCGAAATCAATATTGGGGACACAGATATTGTCAAATATTTCGGAATAAATGTGTAGGTTGTGAAAAATTTATATCGGTAGATTTTTCAGAAATTTTATATTAGAATCGGAGCTTAGACGTACTTTTGATGAACTAAACAGATTCTCACTAGGCAAATCATCCACTGAAGTAAAACAACTTCTAATAATAATTTTGATGTTTTACAGTAAATAATAGATTGAAACTCAACCTATTAGAAACTTTTTCTGTTCATTCCTTTGCATCATACATCACAAAGTTTTGTGTTCAAAAGTTTTAAACACAGAGGTAATTATGGGTATTGCGACCAAATTTTGCGAATTCCATCTGTGCCTGCAACGGCGGCTCTTTAAGTTGCAGTTGGAAGATAGGGAGTCAGCTGAACAAATTCATTTAGTTCTTCACACGGACGTCAGATGGTTGAGTCGCGAAAAAATCCTTCAAAGGTTTTGATAATTATTTCCTTAAATAACAGCTTTTCTAGACGAAAGAGGTGATGATACTCAGATGTTGAAAAACCAAAAATGGCTGACAATTCGAAATGCATTTCTATGAATGCAGTAAATTGGCAAATATAGCATCATTTATGAGTTTATCATGTAAAAACATTGAGAAATTATTTACTGAAATAGCAATTCAGTTTAATATGAACTCATTTTCTTTTGAAAATGAGTTGGTGCAGAATATATCAGACATACATCTCCAAACTACAGCATCTGATACAAATTTCTGGTGTTCTCTATCTGAAGATAAATATCCGAATTTAAGGAAAATCGTCCTTCAATGGCAATGACGGCAATGTTTGGGTCAACTTACTTGTGCGAGTCTGCATTTTCTGAAATGAAGATAATTAGGTCGAAATATCGCAATCGACTAACTGACGATCATATTTCATCATGCTCGCGATTATCACTCAGTGGTTACGTACTTTCTTATGAGAAATATGCTGAGGACATGCAGTGCCACGCTTCAACATCCAAAGTCACTCGTTAGTTAAGTTTAATACCATATGTAACTCTTTTAGTTTGTAAGAACCAATAATCTCGCAATTTTTAATAAGTATGAGTTTTCTCATTGATATTATAGAGAAGAACCTAACTAAACCTAACCCAAATCTCGACCAAAATAATATATATTGTCCGGAAAAATAATATCTATATATGCTACTGTACACCCTACCTAGGTAGCTAGGTGGGCTATATGGTGTTTGTACTAAAACCCTAAATCACACATTCTTGCAGCCTTTCAGAGTGGATCGTAAGTAGTCTAAAAATATTGAGGTAGATCGGCAGCAGTTCAAGTTTGAGCAGCCCTGGTGTAGGAGCTCCGTCCAATTGGAACCACATTTGTTGCCTTATGTCGATCGTCACATCTTCTGAAAATTCATGTAGATGATCACGAAGAAACCTTAATAATATATTTTTGTCAAGTGCTCATCCGAAACACATGGTCCAATGGCATGCGGGCCTACGAGTGCCCCCAAGTATTAACCGCCCATCGAAGGTGTGTGTACGGCTGACGAAAGATATGTGGATTTTGTTTATCGTAATAATGCCAATTGAACCGGCTCACTAGGGAGTTGTTGTGGAAAGTGATTATATCCGAGAACATAATATTTTCTGATAAATTTTTATCTCTTCTGATCATTTCCGATTCTATAATTAGAACTCAAGGCGACTTGCAAATTCCTCTTTCCTTAACTCTTGGTACACCTGAACATGATACGGATGGAATAAGTGTTTTTATTCAAGACTGTGGAGACACAACTAGCAGTTGGATTTCAACGACGGTTGCTACAACTGTCATTTTGTTTTATTCATCTTGTTTGTTTGTTATTCCTTTAACGACTTCTATTTCCACCTTTCGGCCAAGGACACGCCGGGGAATTCTGTCACCTCACTAACCTGAAAATTTTGCCGAACCCCTCTCGTGTCGAGGGAAGTTATCTTTGATGTCAAACACATCTCTGTTGGACTGGACCGACGGCTCTACATCGCCTCCGAAAGATGAATACTCAAGCGATTCCCAGAATCAGAAAAATCGCACGGACTTTGAGAGGATTGAAGTCAGGTAACTCTGCGCAGGAGACGAGCATCATATCCCATACGCCACCGAGCCGGCATCTTAAGTCACTTGGTTTTGACTGTTCGTTTTTGGAAAAGCTACGCTGCCGATTTGCCAAAATGTTTGTTGTCGTTTTTGCAAGAAATTTCCGTCGGATGTCTTCGATCTGGGTATCTTTAGGAGTAAGCTTTTGACGTTGAAAAAGCGATTTGTTGGCACTCGCTGATGACAAGAATCATATATATTGGTTCTTGTATCAGAAAAATCCTCATTTTGAAATGTATATCAAATAGAAAAATTGCTTAAAATTGGAGTTTTACAACCGAAGGTTGAACGATTATAAAATTGTGAAAACAACCTACTCAAAACTTCTTGTGTTTAAGACTGACATATTTTTATCTTATTGATATATGTCAACAACAGCTTTTTCCAGGAACACAGTGTATTGAGCTCCTTATATTTAACAGCAACATTTTAATGATAAAGATAAGGTAGCTACCGACTACTACAAGGATTGGGATAAAGAGATCTCGATTGTTTGTTAATTGTTTCACTCAATAATTGTTGAATGGTCACGATTCATCACAGATAAACAGAAGAATTATTTCTTCCAATTCGGTTTTTCTTCTAAGGTAACAATCAGTTCAAATTAAAATTGGCGTGAAAAAGTGAAATGTGTTTTGAAATTCAAGCTGTTGAAAAAAGGTGAAGGCAATCTAGGTATTATTCGAAGGAACCACCTACTCGACCCTCTAGATATAGCTATTTGAAAAAACAGCGAAATGACATTGGAATGAGTCCCAATTTCAAAAATTGTTTTCGAACACCCTGTGTAACAGAGATCAATAAAATGTGTCATATGTTCAAGCAAGAACAGGTACTATCACAATTGTTATGCATCAGAAGTTTTGAAATCAATATTGGGCCACACAAATTTTTCTTAATCTTCAAATTTCAGATTCTCACTATGCAAATCATCTACTGAAGAAAAACAACTTCTGATAATAATTTTGATGTTTTACAGTTAATAATAGATTGAAACTCAACCTATTAAAAAATTTTTCCTTCATTCCAATGCATCATACATCAACAAGTTTTGTGTTCGAAAGTTTTAAACACGGAGGAAAATATGGGCATTGCAGCAGAATTTGTGAATTCGATCCGTGCTATCTTCTCAAATATTAAAAATAATACCATTTTTATACACAATTTCTTCCAAATGACCCAAAAGAAAATAGTCGCTTGGACTAAGATCGGGACTATTTGGGAGCCATTGTTCTGGTCCGATGATATCGTCTACTCGTCTTAGATAATCCATAGTATAGTGACTGGTATGACATCTGGCTCCATCCTTATATCAATTGAAATAGATTTCATTTAGATTCAACTAATTTGGGACACCGTGTATACTGACGGCCAGTTGAGAATAAGTAGCGTTTTTTTGTGATATAGTACTGGTTGTTTATTTCTCTGACAAACTTTGTCAGAAGAATATGGAAAATTGTAGAATTCCAAAGAATATTTGAACCAATAAAAATTATTTACATGCATGAAAGTGAACTGAGGAGTTGACGTCTCAATAGTTGATAACATATGATCGAGAATTATGTGACACTAATTTTCCGAATCTAATCTAATGCCTTGTTCTATGAAAATGATATTTGATTTGAAATTCCTCTCAATACCGGCAGAGACCATTACATGCCTGGAAAATTTTTGTCTTTACCCCTGCAAACAAATAAGAGGCACATTCCTCTTGATTTTATTCGTCGGAACAGAAATTCCGTCATTCTCACTGTTGTTTGGTGGAGCAAAACTTAAATTTTTTCTTCTGTGAACCAGATATTTGTATATAATGTATTCTCAAGAAAACAAATTGATAATTGACTTCTCCCAAGCACCTTTTATAAAAAAATTTGAAATTTGAAAATGACAAAATTTGGTAAAACACAAAAAATCCTGATTTTATATTTTCGAAACAATATGGAAGCACTTATATTGTTCAGTGCCCAGAAGGTCCACCTCTGTTATTAATGACACGTTGGCATCGTCGCGGCATGCTCAATATTAAATTGTCTATTACACTTCGGCCTAAGTCATTCCAAGCCCCCTGAACTGCTAATCGAAACTCCTGTTCATGATGGAAGATGTTTTGATTTCTTTTTAGGGTGTCCCACACATGCTCGATAGGATTCAGATCTGGGAAGCAGGATGGCCACGGTAGAAGATCGATATCATTTTCTTCAAGAACGTTCAAGACAACTCTTGCACGATGAGGAGGGGCATTATCTTGTTGGGAGGTTGGATTTTGACCCATTGTTTGGAGATACGGAACCACTACAGGTAAAACTATCTCATTTGCGTAAGAATTTCCTGTGAGGTTGTTCTGTATGAAAACGAGGTCAGTTCTTCCACCAAGGCGTATACCTCCACAAAACTGATCACTGATTCGCCTCCCTGTTTGCTGTAGACGGTTTTGCTTTCCAGGTTCCCTCCATATTCGAATTCTTCCCGAATCGGAATAATAACCAAATCTAGATTCATCACTGAAGAGAACTGTGCCCCACCTCTCTTGATCTCAGTTTACGTGTTCTTGGCACCAAGCTAAACGAGCAGCGCGATTTCCATGGGTCAGTTGTGGAACTCTTAAAGGACGTCTGTAGTGGAGTTGACCTTCGTGCAGTCGATTTCCCACAGTTTGGTCGGAAATTCGTACATTATGAACTCGTGATAGCTCTTGAGCGAATTGATATGCTGTGGTAGTACGATCTCTTATGGCTTGTAGAACCAAAAATCGGTCTTGGGCGACTGTAATAATCCTGAAACGACCTGTATGGCGTTCTACTACGTTACCTGTTTCATTGAAACGCGACCGTAGACGGTTTATGACACTTGGGCTAATTCCCAGAACCCTGGATACTTCCCGTTGTGAGCTCCCAGCTTGGAGCATGCCCACGGCTCGTAACATCTCTTCTCTAGTCAAACGTCGTCTTTTCATGGTCGAATCACAAAACTTGAATCTTTTGTTTGTGCTTACAACAGAAACAAAGTGCCAACTAACTGATTTCAAACACTGAATGCATGAAATGATTATGAAGCAGCGTAGCATCTGCTGCATTTTTAGTTTTTCATAAGAAAAAACTAAAATCTGTTGCGGCACTCTACATAATTTGGTGAGAAATTGATGCAGGTATTCATTTCTCAAAAAAAATCATCCATATTGATCGTTCTGGATACGATGTATCGATATTCAGAAGTGTTCCCTAGACATTTTTGAGGTGTTTACTTAAGACACAAATCATATCTTATTATTCTCCTCACACAGGTTTTTGAGATTTGGCCTCTCTGAAACATTTGGGAAACAGTCATGCAGGTTCCTAGAGATCTGATAGGGCTGACTGCTAATGCAGAAATTCGTCGGATGTTATCCTGAAGTTGTAAAGTGAGTTTGTAATACAAAAATTGTAAAGTTGCTGCTTGGAATAGATTATAAAAAAGGCGAGTACCTGTGTTCTGATAGTTCTAGCTGCACCATTACCTGATCTTCATCCTAATGACCTTGTTGTCCGAAATATTCTCTTCTAGATCATAGATTGTAATTCTTTAGTAATGAGGTTTTGGAAATTAGCGTAATATTTGTCTAGCAGTATAGCCACGCACAAATGAACATTCAAGATAACGCATATCCTTTTCTGTTAAAACCATTGTTAACAATTTCAAACGTCAAGAACAAGAAACACCAAGATAAAATTCGAGTTCTAACCAGATGGCATCTACGACTCGATGACATTTCATTATTTTTTGTTTATCATAGAGTTAATGCATGCAGTCTAAGTTCAGAGGTTCCACAACGGGAGGTGCATATGATGGTGAAGAAGAGAAACATTATTGACGACAATTGGCACAATTCTGAATAAATTTTCGAGTTCGACCCCTCAAAATGATGGAAAAGGTTCAATCTAGTGATTGAATTACGCAAAATGTTAATACTTGAGGAAGTCGGCCAATTTTGATTCAAACGGAAATCAAATTTTAGGTTGGTTATAGTAAAATATAGTTCTTTGTCTTCTCAGAAAATCCATGAAAAATACGAAATCTTCAGGAAAGCCAACGCCATGAGGTAAAAAAATACTTCGATTTCAGCAGAAACTCAGAATTAAAAAAATGACGCTACTTTTTCACCAATTCTTGGAATAGTTTTAAGATCCATATGTCAAATTGTTCAGAAAACACTGAATGATTGACTGGAAGCCTCATTCTAATTTATAGTGAAAAAAAAACGCTACAGCGATCTTGAAATATTCCTTATTTTCGAAAGTCGGCCATATTTCACCGGAAGTAAAACTTCGAAACGATTTCTGGAAAACCTAGTCCTTTGGCTTTTCAGTGAAGCAAAAACGAATGATCTACTTCTGAAATTACGAAAGTTTTCACGAAAAAAAAATAGTCCAGTTTTCTCTGGCACCCTATATAATTCAATCTATAGCAAACAACAGACAGGGTGCGCTCAGAATAAATCATTTGAATACGCCAATTGACCGCCTGTCATGAAGGTCTGGTGAATAGGACCCGGAAAACTACCCATAGCTGTAATATTCACAATTTACTGAAGGTATACGAATTAAGTGAACTGATGTATTAGAGGATTATACAGGGTGCTTCAACGAAAACTAAACAGAGGTTTTATCTACCCAGAGATTCATTTCTGATCAATTCGCAAAAACATGTCAATTTTTGTTTCGAGGGGGACATCTTTTGGGGTACAAAACTTGCCTGAAATATCAACCCCCTAAGCGGGAGTTGCCATCCTCAAACATTTTGAATAGGAAATATGGGTCGAATAATGACTCAAAAGGAAGGTGGCATCTTTGTCTACATCGCCTTCAACGAATTTCTATTTTTAATTGAAAACTGTAAAAGATACAGGGTGAGCAACTGAAAGATGGGGAAGTTTCAGTGAAGTAAAATGGAACACATCCAAGCTGATCAATGGCAGTCATCATCAAGTACCATCCCCATCTCGAATTTCAACCCCTAGAGCAGGAGTGACCACTCTTGAAAATTTGGAAGAGGGTAGATGGGTCGAGTGATACCTTGAAAGAATTTTCATTTTTGATTGAAAACTGTATAAGATACAGAGTGAGCTACTGAAAAATAAGGAAGACTATCTATTACCCTGAGCTATTCAAGTATTAGTGCAAAAAAATAGAACAGATTCATTTCAGATCAAAGGCTGTCATCTTTGATCTAAATGAATCTATTCCAGTTTTTCGCACTAATACTCCAATAGTCTTGGGGCGATAGTCTTCTCTATTTTTCAGTGGCTCGCTCTGTATCTTCTAAAATTTTTAATCAAAAATGAAAATTCTTTCACGGCGGTGCAGACAAAGATAATACCTTTCTTTCGAGTAATCACTTTACCCATTTACCCTCTTCCAAATTTCCAAGGGTGATCACCCCTTCTCCAGGGGTTGAAATTCGAGATGAGGATGGTACTTGATGATGACTGCCATCGATCAGCAGGGATTTGTTCCATTTTACCTCAGTGAAACTAGTCTCTCAGGGAAAAAGTCTTCCCTATCTTTCAGTTGTTCACCCTGTATCTTTTACAGTTTTCAATTAAAAATAGAAATTCGTTCAAGGCAATGAAGACAGAGATATCACCTTCCTTTTGAGTCATCACTCGACCCATCTTCCTCATTCAAAATGTTCAAAGATTGCAATCCTCCCTGAGGAGGTTGATATTTCAGGCAAGTATTGTACCCCAAGAGATGTCCCCTTGAAAGAAAAACCTGACCTGTTTTTGCATTTTGATCAGAAATGGATATCTTGGTAGATATAGCCTCTGTTTAGTTTTTGTTGAAGCACGCTGTATAGTCAAATAAGGTAGATTAGAACACCTGAGAACCAAAATGAATCTTCAAATATAATTTCTTTTCAAAACTCATAAAATTCTCGTAAGCATAATATCTCCTTTGTTCCATCAGAGGGGCGGTATTATTATTAGTGAGTTAGGGCATTATTAGTGAATTAGGAGATTTTTCAGTGAATTAGTGTATAAATGAATTAACTAGGATCCATTTTAGTATCCAATCAGCATTCAACCTAGGTCTTTTTAAATTAATGCGGTAACAGTGCGGTTTAGTGTTCTCTGGTGTATCGAAGAAAATAATGAAGCCCTCAAATAATTTGAGGTAATTTATTCAATTTTATTCCTAATAAAACTGTTTTTACCTACATTGGTATTCAATTACTAATTTTTTGTCATGATCTATAATTTCTTCTAAGTTGTGAATAATAATTTCTATTTTTCATTGACTCTTTCATTATTAGGTCCTCAGCAGAGCTACCCCTAAAATATGATCTCCTTAGTTTTAGTCTTCACCAATAGAGTGTTGACATGTGGTGGAGGCGCCAAGCACATTGTAGTTGTCCACCTGACATAATAGCAATTCTTTCCCAAAGTAAATCGACTTCATCCATGAAATGGCTTGTCAGAAGAATGGTTCTACAAATTTTCTGTTTCTGTGAAATTTCCCATATAAATTTGCGGGCTGAAGGGTCCATTCCCGTTGTAGGTTCATCCAGCATAATCATCTTGGAATTCCCACAAAGTGCTATACCCAAGCTCAACTTTCTCTTCATATCGCCTGAAAAAATGGTAGATTTGTCGTCAGCCTTAGCTTCGAGGTTTAACAGTTTCAAAAATTTCTTCATCTACTTCATTTCCTCCAGATGCAGTGCATCCTTTCAATCTACTGAAGAAGATCAAGTGTTCTCGAACAGTCAAGTCATCAAACAGGGCGTTATGCTTGTAACAAAATAAAATTTTACTTGTTAAGCCCAAATAAAATTGAGCAATGAAACTTTAATTCAATAATAAACAATGAAATCTTGGAAGAAATGAAGTTCTACTTAGGTATTTAATTATATACAAGTGAGCCCATTAAGATCGCCTTTTATATCTAAATAGCCAATACACTAAACGCCTTTTCTTATCCAGCTCTATTTATACTGAACGCCCTACTATATTCACTTCATTATTCTTATTTTTACTTAATAGTCCTTTATGTTACATGGAAATCTCTCATACTTTACCTCAGTCATCCTTAAGGTAACGCAGCTTCAAGTATTATTTTATGGATACTGACTCATCAACCACACAATATTCAACACCTTTCCTTACCATCCCATTTCGAACGGATACATTCAATTTGAAAATCTCAACTTTCTCCAATTGAGCTATCATAACATGAAATTAAAAAAATGTCAACATTGAATCGAAAAACAAATTGTTCAATCATCCTTTATGCAAAAAAAGCAAGCATCGAAAACTCTAATATTTATTCACAATATTCCAAATTTTTAGTTCCAAAAGCATTGAATATATATATGCAGATTTATTGTTTCAAATTTTTGATTTTCAGTCAACAGTTCTGATGCGAATTAGATCAGATAAGAATCCAATATGATTCATGAATTATAATAAACAACAAATATGAGCTGGAAACATCAAGATAGAAGAATTACTTCTCAAGTATATTAAGGAAATAGAAAATAAAAATTTCTTGGGATATTCAAAAGACAAAAGCGAGAAATTAGTAATCAAATAAAGGAACATTACTGAATACATATAAACTTCACCTTATGTGATTGCCCCATACGTAACTATTTTGTATAAATTCAAATTGACCAAAATTCACACAATTTGCTTACCAGACAAAACAAACATCTTCTGAATCAAAGTGTTCTTATGGAAAGCAGAAATAAGATCCACAAATTCAAAAATTCCATTATGGACTCTCATATCCAATACAATGATGTTAACTATATATCAGTTTCAGTGAAACTGTTTCTTGTGACTGTTAATTTCCTAGATCCTAAACTGTCGAGTTAGAAATTGGTTTCGAACAGTCAGCTTCTTATAAACTTGCTCTCTAATGATTGAGATTCTTACTCCTCAATTTTACTCCTCTTCAATATCATTTTCTTGTGAAACTTCACTATAAAATGAAGATGAAAGGAAGAAATTGCATTAAAACATTTTCATATTTCCATATTACGTGATGAACATACTAATTTTACACAATTATATAAAATACCTATAGTACAACTACCTATTACAAAAATTATCAAATTGCATTGCATTTTCCAAGTAGTACTTGAACTTTTTCCGAAATATGATTCAGATAAGTAGCAGCATGTTTCCTGTGACTTTCATAAATCATGAATTGAAAGTTGTGGTTGTACAAAATGAAACTTCATATGCTACTTCTACATATTTGAACATCATGTTTCCCACCTATTTGAAAAATTTTCAACTTCAAATCAATGAGGAATTCCTGTCATTCATTTAACAACCTTGTTGAAATTTCCCGAGAAACAGTAACTATGAGTTAAGAATAGAAGGAACTCACAATAATTACCTTCTGTGCAAATTTGAGATATTATCATCTTTGGTTCAAACTTGAACATTGTCAAACATACTGAGTCTCATTAACTTTTACATTTGGATAATTGTAGAATAGAAACGTACTGTCTCTAAAATAAACTGAAACGAAAATTCAATTTAAAATGGCGCGGTCATATTGACATCCAGCTTGAAATATTGTCATACAGATATAGCCTTTAGTGTATAGCTTTCAATATTCATATGAAACATACTCTAACTGACTAAACAAAAACTTTTACGAGTTCCTTCCAGAAAAAATATTATTATACAAAAGAGCTCAATACCTATTAATAGCAACTCAAATGATACCCCATCCTTTTGTAAGATCCTCCAATTGATTCGTTAAAATATCCTAGTAATTCCAGGACATTCTCCAACGAAAAGAGGTTAAAATAACCATGAAAGAAAAATGAAATATGTGAATTCTGAGTACATTTCTGGAGCATTCCTGAAAATATAAGAATATTATATATATGATTATATATTAAAATACATGAATAAACCTCAAATTACATTCAATTACCCTTCAAACATTACTGTAAGTCTCCTTAACTCTATTTTATTATAACATTCCATTTGAATCATATTGTTAAGGTTAGAATAACCACGCATTGTTAAATCTATGAATTTTGAAAGTTGGTCCTTTCTTTTCTTGAACAAAATATACATTAACATGGATAAAATAAACATCAAACCAGGATCACTTACCTTTAAATGTTTATTTCGAGTTTCGTCAAACTTTTCATATAAATAAAATTTGGAATCACTTATTTTGACAGATCGAATATAAAATAAGAGAAATAAGGTTGGATTCGATTGTCACTCAGAAGAGAGCACTATATTCTAGATGATATTAGTACCGAAAATATGTTGGTGAAAATTAAATCTACGAACTACTTCCATCTCACTATTATCGTTCAGAAGAGAAAGAGCATTGAATTTTACACATTGGTACGCTCACTTCCGACATTAAATAGCGATATAAGGGGCAGAAGGAGTGGTGACTGGTTCCGCCCCCATGTTTTCGGTCTTTTTCTAGAAAATATAGGTCTCAAAAATCGTCCCAAATTCGAAAACTAACTGCTACAGTAACGAATTCTCTTCGCAGACCCAATCTCGAGATATGTAGGAATCGTTAGACACCCGAATCCTTTCTGCAGGTAACCCCCTATAAGTAGGATAGATGAAAGGAAACATCGTATTTGTCAGATCGACGTTCAAATTTATTTAATTTCTAGCCGTCAGAGATATTCGGAATGAGGAAAACGGAGTGAAATTGTGCAAAATTCCGCGGATAGCCCTTTGTTGAATAGCAACTTTTACAGTTTTCCCGTTGTTTAACAGGAATGAAACAATTGAGGGTACACATGCGAAACTCGAGGCTTGCTCTTTGTCCAGAATTTAAAACGATTGAACACGATAGAAAAATTTGTATTATACATAAGAGTCCGATGAAATTATCCCTCCATTCGATAAAAATCGGAGACTTTGTTCATTTCCGCTTTTTCGGAGCTTTCTTTGGTAATTTTTGCTCGATCGATCGTTCCGGTTGCATTCCGAAAGACCGTAGTTTTCGATTCTGAAGGAATCTCACCGTTTCGACTTTCCGCCCACCGTCGGCGACGTTTCGGCGGAAATATTCAAAGAATCCTCAGAGATCCGTCGTTGGCGCTACGGACTCCAAATTTATCAAAAACCTCCCTTAGACCCTTCTCCTTTGGAAAAAAATATTCGCACCATCGTTTCTTCTCCGCCTGGTTCAAACTACCGTTATCACCTCGGATTATTCCTGAAAAAGGCCCTACGATTTTAATATTATATATTATAATTATGATAAACAATGTCACAAATGCTTTATATATATATATATATATATATATATATATATATATATATATATATATATATATATATATATATATATAATTATATAGTCAATAAGACTTATCTTGGTGAAATAGATGAGTTGAAGTCGTCTATGTTATAGTCCCCAATCACTTAGGGAGTTCAAATTCCAAAACGTTCTTGTATTTTACTGCTGCATTTTTTCATATTTGTAACTCCTCAGCTCGGATTCATCTAAATTTCAGGGCTTCAGGTTAAAATTATATCTAACCTCTGAGATCCACTAACGACTTTCTACCTAGGACTCTCTACTTACGAGTCTCCACCTAGGAGTCTTCACCTAGGAGTCTCCACCTAGGAGTCTCCACTTAGGACTTTCCATCTACGACTCTCCACCTAGGACTCTTTACCTAGGAATCTCCTCCTAGGACCTATATTTTCGATATGGGTCACTACACAGTATTTAAGATTGAGGTATATCTCTAATTTTCACTAGAGAATTTTAATATAATTAAATTATTTCAAATATAATTAAAGGGAAATTTCAAGAACTAAATAGCATGAAGGTCTGCGGCCGAAAGACAGTCTGGGGAATCTGAAGCGAAGCTGGTACAACATATCATCTGATAGCCAGATTATGCGCATCAGACTGTTTACCAGTGGCGTGACACAGATAGAGGGTTGACTGGAATCAGGTGTTTTAATTCAAATTATTGAGACGTGATCTTGGCACGTTACATGCTGTGGACAGAGAACGATAATATTCCTAACCGACATATTTTGCGTTCTAAAATCGTAACCGTTAATCTCAGCATTTACGTTAGTTGGTGGGAACTTCCTTTTAAGTTTTGAAATGGTTGTAGTTTTACCAGCACCATTGACGCCTAGTAAAACAGTTATTTGATCTTGAAATATATTCAAAGAGATTCCTTCCATGGCCATGTTAGCTCCAGAAGTTTTACCAAGATTTCCTATTTTATTCCAGCTGTTAAATCTGTTGGATCCTTGGTTTCTTTTGCACCAAAACTTGCTTGTCATGAAGAAATACTATTTTTGAGGAACACCAAATTCACCTGTATATACTGCTTCTACATACAGGGCGACCAACATGTAGAAAATAAAGTCGAAAAGCATCATCAATAAAACGCCACCGAATGTAAGATTATTCTGGATGTTAGAAATGAAAAGTGTGTTCCATCCAATACCTTCCATAGTTCCTTCATACATTAAAATAATATAAAATCCATATGCCATAGCACTGGTTAAACTCAAATGAGTCAAATATTTGATTCTTTCACTAGATCTTAGGTAATCTCCACTTTTTATAATAATATATGGTACTAAATATAATACCCAAAATATACCAGCCAATGATGCTGCTCGATTAGCTTTAGTGAAAATGCACTCAATGCGAAGGATGTTTTGATGATTTTTGATACAAAGAGAAAAAGGAAAATGAACAACAAAGAACAATCAATGAGCTCCAACACAGCCTCATCTACAGTTGGCCACTTCAACAGTACTACCATGATCACTGTTATAACCTAGAATGGTGTCATAATTTTGCAGTACCTGGAGACCTTATTCAGTCATGTAGGCAACACCATAATATTCATGAATTCCATAAGTTGTTTTTCCTTTTTATACGTTATAGATTTCACCATATATATAATGGCGTGCACGAATGCTGCCATGAAGAAATAAACAAAAAGAGAAGCGTCTTCCACAATTTTAAGAAATACATCGTATTAAAAGGACGGATAAGGAAACTGACCTTCCATTATTAGGTCCTCAACAGAGCAACCCCCATAAAATATGATCCCCTCTGTTTTAGTCTTCAGTGATAGCGTATTGACATGCGGTGGGGGCGCCAGGCACTCTGTAGTTGTCCACCTGACATAATAGCAATTTTATCCCAAAGTAAATCGGCTTCATCCATGAAATGGCTTGTCAGAAGAATGGTTCTACACATTTTCTGTTTCTGTTAAATTTCCCATATAAATCTGCGAACTGATGGGTCCATTCGTACTGTAGTTTCATCCGGCATGATTATCTACGAATTCCCACAAAATGCTATACCCACACACAACTTTCTCTACATACCTCCTATGTGGTAGATTTGTCTCAGCTTTATCTTCGAGGTTTAACAGTTTCAAAAATTTATCAAGCTCTTCATCTACTTCAGATCCATTGCATCCTTTCATTCTACTGAAAAATAAGTGTACTCGAACAGTCAAGTCATCAAACAGGACGTTATGCTTGTAACAAAGTAAAATTTTACTGGTTAAGCCCAGAGAAAAACGAGCAATAAAACTTTTATTCAAAAATTGTCAGTGAAATTTCGGAAGAAAAGTCAATGAAGTTTTACCTAGGAATTCAATTACATATTATAATTATGGTGAACATTGTCACAAATGCTTCTTTATATATATACAGTATATAAGATTTATCTTGGTGAAATAGATGAGTTGAAGTCGTCTATGTTATAGTCCCCAAACACTTAGGGAGTTCAAATTCCAAAACGTTTTTGTATTTTACTACTGCATTCATTTTATCTTCGTAACTTCTAAGCTCGGATTCATCTAAATTTCAGGGCTTCAGGTATAAATTATATCCCAACCTCTGAGCTCCACCTACGACTTTCCATCGACGACTTTACACCTACGACTATCTACCTAGGACTCTCTACCTAGGGGTCTCCACAAGGAGTCTCCACCTAGGAGTCTCCACCTAGGACTTTTCATCTACGACTCTCCACCTACGCCTCTCTACCTAGGAATCTCCACCTAGGACCTATATTTTTGATATGGGTCACTACATAGTATTTAAGATAAAGTTATATCTCTAATTTTCACTAGAGAATTTCAATATAACCCAATTATTTCAAATACAATCAAAGAGGATTTTCAAAAACTAATTAGCCTGAAGGTCTGCGGCCAAAAGAAAGTCTGGGGAATCTGAAGCGAAGCTAGATTACGCGCATATTTGCAGATACCCATACAATTCCCGACCGACATATTTTGCGTTCCAATATAGTAACAGTTAATCACAGCTGTTCCTTCAACTGGTGGGAACATCCCAGAGAGCATTGACATGGTCGTAGTTTTTCCAGCCCCATTGTGGCCTAGTAAAACAGTTATTTGATCTTGGAATAAATTCAAAGATATTGCTTCCACGGCCATGTCAGCTCCAAAAGTTTTATTAAGATTTCTAATTTTATTCCAGCTCTCAAGTCTGTTGAATTCTCTTCGAAAAATTCGCTATTGTTTGATTCAAGTAGATATTCATCTTCATCTAGTTTTTTTTGCACCAAAACTTCCTTGTCATGAAGAAATACCATATAATAGGAACACCAAATTCACCTGGATATAGTGCTCCTACATACAGGGCGATCAACATATAGAAAATAAAGTCGAAAAACATCATCAATGAAACGCTACTGAATGTAAGATTATTCTGGGTGTTAGAAATGAAAATTGTGTTCCATCCAACACCTTCTATAGTTCCTTTATACATTAAAATATTATCAAATCCATATGCCATAGCACTGGTTATACTCGAAGAAGTCGAATATTTGATTCCTTTACTAGATCCTTGGTAATCTCCACTTCTTATACTGATATATGGTACTAAAGATAATACCCAAAATATACCAGCCATTGATGCCTCTTTATTAGATTTAGAGAAAAAGCACTCAATGCGAAGGATGTTTTGATGATTTTTGATACAAAGAGAAAGAAGAAAATGAACTACAAAAATAATCAATGTGCTCCAACACAGCCCTATATACAGTTGGCTGTTTCATCTGTACTACCATGATCACTGTTATTACCATGAAAGGTGTCATTATTTTGCAGTACATGGAGACCCTATGCAGTCATGTGGGCAACCCCATAATTTTCATGGATTCCATAAGTTGTTTTTCCTTTTTATACCTTATAGATTTCGCCATATTTATAATGGCGTACACGAATTATGTCATGTAGAAATAACCAAAAGAGACGCTTCGTCCACAATTTTAAGAAGTACGTCATATGAAGGACGAATAAGGAAACTGCCTCATTCATTATTGGGTCTTCATCAGAGCTACCCCCTTATAATATTTTCCCCTTAGTTTTAGTCTTCACCTATAGGGTGTTGACATGTAGTGGAGGCGCCGAGCATATTGTAGTTGACTTCCTGACATAATAGCAGTTCTATCCCAACGTAAATCGGCTTCATCCATGTAATGACTTGTCAGAAGAATGGTTCTACCTGTAGTTTCATCCAGCATGATTATCTAGGAATTCCCACAAAGTGCTATACCCACACAAAACTTTCTCATCATACCGCCTGAGAGGATGGTAGATTTGTCGTCAGCTTCATTTTCCAGGTTCAACAGTTTCTAAAATTTATCAACCTGTTCATCTACTCCAGATCCAGTACATCCTTTCAATCTACTGAAAAATATCAAGTGTTCTCGAACAGTCAAGTCATCAAACAGGACATTATGCTTGTATCAAAATAAAATTTTACTTGTTGAGCCCAGTGAAAAATGAGCAATGAATTTTTATTCAATAATTGTCAGTGAAATCTTGAAAGAAAAGTCAATGAAGTTCTACTTAGGTATTCAAATACAAATTATAGTTATGGTAAACATTGTCACAAATGCTTTTATATATATATATATATATATATATATATATATATATATATATATATATATATATATATATTCTGGTAGATTGATATATTCTCATAACAGTTAACGTTATCCTAATATATAATTATTCCAGGATATGTTTTGATTATAATCATTGCCTGGCAATGGTATTAATTACCGGGTGGTGGATTTATATTTTTCATGAAATCAGTTTGATTGCATGAACAGATATATGGGCAACTCGTCGGGGTAAAACGCCCTATATATATATATATATATATATATATATATATATATATATATATATATATATATATATATATATATATATATATATATATATATATATATGTTTCCATTACACGGAAAGCACCTAAACAATTTAAGAATGATTATATTGATGAAATTGCATCAAATGGTTATTTTCTGGAGAATTATTTGCTGAAACAGAAGGCTTGGCAATTGCGATCCAGGATCAGGTTGTTTTCTCGAGGAGTTATAGAAAACGCATCACTAAGCAAAATATAGAAACAGTTTTTCATACATTATCATCTTTCTCAGTCCTTGCTTCAACAAATTGTTTATCATTCATTTCAATCTAGGAATAAAACATGATTTCATTCCCAAAGGAAGAATTTTTTTTACAAATATGAAACTGAGATCATTTGTGAAAATTAGAAATATAAACCTTATTTTGATAAAACAATTCTATGCAACAGAGCTTTAAAACACAATAGGCCAGATATCATTCTTACTGATAAACAGAATCGATTAACATATAAAATTGATATTACTATACCCGACACAGATAATATACAAAATAAATTCAAATACAATAAATACAAAATGAATATAATAGATAATGAAAACAATTAATTGTGATTCGTTACGCGTTTCACTACACCGTATCTTCTTCAGACGAATGAATGTACAGAAAATAAGAATGAGAATATAAATATAAATGTTCTTAAGTAATTGAAAGCTTATTGGATTAAGTATTCTAAAGTGGTTATTTATGACATGTATATCCAATAAAATTAAGGAATAGATTGCTCCCCGTAGAGATTCTATAGAGGTGAAGAGCTTAAATCGACTTGTTCATTGATGAGTTTACCTGAGTGTTTGTATTTGTTGATTTCTAAAGTTTCGCAAAGATCTACCAATATTTATTATCTGTGTGTAGATACCTTCAATATTTATTATCTGTATGTACATACAGATAATAAATATTGGAAGGAATAACAAAGTAAATAAAAGAGACAATTTTTCTTAAGCTTTACAAAACAAATGTACTTAATTGTCACTGAATACTAAAATCATTTTATACTGCAATATTGTCACGTCAAGTTTTCAATTTCACATGTGAATATTTATATATTTGGCTTGGAATTTAGAAATCTCATAAGAATATATGGATTGTTGAGTGAAACAAAGAATAAGTGTTTGCTAATTTCCATGTAGATTTTTTCTGTCCAATTTTCTTATACTTGAGTAGTTCCAGTTGTTTGATCCGTTTGAGAACGTTTTCTCTTTTCGATTCTTCTTATCCAAAAAATTATTTTGATTGTCTCCTCGCTATAAGTTTTCAGTTACTAGTTTCACCACATTTTTTTTTGTTAATAATCCCACGCTTTAGTTTCATATTCCTCTTTTATACTGGCAAAACAAGAGAAAAAACCACACGACGAAGAGGCACACGAAAACTTCACGATGTCAAAATCCAACAACGAATGGGATATGGGACCAGGAAGTACACTATAAAATCCGTTCATCATCTTACCATAACACGCTGCACACCACTGAACTATAATGGTACCCAGCTAGCTGCTGCATTCCAATACTATGGCTGTACTTTCTCCTCGTTCCGATCCAAAAATATTACTACGGTTTATGTTGTGTAGCTATTATATGGTTGTATTATATGGTTTCGTCATGGTCACCTGATTCACCCGGAATGCGCACATATGAATGAACAAAGTTCCAGAAAAGAACCACCGAATTATATATCTGTATATACATCCTAAAATGAAAAGATATATAAAGAACCAAACTGAGATACAATCAATAAAATTATCTCTCAATAAATAAATGGACTAAACTTACGGAAAAATACATATCCACATTGGGATTTGAGGAGTGCAGAATATAACAAACAAAATAAATAGCCTCACCTCTTTCGATGATGAACAACAAGGATTCAGATCTGGAAGATCTTGCACCGACGCCGTATTTGTCATAAGACAAGTAACAGAAAAGTCGATAGAATATAATAAGCCAGCATTTATGTGTTTTGTTGACTTGCTCAAAGCTTTCGACAGGGTCCAATTATCAGACATTATACATCTGCTCTACAACAGGCAAATCCCACGTAATATAATAAAGACTATCGAAAATATATATACTGCGAACAAGATCCAGGCAAGATTAGACGGGGAGCTTACCACACAGATACCAGTGAGAAGTGGTATTCGTCAAGGAGATTCGTTAAGCCCCCTTCTGTTCAACATCATCATGGACGAGATAATCAAAAAATTAAGAGGAATGAGGGGCTACAAAATGGTGGACAAAGAGATAACTATCCTGTGTTACGTCGATGACGCTGTGTTGATTGCAGAAAATGAAGACGATTTACAGCGCCTTCTACACCAGTTCAACCGTACAGCCAAATCGTTCAATATGATAATTTCTGACTCTAAAACAAAATGCATGACTACATCGAAAACACCATTGAGATGCAAGCTTGAGGTTGATTGTAAATCTATCCAGCAGGAAATGAAATTTAAATATCTCGGCATAGATATTTCGGCTACGGAGATGTCGAGGCGGAGGTAAGGGAGCAAGCAACAAAAGCAACAAAAGTAGCAGGATGTCTGAATGACACAATATGACGCAATGAGCATATCGGAATTGAAGCCAAGGCACGAATCTATAAAGCAACTGTAAGGCCCATTATGACATACACTGCAGAAACTAGACCAGAAACAACGAAAACCAGGCGACTGCAGGAGACAACCGAAATGAAGGTACTTCGCAGGATAGCCGGGAAAACACTGCTCAACAAATAGAGGAGTGAGAATATTAGAAACATGTGCAAGGTGGACAACATTAACAACTGGGTATTGAACAGAAAACAGGAGTGGAATGACCATATAAACAGAATGGATGACAGAAGAATAGTGAAAATCGCCCGTGATAGATTTCCACTGGGGCGCAGAAGCGTGGGACGACCACGAAAAAGGTGGAGTGAAAACTCGAACGTTCCGTAACCGACAAACGACCGGAGAATAAACAGGCGGTTTCGCCTAAAATAAAGTTGGAAGAAGAAGAAGAAGAACATTCATTGAGATTCAGAGAAGCCTCAATAGAAAAGATAGGCGAATTCTTCAAATGAAAGTGATAAGGCACATCGGCGTGGGTATTCAAGCGTAGGAGTTGAAGTTTCCTTCATCAAATGGTTAAAATCATTCCAGTGATCAACCAGTTGCGTAGCACAACTGTGAATGTTCGGAATTTAGTGCTCGACGTGTTTCGAAAAGAAAAAAAAATTCTCGTGTGTTCCGGGAACAGTGATGAACTCACTTCTTAGTGCCTTTGACTAATCTTGTGTGGTGAAAGAGACTGTATTGCCAGAAGACTTTAATTCTTTTTTCTCACTATCATATTTATTTTCACTGTTTTGTATTTAAATGCACTGAGTCAATTGATTTAACTCAATGAGTGTTCAAGTAGTATAAGAAATTTTATTTTTGTTACCTTCTGACTTCAATTTAATATTTCTTGTTTTGTAATCTTGTTTTGAAATTGGGTCTAAATTTCGAAGGCGAATTTCAACTGGTAGAGTACAAGTGACAAATAGGGTACATTAGAACATCTAAAAACCAAAATGAAGCTTCAAATACAAATTCTTTTCCAAATTCATAAAATTCTCGTAAGCCTGAAATCTTCTTTTTGTAAAGTATACACGATTCAAAATTGTTATTTCCAATTATAATTGCACGGGTCGATCGAATATCAAGCGGAGATCATCCGACACCTATTTTCCTGCAAATTCTCGATTCAACATCTTTTAGACCTGACGTTCTCACGCTGCGGAAAATTATAGCAGTGCTAAATAAAGCAACACGTGGGTTTCAATAAATAATTAGTTCGAAAGATTTTCTAAATCTACGACGATCTGCGGGAATCATTAAGACTGAAGCTAATTCACTTTTGGCATCAGAAGTGGAGGGTAGGAAAGTTTGCCGAGAACATAAAAAGGCCTGTTCCATTAGAGGAGCGTTATTATTATTATTATTTATTATCGTGGACTTATGCACTATCTACAATCATTAAGAATCACAGCTATTTGCATTTCTTTATAGGCATTCTTATGCAATTCTTAATTTCTTAAGGCTATCATGCAAAGTTTTGGGTGTTAACCCAGTCGAGGATACGATGACAGGAACATTATCTATTTTATATCACATCAGATACCACATCTGCTCGATCTCAATAGCAAGGTCTGTTGTAACAGTCCGATTTCTCGAATTATTCTTTTATATCTTTTAAACTCAGTTTTCATAATTTTATTAATGATTCAATCTCATTTCATCAAAATGAATATTCAAACAGTTTGAAATTTGAATCAAGAAGGTAATGATACCCAATGAAAATTATAGTTATATCCGTAAGGTGTCGCTGATATTGATCTAGGTTGCTCACCGGTTAATTGTGACGACAATACTTGAAAGAAGATCATTTTCTCGTTTCTGTGGGAGAACGGAAAGCAGTACTCATTCTATGTTTCGTTTCCACTTCATTGTTGTGAAGAGAATAATTTCCCTTTTCATTAGTTTTTCTTTGAAAAGCAATAGTTTTTCATAGAACCGAGTCCATATAAGTTCGGAATTCATTGAATTCGCTCTCTTTCCATTTAGAAATCTTCAGAATCGTTTGTTATTTTATTGGAACTGTGTTGTAGCGATTGGAGTGAATGAACTTCAGTAATAGAAATTAAGTATTCTTCAATTTTCTGGATAAATTTCAATCGTCTGAGGCGTTATAAGTAGTTGGTAATTTTGCCAGATTCCCTCGACAACCAATTCAATTAGCGAGTGGAGAGATTTTGAATTTTTTTCTGTTATATTAACCTAGATCGATATCTGCTATTCCAAGGGTAAGTCAAATTCATTCTGTTCATTTTAAAAATAAATATTCGAGAGATATGTTATTGTTTTAGATTTTTTTTCACCGTCAAGATATTCTATGAGTTTTCATCTTTATGCCAACCTTTATATTTCACGACTGGGGTAACCACGTCTTTAGGGAACTAGTCTTACCACCTAGGGCACCTTGCGAACCATAATCAGCCAATCAAGTAACCTGTAAGCTGTAAGATACAGAAATACCAGAAAACTGATTTAAAACATCAAGTCCAATCATCCTGGGAATTAATTTCATTCCTAAAAGCAAAGTGTTTCTCTTTATGATCAAATTCTTCTATTCTATCTTCGTTAATTGTTGACTGAGCTCTATCATTGAGTTTCAATTTGTTGAAAAGCTCAGATTGTTTTAAATTGAAAATTTGTACTATAGTTTGAATTTTTCTCGTCTGAGACTCCTTTTATTATAATTGGTTAATTTTTTTTAGTTAAGCTTTTTGTATTAGTTACCTTGATTATAGTTAGTAATTTATTAATCATTTACTGTGATTTCGAAATTTATTTTGTAATAAAGCTAGTTGAATGAAGTGATGTGTATTATTCCTAAGGCTATATCTAGGACCTAGGTTCTAGACGAAGATCTCACATACCGAGATAAAGAGACTCTGATCTAGATAGGCATCGCATCTCATTCAACTTCATCATTTAAATTTCTTAGTTCCAGTAGAATTGAAATATTTATCCAATTTTAGATATTCTAGAAACATAACCATTACACTGTGTATTTGGACTTGGAACTTGTTCAGCACATTTAATATTATTCAGTACACGATTATTATTCGGTTTGGCGACATTCACTTGCATTGCTGTTTTGGCTCTTTTATCATACACCACTATGTCTGGCCTATTATTCGTCACCAATCTGTCAGTGATAACAGGCCTATCGTAGTATGATCTCATAGTCATTTTCCAATACGGGTGCCGGTTGATACTTGTCATATGGCTGGAAGGCATTCTGAAGTCCGTACTTGTAAGCAAGTTTCTGGTGGATAATGTTACATACGTGATTATACCTGTGAAGATAGTCGTATTGGCCAGTTGTTCGCAACCGGGCGTAATATGCTGTATAGTCTCCGATGTTATATGGCATTTTCTGCACTTAATTGTTTGTAATGTTCCTTCCTCAATTATATATTTTTCGGAGTTTCTTGTAGTGATGACTTGGTCTTGAATGGCCATAAGGAATCCTTCTGTTTCTGCTAACGGTTCTCCTTTCATCAACCATTTGTTGGAACCTTCTTTGTCGATGTGTGGTTGATTAATCTCATGATGTTGTCGTCCATACAATTCTTTTCTTGACCATTGCTCTTGTTTTCCAGTATCTGATAGGAACGGTAAATTCAGAAGGTCATCACTGGTAGCAAAATTTAGAGGTGTATATCCCTTATCAGCCAACGATACTACTGTGTCGAAATTTTTTCGCAAAGTTTTCTTTAAATTGAACAAGATCAACGAAGAAGTAATATATGGGCGATGTTAACCCAAATCATTGGGTTCATAATGATTCTTGAACATCTATAGATCATAATCGGCATCACTTAGAAGACCCAACCTGGCCATCGGGGCTCTCTTGGTCAAACAGAGAGGGAATTGTTTTTGTTGTGTTTGAATATTGAAGAATTTTTGCGATTATGCTTCAAAATTAGCAAACAAGAACAAGGAATGCATTATGTTTCAGGAAACTCACGCTGCGAAGGAAGAACATTGTTCAATCCCGAATTTTATATGAACATCTGCCGAAAACTTACTGACAACTCTCAGCAGATCATCAAATTGCTTTTTGATCGAAGCATATAATTTGATGTCATCCATATACAGAAGGTAGGAGATTGTGTGATAGTTTCTATCTGCTTCTATCCTTAATGTGTATCCTGTTCTATTGAGCATTGAAGACAATGGGTTCATAGCCAAACAGAATCATAGTGGACTCAAAGAGTCTCCTAGAAAAATTCTACGACGTATGGTTATCGCGTCGGTTTTAATTGACTTATTATTCATGTTGACCTGCAGGGGCCTGTTGTTATCAAGAATTGTACCAGAACTGTATATCTCCAATACTTCGACAAGTCAAGAATGGCCGGTACTATCGAATGCCTTCAGATAATCGAGAAATGGAATGGCATTGGAATGAACATTCCAATGCCCTCCGTGTGCCTGTTTCATTATAACAGAATCGATGATGAGTTGTTCCTTGCACCCGTGGTGTTTCTTTCTGCATCCCTTCAGCACCTCTGCTAATATATGGTTGTCATCAAGGTGTTGGTATATTCGATTTGATATCCATGAGGTGAGTATTTTACAGAGTGTTGGTCGACAAGTGATAAGCCTATACTGGGACGGATCTTGTGTTCTATCGCTCGTAGGTAGCATATATGTTAAGACTTGTAATAGGAAAGTGGGTGTTTTCCTGGAATGTTGAAGCACATACGTGAGCTGTTTCGCTAGGGCTCCATGGAGCTTATCAAACTTCTTGTACCAGAAGTTATGGATATTATCTATATCTGTGGCCTTCCAATTGTTGGTCGCTCTAACTACTGTTGACATTTCATCCTCCGTTATTTCTTCGAAGTCCATATGATTGATATCAAGCCGTTGTTTTCAAGTCGTGCTCCATTCAGCATCTTCATTGTGTTCTTTGCGGTTCGACCATTATGATGACTAAAAATCGATCAAGCATTGTGCTTCAGGTACTTCTCTGTTATTGTTGTTCACAGTTTCATCATTTCCCTTATGTAAATTGGCCGGCTTTGGAGGAACTTTTGGTTTTGATGTTTTCCTTCAGTACACCTGTTGCATCTTGAGAGCCTTTTTGCTTTTGCTTGAAGTTTCTGCTTCAAAGTGTCCATATACACATCGATATGTTGTTTGTGATCAGGGTGTATTGTGTTCTTACTAATTTTCGATGAATTCTACGTATATGGGATTTCAAGCGCCTTGAGGGCTTTTTATTTCACAGGAATTCTGTGAGGCGACCGATCTCAGCTCTAATATTATCAATATCCTTCTCGTCTTTTTGCCATGGTGGTTTTCTGACGCTTTCTGACTCAGATCGAATCAGAGTTGTGGAGTCTTGTTGTTTGTGTAGTCCAAGAACCGGTACCTCTCCACGGTAGATCAAAGTGTGAATCTCCTTTAAGGTGTTCTGGTCATTGTATTCTTCATATTAGTAGAATTGAAAGGGGCATTATAAGTGAATTTGGAGTTTTTTACCTAATTAGTGTATAAATGAATTAACCAGTAACCATTTTAATATCCCATCTGTATTCAACCCAGTTCTTTTCAAGTTAATGCAGTATCAGTAAGATTCAGTATTTTCTGGTGTACCAGATAAAATAATGAACCCTCAAATATATTAAGGTGATTAATTCAATTTCATTCCAAATTAAACTGTTGTTACATTTATTGATATTCAATTTCTACTCTTTTGTCATGATTCATTGTTTCTTCCAGGTTGTGAATAATAATTTCTTTTTTCATTGACTCTTTCATTATTTAGTCCTCGGCAGAGCTCTCTAAAATATGATCATCTTAGTTTTAATCTTCACGAATAGGGTGTTGACAATATCTTAATATGCACTTTACATTTCTATTGAAAAACTGAACCGACTGAAGAGGAACAACAAAGAAGTTGAATAAGAAGGTAAGCTGCGTAATATTATGGTACCTCATTCTAAACGGAGGGGACACTAAACTAATTCTGTACAATCGGTCCCAGTACCTGCTCAACTCGCAGATGCGTATCTTAATATTTACATGAATCTCAACATTCTTCATTATTCCGGAAACGGATAGGGGGTGTCTTATAGAGCCCACGTTAAAACTATATGCCACTGTTGCCTTTTATGCAGCTTAGCCTTTTAGTAGCTTCTGATAAGACATCTCTCTGGACATTGTGACGCGTATTTAGTTAATATGTTAACTTTGGGAAAGCACAGCAATTTTAATCAACTAATTGTTTTTAATTTATTTTAATTCAACGAACCCCACCTAACCGTTCAAGCAGCCTTTTTTCTCCACTTTGGACAAGTATATTTCGACTGTACGGAGTGGTTTATATTAAGATGCTAAATATAATTAAACGAAGATTTCCACTAAAATATATTAATAAATGCTCAACGAGTTTCGATGCACAGTATCTTTTTCAAGAGCGAATGAATACTACAGAATTATCATAACAAACGTATAGCTATATAGACTACTTCCAGAAGGTACTGTTTTATACCTCTATTCTCAGAATGCAGGAATGTTCTGGGATTCTAACATTGAAATTTCTTTCTGTTCTACTTATATAAAATAATTGCAATCTGTACATTCCAATGTATAAATACCTGATTTATTTTCTTCATTAATTAGAGACTTATAATTTATGATAAGTGAACCTAAATTTGTTGATGTTTTGAACGATATATACGAATTTGAATTTTTAAGAAGTGATTTCACATTATTGCTAATATTGCCTAAATATGTTAAACTATTGAATTTCTCGTCTTGATGTTCACCGATTGGATAAATATGTTGTAAAGCTAATTTTTGTTTTTCTTATATATGTTGCTAACTAAATTTACATCATATCAATTATTTATTGCGATCTGTTTCATCAAATTTTATTTTTAGATAATTTTCACTAGACATTGGTGTGCTTAAGAGTCTATGTATATAACTATTAGATGCTGCAACTTTGTTTCGGTAAGGATGTGCCTATGTATAATGAATTGTGAAATCTGTATGAGAAAGTTTATGATGAATTGAAAACAGGTGTTTATTATTGGATCTTGTTATTTTCAAGTCTAGGAAATTGATCGCATTGTTCTGTTCTATTTCAGAAGTGAATTTTTTATTTGGGTGAAAGTTGTTGATGAAATTTTCGAATACAGTGTCTGTTTGTTCCTGTGAAACACACAATAACGTCATCGACATATCGATATCAATATAGGAAATATTCACCAATCGGGTCTTTATGAATAGTTTTTTCTATATTATCCATGACAATTTCTGTCAAAGGAGGGCTTAGGAGTTTTCCCATTATAAGTTTCATCACTTTATTAAAAGAGTCGTTAAATAAAAAATAATTTTGAGATTTGCAAACATCTAATGAAGCCATAATTTCATATTTAATTCGTGGGTTCGTCTTATTTTGTGGTAACAAATTGTTGATTATATCATACGAATCCTTCGGTGGAATACTTGAAAACAAATTCACGATATTGTAAGACACTAACTTAGCATTACTTGTTATGATAGTATTTTCTATTTTTCCCATCAAATCATTTGCGTTACGAATCGAAAAAGACGGTTTAAAATTACAAATTTTTTTATTTTCAAAATATGTATTAAAAATTTGGAAATCTTGAATGCTGTTGGGGCATGTGTGAATGATACCACTGGTTTTATTGGATAACCATCTTTGTACAATTTAACTAAAGAAAAGAGGTGATAAAGGATTCGGTAAAACGAGTTTAAATTTTTTGCGATCTCTAATTATAGATTTTAAATTATCAATGACTGTCTTCACTTCCTGATTAAACTTGTTAGTTGGATCTCGGACTACTACTGAATAATTAGATTCATTGATAAAATCCAATGTTTTGGAAATGGAATCTTGTTTATTTATCGCGACCACTGTATTGCCTTTATCTGCTTTTGTAAAAAAAAATGTCTTTCGATATTAATTTTGTTTTTATATTTTTGATTAATATGGGATCTCTTATTGGTGTATTAAGCTATTGAGGTATTGTTTCCTAATCGCGGACGCAGTTTGGTGTTTCAGGGAACTATTGTTTTCAACATATCTGAGGCAAATTTCAGTATCTATTGCTAGTTGTTTAAAGTTTGATGTATGATGTTTAGGGTGAATATTATGTTTTCATTATTAGAGAAAGGATATTATCTCAGGGATTTTGGAAATTTCAAAGGATTGTTAGAATTGATCCTTTTCGAGATATTTCAATTGACAAAAGGAATAAATTAAAGTTTATTTTAACAAAAAAAAAAAAAACGAATATGAGATACTCCTTCCGCATGTAGTTAAAAAATTAAAAATTGATTACTCACGGAGTATGTGTTTTTTTTCTCGATCTCAGTAGCATGTTTTACCTCCTCTTGCTCTGATACAAACCTGAATCTGTCTAGGCATGCTTTGGATTAGATTTTCGACTTCCTCTGGGGTGATATTCTGCCACTATTTTGTAGCGGCTTGGCTGAACTGTTGTGGAGTTCTTGGATTATCCTTGCGCGATCTAATTTTTCTTTTGAGATTATCCCGTAGATGTTCAATGAAATGTAGGTCTAGAAATCAAGCTGGCCAGTTCAAAAGAGCGACGTTTCAAGATAATATCGCGCGAGGTTCCTGGTATGCATTATTTTGCATGAAAATGGAAACATTCTCACCGTAGACACCTCGCCAGAGTTTCACTATGGGCTTCTGCACTAGGGCCACGTAATTTCTAGCCATTTCACCCACAGGAAACGAAATCAAATCTATTTTGCCTACCAGCGTGATTCCACCCCAAATCATCATACTGCCTCCTTGTCATTTTGGAATTTGTCTTTCTGCTCGGAGTCTAGCTCGTCTTCGACAACCCCTTAGAACCTGAATCTGGCGGTCATCTGTTCGAACGCCAATTCTAGTCTCATCCGTGAAAAGAACATTTCGCCAATTCTCAATAATCCAATTTTGGTGATCAATACTCCATTTAAGTCTTAATTTTTGGTGGTCTGGTTACCTCTGGAACTCTTAAGGGCCTTCTGCTCTATAAACTCTTTAAACAAATTCTTTGACGTATCTCTTTGACTGATACCTGTTGCTTCCAAAAATCGACTATGAATTATGGGAAGCAACGCACTAGGGTCTCTTCTTGCAATTTGGCGCAAAAAGCAGTCTTGTTCTTCAGAAGTGATCTTTCTACTTTACTACTTTCTAGGCCTATTTTGCAGAGATTGTAACTCCACGTACCGGTCCTAGGTTTTTGAAATCACCCCCTGTGATACCTCCATCGTGGCCGATATACAAGTTATGTCAATTTATTGCGCGGAAAAACGCCCGAACTATCCGGAAAGTACATAAATACTTGAAAATACTTTCTATTCCTTCGCAATAGTCTCCCTCGAGTTCGATGCACCGGTACCACTGTTGAATCCACTGTTTGAAGCACACCCTGGACCCCGCGAAGATAGATTCCTCTTAACCGCCGTCGTGATGCTTTGGTTTTCCTAAACTCCGTCACATCTGTTTTCTTTGGGGTACGACTTCATCTGTGGAAACAGATAGAAGTCACAGAGAGGTAGATCTGGACTTTTGGGGGGTGTGGAAGTGTTAAAATGTCGTTTCTAGTTAAAAAATCACGAACTGCAAATGACGAGGGAGCATGAGCATTGTCTTGTTGAATCACCCATCCACGCTCCGCCAATTCGGTTCGTACACGGATTACTTGCGCTAGGAATGGATTTTTGGCGAAGAGCTGCAGGAAGATCAAGAATCGAAAGAATAAATAACATCAGGTTAAGAGAAATGATGAGCGTGGATACGACAGTAACAGATGAAGTTGAAAGGAGGCAACTAATATGGTATTAGTTATTAGTATGACTGACGAGAGATTCCCAAAAAAACTCTGAAATTGACACCAACAGAGACGAAAAAGAGGAGAACCAGGAAAAGAAGAATAGCTATGAAAAGCTACGTCAGAGAGGAATTTACAACCGGGAGACTGGAAAAATGGAAGAGGCCGGAAGTTGGGGTCCGGAAGGCAGAAGACGCTCTAACACCTGTTGTAGATGATTTGTTCGGCAAGTTATAGATCAACTCTTCTGCTTTGTAGAAATTATAAGAGAAAACAAAGAAAAATTGAAAAACATTTCATACAAAAACTAAAAGTGTTTTTTTTGTCAAAAATTCGTAACACCCTGTGGAATTTCGTGGTCCGAGTTAAAACGTACAATATCATGGTCTGTCAAGACACATCTTCCTACAGTAACACCCTTCTTGTTTCATGCGTTTATCTCTATTTTTGCAAAATATATTTCATTTCAAAATGAAAATCACCATTTTGGAGAAATTCCATTGAATCACGAAATTGTCAATAAAATTCGTCTATCAACTTGGAATTTTCTTATTATCACTCAGGCGTGTCGAATTTGTCGTTTGCGATTTTAATGTTCGAATTGCATTAGTTATTGATGACAATTTGGTTAATTTGGTGAAAATTAGGAATTCATAGGAGATAACAGTCGCTAGGTATTAAAATACACAACCGAATTCTGGGACCATTGATAAAACTTTTCATTTACACATGTGCACACCTTTTTTATCAAATATGAAATACAACACACGTTTTTTTGTATATGACCACATTTGCACTTGTTTAAAGAATGTGAGTTTTCCATTCTTTGTTTTGATACAAATTCGATCGGTTGCGGTGTTTTGTGATTCTGTTACTGTTTACGATTCGAAACGGTATTTTCATTCAGAATGAGAGATTTCCAACCAACCTCAGTAGCAAGGGCAGTTACATTGATCGAGGAGGTGTCTCGACGTCGGTTATCCATCGAATCTACCGACGTTACAGGAAAACTGGATTGTACGTGAGGAGGCGAGGACAAGGAAAAAATCGGGCAACCCGCGCTATACATGACCGTTTCATCGTCAATCAAACCATAAGAAATCCTCGTCTTACTACTGTTCGGGCACGTAACCTTTTACAAGCAGTGGATAACATTAACGTCAGTGTGAGGACAGTCAGAAGACGATCAAATGAAGTTGGTCTGAGATCATACGCGCAAGCAAGAGCACCAAGACTCGATAGAGCCCATCGGGTAACAAGATTGGCGTTTGCTAGGGAGCATGTAGCATGGACAATCCATCAATGGAGACGAGTTTTATTTAGTGACGAGAGCCGATATTGTGTGAATTTCGTGGATGGTAGAGATAGAATATGGAGGCATCGAGGGGAACGGCACAATCAAGCGAACTTCGCAGGAACTGAGCAATACAGTGGAGGGTCAGTTATGATATGGGGTGGCATATGCTTGGGAGTACGAACAGAACTGGAGATTATTGGCAATGGATCACTTAATGCCCATCGGTATATAACAGAAATCTTGGAGCCCCATGTTGTGCCTTTTGCTCCTTACATAGGGGAAAATTTCCTTTTTATGCACGATAACGCGCGCCCTCATACTGCGCGCATAGTGATAGAATATCTCAATGAAGTTTGGATCACACGAATGGACTGGCCGTCGCGGTCACCGGATTTAAACCCGAGCGAACACGTTTGGGACATTCTTGGAAGAAGGGTTCGACAACGGAATCTAGGCAACGTTGAAGAGCTGACATTGGCTTTGGTGGAAGAGTGGGACAACATACCTCAACAGATGATAGACAACATCATTGGGAGTATGCGAAATCGTATGCGCGCTGTAATTAGAGCTCGGGGGGGTCATACTCGCTACTAAAATCAAATGTTTTTTTTGTGGGTCATCATGAATATTTTTCTCAAAATGTTCATTTCATTCCACGAGTATTTCGCCAGGATACACACCTGCTCTCAATTTTGGACAGGAATGAAATATTATAGAGTGTCATACAAAAAATTTAAAAAATAAATGTGCAAAATCAACGATTTTTCCAGAGTACTTCGAGTTCTCCCGGAGCGTGAAATCGGCCAGTGAATTTCAAAAATTTTCATTTCGTTAGATTTCCGCTTCTCTAATTTTGATTTAATTTTTTGGCTAACCTCCAATATTATGCACCTACGCAAGATTGAAATTTGTGACTTTTCGCTTCACAGTGGATATCTCTTGTAAAAATAGAGATAAATGCATAAAACAAGAGGAGCGTTACTGTAGGAGGATGTGTCTTGACAGACCATTATATTGTACGTTTCAACCCGGACCACGAAATTCCACAGGGTGTTACGAATTTTTGACGAAAAAAACATTATTAGTTTTGCCCCCGTATAAAATTCTTTCCAAATTGTTTTTGTTTTCTCTTATAATTTATACAAAGCAGAAGAGTTGATCTATATTTTGCCGAAAAAATCATCTAAATCGGTTGAGAATTAGGAAAAATATCGGACTTCGAATTTGGTTAAATTTTGAGTGTTCCGCTAATTTTGCCTCCGAGTGTATATAGGTGTAATAACTACAGTTCGGCAGCTCCCACAGCCTGCATTAATTCATTCATGAAATGAGAAAAATAGTTGGCCCAAGAACGAAACCCTGTGGGACTCCACTGACGACACCATCAGGCTCAGAAGCGACACCGTTAAGGAAAATATATTCGGTCCTGCCTGTCAGAAAAGATTTTATTAAGCTGCAGCTGACCTCGTCAAATTTATAAAGTCTCAACTCATTCACCAAGATATCCGTAGATACACAGTCGAAAAGAAATGATAATAATGATGTAATCGATCAACTCATTTACATCCTCACTGGTGGATCTATCCTCACGGAAGCGATATTGGCTTGCGAAGAAAAGACCTGAAGATTCGAGATGGTTATTAATCTGTGATTTCAAACATATTTCAAGAATTTTAGATAATATAGGTACAAGTGCAATCGGCCTGTAATTATTCATATCGTCCCAACATCTCTTCTTATGGATAAGCACGACCCTTGCAACCTTTAGGGTGTCAGGTTAAATACCTGCAATACATTGGATGATCGATTTAGTTGAAGGACCTATTATAATGTTGAGAACGCCCTTCAATAAACCCAAGCTCTGGCCACAGTGATCTCTAAACTGCTTGTTCTTCATTTTAATAATCATGTCTCTAACTTGAATGTAGGATACAGTAAAAGAATGGTCGAAACTTTAATTTGCTCTGATATTCCAAGTATTTCCTCTACCTACCTATTCGATAAGGAATGCTCTCTTTTATTTCACTCGGAATATTCAGAAAAAAAGAATTCAATTTATCGAGGTCAAACCTTATTTGCCCGTTTTTCTAGAGTTTCTGTTTGCATGAAAATATCCCAGTGGGAATTATTCTTGTTATGTGTGCTTGAAATATATTTTATATATGCAGAAGGTTTGCTATTATACAGATCTTGTTTGTATATGGTTTTAAAAGATGATAATGTAGATAATGAAAACAAGTATTTGTGATTCGTAACGCGTTTCACTACACCGTAGCTTCTTCAGACGATTGAATGTACAGAAAATAAAATGAGAATGAAAATACAAATCTTCTTAAGTAATTAAAAGCTTATTGGGTTGCTCATTCTTAAATGGTTATTGATGACAGGTATATCAAACAAAATTGATGAATAGATTGCCCCTGAAGAGATTCAATAGAGGTGAAGTGCTTAATCGACTTCTCAAAACAAAAAGTTACTATATGCGAGATTTCGCAATGTGTAGACGAAATATTGTGAAATCTCGCATATAGTAACTTCTTGTTTTGAGATGTTTGAGTATGCCTGGTTGTAAACCACATCGAAATGAGGAGCGTCGGTCCTTCGACAGCCGCTTCTGTCTGATGAGTGAGTATCGCATGACGGTATGTTATCGATTTAGTGTGACCTCTCAACGTTTTCCTGTTCTATCTGCTCTTTGGTTTCACCGTTTCGCGGGGCGTTAGTGAGGTAGCCTCTGTTTCGGTTCGTTGGGGGACGTAGTGACATTTACATTATTGCGTTCGCTCCAACGAATTGATATGAGTAGGTCACGGCATAGTCTTGTGTTACGAATGGGTAGACAATGCTGACGAGTTCAAACGAGACTGAAACTGCAGTCCATTGTTCCTATTCGTGACATCTTACCGTACTGTACCTTTTCCCTGTGGCACCAGTTAACGGTGGTTATGATGAGTAGATCGGAATACTTGCTCCTTCAAGGGAGGATATTTAAGATTCTACGGAAGGTTGAATATTGTCCCTTGAAAATAATTTTCTTAAATCGACTTTCATTGATGAATCTACCTGAGTGTTTGTGTTTGTTGATTTCTAAAATTTCCCAAAGATCTACCTTCCAATATTTATTATCTGTATGCAAAATTTCATACTGTGGGTTGAAAGAAGGACTATTTTCTACGAGATGATTCGCGTAATTTGAATCTGATGTTTTATTCGAAAAACTGAGTTTATGTTCCAATATTCTAATATTAAAATTTCTACGTGTTCTACCAATGTAGAAATTTTTTACAGTCGTTGCAATTCAATCTATAAACACCTGATTTATTGTTTTTATCTGATTTGGTTTTATTATTTTCTATATATTTGACTAAATTATGTTGAAATTATTGCTTCTCAAGAATGATTTCAATTTCTCACTTGTAATGCTCAACGTAGGTTACGGTGTTGAATTTTCGTTTCATTTTATCGGCAAGGTAAATTTCATTCAATGCGATTCTACTTTGTTTTCATTTAAAATATTATGTATTGATTTGGGATTGTAACCATTATTTTTAGCTATTTGTTTGATCAAATTTAATCCTTCGTTGAAAATTTCTGCTGATAACGGGATGTTAATCAATATATGAATAAACTGTTGAAGCTGACATTTTATGTTGATACGGATGACACGACGAGTTGTGTATTATATTATCTGTATGTAACGGCTTATGGTAAATTGCGAAAACACGTGTTCCATTTTCATTCGAAATTGTTACGTCTAAGAAATTTATTGAATTATTGTTTTTATTTCGAATGTGAATCCAATTTTGAATGTATTGAATTTATATGATTTTCGACAATTCTACCTGTTCCTGTGAAGCAAATAATGATATCGTCTACATAGCGATACCAGTATAAACAATATTACTAAGTGGATGATTATGAATTAATTTCTTCAAATTATTCATGAATATTTCTGCTAACAAAGGACTTGACGGGTTGCCCATAATCAAGTCGTATTCACTTGTATAATATTTGTTATTGAAATGGAAATAATTTTATTCAATTATATTTGTAATAATGAAAGAATATGTGATTTAATTATCGTAACAACTTTCCATTTATCTCTTTTCTTTTCTGATAATTCTTCAACTAAGTAGTACGTATCTTTTATAGGGATGTTGAGAAATAGATTCTTAACGTCGAATGAAATGAGTTTGGAATTAGGTGGTATAATGGTATCTGTGATATTGGCAATAAGTTCGTATGAATTTTTAACCGAAAATTTAGATTTAAAATTGAATGTTCTATTAGCAAGTCGTTAAGTAATTCTGAAAGTATAAAGAAGGTGCAGTTACATAAGAAACAATAGGTCTGATAGGGTAATTAGGTTTATTAAGTTTTATCAACGAATATTATTCAGGGGATTGTGGATTGGACTTAATGAATTTATATTCTTCGTGGTATGTAATTACTCATTCTGCTGTCGAAATTGCGTTTTTAACCTCTTTCTGGAAATTAGCAGTAGGATCCTTAGTTGATGTTATATAGTTTCCGGCTCTTAAGAATTCTTCAGTTTTGAAATAATAATATAATATAATATAATAATATAATCGGTTTTACTTATCGCGATGACGGTGTTACCTTTATCTGCTTTGCAGAATACAACATCGTTCTTGGTACTATTTTTACGAATTGTTTTCGTTATTTTATAATCGGAATAGCAATGAGGTGATAATTTCGAAAAGTCTTCTTTGATGATTTAACTGATACCGATTTTTAAAACGGCAAAAAGATCTATAAGAAAAAGGATTCAAACATATTTTACATTCAAAACATACTGAAAAGTATTTTGAACAGTTAGATATTGACTCCGAAATCATTGTCAAAAACTCTAAATTTAATATTTAAGCCAAACATCAAACAGCAAAACTCATCAGAGACGACTTTTCGAAATTATCACCTCATTGCAATTCCGATTATAATATAAGAAAAACAATTCTTGAAAATAGTACCAAGAACGATTCAGTATTCACTAAAACAGATACAGGTAACACCGTCATGGCGATTAGTAAAACCGATCATAATTTAGAAACTGAAGAATTCTTAACAACTATATAACATCAACTAAGAATGCTACCGCTAAATTTCAGAAAGAGGTTAAAATGCAATTTCGACAGCAGAATCAGTAATTACAGACCACGAAAAATATAAATTCATTAACTACAATCCAAAACCCCCGAATTATATTCGTTGAAAAAACTTCATGAACATAATTACCCTATTAGACCTGTTGTTTCTTATGTAACGGCACCTTCTTTCAAACTTTCAAAATTCCTTAATGAATTGCTAATAAAACCTTGCAATTTTAAATCTAAATTTTCGGTGGAAAATTCATACGAACTAATTGCCAATTCCAAAGATACCATTATACCACCTAATTCCAAACTTATTTCTTTCGACGTTAAGAATCTATTTCCCAACATTTCTCCGAAAGATACGTACTACTTAGTCGAAGAGTTATTAGAAAAGAATCATGTCAATACGATTTTAAATCAGATATTCTTTCATTATTACAAATTTGTTTAGATCTAAATTATTACCATTTCAATAACAAACATTATACAAGTGAAGACGACTTGATTATGGGCAACCCGTTAAGTCCTTTGTTTGCAGAAATATTCAGGAATAATTTAGGAAAATTACTTTATAATCATCCACTTAGTAAATATTGTTTATAATGGTATCGCTATGTAGACATTATTCGCTTCACAGGAACAGAGAGACATTTAAAATTTTCGAAAATCATATAAATTGATTACATTCAAGAATTGGATTCACAACCGAAATAGAAAGGAATAATTTAATATATTTCTTAGACATAACAATTTCGAATGAAAATGGAAAACATTTTTTCGCAATTTACCATAAGCCGTCACATACAGATATTATAATACACGACTCGTCGTGTCATCCGTATCAACATAAAATGTCAGCATTCAACAGTTTTATTCATAAATTGATTATTATCCCGTTATCACCAGAAAATTTCAAGAAAGAATTAAATTTGATTAAACAAATACCTAAAATAATGGTTACAATCCCAAACTAATAGATAATATTTTAAATAAAAACAAACTAGAATCGCAATAAATGAATTTTAGCATGCCGATAAATTGAGACAAAATTCAACACCTCAACCTACGTTGGCATAACAAGTGAGAAACTTAAATAATTCTTGAGTAGCAATAATTTCAATATAGCTTTCCAACTAATAATAGTTTTGACAAATTTATGAAGAATAATAAAACCAAATCAGATAAAAACAATAAATCAGGTGTTTATATATTGAATTGCAATGACTGTAACAATTTTTACATTGGTAGAACACATGGAAATTTTAATACAAGAATATCGAAACATAAACGCAGTTTTTCAAATAAAAATCAGATTCAAATTACGTGAATCATCTCCTAGAAAATAGTCACTCTTTCAGCCCACAGTTTGAAATTTAGCATACAGATAATAAATATTGAAAGGTAGATCTTTGGGAAACTTTAGAAATCAACAAAACAAAAACACTCAGGTAGACTCATCAATGAACAAGTCGATTTAAGCCCTTCACCTCTATTGAATCTCTTCAGAGAGCAATCTATTTCTTAATTTCATTAGATATACCTGTCAGCAATAACCACTTAAGAAGGAGCAACCCAATAAGTTTTTAATCACTTAAAAAATTTGTATTTATATTCTTATTCTAATATTCTATACATTCATTCGTCTGAAGAAGCTACGGTGCAGTGAAACGCGTTACGAATCACAATTATTAAGTATAATTCCTCAAAGAACATTACTTGTTTCTATTATTGATAATGGAATTCTACCAAGTAAAAGCCTCTCAAATTCAGATGATAATGTGGACTTTTAAAATCGTTATCAGTTATCAGTTATCAATTATTTCTCAGTTCGCTCAGAAATTGTACTCGCTCCCATTTCTGCCGTAGGTTCTCATTAGACCACCTGAATATTGGTCCCTCACATGCGTCTACATACCGAACACTTTCAGAAAAAATTTAATTCACTTTAAATTTACATCTAGCTCTTAAGAACTTATAAACTTCCACTCGACTTCATCCACTAAGTCTTAAAATTTTAACTCACCAGCAATGGTAATTGGTCTATAGATCTGAGAGAACGTATTTTCTTTTCTCTCACACAACGCTAAGTCTATACGCACGGCCCTATGGTCCGACAAGCCAGGCTCATACACACCGATCTCTAAATATCTACGGTCCTTAAAATTAACAATAACATTGTTTAAACAATTATTTCCTCGTGTGGGCTCAAATATGGTTATTTCGAAACCGTATGACATTATTAAGTCGTTGAACATAGCAAACCTGTAATCTAATATCTTCTTCTTCTTTACCGTGTAGAAGGCGTAGCGCCTGTTCAGTTCCGGTTTCCCTGCAGCAGTTCTTGTGAAGTTGATTGCCAACTGTCCCGCCATTGTATTGGTGGTCGTCCAACGGGTCTTCTTCCGTGTGGTATGTTGTTATATACAATTTTGGTTATTTTTTCTGTGGTCATTCTGTTTACATGCTGGTTCCATTCTCTTCTTCTTTTTCTTGCCCATCTTACAATATCGTCTGTTTCACATTTTTCCCTTATGTCGGTATTTCTTCGTCTGTCATTCAATGTGTAACCGGTTATAGTTCTTAGCGTCTTCATTTCTGATGTTCTTAATATCCTCTTTGTTACCGACATTTCCGCTCTTGTTTCTGCCCCGTATGTCATAATTGGTCCCACACATGTTTTGTAGATTCTGGATTTGCATGGTATACAGAGGTGTTTATTTCTCCAAATTGGTTGTTTAAGATGTCCCGATACTGCAGCTGCTTCGTTCACTTGTCTCCTCACTTCATCTTCAAGGTATCCTGTGCTTGTTATTTTGCATCCTAAGTATTCGAATGACATGACTTGGTCTATAGTGGCGTTGTCTATTGTTAACTTGCAGCGCAGAGGTTCCTTAGCTATGGTCATGCATTTTGTCTTACTTGTTGAGATTTCCATATTGAAATTTTTTGCGCGTTTTCTAAAGGCGTATAACATTCTTCTTAGGTCGTCTTCTGATTCTGCAATGAGTACGGCGTCATCGGCATAGCATAAGATGTTAATTTTGTAGGCTCCCATGCGGTATCCTAGTCCCAAGTTTTTAACGGTCTCTACAATTGGTCCATAACAGTATTAAATAGTAGAGGGCTAAGGCTATAACCTTGGCGGATGCCCGACGTTGTTCCGAAAAGCTGCGTTAGGGTGTGGTTTGTTCGTATTTGCGTTGTTGTATTAGTCTTCAGATCTTTTATGAGTCTTATATATTTTTTGGGTACCTCTTTGTTTTCCAGTATCTTGATTACATCCTTCAGTTGGACTCTGTCGAAGGCCTTCGTTAAGTCGATGAAACAAAGATATGCTGGAGTGTTATATTCAAGAGACTTTTCGACTAATTGCCTTGTTATAAATAGTGCATCGACCGTGGACCGGTTTTTTCGAAAGCCTTGTTGCTCTTCGCTGATTGGCATTGTTGACGTTATGTCATCGGCAAGAATCTTTGTGAGCAATTCAAAGAGGTGCTTAATAAGATTATTCCGCGATAGTCGGCAGGATTTGTTTTGTCTCTTTTTTTAAAGATAGGCACTGTTACACTTCTTTTCCATTCTTCTGGTATTTTTTCGTGTTGAATTAAGATGTTAAACAGTTTTGTGTACTCTTCTCTCATGGCTTCTCCGCCATAGTTGATCATCTCATTTGTTATCTTATCTTCATTTGGAGCTTTCTTATCTTTAAGTTTACTTATTGCCATAGCTACTTGCTCTTTCGTGATTGTTACCGGTTCATTTATAATGTCGTTTTCTAAGTCTTCTTCTGGGGGTTCTTCTTCATATTCAGATTCGGTGTGAAAATTTTTGAAGTATTTTTCCCATGTTTCGTTTGTGATTGTTTTCAGTTGTATAGTTTCATTGGTGTCCTTTTTCATACCCCTTAATAATTTCCAAATTCGTTTTCGCGCTCCGTATATATCCGCTTCCATGTTAGCACTAAATCTCTGCCAGTATTCTTCTTTAATTTCTCGAACTCTGTTATTCACCCTATTTCTTATTTCCATGTATCTATTTCGGTTCTCTGGTGTCGGATGGTTCCTATATTCTAGATATATTTGTTTCTTTCCTTTGTAATGTTTTTGACTTCAATGGTGAACCAGGGTTTATTATTAGGTTTGCCGTTCTGTGATACCATGCGGGTTCCCAAGGCTTCTGTGGCACCCTTGTATATGTTTTCTTTTAGTTTGAGCCATGCTATGTCTGGGTTATCTGGCTGCGATATTGGATTACGAGTTATGTACTGTTTGCAACGATTTGAATAAAGTTGTTTTGTGCTCTCATTGTTGAGCGATTCTACGTTAAATTTTTCAGTTTTTACAGATGGTGTCTTCTTTTTTAATTGAGTTTACATCTTCAGTTTCCCTAGAACGAGCTTGTGGTCTGTTCCAATGTTAGCTGATGACAAAACTCTTACATCTAAGATTTGTTGGGGTAGAAACATTCGGTTAGTGATAATGTAATCAATTATGGATTTGTTGTTTCGGTTATCGTAGAAAGTTAATTTGTGCTGTTCTTTGTGAGGGAAAAAAGTGTTATTAATTCGCAACTCGTTCTGTGCACAAAATTCCGTCAACATTTCGCCGTTTCTGTTAATTACGTCTTCGTTATATTTTTGTTTTACCCTGTTTACTACTTCGTTACCTACTCTAGCGTTAAGGTCTCCAAATATGATTATCTTTTCTTTTGTTGGTATTTTATCTAGTTGTGATTGAAGACTTTCATAAAAATCTACCGCCGTTTCCTCTGGTTTGCTTATGTCAGGTGCGTATACTGATAGGATATGTAGCGGACGGTCGAACGACATTGTGACTTTCAGGATTCTATCGCTAACATATTCTGTTTACCTTATTTTCTTCGTATTTTCCATGTACTAGTAGTCCTACTCCGGATGTTCCTCTTTGGTCTTTTTCTACTCCAGAGTACACTAAGATGTGATTGTTTAATTTTGATAATCCTCTTCCCTTCTTTTTGGTTTCGGCATGTGCACATATATCTATTTTGTGTTCGTTCATTTCAGGGATTATTTCGTGATCTTTGGAGAATAGAGTTTTTATGTTCCAGCAGGCTATTCTTACTTGATGCTTCTTCCTGTAGAGTTTATTCCTATTTCACGCGCGGGTCGTATTCCGTGTTTTCTGTCCTTGTTCCGAGGCTGCATCTCCGGTGCTTTGAGCAATGAATTGTTTTACCCTAGGCAGGTTGCTAACCTTTCCTAGGAACCCTCCTCCTTGATCCGGGCTTGGGACCGGCATTAGCACTTGCTGGACTACTCAATCCATCCAGCCTGTACCAAAGGCGGAGTAATCTAATCTCGCGTATGAAATAATTAGTTTAAGTCCCCATTAGTAATGATATCTCCTTTCCTTGAAATTAAGTGGGACATTATATTACCATTCTAGAAAAACATCAAAATCACCGTCGGGTGAGCGATACATGGTCATCACAATTAGATTCTCCTTATTGATCTGAATTGCAGATATCTCACAATGTAACGACTTAGAAAATTCATTGTGTTTTATCAAATGTGAATGCTCAATATTGTTCCTGCAAAAAATTGAGCTGCCTCCCCTATGGGAACCTCTGGCGAAACAGGGCGAAATAGAGAAGTCATCTATAGCGAATTGGTCACTCTCATCAACAGTTAAAAAATGTTCAGTCAGACACAGAACATCAATCTCACCAGATCCCAGCTTGTCGTTACAAACCATGGCATCTATCTGAAGAATTTTATTCCTCACTGACTGGACGTTCAAATGATGTATACCCAGAGATTATCTGACAATTTCAGGTGGGATGCTGCTATCAAAGAATTCTATAGCGTTGTCGAACTTCTCGAAAAAACTCCTGACGGCCAAAACTCAGCAGATAGAGATTTTTCGGCATCCACCTTTTCAATCTTTAATTTAAAAGACGCGTAAATGTCAACATTATTCGAATCAAGTTTCTCGCACTTCAGAATGTTCAGATGGTCTTTTACAAAGTCGCAGATCGTAGTCTCACTTGTATCTGGATGAAGGCGATATACATGTATATGACACAAATTAGGAATTGAGACTAATTTGCTATCATTCTCGGGAGCTTTCTTGCCCACTGTCACAACATTCCCACGAATGCGGGTTTTATTTGAATTAAATGAGATGAAAGACACAAGATTTAATTTTAATCTACAATTTATTTGAAAAAATTCGACGACGTTTCGCTGACACGGCAGCTTTATCAAGAATAACAAACAGAATGAAGAGTATGGTATTATAAAAAAATCGTAGAACAAGTTGGATGAATAACAGGAAAATTCACACCCAGCTATTGTACAGTTAGTATGAAAGGTAATTAAAAACTAATTAAACAAGTTAAGTAGGGGTGAGTAATTCACATCTATCTGCTCATTCAAAAGCTTGTCCGACTGTTTGTATCTATTTATTTCTAATGCTTCTAGGAGATCTTATTTTAAACTTTTGATTTTATATGTAAAATGTCGAAGTTTTTAATGAATGAATGGTTTTCTTTTATTAAGTGGTTCGAATAATTTGAATCAGATTTATTTTTATCGAAGCTACGTTTTAAGTTATTAGAAATTTTGAAAGTTATATTAAGATTTTGTTTGACGAGAAAGGATTTAATATTTGTACTTGCAGAACCGCAGAATGTTATACTGTTGAATATTTTATAGTGTTTATGAATAGGATATACTTCATTTATTGCTTTCTGATACAGGTTTTACGAATGATTAGATCTACCATATCCGGATTATATGAATTATTAATGGCTATCTGTTTGATGATGTTTAACTCTTTATTATAATCTTGTACTGATAAAGGTAAATTGAGTAACCGATGTACCATGCTGTTTAAAGCTGCAACTTTGTGTTGAATTGGATGTAATGAGTAGTTATGTATAATTGTATCAGTATGTTTTGGTTTACGAAAGACCAAAAATCATAATTATTATTTCGTTTAGTGATTTTCAAGTCCAAAAATTAATGGAATCGTTCTGTACAATTTCTGTCGTGAATTTAATGTTCAAATGGATGGAATTAATGAAATTAAGAAATAAGTCTAATTGACGAGTAGTTCCAATGAAACATACTAAGTTGTCGTCAACATATCTATACCAATAAAGAAATTTGGAAATGAGTGGATGTGTATGAATTTTCTGTTCAATATTATTCATGAAAATTTCTGCTAAAAGTGGACTCAAAGGATTTCCCATGGTCAAACCATTTTCACTACTGTAATAGATGTTGTTGAAAGAAAAATAATTTTGTTCATTGCAATCGTCCAACAGATTCAATATTTCTGATTTAGTTATGTGGTTAACATGATTCGAATTCAACATGTTTTCGATTAATATTTTTACATCACCTGGAGGAACACTTGGGTATAAATTCTCAACATCAAACGAAATAAGTTTTGCGTTAGGTGGTAGGTTAACGTTTTTATGTTATTTATCAATTCGAAATAATTTTTATAGAAAATTTTGATTTGAATGAACAATAATTTTAATAATATCTATAAGGTAGTGCGACAATTTCACGGCTGGGGCTGTAACGTAAGATACGACTGGTCTAACGGGGTTAGAACAGTTGAGGTGGTTGAAGGTTTGGTAAAATTAATTTGTATTTATCTATTGCTTTAATTAAAGATTTTGCGTCATTTATTGCAATTTTAATATTTTTCTGGAATGTAATAGTTGGATGTTTGTTTAAAATTAGGACAACCTTTTGAATGAGCAGGTAGATGTGAACTATTCAGCCCTACTTAACTTGTTTAATTAATTTTTAATTACCTTTCATACTAACTGTACAAGGGCTCGGTGTGGGGTTTTCCTGTTATTCATCCAACTTGTTCTACGATTTGTTTATAATACCATACTCTTCATTCTGTTTGTCATTCTTGATAAAGCTGCTGTGTCAGCGAAACGTCGTCAAATTTCTTCAAATAAAGTGTAGATTAAAGTTAAACCTTGTGTTTTTTATCTCATTTATATCATGGATCTACATCAAGTAACGGCCTTCACAATTCAAATTTTATTTGAATTACTTACCTCGGACACAGATTTGAGAGCTTTATTATTTACGCCTTTTGGAGGCATTTCAATAGATGAAAAATAGCTTTCATGAATTCTTTCAACCGATTGTTTTTTTGTTTACATTTGGAACGAGATGATTGTTTACATTCACACCCGCAAATACATTCCTATCACTAGATGAAGAACTTTGCGATCCTGAAACAATTTGCGACCTGCCAGCATGTGCTGGCTCTGTCACACTCATTGTAAGCCAAGAAAAAGATTTTTCTTTAGCAACGGTACTCACATTTTTCAAGTTTAGCAGTGAAATTATTTCACTCCGGTCACTTATTCGCATTTCAAAATGATTATTTGATCTATTGATTAGCTCAATTTCACGTTTAAAATGTCGACAATTATGTGCACTACATACTTGATTGTTGAGCGGTTCGTTGACAGTACCAGGATCAACAAACGAATTTTCAGAATTATTGAAAATTTTCCCAAAATTTTATTTATTATTTTGTAACTGCGTCATTCACAACCTCATTGGGCACTATTAGAGTGACTAGTATATCAATAAGGGTTTTTTGTTCAATTTATTTAGCTCATTACTCAAGAGCTCACGATCGCGTGCACTACTAGCGTCTGCCATCTTGACTTTTCTCTTCACAAGTAGTCAAAGATCTATGGTTAGAAACAATCACTAAGGTGAAATACCGAGTGATTCCATATAAACTTGGTTGTGTGTACTTTCAGTGAAAAAAATACAGAGATTAAAAATATTGACTCAAACTACTAATTAAATTCTATATGAGGGCACTGCACGATTTGGAGGCATCTCAAATTTCATTGAATAACTGTTGTTAGTTTGCTTAAATTCGGCATAACTTCAATTGGGAAAGATATCTTATAAGTATTTGAATTCATTGCCAAATTCACTCATAGCCTCACAAATTTTTTACCATCCAATTTTAATGTGAAGTAGAGAAAGAAGGATATTTACGAATCCTCCAAGAGGTCTAAATTTAACAGTTCGAGATCGTGGTTAAAATGAATTTCTTTCAGGCCAAATTTTTGTTATACAGGGATGTCCACCGGGACCATCCGTTAAAATTATTTGAGTTCCAATTACAAAATCAAGCTGAAATTTAATACGCGGATATAACTAGCGATTTCAAATTGGAGTGAAATATTCGAAGTGATACCATTTCCGGTTATACCGGAAGTATGTCATCATTTTGTTATTTCAAATGGCAATCTACCTTTTTTATTATACATCGAGAACCGACATTTGAGCAAGGCATAAAATACCCAAGTTGTTGGCACTTATCTGTCAAAACTTTTGACAGATTTAATATTTTTGTTATAAACTCGATTTTTGAGGACCATTTAAAAAAATGTAGCTCGTACATCTTTTGCACAACAGACACAATTTTTGCTTGGTATAGAAGAAGGATCAAGGAATTTTTTAAGCAATCTACACATGTCAAATGTTTATTGCGTTTGTTTTTTTTTTCAAATTGCATGTTCCAATTTTTATATTGCCATCAGACGAAGCGTCAAATTTCAGATGGAATTGTATAAGCATGTACTATACCCATATTTTATAGTCCCGAAATAATTTGGGAATATATTGAATTTTGATGATTTTGCAAGAACTAAAAGAGAATGCTTTGAAATATGTGAATCAAGTAGCTGAACTGGCTACGCTCATCTGACAGGTGCCTAAAATTAATGTACTCGTCACTTCGTTCATTCGAATTTGATATTTCAACAAGAATTGTCGATATTTCTGATTGAAAATATCCAAAAAAATACAACACATTTGGTATAAAACCACTGGTTATTCAAATGAAAATATATTTAATCTTTTTTAATTCATTTAAGAACGTCAAAACGTAGTGGGTAGAAATTGCAGGCAATTCTATAACCAATTTCCCAATTTACCGTCTATGAATGAAATAAAATTTGAAAGCATTAGACGCAATTTTCTACAATTCGGATGAATAAACTAAGCGAAAACCCATCATCGAAGATAATTACATTAATACGAATAAATGATAGCAAACATCATAGGAGAAAACTGATTTACGATCTGAATGAATGTTTAATATGGGCCCCATTTTGCTCGATACACTTGACAGCTCGTATACGAACATGATGAATTGCCCTTCTAGTTTCCTCAGGATCAATATTACGAAAAGCATCATGAATGCGCTCTAGTAACTCTTCTTTACTTCTTACAGAAATAAGATACACTTCACTCTTGCCCCATAAATAAAAATCAAGGTACGTCTGGTCCGGACAACGCGGAGGCAATAAATTTCCTTGAAAACCCCACCATCTTGAACATTTCTGTTAGCTGCCGATTTACAGCTCGTGTCTTATGTGCTGGTGCACCATCCATTTGGTAATAGCAATCTTTCTGAATGTTACGGGGTAATCCATCTGAAAAATTTGCTAATGTTCCTCTCAAAATTTCTAGGTATCTTTGTCCATTGAGAATTTCCTCATAAATGTGAGCCAACAAATCATTCATAAAAAGTGCAAAATTGTTCTCGCTGAATATATTTTGGAAACCAATAACCTCGATGAAATGTGGATTTTCTGTGGCCCAAAAATGTCGATTTCTCCTGTTGGTTATTCCCATTTCATTGAACTTGGCTTCATCAGACCATATAATTTTTTGCAGAATTGTCCCATCTTCCTGAAGCCGAATTAATAAATTATCACATAAATTTAGCCGCTTGGGAAGGTCATATGGTTTCAATTTTTATAGTCTTATAAAAGAATACGGGTGCATGTTATGTTTCTTAAGGATCCTTTGAATGGAAGTATAACTCAATCCAATATCGATTGATGCTAACTTAATGGACGCATGTGGATTCGCACGAAAATACGCTTGCGTATTAAGTTCATTGTCGTCGTCCTCGAGAATTGGTTTTCTTCTAATTTCTATGTATTTTGTTCCTCCAAATTGCAGAAAATTGCTTCTAATCCTTCGAAATTTTGTTTTACTAATAGGCGCTAAATTTTTAAATTGGTTATTGAATGCCTGCAAGTTCTAACCACCACTTTTTGACATTCGCCATGAATTAAAAAGAGATTAAACATATCCCCGTTTGAATAATCAGCCATTTTATTATCAATCTGGTGTTTTTCAAAAACTTTCTCTTCAAATTACCAACAATTCTTGTTGAAATATCAAACTCGAATGAACGAAGTGACAAGTACATTAATTTTAGGCACCTGTCAGATGAGCGTAGCCAGTTCAGCTACTTGATTCACATATTTCAAAGCATTCTCTTTTAGTTCTTGCAAAATCATCAAAATTCATTATATTCCCAAATTATTTAACTATAAGAGATGGGTATAGTACATGCTGATACAATTCCATCTGAAATTTGACGCTTCATCTGATGGTGATATAAAAATTGGCACGTGCCATATGAAAAAATTGAGTTATTGCTGTTTGAAAAAGGCCAAATTGAAAAAATCATACAAAACAACGCCATAAACATTTGACATGTGTAGACTGCATAAAAAATTTCTTGATTCTTCATCTATCCAACCAAGCAAAAATTGTGTCTGTAGTGCAAAAGATCTACGAGTTACAATTTCTTTAAATGTTCCTCAAAAACCGAGTTTATAACAAAAATTATTAAATTTGTCAAAAGTTTTGACAGATAAGTGCCAACAACTTGGGTATTTTATGCCTTGCTCAAATGTCGGTTCTAGATGTATAATAAAATAGGTAGATTGCCATTTGAAATTACAAAGTGATAAATCACTTTCGGTAAAACCGGAAATGGTATCATTTTAAAAATATATCACTTCAATTGGAAATCGCTAGTTATGGCCGCGTATAAAATTTTAGCTTGATATTGTAGTTGGAACTCAAAAACTTTTCAACAGACGGTCCCGGTGGATATCCCTGTATAATGCTGATTTGTTGCCAAACAATCTCATATTTATAATAATTGGTAAATCCTTCCTTTCAAGTCCCCACATATTTGCCATTCAAACAAGGCTAAAAATCTTTTTCAATGTTCTCCTTCAGAAATATTTTTATTGGCGCAGGCATGGCCTTCAGATCGTTTCGCGAATTTTCTTTTCTGTCGTCTATAGAGTCGAATCTGGTTTCCCGGAGCGGCAATTTCAGTATGGAGAAAAAAGAGAAGTCACATAGAGCTAGATCAGGTGGTATTTATCAAGTGTTTGGTCTTGAAGTCGTTGATAACCATGGCTCGATGAGATGTTATCGTCATGAAAAATCAACGAATTATTTTGTCACAAACCCGACCGTTTACGGTGAATATTCTCACGCAATCATCCCAAAACGGTTAGAATGAAGTCTTTATTGACCGTTTGACCTTGTGCAACGAATTTATGATGAACCACACCACGAATATTGAAGAAAACAATCAGCATCATCTTGCTTTTTGAACGACTTTGCAGGGGCTCTTTCGGCTTTCACGTGGAATCAGATATCGCATGATTCAGCACGTCTGTAGCTACTTGCATTCGGTACTGTTTCTGAAGAAAATTCAGCTCTATCGGAACGAGGCATGCGGCAACCGGTTCACCAAAATCAAACAAGCGGTTTCACGAGAGATGTTGAGATCACGAGCTATCTCTGTAAGAGTAGCATGACTATTTTCGAGCAACATATACTAGATTTTTTGGACGTTGTCGGTTGAAGATATTGAAGGCAGAACGAGGCAAATTTTCGAGGATCTCCCGACCGTCTTGAAAGGCTTGGTACAACTCTCACACTTGCATTTTCGATAAAACAGAGAACAGAGATTCCATAAGCCTTTTGCAGAATTTGCAATGATTAAGCATACGAAACTTTGTTCAAAACACAAATTTTGAGTCAAACACCTCGTTCCATATTGATTTCCATTATAAAATTCGCAGAGTACCACTGAGATTGACTGGTTTTAACAGCTGTCGCAAGCAGACTAGTTGACAGATCGCGCTCATGTTTCGCATATTAATTAAGGACAGTCCCACTAACATACAGAAACTAGAAATACTTGAAATTAGCCAACACGGGCAATTTAAATGAGAATTTTCGGTTCCATTTTCGTCACAGAATTTACTTGTTGTTTATTTGATTTTCATTATTCAATAACCCAGCTTCTAAAGTGTATCAAGACGAATCTATGAACAAACGCCACTCAGAGGAAGAATGCTCAATATCAAGTTGCGCGTACTGTAGAATGAAAAAACTCGAAAAAACTTTTTCTGACATTCGTAGTTGTCATTTCATCGGCTAATAAGGTTCACTTTTCAAAACGGGAAGTTCATACTGTTGCTTTGATAAGCTCAAATCACGTACTAAATCATCTAACACGTTTTAAACCATTAAATGTGGCTAGCCGGAACTGTGACTTAGATTAAATGTGAAGTTGTGCACTGTTTTCGGAACTGCCTGATGAGCCATTGTCAACATTATTTTCCACAACAACATTTAAAAGTAAGATCGACATTATTAAATCTGCATTATGACCATCAGGTCTCATGGCAGGCCGCAAATTTATTCCATCTTGCGCTTTGCCTTTCTGGAGTACCATTCAGTATTTATCAGGCAAAAATAGCAACAGTTTCATTGATGAGTAGGTTCTCTCCATAGCCTAGGGACTGCAAAATGCATGCTTCTGTATTTGCCAGGCGAAAATAGCAATCATCTAATTGATAAGCAGGTTCTGGCAATACCTTAGGGAGTGCAAAAGGCATGCTTCAGTCTATGTTAGGCAGAAATAGCAATCGTCTGATTGATGAGTGGGATCTTGCCATAGCATAGGGACTGCAAAGGGCTTCCTTCAGCCTTTATCAGGCAGAAAAAGCAATCATCTATTTGATAAGAGAGTTCAGGTATAACTTTAGGTACTGCGAAAGTCATGCATTAGTCTTTGTTAGGCAAAAATTGCAATCGTCTAATTGATAGGTGGGTTCTGGCAAAAGGCATGCTCCAGTCCTTATTAGGCGAAAATAGCAATTGTCTGTTTGATTAGTGGGTTCTCGCCATAACATAGGGACTGCAAAAGGTATGCATTAGTCTTCGTCAGGCAGAAATAGCAATCGTCTGATTGATTAGTGGGATCTGGAAATACCTTAGGGACTGCAACAAGTGAGCTTCAATGGTTGTAAGGCGATAATTGCAATCGTCTAATTAATAAGTGGGTTCTTGCCATACCATAGGTTTTGCAAAAAGTATACATTAGTCTTTGTTAGGCGAAAATAGCAATCGTGTAATTGATTCGTGGGTTCTGGTACTGAAAAAAGTACTGCATTCTTGGCATTACATAGTGAATGCAAAAGCCATGCTTTAGTCTTTGTTAGGCGAAAATAGCAACCTTGTTATTGATGAATGTGTTAGGGTACTACCTTAGGGACTGCAAAACGCATGCTTTAGTCTTTGTCAGGCGAAAATAGCTATCGTCTAATTTATTAGTGGGTTCTGGAAATACCTTCGGGATTGCAAAGAGCAAGCTTCAATCATTGTTAGGCGATAATAGCAATCGTCTGATTGATTAGTGGGTTCTCGCAATTCCATGGGGTAGGTAAAATATATACATTAGTCTTCGTCAGGCAAAAATAGCAATCGTGAAATTGATGAGTGATTTCTGGCAATACCTAAGGGACTGCAACAAGCAATCTTCAATTTTTGTTAGGTGATAAAAGCAATCGTCTAATTAATAAGCGGGTTCTCGCCATACCATAGGATTTGCAGAAGATATACATTAGTCTTTGTCAGACAGAAATATCAATCGTGTAATTGATTCGTGGAATCAGGTACTACCATAAGGAATGCTGCAGGCAGAAATAGCAATCGCCTCATGGATCAGTGGGTTCTGGGAATAACTTAGGGACTGCAAAAGGTATGCATTTGTCTTTGTCAGGCAGAAATAGCAATCGTCTGATTGATTAGTGCGTTCTGGGAATAACTTAGGGACTGCAAAAGGTATGCATTAGTCTTTGTCAGGCAGAAATAGCAATCGTCTAAATGATTAGTGGGTTCTGGGAATAACTTAGGGACTGCAAAAGGTATGCATTAGTCTTTATGAGGCAGAAATAGCAATCGTCTAATTGATTGGTGGGTTCTGGGAATAAATAAAGGACTGAAAAAGGCATGCTGAAGTCTATGATAGGCGAAAATATCCATCGTCTCATTGATAACTGTGTTCTCGCTATACCATGGGAACTGCAAAATTCATGCTTCAGTCTTTATCAGGCAGAAATATCAAGCATCTAGTTGATTAGTGGGTTCTCGCAATACCATTGAGATTAAAGGGTTCTGTCAATCGCTTAGGGACTGAAGAAGGAATTCTTCAGTATTTGTTATGCGAAAATAGCTATCGTCTAGTTGATTAATGGGTTCTTGCCATACCATAGGGACTGCAAAATGTTTGTATTAGTTTTTGTCAGGCAGAAATAGCAATCGTGTAATTGGTAAGTGGATTCAGGCAATACCTTAGAGACAGCAGTAGGTATGCTTCAGTCTTTGTTAGGCGATAATAGCAATCGTCTGATCGATTAGTGGGTTCTCGCTATATCATGGGGTTTGCAAAAGGAATACATTAGTATTTTGTCAGGCAAAAATAGCAATCGTGTAATTGATAAGTGGGAGCTGGAAATACTTTAGGGACTGCAACAAGTAAGCTCCAATGGTTGTTAGGCGATAATTGCAATGTCTAATTGATAAGTGGGTTCTCGCCATACCATAGGGTTTGCAAAAGGTATACATTAGTCTTTGTTAGGCAAAAATAGCAATCGTATAATTGATTCGTGGGTTCTGGTCCTAAAATGTACTGCCTTCTCGCCATACCATAGTGAGTGCTAAAGCCTTGCTTTAGTCTTTGTTAGGCGAAAATAGTAATCTTGTTATTGATTAGTGAGTTAGGTCAATACCTTAGGGACTGCAAAACGCATGCTTTAGTCTTTGTCAGGCATAAATAGCAATCGTCTTATTGATTAGTGGGTTCTGGAAATACCTTTGGGATTGCAAAGAGCAAGCTTCAATTATTGTTAGGCGATAACTGCAATCGTCTGATTGATTAGTGGGTTCTCGCTATACCATGGGGTAGGCAAAATATATACATTAGTCTTCGTCAGGCAAAATAGCAATCGTGAAATTGATGGGTGGGTTCTGGCAATAACTAAGGGAATGCAACAAGCAAGCTTCAATTTTTGTTAGGGGATTATAAAAATCGTCTAATTATTAAGTGGGTTTTCGCCATACCATAGGGTTTGCAAAAGATATGCATCAGTCTTTGTCAGGCAGAAATTGCAATCGTGTAATTGATTCGTGGGTTCTGGTACTGCCATAAGGACTGCTTTCTTGCCATACCATAGGGACTGCCAAAGGCATGCATTAGTCTTTGTCAAGCATATATAGTAATCATCTAATTGTTTAGTGTGTTAGGGCAATACCTTAGGAACTGCAAAAGGCATGCTTTAGTTTAGGTTAGGCGAAAATAGCAATCGTCTAATTGATGAGTGGGTTCTGGGAATAACTTAGGGACTGCAAATGGTATGCATTAGTCTTTGTCAAGCAGAAAAAACAATCGTCTAATTGATTAGTGGGTTCTGGGAATAACTAAGGGACTGAAAACAGCATGCTGAAGTCTACGTTCGTTGAAAATATCCATCATCTTATTGATAAGTGAGTTCTCGCTATATCATGGGAACAGTAAAATTCATGCTTCGGTCTTTATCAGGCAGAAATATCAATCGTCTAGTTGATTAGTGGGTTCTCGCTATACCATAGAGATTAGTGGGTTATTACAATCGCTTAGGGACTGAAGGAGGAATTCTTGAGTATTTGTTATGCGAAAATAGCTATCGTCTAGTTTATTAATGGGTTCTTGCCATACCATAGGGACTGCAAAAGGATTGTATTAGTTGTTGTCAGGCAGAAATAGCAATGCTGTAATTGATAAGTGGATTCTGGCAATATTTCAGAAAAAGCAGAAGGTATGCTTCCGTCTTTGTTAGGCGATAATAGCAATCGTCTGAATGATTAGTGGGTTCTCGCTATACTATGGGGTTTGCAAAAGGTATACATTAGTCTTTGTCATTCAGAAATAGCAATGGAGTAATTGACTCGTGGGTTTTGGTATTGAAATAAGTACTGCGTTCACGTCAATACATAGTGAATGCAAAAGCCATGCTTTAGTCTTTGTCAGCCGAAAATAGCTATCGTCTAATTGATGAGTGGGTTCTGGAAATACCTTTGGGATTGCAAAGAGCAAGCTATAATCATTGTTAGGCGATAATAGCAATCGTCTAGTTAATAAGTGGGTTCTCGCCATACCATAGGGTTTGCAAAAGATATACATTAGTCTCTGTTAGGAAAAAATAGCAATGGTATAATTGATTCGTGGGTTCTGGTACTGAAAAATTACTGCTTTCTCGCAATACCATAGTGAGTTCAAAAGCCATGGTTTAGTCTTTGTTAGGCGAAAATAGCAATCTTGTTATTGATTAGTGTGTTAGGCCAATACCTTAGGATCTGCAAAACGCATGCATTAGTCTTTGTCAGGCAGAAATAGCAATCGTGTAATTGATTCGTTGGTTCTGGTACTACCATAAGGAATGCTGCAGGCAGTAATAGCAATCGTATAATTGATTAGTGGGTTCTGGGAATAACTGATGGACTGCAAAATGTATGCAGTAGTCTTTGTGAGGCAGAAATAGCAATCGTCTAATTGATTAGTGGGTTCTGGGATTAACTTAGGGACTGAAAAATGCATGCTGATGTCTATGATAGGCGAAAATATCCATCGTATTATTGATAAGTGTGTTCTCGTTATACCATGGGAACTGTAAAATTAATGCTTCATCCTTTATCAGGCAGAAATATCAAGCATCTAGTTGATTAGTGGGTTCTCGAAATACCATAGAAATGAGTGGGTTCTGACAATCGCTTAAGGACTGAAGAAGGAATTCTTTAGTATTTGTTATGCGAAAATAAGCTATCGTCTAGTTGATTGATGGGTTCTTGCAATACCATAGGGACTGCAAAATTGTATTAGTTTTTGTCAGGCAGAAATAGCAATCGTGTAATTGATAAGTGGATTCTGGCAATACCTTAGAGACAGCAAATGGTATGCTTCAGTCTTTGTTAGGCGATTATTGCAATCGTCTGATTGATTAGTGGGTTCTCGCAATATCATGGGGTTTGCAAAAGGTATACATTAGTATTTGTCAGGCAGAAATAGCAATCGTGTAATTGATAAGTGGGAGCTGGCAATACTTTAGGGACTGCAACAAGTAAGCTTCAATGGTTGTTAGGCGTTAATTGCAATGTCTAATTAATAAGTGGGTTCTCGCCATACCATAGGGTTTGCAAAAGATATACATTAGTCTTTGTTAGGCCGAAATAGCAATCGTATAATTGATTCGTGGGTTCTGGTACTGAAAAAGTACTGCTTTCTCGCCATACCATAGTGAGTGCAAAAGCCATGCCTTAGTCTTTGTTAGGCAAAAATAGCAATCTTGTTATTGATTAGTGTGTTAGGCCAATACCTTAGGGACTGCAAAACGCATGCTTTAGTCTTTGTCAGGCAAAAATAGCAATCGTCTAATTGATTAGTGGGTTCTGGAAATACCTTTGGGATTGCAAAGAGCAAGCTTCAATCATTGTTAGGCGATAATAGCAATCGTCTGATTGATTAGTGGGTTCTCGATTTACCATGGGGTAGGCAAAACATATACATTAGTCTTCTTCAGGCAAAAATAGCAATCGTGTAATTGATTACTGGGTTCTGGCGATACTTTAGGGACTGCAACAAGCAAGCTTCAATTTTTGTTAGGCGATAATAGCAATCGTCTAATTAATTAGTGGGTTCTCGCCAAACCATAGGGTTTGCAAAAGGTATACATTAGTCTTTGTCGGGCAGAAATAGTAATCGTTTAATTGATTCGTGGGTTCTGGTGTTACCATAAGGACTGCAAAAGTCATGCTACAGTCCTTGCTAAGTGAAAATAGCAATAGTTTTATAGTTCAGTGCGGTCTCGTCATACTATATGGACTGCAATAGGCATGCTTCAGTCTTTGTCAGGCTGAAATAGCAATCGTCTAATTGATGAATGTGTTGTGGCAATAGCTCAGGGACTGCAAAAGGCATGCTTTAGTCATTGTTAGGCGAAAATAGCAATCTTGTTATGGATTAGTGGGTTCTGGTACTGAAATAAGTACTGCGTTCTCGCCTTTACATAGTGAATGCAAAAGCCATGCTTTAGTCTTTGTTAGGCGAAAATAGCAATCTTGTTATTGAAAAATGTGCTAGGGCAATACCTTAGGGACTGCAAAACGCATGCTCTAGTCTTTGTCAGGCGAAAAAAGCTATCGTCTAATAGATAAGTGGGTTCTGGAAATACCTTTCGGATTGCAAAGAGCAAGCTTCAATCATTGTTAGGCGAAAATAGCAATCGTCTGATTGATTAGTGGGTTCTCGCTTTACCAAGGGGTAGGCAAAACATATACATTGGTCTTCGTCAGGCAAAAATAGCAATCCTGTAATTGATTAGTGGATTCTGGCGATACCTTAGGGACTGCAACAAGCAAGCTTCAATTTTTGTTAGGCGATAATAGCAATCGTCTAATTAATTAGTGGGTTCTGGTGTTACCATAAGGACTGAAAAAGTCACACTACAGTCCGTGCTAAGTGAAAATAGCAATAGTCTTATAGTTCAGTGCGGTCTCGCCATACTATATGGACTGCAATAGGCATGCTTGAGTCTTTGACAGGAAGAAATAACAATCGTCTAATTGATGAATGGGTTGTGGCAATACCTCAGGGACTACAAATGGCATGCTTTAGTCATTGCATAAACAGCAATCATCTGATAGTTAAGTTGGTTCTCGCCATAACATAGGGACTGCAAAGGGTCATTAGTTTTTGTCATTCAAAAATAGCGATCGTAAGATTGATAAGTAGGTTCTTGCAATACCTTAGGTACTGTAAGAGGCACGCTTCGGTCTTTGTTAGGGAAAATGGCAATTGTCTAATTGATAAGTGGTTTCTTGCCTTACCATAGGTTAGTATAGATGATATGTAGGTTCCCGCCCTACCATAGGTATAACCAAAGGCATGCATTAGTATTTGTCAGGCAAAAATAGCAATCGTGTAATTGATAGGTGGATTCTGGCAATACCTTAGAGACAGCAGAAGGTATGCTTCAGTCTTTGTTAGGCGATAATAGCAACCTTCTGATTGATTAGTGGGTTCTCGCTATACCATGGGGTTTGCAAAATGTATACAATAGTATTTGTCAGGCAAAAATAGCAATCGTGTAAGTGATATGTGGGAGCTGGCAATACTTTAGGGACTGCAACAAGTAAGCTTCAATGGTTGTTAGGCGATGATTGCAATCGTCTAATTGATAAGTGGTTTCTTGCCTTACCATAGGTTAGTATAGATGATATGTAGGTTCCCGTCCTACCATAGGTATAACCAAAGGCATGCATTAGTATTTGTCAGGCAAAAATAGCAATCGTGTAATTGATAAGTGGATTCTGGCAATACCTTAGAGACAGCAGAAGGTATGCTTCAGTCTTTGTTAGGCGATAATAGCAACCTTCTGATTGATTAGTGGGTTCCCGCTATACCATGGGGTTTGCAAAATGTATACAATAGTAATCGTGTAAGTGATATGTGGGAGCTGGCAATACTTTAGGGACTGCAACAAGTAAGCTTCAATGGTTGTTAGGCGATGATTGCAATCGTCTAATTAATAAGTGGGTTCTTGCCATACCATAAGGTTTGCAAAAGGTATGCATTAGTCTTTGTCAGGCAAAAATAGCAATCGTGTAATTGATTCGTGGGTTCTGCTACTGAAATAAGTACTGCGTTCTTGCCATTACATAGTGAATGCAAAAGCCATGCTTAAGTCTTTGTTAGGCGAAAATAGCAAATATTGTTATTGATAAATGTGCTAGGGCAATACTTTAGGGACTGAAAACCGCATGCTTTAGTCTTTGTCAGATGAAAATAGCTATCGTCTAATTGATAATGGGTTCTGGAAATACCTTTGGGATTGCAAAGAGCAAGCTTCAATCATTGTTAGGCGATAATAGCAATCGTCTGATTGATTAGAGGGTTCTCGCTATTCCATTAGGTAGTCAAAATATATACATTAGTCTTTGTCAGGCTAAAAAAGCAATCGTGTAATTGATAAGTGTGTTCTAGCAATACCTTAGGGTCTGCAAAAGGCATCCTTCAGACCTTGTCAGGCAAAAATAGCAATCATCTAATTGATGAAGGGGTTCTGGCAATATCAAAGGGACTGCAAAAGGCATGCTTTAGTCTTTTTTAGACGAAAATATCAATCGCCCAATGGATTTGTGGCTTCTCGCCATACCATAGAGACTGCAAAAGGCATACATTTGTCTTTGTCACACTGAAATAACTATCGTCTAAATGATTAGTGGGTTCTCGCCATACATTAAGTAATGCAAATGGCATGCTTCTTCTCTCTAGCACGCATGGAAAATATACTGCTTATCTTAATCGTCAATCGAAAGAGTAACTCAAAATTTTTCATTATCATTCGACTATAGTTACGAATGTCATATTCTGCACAATAAAATGTATTACATTCCATCTATGGTAGTACCACAGAATCGCTATCGTATGTTGAGAATTGTGTTATCAGTCCTATATGGATTGAAATTTTGGAGCTGAATGTCTCCGCATTCAAAAAATTGGGTCCCTTCTGTTTTTACTCTCACTGATTTTGTTAGGAACTCCCTCTACAAGTTTGTCATAAAGATTGGGCGCATACAGAATGTTGAAGGATATTCTATTCTTCATTTTCATTGAATTTAAGAAATATACGTGATAGGTTACGCATAAGTTTGGGTTCCCAAAGGCTCCATACTTTCAGAAATCATTTTCAGGTCTTTTGAATTTCCCAATTTGTTGCATTATTTTATCAGGACACGCCTTATAAAATGACGACTGGAATAATCAAACTGTAATTTTATGATAATAGTAGTAATAACAACAAACTTTTCCGTTCATCAATCTTATCTTTTTTATTACGGTACTTCAAACAACGCGAAATAACTCTAGATTCATTATCCGTATTGAATTTTTGGAGGATTGAATGACAATTACAATGCTTCATTACTTGCTCAGTTTTGATTGAAGTATTTCAGATCCACAGAACCTTCCGAAAATAATAAATATCTTAAAAATCATATTTCTGAATTATTATATAAGTGAATAGATTCCAGGAAAACAGCAATGTTTTATACATAACTCATACAGAAAAATATTCGAAAATTAAATAGTTTCAATTTGAAATGTGAATTGTTTTTCAATAGGTTCTCGCTTTGATCCACAAAAAATATGAATCATCCATTTAATGGCCCTTTATCATTTAATAATTCGTTAAAATCTTTCTAATCGAATGAAAAATAGAAGAGTTATTGTGAGTGATGTTTTTAAGAAAACACCCTGTATATTACTCTACGAATAATATATTAGAATGAAAGTAAATATTGAGCAATTTAAAATGGATAGAGACTGAATGAGACTGTGTCTAAATTAAGTGCAAATCCTACCTGATTTCATTCGTATTCTTCAATAACTACTTCTCACTGCATTATTTCAAGTCGTTCTTGTATTTTATATTTCTGTTTTGTAGTATTGAATATTCATGAAAATAAAAAGGAGCTCATTACACCACCAAATCAATTTTTGTAGCGTGTTGACTCCATATAACTGTGAGAAATAAAAAAAATTAATGAAGTTATAATAAAGTGATTAACTTCAAATACTTGTAATTTTCGTTTTTATGTTCCGTTCGAATCTGGTTTCCCGATATTTAAATTTGTTGTTACAACTATCCGTAGTTTGTGAAGGTTGTAACGAAGTGATTTGCGTTTTAAGTTCAATTACCTGAGATTTTCGTTTCCATTTCATTTCATATTCCAATCTTGTTTCCTGATATTGAATTTTATTTTGATTGGGACTAATCTCCGTTTTTTGAGGTTACCCTAACTTGATAAGTAAATAATACTGAAACCGTCACTGAAGTGGAGTTATCCAATCACAGCTCGTGATCTAATGGCAATAGCTGGATGATGGGACCCTAGATTCGTGTAAGAGTCATGAAATTGATTCAATAAGTACATGCGTGATACTTCGATCAATTTTGAAAGTGGTAATCACCTCAATTGTTAGTTTAATGAACGATTCTTCCCAAAATTTGGAGAGTCGCTTTATTAGCTGACTATATGCCTTTGTTCGTGGTCTATACACGAGCATTAACCCGGCTGAGTTCTGCTGAGGATCCAGTATTGCGAGGTATAACGCTTTACCCGTGCTCAGGGTTACGGGCGAAGATCACAACGGTAGTGATGGCGGAGAAGTCAGTCTTTGGTACGGCCAATCTAGCGGAAGTGGCAATCCAGCTTTGGGAGAATCACAAAGCACCTGCAGCGTCTGACCCAGATTGGGCGGCTGCAAACAGCGACGGTTCCCAGAATGGGCGGCTGTGTCACACACTTGCCAACAAGCAGGGCAAGCGTGGCGTTTCAATGCCAAAACCTACGTATTCAAACTGGAAATGTCAAAATCTAAAACACTATCACCCCAGGTGAGTAGAGCTGTAAGCTCACAATCTCACATTGACAGATCAGTCAGCCACGTGGCCCATGGATTCTGGAGGGAGGTTTGGCAAAGTCATGAAAGTCATGAAAAAATGAGACTAAGAAACACCGCATATCTGTTGCCACATATAGCATACGCACAATGAGAATGGAAGAGCATCTTGTGGAATTACAATGTGAATTGAAACAAATAAAATGGAATGTCATTGTACTGTCGGAAACACGCCTACCCATACAAAAAACTTCAACGCTGAAGTCAGGTCGTATACTTTATCAGAGAAACTCCGATATCAATAATCATACTGGAGGAGTAGGTTTCTTTGTAAACAAGAACATAAAAGACAAAGTATCCAAATTCTGCACTGTTTCTGATCGAGTCATATATCTTACATTGACGTTAAACAAGCGTTATGCAGTACAAATAATTAACAAATATGCACTAGCAAGTACATCGGAAGATGGAGAGGTAGAACTGCTATATGAAGAGATATCGATTGAAAGACGAGCAGAAAACACGTACTTCACGATCAAAATTGTGGATTTCAACGCCAAAATCGGCAAGAAGACGCAGATATAGAAAACATCAGTGAAAGCGGCCTAGGAATAAGGAACGATAGGGGGGAAATGCTCGTGAATTTTTTCTTGAAAGAGAACCTTTACTGTCTAAATACATTTTTAAAGAACCTCCTCAACGCAAATGGACCTGGAGAAGCCCAGATAATTCCATAAACAACGAGATCGATTACATACTTTCAGACAACCGAAGAAACCGTAGTGAAGTGTCCGTTCTTAATAAACTAGACATAGGGAGTAAATGAGATAAAAACACAAGGTTTAACTTTAATCTACACTTTATTTGAAAAAAATTCGACGACGTTTCGCTGACACAGCAGCTTTATCAAGAATGACAAACAGATTGAAGAGTATGGTATTATAAACAAATCGTAGAACAAGTTGGATGAATAACAGGAAAATCCACACCAAGCCATTGTACAGTTAGTATGGAAGGTAATAAAAACTAATTAAACAAGTTAAGTAGGGTAAATAATTTACATCTACCTGTTCATTCAAAAGCTTGTCCGAATGTTTGTATCTATTTATTTCTAATGCTTCTAGTAGATTTAATTTCAAACTTTTGATTTTATATGTAATATGTCAAAGTTTTTATTGAATGAATGGTTTTCTTTTATTAAGTGGTTTGAATAATTTGAATCAGATTTATTTTTATCGAAGCTAAGTTTATGTTCAGATGTTCTTATGCCAAAACTCCTATAGGTCCTACCGATATAAATTTCATCACAAGAACCGCAATTGAGTTTATAGATTCCTGATTTACTTGATTTTTCAACACGAGATTTATTATTTTTAATATGTTTACCTAAGTTATTAGAAGTTTCGAAAGTTATATTAAGACTTTGTTTGACGAGAAAGGATTCAATATTTGTACTTGCAGAACCGCAGAATGTTAAACTGTTGAATATTTTATAGTCTTTATGAATAGGATATACTTCATTTATTTCTTTCTGATACAGTTTTTACGAATGATTAGATCTATCATATCCGGATTATATGAATTATTAATGGCTATCTGATGATGTTTAACTCTTTATTTAAATCTTCTACTGATGAAGGTAAATTGAGTAACCGATGAACCATGCTGTTTAAAGCTTCAACTTTGTGTTGAATTGGATGTAATGAGTAGTTATGTATAATTGTATCAGTATGTGTTGGTTAACGAAAGAACGAAAAAACATGATTATTATTTTGTTTAGTGATTTTCAAGTCCAAAAATTAATGGAATCGTTCTGTTCAATTTCTATCGTGAATTTAATGTTCAAATGCATGGAATTAATGAAATTAAGAAATAAGTCTAATTGACGAGTAGTTCCAATGAAACATACTAAGATGTCGTCAACATATCTATACCAATAAAGAAATTTGGAAATGAGTGGATGTGTATGAATTTTCTGTTCAATATTATTCATAAAAATCTCTGCTAGAAGTGGACTCAAAGGATTTCCCATGATCAAACCGTCTTCACTACTGTAATAGATGTTGTTGAAGGAAAATAATTCTGTTCAATGCAAACGTCCAACAGATTCAATATTTCTGATTTAATTATGTAGTTAACATGATTCGAATTCAACATGTTTTCGATTAATATTTTGACATCACCTGGAGGAACACTTGGGTATAAATTCTCAACATCAAACGAAATAAGTTTTGCGTTAGGTGGTAGGTTAACGTTTTTTATGTTATTAATCAATTCGAAAGAAATTTTTATAGAAAATTTTGATTTGAATGAACAATAATTTTTAATGATATCTATAAGGTAGTGCGACAATTTCACGGCTGGGGCTGTAACGTAAGATACGACTGGTCTAACGGGGTTATTTACTTTATGCAATTTAATGAGTGAATACAGTTGAGGTGGTTGAGGGTTTGGTAAAATTAATTTGTATTTATCTATTGCTTTAATTAAAGATTTTGCGTCATTTATTGCAATTTTAATATTTTTCTGGAATTTAATAGTTGGATCTTTGTTTAAAATTGTATAGTTTCCGGACGAAATGAAATTTAGAGTTTTAAATAGGTAGTCATTTTTATTTAACGCAATAACAGTAATACCCTTATCTGCTTTTGTAAAAATAACTTCATTTAGTTGAGATTTTTGTTTGATGGCCTTTAAAATATTTTGTTCTTTACTCGGTTTAAAGTCAGCTAATGATTCATTTTTTGTAATGTTAGATGCTAAATATTTAAGATGAGTGTTATTAGGAATATTTTTCAGAGAAATTTCAGTATCTATGCCAAGTTCCTCTAAATCAGATTTTATCTTGTTTGATTTAATATTGTGTTTGAAACCTTTCTCCAAGAGATTAGTTACATCAGTTGTGAAATTAGTATGAGAAAGGTTAACGAATCTATCAAAAATTGATAGAAAATTTAGTTTTACGTGGAGTAGGTTTCGGTTTTCGTGACACGAGAAACTTTAATTTGCGGTATTGGATGGTATATTTATTATGTATTATTGATCTAATTTTGAATCTATTATTGTAATGTAATGAATCGAAATTGGAAATGAGTGGATGTGTATGAATTTTCTGTTCAATATTATTCATAAAAATCTCTGCTAAAAGTGGGCTCATAGGATTTCCCATGATCAAACCATTTTCACTACTGTAATAGATGTTGTTGAAAGAAAAATAATTTTGTTCAATGCAAACGTCCAACAGATTCAATATTTCTGATTTAATTAACTTTCGAAACTTCTAATATCTTAGGTAAACATATTAAAAATAATAAATCTCGTGTTGAAAAATCAAGTAAATCAGGAATCTATAAACTCAATTGCGGTTCTTGTGATGAAATTTATATCGGTAGGACCTATAGGAGTTTTGGCATAAGAACATCTGAACATAAACTTAGCTTCGATAAAAATAAATCTGATTCAAATTATTCAAACCACTTAATAAAAGAAAACCATTCATTCAATAAAAACTTTGACATATTACATATAAAATCAAAAAGTTTGAAATTAAATCTACTAGAAGCATTAGAAATAAATATCAATCTCACATTGACAGATCAGTCAGCCACGTGGCCCATGGATTCTGGAGGGAGGTTTGGCAAAGTCATGAAAGTCATGAAAAAATGAGACTAAGAAACACCGCATATCTGTTGCCACATATAGCATACGCACAATGAGAATGGAAGAGCATCTTGTGGAATTACAATGTGAATTGAAACAAATAAAATGGAATGTCATTGTACTGTCGGAAACACGCCTACCCATACAAAAAACTTCAACGCTGAAGTCAGGTCGTATACTTTATCAGAGAAACTCCGATATCAATAATCATACTGGAGGAGTAGGTTTCTTTGTAAACAAGAACATAAAAGACAAAGTATCCAAATTCTGCACTGTTTCTGATCGAGTCATATATCTTACATTGACGTTAAACAAGCGTTATGCAGTACAAATAATTAACAAATATGCACTAGCAAGTACATCGGAAGATGGAGAGGTAGAACTGCTATATGAAGAGATATCGATTGAAAGACGAGCAGAAAACACGTACTTCACGATCAAAATTGTGGATTTCAACGCCAAAATCGGCAAGAAGACGCAGATATAGAAAACATCAGTGAAAGCGGCCTAGGAATAAGGAACGATAGGGGGGAAATGCTCGTGAATTTTTTCTTGAAAGAGAACCTTTACTGTCTAAATACATTTTTTAAAGAACCTCCTCAACGCAAATGGACCTGGAGAAGCCCAGATAATTCCATAAACAATGAGATCGATTACATACTTTCAGACAACCGAAGAAACCGTAGTGAAGTGTCCGTTCTTAATAAACTAGACATAGGGAGTAAATGAGATAAAAAACACAAGGTTTAACTTTAATCTACACTTTATTTGAAAAAAAATTCGACGACGTTTCGCTGACACAGCAGCTTTATCAAGAATGACAAACAGATTGAAGAGTATGGTATTATAAACAAATCGTAGAACAAGTTGGATGAATAACAGGAAAATCCACACCAAGCCATTGTACAGTTAGTATGGAAGGTAATAAAACTAATTAAACAAGTTAAGTAGGGGTAAATAATTTACATCTACCTGTTCATTCAAAAGCTTGTCCGAATGTTTGTATCTATTTATTTCTAATGCTTCTAGTAGATTTAATTTCAAACTTTTGATTTTATATGTAATATGTCAAAGTTTTTATTGAATGAATGGTTTTCTTTTATTAAGTGGTTTGAATAATTTGAATCAGATTTATTTTTATCGAAGCTAAGTTTATGTTCAGATGTTCTTATGCCAAAACTCCTATAGGTCCTACCGATATAAATTTCATCACAAGAACCGCAATTGAGTTTATAGATTCCTGATTTACTTGATTTTTCAACACGAGATTTATTATTTTTAATATGTTTACCTAAGTTATTAGAAGTTTCGAAAGTTATATTAAGACTTTGTTTGACGAGAAAGGATTCAATATTTGTACTTGCAGAACCGCAGAATGTTAAACTGTTGAATATTTTATAGTCTTTATGAATAGGATATACTTCATTTATTTCTTTCTGATACAGTTTTTACGAATGATTAGATCTATCATATCCGGATTATATGAATTATTAATGGCTATCTGATGATGTTTAACTCTTTATTTAAATCTTCTACTGATGAAGGTAAATTGAGTAACCGATGAACCATGCTGTTTAAAGCTTCAACTTTGTGTTGAATTGGATGTAATGAGTAGTTATGTATAATTGTATCAGTATGTGTTGGTTAACCAAAGAACGAAAAACATGATTATTATTTTGTTTAGTGATTTTCAAGTCCAAAAATTAATGGAATCGTTCTGTTCAATTTCTATCGTGAATTTAATGTTCAAATGCATGGAATTAATGAAATTAAGAAATAAGTCTAATTGACGAGTAGTTCAATGAAACATACTAAGATGTCGTCAACATATCTATACCAATAAAGAAATTTGGAAATGAGTGGATGTGTATGAATTTTCTGTTCAATATTATTCATAAAATCTCTGCTAGAAGTGGACTCAAAGGATTTCCCATGATCAAACCGTCTTCACTACTGTAATAGATGTTGTTGAAGGAAAAATAATTCTGTTCAATGCAAACGTCCAACAGATTCAATATTTCTGATTTAATTATGTAGTTAACATGATTCGAATTCAACATGTTTTCGATTAATATTTTGACATCACCTGGAGGAACACTTGGGTATAAATTCTCAACATCAAACGAAATAAGTTTTGCGTTAGGTGGTAGGTTAACGTTTTTATGTTATTAATCAATTCGAAAGAAATTTTATAGAAAATTTTGATTTGAATGAACAATAATTTTAATGATATCTATAAGGTAGTGCGACAATTTCACGGCTGGGGCTGTAACGTAAGATACGACTGGTCTAACGGGGTTATTTACTTTATGCAATTTAATGAGTGAATACAGTTGAGGTGGTTGAGGGTTTGGTAAAATTAATTTGTATTTATCTATTGCTTTAATTAAAGATTTTGCGTCATTTATTGCAATTTTAATATTTTTCTGGAATTTAATAGTTGGATCTTTGTTTAAAATTGTATAGTTTCCGGACGAAATGAAATTTAGAGTTTTAAATAGGTAGTCATTTTATTTAACGCAATAACAGTAATACCCTTATCTGCTTTTGTAAAAATAACTTCATTTAGTTGAGATTTTTGTTTGATGGCCTTTAAAATATTTTGTTCTTTACTCGGTTTAAAGTCAGCTAATGATTCATTTTTGTAATGTTAGATGCTAAATATTTAAGATGAGTGTTATTAGGAATATTTTTCAGAGAAATTTCAGTATCTATGCCAAGTTCCTCTAAATCAGATTTTATCTTGTTTGATTTAATATTGTGTTTGAAACCTTTCTCCAAGAGATTAGTTACATCAGTTGTGAAATTAGTATGAGAAAGGTTAACGAATCTATCAAAAATTGATAGAAAATTTAGTTTTACGTGGAGTAGGTTTCGGTTTTCGTGACACGAGAAACTTTAATTTGCGGTATTGGATGGTATATTTATTATGTATTATTGATCTAATTTTGAATCTATTATTGTAATGTAATGAATCGAAATTGGAAATGAGTGGATGTGTATGAATTTTCTGTTCAATATTATTCATAAAATCTCTGCTAAAAGTGGGCTCATAGGATTTCCCATGATCAAACCATTTTCACTACTGTAATAGATGTTGTTGAAAGAAAAATAATTTTGTTCAATGCAAACGTCCAACAGATTCAATATTTCTGATTTAATTAACTTTCGAAACTTCTAATATCTTAGGTAAACATATTAAAAATAATAAATCTCGTGTTGAAAAATCAAGTAAATCAGGAATCTATAAACTCAATTGCGGTTCTTGTGATGAAATTTATATCGGTAGGACCTTTAGGAGTTTTGGCATAAGAACATCTGAACATAAACGTAGCTTCGATAAAAATAAATCTGATTCAAATTATTCAAACCACTTAATAGAAAACTTTGACATATTACATATAAAATCAAAAGTTTAAAATTAGATCTACTAGGAGCATTAGAAATAAATAGATACAAACATTCGGACAAGCTTCTGAATGAGCAGGTAGATGTAAATTATTCACCCCTACTTAACTTGTTTAATTAGTTTTTATTACCTTCCATACTAACTGTACAATGGCTCGGTGTGGATTTTCCTGTTATTCATCCAACTTGTTCTACGATTTGTTTATAATACCATTCTCTTCAATCTGTTTGTCATTCTTGATAAAGCTGCTGTGTCAGCAAAACGTCATCGAATTTTTTTTCAAATAAAGTGTAGATTAAAGTTAAACCTTGTGTTTTTTATCTCATTTATATCATAGATCTACATCAAGTAACGGCCTCCACAATTCAAAAACATAGGGAGTGATCACAGAGTAGACCAAGCTTCTTTTCGGTTCGATATTAGACGAGAGAGAAAAAAGATCTTTAAAAAACCTAAATTCCCAACAATCGATCAGCTCGGTGCAAGGAATGCCGAATACCAAGCAGAAATAGCAAGAACGCTACAGCCAGAAGAAACAAATATAAGAATGGATATTGAACAAATAAACCAACAAATAAAATCAAGTGCCGCCGCAGCTACAAAGAAAATATGCTTCAAAATAAGGAAGCTCAAAGAGTCGAAGCTCACTACTGCTACAGTCTTACTGATGGACCAAAGAAGGGGACTTGAAAAAAGAACGAAAGAACGCAGGACATTGTATAAAAGAGGTGAAAAAGCCATGCGCAGAGACCTGGGAGCACACAAAACTAGAAAGATCCAGGAAACGATCGAAAAGAATGCTTATATGAGAGTTCTCAGATCAAAACTCTCAAATGGAAAAACAAAGTTGACAAAGTTGAAAAACAAACAAGGAATAAGAGTATCCAATATAGAACAAATATCTCAAATAAAGGAATAGCCTTAATGCGACCTCTACACATCCAAGTCCCCAATTGTTATTGACACATAGAGTTCAGTATTAAATGTGGGATCAGAGGACCTGTCAGATATATGCCCTATTGAAATTAGAAGTGCACCTAAAAGTATAAAAACTGGAAAGTGTCCGGGAGAGGACCATGTCACTGCTGAAATGCTGATACTTGGTGGAGGTCGCATAGAAAAACTCATTCAAATTCTAATGAACAAATGTATGCAAGAATGTTAGCTTTCAGAAGAATGTTACAATGCAGAAGTCATGCTGCTATTCAAGAAAGGAGACATCAGTAACATCGAGAACTATCGCCGTATTAGTCTGTTATCACACCTCTATAAACTTTTCATGGGAATCCTAACAAAACCTCTAACGAAGAAACTAGATTTATATCAGCCACCAGAGCAAACAAATATATCTAGAATATAAGAACCATCCGACACCAGAGAACCGAAACAGATACATAGATATAAGAAATAAGGTGAATAACAGAGTTCGGGAAATTAAAGAAGAATACTGGCAGAGATTTTGTGCTGAAATGGAAGTGGATATATACGGAGCGCAAAAACGAATTTGGAAATTATTAAGGGGTATGAACAAGGACACCAATGAAACTATACAACTGAAAACAGTCACAAACGAAACATGAGAAAAATACTTTAAAAATTTTTACATCGAACCAGAATATGAAGAAGAACCCCTAGGAGAAGACTTTGAAAACGACATTATAAATGAACCGGTAACAATCACGAAAGACCAAGTAGTTATGGCAATAAGTAAACTTAAAAATAGGAAAGCTCCAAATGAATATAAGATAACAAATGAGATGATCAAGTATGGCGGAGAAGCCATGAGAGAAGAGTACACAAAACTGTTTAACATCATGATTCAATACGAAAAAATACCACAAGAATGGAAAAGAAGTGTAACAGTGCCTATCTTCAAAAAAGGAGACAAAACAAATCCTGCCAACTATCGCGGAATAACCTTATTGAGCATCTCTTTGAAACTGCTTACAAAGATTCTTGCCGATGACATAACGTCAACAATGCCAATCAGCGAAGAGTAACAAGGCTTTCGGAAAAACCGGTCCACGGTCGATGCACTATTTATAACAAGGCAATTAGTAGAAAAGTCTCTTGAATATAACACTCCAGCATATCTTTGTTTCATAGACTTAACGAAGGCCTTCGACAGAGCCCAACTGAAGGATGTAATCAAGATACTGGAAAACAAAGAGGTACCCAAAAATATATAAGACTCATAAAAGATCTGAACACTAATACAACAACGCAAATACGAACAAACCACACCCTAACGCAGCATTTCGAACAACGTCGGGCATCCGCCAAGGTGATAGTCTTAGCCCTCTACTATTTAATACTGTTATGGACGAACTTGTAGAGACCGTTGAAAACTTGGGACTAGGATACCGCATGGGAACCTACAAAATTAACATCTTATGCTATGCCGATGACGCCGTACTCATTGCAGAATCAGAAGACGACCTACAAAGAATGTTATACGCCTTTAGCAAACGCGCAAAACATTTCAATATGGAAATCTCAACAAGTAAGACAAAATGCATGACCATAGCTAAGGAACCTCTGCGCTGCAAGTTAACAATAGACAACACCACAATAGACCAAGTCATGTCATTCGAATACTTAGGGTGCAAAATAACAAGTACAGGATACCTTGAAGATGAAGTGAGGCGACAAGTGAACAAAGCAGCTGCAGTATCGGGACATCTTAAACAACCAATTTGGAGAAATAAACACCTCAGTATACCATGCAAATCCAGAATCTACAAAACATGTGAGCGACCAATTATGACATACGGGGCAGAAACAAGAGCGGAAACGTCGGTAACAAAGAGGATACTAAGAACAACAGAAATGAAAACGCTAAGAACTATAACCGTTTACACATTGAATGACAGACAAAGAAATACCGACATAAGGGAAAAATATGAAACAGACGATATTGTAAGATGGGTAAGAAAAAAAAGAAGAGAATGGAACCTGCATGTAAACAGAATGACCACAGATAGAATAGCCAAAATCATATATAACAAACATACCACACGGAAGAAGACCCGTTGGACGACCACCAAAACGATGGCGGGACAGTTGGCAATCAACTTCACAAGAACTGCTGCAGGGAAACCGGAACTGAACAGGCGCTACGCCTTCTACACGGTGAAGAAGAAGAAGAAGACCAGAGCAAACTGCCTTTAAGAGTGATTACAGCACCATAGACCATCTGCAGACATTGCGTACACTATTGGAAAAACAACTGAGTACAATATATCTATCTATTTGGCATTTGTAGACTATCATAAAGCGTTCGACTCGATAGAGACATGATCCTTTCTAAATGCTATAAATAATGCTAGAATTACATATCCTGAAAAATACCGATATCCCAATCAACTTAAGGAAATGAGTTCACGACTCCTGTATCTTACCTGCGGCTACATACGTTTTTGAAACGATGACAATAACGAAGACCGAGTAAGGAACGAAGAAATCAGGCGAAGAACGTGAGTCTCAGATATTATAAAAGAATAGCTGAGTTGAAATGGAGGTGGGTAGGTCACGTTGTAAGGCAGGACAGAGAGAGATAGACCCTGAGATTTATTCAATGGAGGCCTAGAGAGACCAAGCGAAGTAGAGGCAGATCGCAAAGACGTTGGATCGACGATATAAAAGACCAAGTCGGAGGACAGTGGTTAAGAATAGCACAAGACATAGATGAATGGAAGCGACACGGAGAGGCCGATGTTCAGAAAAGGAAGAAGGCTGACAAAGAAGATGAAAAATATCCATATATTTCTTGATTTTAATCTAACTGAATTTGATTATCAGTTGCTAATACTGTATTGTGTACACGTATATCTATCTGCAAACCATTTTGTATAGTTTATCTGAATTTAAAATTGCAAGAAAAAGACGTTCATTTGCCAGAATTATTCAATAAATTCATATTGAAATCACAATGGTATGTTATGTATTTTAAAGCAGCTTAAAATCATTCGAAAGCGTAAAAATCGTTAATTCTTGCAAATTTTGATGAGAAATCGAGGGAAAACAATATTCGAAGTTATTCCCGATAGTTATTGAACATCCTTTCGTAGCCACGATCGCAGGCGCCACATGGTATTTTCACAAACAACAATCCCTGCGTCACGACGAAGTAACACGTTTCGAAGTGAATTATGAATTATCAATTTTTAATTATTTAGTAGAAAACTAGTGAGCCCATCAAGATCACTTTTTATATCTAAATAGCCAATATACTATACACCTAATATACTGAACGCCTTTTCATATCCAACTCAATCTATGATGAACACCTCATTATATTCACTTCATTATTCATATTTTTACTTAATAGTTCTTTATAGTACATGGAAATCTCTCATATATTACCTCAGTCATCCTTAGGGTAACGCACCTTTCAGTATTGTTTTATGGATACTGACTCATCAACTACACAACTTTCAACACTATTCACTTCTATCCCAATTCAAAAGGAAACATTCAATTTGAAATTCCCAACTTTCTCCAACTGAGCTAGCATAAGATGAAATTAAAAACATTTCAATATTGATCGAAAAAACAAATTGTTCAATCACCCTTTAGGCATAGAAATTTAATCATCAACAACTCTGAGAATAATTCACTATATTCCAAATTTTTAGTTCCAAAAGTATCAAATATATACTTCAGAAAGATCAATATATGCAGATCTATAGTTTCAAATTTTAATTTTCACCCAACAGTTCTGATCCGTATTAGATCAGATAAGAATCAAATAAGATTCATGAATTATAATAAACAACAAATATGAGCTCGAAGCAGCTAGGTGGAAGAATTACTTCTCAAGTATATTAATGGAATAGAAAATAAAAGTTCTTCTCAAATTAAAATTTCTTGGGAGTATCCAAAATACAAAAGCGAGAAATTAGTAATGAAGTAAAGGAATACTACTCAATACATAACTTTTTCGTATAAATTAAAATTGACCAAAATTCACACAATTTGCTTACCAGAAAGAACAGACATCTTTTGAATTGCAGTGTTCTTGTCGAAAGCAGATATAAGATCCTTAAATTTGTAAATAACATTAGAGACCCTCATATACATGACAATTATTTTAACTATATATCAGATTCTGTGAAACTGTTTCTTGTAACTGTTAATTTCCTAGATCCTTTAACGTCGAGTTGGCAGTTGGTTTCGAGCAGTCAGATTCTTATAAACTTGCTCTTTGATATATGAAATTTCAATTCTTCAATTTTACTTCTCTTCAATTCATTTTCTTGTGAAACTTTATGAAATACTATGAAATGAAAATGAAAGGACGCATTAAAACAACTTTATATTTCCATATTACGTGATGAACATAGTCATTTTACACAATTATATAAAATACCTATAGTATAACTACCTATTACAAAATTGTCCATTTGCATAGCAATTTCCAGGAAGTAGTTGAATTTTTTCCAAAACATGATTCACATAAGCAGCTGTATGTTTTCTGTGACTTTCATAAATCTTGAATTGAAAGTTGTGGTTGTAAAAATAAAACTTCATATGCAACTTCTACATATTTGAACATCATGTTTCCTACTATCAGACACCTATAGCAGATAAACTTTCAACTTCAAATCAATGAGGAATTCCTGTCATTCGTTCAACAACCTTGATAAAATTTACTGAGAAACAGTAACTATGAGTTACGAATAGAAGGAACTCACAATAATTGCCTTGTGTGCAAATTTGAGATCTTATTTTCTTTGGTTCGAACTTGGACATTGTCAAACACATTGAATCTCATTAACTTCTACATTTGCATAATTGTAGAATAGAAACGTACTTCCTCTTGAATAAACCAAAACAAAATCGGCAAGAAGAAGCATATAAATTGACATCCAGCTTGGAAATATTTTAATACAGATATAGTCTTTAGTGGATAGCTTTCAATATTCATATGATACATACTCTAAATGACCTAACGAAAACTTTATCGAGTTTCTTCCAGAAAATATATTATTATACAAAAGAGCTCAATACCTATTAATAGCAACTCAAAGTATATCCCATCATTTTGTAAGATCCTCCAATTAATTCGTTAAAAATCCTAGTAATTTCAGGACATTTTTCAACGCATAGAGATGAGATAAAAAACACAAGGTTTAACTTTAATCTACACTTTATTTGAAAAAATTCGACGACGTTTCGCTGACATAGCAGCTTTATCAAGAATGACAAACAGAATGAAGAGTATGGTATTATAAACAAATCGTAGAACAAGTTGGATGAATAACAGGAAAATCCACATCGAGCCATTGTACAGTTAGTATGAAAGGTAATAAAACTTATTAAACAGGTTAAGTAGGGGTGAAAAATTCACATCTACTTGCTCATTCAAAAGCTTGTCCGAATGTTTGTATCTATTTATTTCTAATGCTTCTAGGAGATCTAATTTTGAACTTTTGATTTATATGTAATATGTCAAAGTTTTTATTGAATGAATGGTTTACTTTTATTAGGTGGTTTGAATAATTTGAATCAGATTTATTTTTATCGAAGCTACGTTTATGTTCAGATGTTCTTATGCCAAAACTCCTATAGGTCCTACCGATATAAATTTTATCACAAGAACCGCAATTGAGTTTATAGATTCCTGATATACTTGATTTTTCAACACGAGATTTATTATTTTTAATATGTTTACCTAAGTTATTAGAAGTTTTGAAAGTTATATTAAAGAGAAGCTTTCAATCAGTCACCTCAGAAAGCAAAACAGATCTAAGAGAGTCACAACTTACACAAAATATAACGCTCCTCATTAATTGATACCAAACATTTTAAAATTCTTCTTCTTCTTATTCTTTTGAATAGACCTATTGGTCTGTTGCTTGCCGAAGCCGTCTCTGGATGGTTTCTTGCGAGGTGGACTGCCAGCTTTCTTGCCACCTTTTTGGGAGTCTTCCTGGTGGGCGTTTTCCATTTGGTTTGCTCTCCATCATTATGCGCGGTAATCTGTTTTCGTACCATTCTCTTCGTCTTTGTCTGCCCCATCTGACTATGTCTACTATGCCGCAATGAACTCGTATGTCTGTGTTTCTTATCCTGTCCAGTCTGGTCTTTCGTAGGATAGTTCTTAGGGTTTTCATTTCAGCCGCGTGTAGCATACTTTTAGTTTTGTTTTTGTCTTCGCGTGCTTCTATGCCGTAAGTCATGATAGTTCTGATGCAAGTCTTATAGATCTTCATATTTCTATGTATTCCATTGTGCTGGTTTGTCCATATCACATCTCTAAGACACCCTGACAGAGCTGCTGCTTTAGTTATGAGACTTCTTACTTCCTTTGCCGGATCGTGGTAGCTGCAGATGTCCATGCCTAGATATTTAAAGATATTGATTTGCTCGATTGACTTGTCTTCCACAACCACTTTACACCTGACAGGTTCTCTGGAGAATGTCATGGCTTTAGTTTGTGATATTGAAATTACCATGTAGAGTTGTTGGCTGACTTGATAGAATTTAAAAAGCTGTCTCTGAAGATCGTTCTCCGTTTCTGCTATAATAGCTGCGTCGTCAGCATAGCAGACCACAGATATTTCAGAGTGGCCCATTCTGTATCCCATAATATATAATTTAGATAATAATCTGCTTAAGTTGGGGCCGCTTAAGAATGGAGTAGTTATGTTCAATTTAGAAAATTAGTTACTGATTTTGTTAGAGAGTTCGCGGTGTATCTTTTTTCCGGGGTTTCTACTATGCTATATAGTAATTGAAAGGTAATACGTTGTTCTTTGTTTGATGATTGTATTTAGAAAATGTCGTGGTATGTTGTTATTTGAAGCAATTTTTCTGATGATACTAAGTTCACTTTGAAAATTTTCTTTCGAAAGGGAAAATGAGTAAGCTCTATGAATTATAGAGTTATATGCAGCTAGTTTGTGGCTTAAATAACTGAACGAGTCCATTGAAATCGATGGGTCTATGAATGTTTCATTTGTGTAAATTTCATAAGTGAGTTGGTGATTTGAATTTGTAATGGTTGAGTCGAGGAAATTAATTGAGTTTTTTTTTTCTAATTCAGAAGTGAAGCTGATGCGGCAATTTATTTTACTTAGGAATTATAAAAATTGCTGAATTTGTCTGTTTGAACCACGAAAGCCAATTAAAATGTCATCTACATATCTGTACCGGAAATTCATGTGTTTTTTGGCGAAATCTGTGTTTAATATTGAGTTTTTCCCTAAATTGTTTATGAAAATGTCAGCTAGTAGAGGGCTAAGAGGTGAACCAATTGGAAGACCTGAATTTTGTTTAAAGAATTTAGATTGAAATTGAAAGTAACTTTGAGATAGGCATATTTGAAGACGATTGCTAAATTCATTAGTGACATATGGCGCTGTGTTAGACTCGGATGAGATATCTGTAACAAGAGGAAGACACTCATTCGTTGGAATATTCGGGTACATATTTTTTACATCGAAAGAGACTAACTCAATATCTTGGGCGATTGTGAGATTTGAAAGTTTATGTATGAGATCTACAGAATTAGAGATAGTGTATTGTGCTTGAAAATTCTAGAGGTCTAGAAATTTTTGATTCAAGAAGTTTGCTAGTTTACCTGCTGGTGTGTTTATATATGACACTAAAGGTCTTGCAGATTTTAAATCCTTATGTAGTTTAATCAATCCGTACAATTTTGGAGCTTGAATATTCATCGGAATCAGTTTCCTCTTCTCCCATTCTATGTGTGCTAGGTGTTCTGACAAGCTTAGCTCTTCTGTGATCTCTATTGTGAAAATTTTGGTTGGATCTTTTGGTATTTCGGTGATATCCATTATTTTCAGTTCATCCTGCATCTTTTCTTTAGTCATTATGAAATCTTCGGCTTGGATATTGCTTGATATGGACTTTATTATTTTCATCTGATTCTGATTGTTAATTTCTATGTAAGATTTTACTGATAATTTCTGTGAGCTCTGCTTGCACTCCGGTTATTTACTTGTATGTTTTGAATTTGCCGTTTTCCGAGGTGAATCTTGGTCCTTCGTTCAGCAGATCCAGTTCAACTTCATCAAAGAATTTGTTCCATAGATTTATGAGTCTAGGATAAAAAGTGATATCTAATCGGTCGATAATTTTCGAATTTTTGTTTTCTGAGGTTGAAAGTTTTTTATGCAGGTTTTCGTAATTTTCTTTTGAAATCTCACTTATTTACATATTAATTTTATATTCAACGCACTCAAATTCAATATTATGTAAAATATAAAATAATTCGTCCTGAACTGATTCGATGTGAAGTCTTATATTATCACGTACCTTATACCACTTTTTAATTTCTTCCTTGAGCCAGAGAAGTTCCATTTTCGGTTTAATTTTAGAGGTTGTTTCATTATTAATACACATTTTGAACTTGATATATTTAGAATCACTTTCTGCTGCAGACACTCTTTGTTGAACTACAAATTCCAGAAAGTTCTAATTCATAGTTTTGATGATCTATTTATTTTATGGAAATTATTTTTTGAAGTGAAACGAAATTAGACACTTCCGTTACTTTTCCACAATTTATTCAATAATCACGGCCGGTTTCGACACTACGGTTATTTTCAAGTGAATAACAATATAATACATGAGTAGGCAAGTACAAGTACAGAATGAAATTTATCCTAAATATTGAGTTGTGGGGATCCACTATGCTCTAGTTGGCTGTTGAGAGTAACAAATTGTGGTTTTTTTTTTAACAAACTATATAGAAGCCGACAATTTATTACCCCTCAACAGCCAACTAGAGCATAATGGATACCCACTACTCAATATTTAGAATAAATTTCATTCTGTACTTGTACTTGCCTACTCATGTATTATAATATTATTCACTTGAAAATGACCGTAGGGACGAAACCGGTCGTGATTATTGAATAAATTGTGGAAGAGTGACAAAAGTGTGTCATTTCGTTTCACTTTGAAACAAGTTACTATATTTCAGTTATCATTAATTTATTGATGTAACGAATAAAAAAATTCATTGATTGGATCGGTTTTGGACATACGTCCATTCTCAACAACAAGCAAATAAAAACTGAATACTCGAACAACACAGGAACTAACATCAATATAATGCTAGTAGAGTTCACAGTAACTTACTTACATAATGGCGATTGGTAAGTGATTAAGTCGACTTGGTCGTTAAGGAGCTTAACTCTTTCTACCCTAGATGCTGTGAAAATTTCCATGGACTCAATGAAATTGAGTTTATAAGATTTACCACAAGAATGAAGAATTTTCAGCTGAAAAAGGGTGACATTCATGCAGACAATGTGCAGCTAAAGCTGAATCATATTTCTGATGTAGGAATGACCGGAAATAATCCTTGTATCTAGTCTTGAAAGAGCGTCCTGTTTGACCTATATAAAAGGAATTGCACTCAGAACATGTTAATTGGTATACTCCCGATTTTTCAAATTTCCTGGCTTTATCTTTTTCGTTGAAAAGCAGGCCTGACAATTTGCTAAATGGTTTGAATAATGCAATATGAACTTTTTTACCATCAGACAAAACTCTAGCTATAGAGACATACATTTTTCGGGCTTTTCTCTCTTGGATTGGGGATATATCATGTTGAATGTGTTGTTGCGGTTATTATTCTCCCGGGTAATTGTTAGATCTAAGAAACTGATTTTACTATCGACTTCTGTATCTACTTTGAACTGAATTTTAGGATGGATACCATTAATGAAATTCAGAAAGATTTCTAGCAGTCTAATCGTTCCAATGAAATATGCTAAAATGTCATCAACATATCGGCACCAAAATAGAAAATGCCTTTTCGTCATAATTTTAGTGTGTTTCAAATTAGACTGAGAATTTCATATGGAAGGGGACTGAGGGGTAAACCCATAGCTAAACCATTATTTTGTGAATATATCTTATTATTGATTTGAAAACGATTTTGGGGCAAGCATAAATAAAACAGAGAAATTAACTCATCTTTGGAGACAACGTTGAGATTTTTACCTCTAGAATACTTGAAATCAAGGAAGCACATTCTGTTGCAGGGAAATTCGAAAACATATTATCTACATCTACTGATATATTGCGGTTGGTGGCATGAGGAAATTATTTATTTTATTCGATAATTCTGATGAATTTTTCATACTGTATTGTGAATGAAAATCTGAAATTGATTTGAATCTGGAATTCAGTTGCTTAGCAAGTATTTGTGTTGAACTATTGGTATATGACACCACTGGGATGGGGTTATTTTCTATATGTGTTTTAATGAGACCATATAATCTAGGAATTCTAGGATTTATTTTAATCCATGTGTTTCTCTCGAAGCTACTAAAAAGTGATTGCATATCATTAGCGGCTGCTCCAAGTTATTTCTGTATAAGTGTTGTTGGGTCTTTCTGTACGAGTGTGAGCGCTTCTTTATTTATGAAATCTTTTGGAATGACAATTAGAGCATTCGACTTGTCTGCTCTCGTGAGAACTAATGAATTTTCAGAAATTTTTCGTCTGATATTTTTGATTAAAATTTTATTTTTCGAGTTGGTTTGATTTTCATGGTTTTTAAAATCCTCAATTTTTGCCTTTTCGAAATTGCCAGTATTTAAAGTTCTCGTTAAAATTTCAGATTCTACGGCAAATGTTTCTAAAGAGTTATTCTGTATTTCTATCTATTATTCTTTTGGAAAGAAGATTCGTTTCTTTCTTTCTGAATTCAACATAAGATAAATTAACAACTCTTTGACTTCCCGAAAAATTAACTCTATCTAATATGGGTGACTCAAGTATGACTGAAAATTTTGATTTGAGTGATTTTAATTTTCTAGACTATCTATGAAATTTTTGAATATAAATATACTAATTGTAGATCTAATTGTATCTTCTAAGATGTCAAATTCTGAAAAATGTAATTTAAAACTGAGTTCTGAGTGCAAGACCTTAAGGTAGTGCTGAATGACATACCTTTTATTATGAAGAGGTTTACATTCTTCTTTTATCCAAATGACCATCGCTGCTTGGACTGCTTTATATGATGATGAAGATACACTATTCGTTTTGATGTTCACATATATCGGTATAACTTTAAACTTAAGGCACTGTTTGTTGAAGTCCTGTAAACAATTCCTGTACTTCTTCATGAGTTTGGCGTATAAGTTGGCTTGAACTGCTACACAAGCATCTTTCAAATAATTGATCGATGAAGCCTGAAATACGCGATAATTGATAGTCATAATGAATGATAAAATAAAACAGGTTACTATGTTTTAACTATCACTAATTTATTGTTGTAAAGAATAAAAATTAATGATAGTTGAAACATGGTAACTTGTTTTATTTTATTATTCATTATGACTATGAACTATCACATAATTCAGGCTTCATCGATCAATTATTCAAAAATAAAACAGATTTCACTCTAGGTTAACATTGCGTAGAAAACAACCGTCAATAGACAATCTACAGATCCTAGTTGAATAACAAAAATGTATAAAACTAAATTATCTTGAATTCTCAGAAATATTCAAAGCCGAACACAATACAGACACTAATGAAATATTACTTAACGACCTGTCTGATTTAAGGTATTTCCCAATATTGGGGATAATTTGGTAATTCACTATCATAAATAGGTAACATAGGTAATAAATCTTGTAACACAATTGACTGGTACCTGAAGTACATCTAAATTTCTGAAAACGATGTAGGATATATGGAATTATTTTTCTTTTCGGACAAACTACTGAATATAATAGTTGACAGTACCAATATACATATTCAACAAACTTCCATGAATTACTCCCGTGAAAGGGATTCGAAATTGACCGACATTTCGGAAATTACAACACTTTTTGGATTATTGTACTTGGCCGGAGTACAGAAGAGTGACCACCTGAATACCAATAATTTGTGGAAAAACCGACACATATTTTGACTTACGATGTCTGAGCGGTGTTTCAATTTTCTTTTGAGTCACATCCGTTTCGATGATTTAGAAACTAGACAATCGAGACGAGCAACCGACAAACTTGCCCCAATCAGAGGTGTTTTTGAGATTTTTGTTGATCAGTGCAAAACCAGTTTTACTCCTCTTTATTATTTAACTGTGGATGAGAAGCTAGAGGCCTTTCGTGGACGATGTCATTTCGCTAGTACATACCTAACAAGCCTAACAAGTACGACATCAAAATATTCGCGTCATGCGATTCAAGACTATATAACACGGTAAATTTGGAAGTTTATATTGGAAAACAGCCTCCAGGGCCTTACGAAGTCAGCAATTCTCCACAATTTGTAATGAAAAGAATGTACGAACCAATAAGAGGAACTTCAAGAAACGTAACAGTGAATAACTGAATCACAAGTTTTGAACATCTGGAAAAATTCAAGAAGGATTTCAAGCTCACTGTGGTCAGGACTAGCAGCAAAAATGAGCTAGAGTTGCCATTCGATTTTTTTTGTCCAGTGAAAACACAAATAAAAAGTTCAATGTTCGCTTTTCACAAAAAAGTGACACTCACTAACAAAAAATAATAAAAATGTATTACTCATCTCTAGTTGCACCATGACGACCAAATTGATGACACTACTGAAAAACCAGAAATGATTATGATATTTAACACAACAAAGGGAGGAGTTGATACTGTCGACCAGTTATATTCTACATAAAATTGTGCACGTCATACGCGACGTTAGCTAATAGTTATACTCTCTGTTGAATATTGGTGAAATAAATTCCCCATCATCTCCAAGAGTAATAATCCGAATTCAAAAATTAAGCGTAGGGAATTTTTGAGTGATCTTGCTTTTGAGCTAATAAAACCCTTTGTGGAGGTTCGAAGGATGTCAAAGAGCCTATCAAGGAGTCCTACTACAAGAATGAATGAAATCTTAAAAAGAAGATTCCAACTGAAAAGCAGCAACGGCCATAGCCGACATAAACCAACGAGGACGGTGTGGGGTGTGCGATAGGATGTGCGAGATATTTTTTCAAGAATTGTAAAGTATTCTTTCGCCTTGAGCATGCCACATTAGTGTGTTCGGAATGCTTCCACAACAATCAAAAGGATGCCGATTGAGTTAGTTAATTCAATCACTTTCTTCAGCTTTTATGAATATGAAGTTGAAGTTTTTCATAATTCTCTATGTTCCAGTCCATTTTCATCTTGTTTTTTTGGTTACTCAACTAACATTAATGCTTCAAATATTTTATTATTTCATTGAAAACCTTTTAAATGGAGAAAAAAATAGAAAATCGCGGTGCGTATTTTCACTCAACGCGTGACCTCTGTTGTTACAAAACATAGGGCGACCACTGCTGGATTAACCTTTTTCTCTTTATCTTCATATAAGAAAAGAGAAAACTTTGTAATTTAATTTCGAACTCATACTTGTTTGATTGCGTGCGAAAGCTCAAAATAGCTGTAGCATTGAGTTCTCCATCTTAAGCATATTCGCAATACCCACAATGTCAATTACATATCACATTTTAACAGGCAAATCGATTTAATTTTTCAGAAGGAAATATTTTTCTTACACGCGAAAATCTTTTTCATTAATCTTCTTAAGAATAACAAAAGCTCTTTCAGTAAAAATGCTATGACTCATGAAGCACACTACTCGACTGCTATTAGTTTATACAAATATCTTTTGAAGGTTAGACCGCCTCGGTAGCTGCACGGTTAGTGAGCAAGTATAAAGGAATATGCTTAGCCGAGGTGCCTGGTTCGAATCCGGGTTCAAGTCATGGATGTTGTCCTTGAACAAAAAAGTGAAATTGACAAAGACATACATAGAGATTGGACACATAACCATAGTTGTTGGTCCATAACCTCTGAAGGCCAGATAACTTGTAATCCTGAGAGGTGGCAGTTATCTTTGCACGGTCTAGGTGAGTGGTTCGGAGTCCACTATAAACTGTAGGTCCATAGAAAAAACAAACCAACAAACTTTTGAAGGTTAGTAGGAACAAAAAATCATAAAGATTTAATCCCGAAATTACTATCTATGTATTCGATTACGTAATTTTCTGCCCAACTGTTACCCCAAAAAATTCTTCACTCATCTTTCGTTTCAGTTTCGGTGAATCATGTTAAACGAGATGACAGTTCACAAAATTACATGATATCCAATATAGACTGTCATCTCTCAGAACCATAGATAACAAATGACATACAGAACTATAGAGTTAGCAAGGACATCATTATTCAAGGAAAAGTTGTTACGAGTGTCATATTCGACAAAATATTTCGAATTATTGGTAAGTTGTAAGTGAATTCATTCTCCTAATACCGTACCTTAAAAACTTACTGCTAAAATTGCGAATAAACTAGTTCTTATAATGCTGCCTTTCAAATCTCTGACTTTTAGAAACTTTCAAACTTTGACAGCTCGTCAAAGAAATATTGAAGAGCAAAACAGTTCTGAAGACGAAATAGAAGAAAACTCTAATTTTACTAGGGGTTTGTAGCTTTTACTTCCTATTCCAGCAACTTACCTATGAGTTAATGAGTTAATAAAAATGCGCCATAAAAATTAACTTGCATCACATAATTAAGGCCGTCTTCACTTATAGTTTTTGTGGATGCACCAATGCCAGCATTATTAACTAAAATATCTATTCTTTCTCAGATTTCTTGATATCCTCACAAAAATCCCCTCACGTTTTTTAAAGAAGACAAATCCAGAAATTTGTACGATATGTTTGGATTTTGGTTTTTCCTTATTATTTCATCTCTGGACTTTTCTCCATTCACACAATCTGCTATAAATACTGTACAGCCTCTGGAAGCTAGAAGCAAGGTTGTACCATAACCAATACCTGAAACATCTCATACATCCAGTGTTGAAAACAGCCAAAGCAGCACAGTTTCAGTAAAAATATTATATGCTTTTACCGTTTTTTTAATAATCTCCCATTTTGTTGCAAATCCTGAAGTGATCTGATTAAATCGTGGCTTTCAAGAGAAAACAAAATATTGATTACGAAGGTATTTGATCACCAAACCGACTTGAATCTTTTTTGAATTTCAGAACCAAATGATTTTCAAACGGAGATCTCAGCTCCGCTAGGCAACTCAGACCGCAATGTTATATCTGCTAGTGGAACCATTTTGCTGCCGCTAAACCAAAAACCTGAACCATCCACACGCATTTGGCACTATAACAGTGCTAACTGGTATGATGCGTTAATTCTTTTCGTGTTTTCCATTCAGTGATGTTTGCTTTCCACTGAATCTTTTACAGAAATCATTCATGCAGGAATGGGTCTCTACATCCCTCATTCCACGTAAAGAACAACAGCAGAAAAGCCATGGTTCAATAGAGACTGTGTAAAAGCCTCTGCAGAAAAGAGCAGAGCTTACAAGTCATGGAAGATAAATTCAACAACAAGAACAATCTTCGTACGAATACGGAACGTATGCAACCTAACAAATGCAAGAGCAAAGGCCAATTTCAACAAAGTGGTAACTAATAAACTTCTTGAACGGGCAAGCGGAACTAGACATTTCTGGTTTATGGCGAAAACTGTCAGTGCCAATTTCTGCAAATCTGCGTTTCCGCCTCTTCTAATCTAACCTCGACTGAGAAAGTGTGCTCCTGAACTGGTACTCATTCCTAACCGTCTGTTTCAGATTTCTTATGAAAGCCAGACTTCTCCTAGCAGCTGGAAAATAGCGAGAATTCAACCGATAACAAAGAAAGGAAAGATATCCTCACCTCAAAACTAGCGCCCTGTTGCACTTCTTTCCATTATGTACAAAGTGATGGAGAGTCATGAACGATGAACTCATCAAATATCTTGAGTAGCAGGAAATTATTTACGATCATCAATATGGTTTTCGCAGGCAAAGATCGCTAGGAGATCTGCTCGCCTAAGTCACTAATGTATGTACATCAACGATGGAAAAGCATGGGGAATCTAGAGCAATAGCCCTCGACATCTCTAATACATTCGATAGTGTTTGACATGCAGTCTTGTTGGATAAACCTGCTACATATGGGCTTTCTGAAGAATTGCGGAGTTGAATAAGTATTTTTTCTAGTTCAACAGAATTTGTGGTTGACGGTATAACATCTGATTATTTCCAGTTGCAAGCTGGAGTACCTCAGGGAACAATCCTTTGACCAACCTCGTTTCTGTTAAAAAAGATAAACAGAGTAACAGATAAACGATATTCTGTCATCAACAGAGAACATTATTTTCGGTTTTGCAGAGGATTGTACTTTGGTTTTATCTTTTAGTAGTCTGCAGCCGATTACAGCTGCGGAATCTAAGCGCCACAGATGTCAACAAATTAATAAATTAACCTGTGACTTACAGAAGATATCAGAGTGGGGTCAGTTGAACCTGGTGAGCTTCAATGCGGGCGAGGCGACTTGGTTGCGTCTTGCCCGCGTTGGTACGTTTTATAGAAAGATCTTCGCTGGAAAACCTTCTTTTACAATCCAATGCCAACAAACTGCAACCACACATTTGATGCATCTTCCCGGAATAACGGTCAACTCCAGGTTTTCTTTTCAGAGCCAAGCGATACTTCAAGTCATCTCAGCTGTTGCTTCTATATAAGGCGCAGATTTGACCTGCTTTGGAATATTGTCCACATGTAAAGGGATCTGCGCCCAAACATTTGTTGCAGATGTGGGACCGGGATGTGCGCCTCATCGACCACCCGGAAATCACCGGCGATTGCCAACCGCTGGCTCTCAGGAGATAAGTTGCTAACCTTTCTCTGTTTAACAGATACTTCCACGGAAGATGCTCCAAGGAGCTGAAAGACCCTGTTCCGTAAAACTTATGTTTTGCCGCAACACTAGGCTTGCAAGGAGTTCTCTTCATATAGCGGTACATTTAGCTATCCCTCGAACCTCTCTCCATAAGAATTCCTTCGTTTACGGGGCTGGTGAGCTGTGCAACTTGCTTCCGTCCAACATCTTAACAACATTCTAGATTTGGGCCCTCTTCAAGAAGCGAGTAAACAGACTCAGAATCAATCTTTCCAGGCGCCCACCCATGCGGTGTAATACGTTCGCCCACTCCTGGGAAGTCGCATGAAATAAAAAAGAAAAATATTGTTACCTAAATTTTCCCCAGTAACTATAGCTGTCTTACCCATCAAGCATCTCAAACTATCAGATTTTCTTCTCGTCCATTTAATGGCAAGCAGGTGCATCCCCAAGATTAATAAATATACGAAAAGTATCATCCTAAAATCAAAAATATATTTATTACCTTGAGGCACCGTATTGATTTAATAAACATCTCAAAAAGTCTAGGAACACTTTTGAATATCGCTATATCGTATCCAGAACTATCAATATGGATGATTTTTCTCAAGAAATGAACACCTGCATCAATTTCTCACCAAATTATGTAGAATGCCGCAACAGATTTCAGTTTTTTTTTATAAAAAACCAAAAATGCAGCAGATGCGACGCTGCTTTATAATCATTTTATGTATTCAGTGTTTGAAATCAGTTAGTTGGCACTTTGTTTCTGTTGTAAGCACAAATGAAAGATTCAAGTTTGGTGATTCGACCATGGAAAGACGACATTTGACTAGAGAAGAGATGTTACAAGCTGTTGGCGTGCTCCAAGCTGGGAGCTCACAACGGGAAGTATCCAGGGTTCTGGGAAGTAGCCCGAGTGTCATAAACCGTTTATGGTCACGTTTCAATGAAACAGGTAGCGTAGAAGAACGAAATACAGGTCGTTTCAGGATTACTTACAGTCGCCCAAGACCGATTTTTGGTTCTACAAGCCAGGAGAGATCGTACTACCATAGCATCTCAATTAGCTCAAGAGCTATCACGAGTTCATAATGTACAAATCTCCGATCAAACTGTGAGAAATCTACTGCACCAAAGTCAACTCCACTCCAAACGTCCTTTAAGAGATCCACAACTGACCCATGGAAATCGCGCTTCTCGTTTAGCTTGGTGCCAAGAACACGTAAACTGGGATCAAGAGAGGTGGGCCACAGTTCTATTCAGTGATGAATCTAGATTTAGTTATTATCCCGATTCGGGAAGAATTCGAATATGGAGAGAACCTGGAAAGCAAAACCGTCTCCAGCATGCTCGAGAAGTTGTTAGACAGGGAGGCGGATCAGAGATGTTTTGGGGAGGTATACGCCTTGATGGAAGAACTGACCTCGTTTTCATACAGAAGAACCTCACTGGAAATTATTAGGCAAATAAGATAATTTTACCTGTAGTGGTACCGTATCTCCAAACAATGGGTCAAAATCCACTCTTCCAACAATATAATTCCCCTCCTCATCGTACAAGAGTTGTCTTGAACGTTCTTGAAGAGAATGATATCGATCTTGTACCATGGCCATCCTGCTACCCAGATCTGAATCTCATCGAGCATATGTGGGACATCCTAAAAAGAAATCTACTGCGTCAAAACGTCTTCCATCGTGAACAGGAGGTTCGATTAGCAGTTCAGGGGGCTTGGAATGACTTAGGCCAAAATTTAATAGACAATTTAATATTGAGCATGCCGCGACGATGCCAAAGTGTCATTAATAACAGAGGTGGACCTTATGGGTACTGAAAAATATAAGTGCTTCCATATCGTTTCGAAAATATTAGTTCAGGATTTTTTTTGTGTTTTACCAAATTTCGTCATTTTCAAATTTCTATTTTTTTATAATAGGTGCTTTGGAAAAGTCAAATAATATTTTGTTTTCTTGGGAATACAATATATACAATACATCCTAACAAAAACCGAAAAATTTCTATAAATTTGAATCATCAAATTCATATTTTAAAGATATTGGTAAGTGTTCCCTAGACTTTTTTGAGGGGTTTATGCTGCTAACCAACATAAGCAAAATCAGTTTCTGATCAAATCATTTTCACGTTTTATCATTCTTCATGTATGATGTAACATAGTTGACAGCCAAACAAGTATAAGGAACGTTAGCGTTTCGACAAGTCGCTTTTATGCAGACATAGTGAGTGGCGATTCCGTCAATAGTCAAACTCGTATGGCTTCTAATGCATTTTGTTTCATATTTACACTTGGTTTTCAAGGTTTTCCGGTAAAGGAGGTAGTAGTGTATGTATTAGTTTAATGGAGTGCACCAAAACATTCACATGTCCTAATGTGGATCAACGGATTGAGATGAGTAAATGATAGTCTGACCTGGTGTTTAAATGAGTGTACAATACTTATGAGGCTTAAAGAAACTGAAACTGCAGTCTATTGCTCCAATGGTAAGAAACTAGCGAATGGATTCTGAAAATTTACAATAATAATAAAAAACAAGTACTGTTTTGAGGAATTTTACTTAAAAATTGCGATTCTTAACTCGTTTCACCTCAGCGCAGCTTCTTCAGACGAATGAATTTACAGAAAATAAGAATGAGAATAAATACAAATGTTCCTAAGTAATTGAGAGCTTATTGGGTTGCTCCTTCCTAAGTGGTTATTGATGACAGATATATCCAATAAAATTAAGGAATAGATTGCTCCCTGAAAAGATTCAATGGGGGTAAAGGACTTTAATCGACTTGTTCATCGATGAGTCTACCTGAGTGTTGGTGTTTGTTGATTTCTAAAGTTTCCCAAAGATCTACCTTCTAATATTTATCATTTGTATGTAAAATTTCAAACTGTAGGTCGAAAGACAGACTATTTTCTAAGAGATGAGTCGCGTAATTTGAATCTGATTTTTTATTTGAAAAACTGCGTTTAGGTTCAGATATCTCTATTTGTTCTACCAATGTAGAAACTATCACAGTCATTGCAATTCAATCTATAAGCACCTGATTTATTGTTTTTATCTGAGTTGAAACGAAGGTTTCACAAACGTAAACATTTGATTCTAAGAATCAATCATTCAGGTAAAGATATTGATAGATAGCTTTGACATGGTATCAAAGAGAAGGCTCAACTTCTTTCACTAAGTCACAAATGGAAAAGAACCCTTGAACAACTTGTTTGTATTTCACGAAGCACTAGTTTGCCAAGAACAAGAGCATTTCCTGTGCAAAACACTATCATCCACATTGCTGCTTCTCCGCACACTTTTCAGAATAATTTCCGGTATTTTCAGCCAATTAAAATCCACAATTCTCCTATACTACAATGATTTGAATAGAAAAAAACAAGCTGTCAACTGAAAACTTTCGAACCCTTCGATGAATGCAAGAAAGACAACAAATATTTCTTTAGATGAATGAATGCGTTCCATCTCAGTCGTACAACACTGAAGTCAGGAAATTACTACACCACAGAAGTGGCTTACGGGTTGCAGTGTACAGACAAGAAATGTACTATACTCTAGGCAACAGAAAGAGAGACCACGTCAAAACAAATACAGCAGACGCCAGAAGAGTTAGTATCTCTGTAATTGGCCGAATCATGTTAAGGGGTGGGATCTGAATGTTAGCAGTCTCTACAGGTACGGTCTCGGCCCATCGGATAGAAAATTAAATTTTGATTATTGTTTTGAAAATATTATTGATCGAGTGTTGAAAAGTGAAAATATTGTGTGTATAATGTCGTATACGAATACTGCAGATGAAAGTACTGTTGAAAATTATTCTCCGAAAAAGAGGCCAAAGAAAGATCATTTTCAACGCCTATAACAGACAAATGCAAATAGATTTGGCACCTATCAACGGAATCGTCGAACAATTGGCAAATATTGTGGGAGTTAGTAAAACAAAAATCTGATTGGTAGGAAAGTGCATCAGTTTTTTCATAGAAATAATTACCTACAATAGATAAAATATTGAATGAAGTGAACAGTGATGTTGATCTGCTAAATTTTAGAAGAACAACATTCCGTAAAATATTAAAAAAAACGGACTTCAGATTCCAGAAGAGGAGGAGGAATGGTTTACTATTGGAGAAAGAGGAAATAGTCTTGTGGAGGAGAGACTATCTTGAACAAATCAAAAACTACCGTGAAGAGAATAGAAAAATCTATTATCTGGATGAAACGTGGGTGAATGCTGTGCACACTAAATCAAGTGTTTGGGTAGATTCATCGGTAGAAACAGCCAGACAGGCTTTACAAGAAGGTTTATCGACTGGATTGAAGAATCCCAGAGGTGAGTGGTAGTTATATTATGCATGAATATTTCATGTATAATATAATATTCATGATTTTCAAATGATACATAAGTTCTGTTGGTTCGTTTTTGATTGAAATCGCTAATTTCTTGATAAACTTATTTGATTCTTATTCTGCTTCAAATCTTGATTTGAATCATGCTTACTCTGTATCAACAATAGGCACGTCATCAGGTATTTTATCGTATTTTGAAACTATAATTTTTACCTAAAACTAACTGCAGAATGAAGGTTTTCGAATACCCTTTATGAAAATATTTCTGCTATTCCTTGCAAATTATGCTAAAGGGGAAAACCCATACATACTGTTCATTATCCAATACCTGGTACCACAACAATCCTGTTTCGAATCGTTAGCATGCCGCTTTCTTTCAGGGACGTTCTATTTCATGTTTTCAATCTATATTTACAACAGCTATAAGATAATTCAATTTGGACGAATAGATGGGATCTTATTTAGGGTCTGTTGCTACTTCTGGGATTTTCTTCATCTCTATTGCTACTGTAAATTAACTTAAGTAGGCTGTGTACCACCTACCTGTCGTCAAAAGGTTTATCGGTTATTTAACTCAATTCTCTTATTATCAAAATTAAGTATTTTCTTGAATTATGAGATTCCACATGATTAAGTTAGATGAAAATGGACACATGTAATCATTAATAGAAATCATTTTATGTCTATGCAGGTAAAAGCAAGAGACTCATCGTTTACAATATTGGAAGTGATACTGGATTCGTTCCCGACGCACTGTGGTCATTCGAATCGAAGAAATCTGGTGGCCACCACGAAGAAATGGATGGACCCAACTTCGAAGAATAGTTTGAAAATATTTTACCGAAATTGGAAGATGGTTGTGTCATCGTTTTGAACAATGCGTCTTATCGTTCTAGACGCACAGAAAAACTCCCGACATCTGCCAGTAGGAAAGCCACTATTCATGAATGGCTACGTTTAAAAAATATTTCTCTCGGGGATGATTTGATTAAAGCAGAGCTTCTTCGAATAGTCAAAACCCAGAAACCAGCGTATGATAAATATGTAGTAGATGAAATGGCTCGAAACCAAAATAAAATAGTGTTGCGACTCCCGCCCTATCATTGCGAGCTCAATCCCATCGAACTGGTTTGGGCTGAGATGAAGAATTATGTGGCATCTAAAAACACATCATTCGAATTCCAAGACATGAAGAAGCTTTTCGACGAATCCATTAAAAGGATTGATGCTGTCAAGTCGCAAAACTGCATTAAGCATGTCGTAGAGAAGGTCGAACCGAGAATAAGGCAATTAGATCACATAATAGACGAACAACTGGATCCTATTATTGTCCATCTCGAGAATGATTCAAGTTCATCGTCTGAATCTGATAATGACGATGATAATCCTTGATGTCCTGTTTTATGTAACTCTTGTAATATATATGTTTCAATAATGTTCTTCTACCAGAAAATATACCTACAACATCATTTGCGTATTAAATTGCCTGTTTTTATGATAATTCAATCAGTCATATCCGAAACAATAGCGTGAATACTTCATTTTAGAATAAAATTTTACATCATTGATGTCCATCACTTAATTCAGAGTTCAATTTCGTGATCAAATGGAAGCCAGTCCCTGGATTCAACCCTGTGTGACATCAAGTTCAGGCCTCGAGCGTTTGTTTTGTTTACACTCTATCTTTTCATTGTATCAAGTATCAATTGATGAACTAATTTTCAATTTTTTAATACATGCGGAAAGAGAATATTCTCTGGTTTCACTTGTTTCTTTCTTGAAATAAACCTTAATTTATTACTTTTCTCAATTAAAATACCTCGAAAAGGATCAATTCCTACAATACTTCGAAATTATCGAAATCCCTGTCATAATATTCAAAATATCGGTTGATTTCATATAAACTATGTAAAAGTGAGTGCTTTGAAATGGTCGATACTTTCATCCTCTTCGTTTGATAATGATTCACTCTCAGAAATAATTATTGTATTTGTGGTGTACCTGTTTGATACCCTGTCACGCGTAAGCTGTGTTAATACTGTTCTTTTCTCATAGGCTATTTAATCAATATTACTGATTATAATAGTTACCAATTCACTGAATATAATTAGATTGATTGAATTTTATGCAGAATTCTCGATATTCGTGTTATCGGAGTCCTTTTTTGTTGCTGTGAATTCACTGATAACGTATCGGACTGGTTAGACTCGGTTTGTTATTTGTTTGTTTTTCCTTTAACGTGCTCTATTTCTGCCTTTCGGCTAATGACACACCGTGAAATTCTGTCACCTCACTAACCCAGGAATTTTGCCGAACCCCTCTCGTGTCGAGGGAAGGGATCTTTAATGTCCAACACATCTCTGTTAGACAGGACCGACATCTTTACATCTCCTCCGAAAGATGCACACTCAAGCGATTCCCAGAATCCGAAAAATCGCACCGACTTTGTGGGGATTGAACACAGGTGACTCTGCACAGAAGACGAGCATCGTATCCCCTACGCCACCGAGCCAGCCGTTAAACTCTGATAATGATATCAGGGTGGGCATACACTACTAAACTTATAATTGAATTTCAGGTTTGGATTACTCTGTTTTTTTCCCTTTGTTGAAACCTTCCAATTGTCCCAGGCCTACCTGTATTTGTTCAATTCAGAATCTCTCTGGTCGGCCTCAGAGAGTGAAGTGAGTGTTTCCGTATTTTCCTTCCTTTAGTTGATAATTCATTGTTCATTATATTTTCAAAATGACAGTTTATTGTCGAATTTGTACGAAGGCTGTCAATTCCAAGGATATTAAAATTACATGTCATAGCAGCAATAATCTAATGCACGCTGCATGCGTTAATTTGAGTGCTTTAGACGTTCAGTATCTAGAAGAATTTGAAGAGGAGTTCACATACACTTCATGTCATAGCAGTTCTATATTACTTTGAAGCAACAGCATAAGTAGTAACGCCAGTAACCATAGTAACTCTCAACCTAGTACGCTTGATACGAATAGTGGGCTTGCCTCGATTATGGAAAAGCTGACTAAACTCGACACCATAGCGGAAGACATAGCGTCGATAAAAAAGTCCCAGAAAAGCTTAGCAGAACAGGTTAAAAAATACACTGAGAAACTCGAACTCCAATTTACTCAATTGAAAAACCAGAAAGAGCAGATTTTGGCTTGTCAGGAAGACATGGAGGTTCTACGAACCAATCAGGATATAATAACGAATGAAGTGCAGATGTTGAAATCAAAACTAGGGACAATGCATGAGCGAATTGTTTCGGCTGGAGTTGATGTTAGCAATGTGTCTCGTGGCTCTTCGATTGACGCAAGAGAAATAATGGAACGAGTTAGGAAAATATATTGATCCGAACTGTTCCAAACCTGATCAGGCAACCGATGTTAAGGTGGTAGAAGTTGGTTTGAAGATAAGTGATGAAATAGTGTATTCACATGTAGCTTCAATCTGTCATCTCGGCAAAGTAAATCAATCACATGCTCGACCACACCGAAGACCTTTGAAAATTGTCTTCGACAACATAAATACCCTGTTTACTGTTTTGAGGAAAAAATATCTGCTTAGTTCACATTCTGTATTCAAAAATATTCCTTGTCTGACGATAAATCTCAATCTCAATTGCGCCGGTTGAACGAGCTGTGGGATCAGTTCAGGGGAAAACAGGCCAAAGGAGAGAAAAACATAATCATAAAGTACGTTCATGAAGAGCCGGCAATTGTATGTGTGCCAGCTAACGAAATTAGACCAATTTCAAAAAATTAAAGAATGTCCCGATGTAGTGGCCTATCATATACACCAATCTTTCGTCACTGTCGGCTAAGATGAATGAAATTCTTGTTTTTCTTCACTTCTAAAAACCCAACGCAATTCTTATAACAGAAACATGGCTACATCCAGATATGCCTGATTCTGTATGTAATATTCCCGGATACTCCATTTCTCGCTGTGATAGTACCACAACTCCTGGCTATGCAGGATGTTGTATATTCATTAGTGATTCGGTTATGAATAATTATACTGTTTGTTCTCCTTCCATAGCAACCCCCGGCATTGATAATATTTCCTTGGGTATAGAGTCTCCAACATTCTCTATTTGTTTAGGGTGTATTTATCGACCCCGTGCCTTCTTCCATGATTCATTACTCTTAGAAGACCTCGAAAATTCATCCAATTCTAAGTAAAATATTTTATTTGCTGGTTACTTTAACTTAAGTGACCTCAAGTGGCCTATTACTTCTTGCCTCTTAGTTGTATCGCCTCTCACTGAATTTTTGAACATGCGGAATAACTGCAACCTCCAAAAATTAATAGATGAACCTACTCGATATCGACTCAACCAAATCCTAAGAACTTTGGATCTTATCCTTGTCAATGATAGAAACTTGATTTCTCCACTAGAATATCTGCCACCAGTTAGAAAATCGGATCATGTAGTTCTCAATATGGAAATGCAGTATTATGAAATCCCTAACTACTCAAAGATGATAGAAATTACTAATTATCAGAGAGTCAGTGAGGCTTTTCAGTTGGTGGATTGGAATGAGCAGTGAACCCCAGACGATGTCAACGACATGTGGGACAAATTTTGTGCTACAAATTTCATGTTGCCCAAAACACATCTTCACAATTTATGCGTCAGAGTCCTACCAAACCCTGGACTGATGATGGCATCATCCGAATGATTCGCTATAAAAAGTCTCTGTGACAAAGATATATCAGAAATAGACGCGATACTGATTTCCAAGATCATCGATAATTTTACAACCGTCTGTCAGTATGTATATCCACTGCTGAGAAGAATTTTGAGAAAAAGACCTCTTCCAGTGAGGATAAAAAGAAATTTTTCAAGTATATTCGTAGCACTCTCAACACCAAAAAATCTATTCCTTCAGTTCGAGACAACGTTAGGAATTTATCCACTGATAATGAGATATCTGCCAGTATTTTCGTAGATACTTCTCCAAATCTTTCTCAAGAGAACCTGCAGGCCCTCTGCCAAAGATCTCCACCAAAAATACCGAAATACTATAAGTGAAGTAACCATATCTCCAGAACTCTTGGAAGCGGCCATCAAGGGACTGAAATCAAATTCGTCTCCTGGACTAGATGAAATGTTCGTCAAATTATATAAATCTTGTAGCAGTTCGCTGATAAGTCTACTGTCCCAGATAACGTCAACATCGCTTAGAACGCATTCACTTCCAAGTTGTTGGATGAAAGCATCCTGTGTTTGAAAAATGCGACAAGTGCTCCTCAGAAAATTATAGACCAATTTCAAAAACTGTTGCTGCCAAAATTATGAAAAGGATAGTTGTCAACACTCTGCTGCCGTTTCTCATGAATAATAATATCATCCTCAAGGGGCAGCATGGCTTCATTCCAGGAAAGTCCGTCATGACGTGTCTGCTTCAATGTATTGACCAGTGGAGGAAGTCTCTGGATAGAGGTGATCCACATAGTCTACATGGACTTCTCTAGAGCCTTTGATAGTGTTCCTCTAAGAACACTTCTCCATAAACTTCAGCATGTTGGTATTCGAGGAGATTTGCGACTGTGGATTAAAGGATTTCTTTCAAGAAGAGAGTTTTCCGTTGAGGATGGTGGTGAAAGATCTGTATTCGCTTCTGTAGAAAGTGGGGTGCTCCAAGGCTCAGTGCCGGGCCCCTTTCTGTTTATGGTCTACATTTCTGATTTGCCTTCTTCTTTGAAATCTGCAGGCTTTTCATATGCTGATGATACAAAACTTCTCTTTCGTGCAATCGTGCATCACATCACCCTGCAGAATGCCTTGAACATTATTACTCGTTAGTGCGAAGACTAGCTCCTGCAACTAAATACCAAAAAGTGAAAGGTTCTCCACTTGGGAAAAAATAGTCCTCTTTTGGTTTATTTCGTTAATGGTCACCACACTGAAAGTGTAGAAATGCACAAAGATCTTGGAGTAATTGTATCAGCAGATTTATCCTGGAGCCATCACGTTATGCACTTTTCTAATAAGGCCAAAAGTACACTTTACTTACTTCGAAGATCTTTTCATGGATGTGATCCTTTTACTGCTGCAGAACTATACAAGACCTACGTCCGCCCAATTTTGGAGTTCTCTGGTTCAGTATGGCATCTTTGGCTAACTGAAGACGTGAAGCTTTTGAAATCCATTCAGAGAAGGGCTATTAGGATATCGTATGGTGTCGTACGCCCAAGCTATAAGGAGCGCTTGTCGGTTATGAAGATTCCCACTTTCGTTCATAGGCGACTAAGAGGAGATCTGATAGTCGTCTACAGAATTATGCATGGCCTATTCAACAGTGACTTAAGTGACCTTTTCGAATTTAATATAAATAACTTACGTGGACATCAGTTTAAGTTAGTGCGTGAACGGTTCTGTGCGGCATCACGCGAGAACTCCATTTCGAGTAGAACCTTCAGTGTTTGAAACCGTCCACTAGATAGTGTAGTTAGTTCTGCATCAGTGAATGCCTTTAAGAATTCTTTGGGCAATTGGTTAACTAATAGTAGAGTTGCTCAGTTTATTTCAAATCAGCCAATAATTATCTCAGATTATTTTCTTCAGCTTTTAGTTTTTAGTTATCTTTAAGTATTGATTCTCATTTTGCCATTTCACTTTAGTTTTTCTCACTGAATATTTAGTGTACTATTTGAGTTTATAGATTCCAAAATCCCAACTCCTTATGACACTTCATAATAATAATAATAAATTTGGTTGTGTGTACATTTGAAGGTACAAAAGTTCGTTTTCTTCAAATTCGAGTACTTATTTTTGCACACACCATTTATTTTGTGATATTAATAGGCATCGATATGTTATTTGCTTCCCTTTACCTAAAATTCAAAAATTACAATTTTTCCGGGAAGACCCTGGAATTCGCAGATTATATGACCGGAAATCTTTCAATTAATGCATTCCGTCTTTCAATACGAGATCCATATCAAAATCTTCATCAAAGTAATGCTGGTTAGAATTCCGAGAGAAAAAGTTAGAAATCAAATACTATCGAAGTAGTTTGATTCTGACTTCTTGTTTAACTTCTTTTCTAGTAAGTATTCTCGATTACATCAGTTACTCATCAGGAAAAAATCATGATTTTAGATCTAAACGTTTCAAATTTTACAAATTGTCCTAAAACAGAGTATTTCAAATATTACTATTTCACAAGTTGAATATCTAACCTTAAAGAAAATCGATATGCTTCATTCAGCGAGGTATGTCTGGTAATATTTATCTCGACAAGGAACTGATGTAATCGAGAATAGGGTAAGCTGGGTACGGTTGTGACAGTTTTGGTTTGATCGCCTATAATTTTGTAAATTTACCAGTAATCTGGGAGAAACATCACTTTAATACTCAATTCGATTATTTATCTACCTAATATTGATGAAGAATTGTACCTAGCTACGCTGTATTAGGCATACAGTCACATTTAAAAAAAAAGGAAAGTGTCACAACCGGCCACACCCCAAGGGCGGTTGTGACAGTGGTTGGGGTCGGTAATAACAGGCTTACAAAAGACATCCGAATAGTTTTAATGATTTTTATTGTTACAAATATTTAATTGAACACAACATAATCACCTTCTAGAAAAAGTAAACAATCACTTTATGGCAAAAAAGCGAAAATCTGTGATCACTTCTTTTCTTGAAACTGATAAGGCACTGTAACATATAACAGTCTTCTCTATAATCAGTCAAAATGTTGGAATAACTACTACAAAATTGTAACAAAAGTGTAACAAAACAGAGAAAAATAAACATTTATAAATGTACCAATAAAAACACTGAGTCAAATTCAACACGTGACAAATGTGATGGGGACTATCACCTGCGCACTCTACGCGAGACCAGAGCCTTAAACTAATATAGCACTGTACCATATATCAGTCTTCTTTGAAATCAGTAAAATTGTTAACTTAATATGACTGTAGCTAACTGGAAGAAGTTTAACAAAATTTTAACAGAACTATAACACAACAAAGAAAAATTAAACATTTATAATTGTATCAATCAACGTACTGAGATTTAGTCAGATTCATCACAGTTGTGACGAATATAATGGGGACTTCTACCTGCGCACTCCACGTGAGACCAGAGGCCACATGTTCCTTGGCACTTGATCCATTTTTCGCCAGCCCTACTTTCAGAATATCCGGTTACACAAACCAGACAGAAATAATCTTCTCCATCAGATGACAGCTGTGAAGTCTTTTTCTTCTAGCCGTTGGTTTTTGCTTTACCTTTCCCTTTAGTATTTGGTTTTGGTTCAGTTAGGTTTTTCTTTACATGCCTAGCCTTCAAACGTTTTTCTTTTTCTTCATGTTCTTTCTTAACTGCCTCCGTCTCGGGTGTATCTGTGTAAATGTTGACTTTTTTGTTCTAGCACCACTTGTTTTTTTTTGATCAGCTTTCGGAAGAGGTCGAACAATTTCGGGCGAAAAAGAAGGCGGTGTGTCTGAGGATGATGCAGTCTGCTGAACCCGGACAATTTCAGGCAGAGAAGCAGGTGGCGGGGCTGAAGTTGAAGCAGTCTGTAGAACCCGGATTATTTCAGGCAAAGAAGCAAGTGGCGTGACTAAGGTTGTTTCACTTATCTGAATTTGGTCAGTATATGGAGTTGCAGATTCTCCCAATACAGAATCCGTTGGTAGCAAATTTGATTGTTGAGTCCAGGACTGTTTTTAACAGAATCAGGAACGCACAGAGCGTTGATTGAAGTAGATGGTCCTGCAGAAACGTTATCCTCAGTGTCAGGGTTTGGTCGATCCGTTACAAAAGATGGCGCAAAGTCAATTTCTCCGAATAAATTACGATTAAACGGATAAATACCAGTTTTGATGTAACCTGCCTGAATTTTTGATTGTCTAAATGCCTGAGGCATAGCAGTCCTAACAACACATAATTGTATCAATCAACATACTGAGATCTAGTCAGATTCATCACAGTTGTGACAAATATAATGAGAACTTCTACCTGCGCAATCCACGTGAGACCAGAGGACACATGTTCCTTGGCATTTGATCCATTTTTCGCCAGCCCTACTTTCAGAATATCCGGTTACACAAACCAGACAGAAATAATCTTCTCCATCAGATGACAGCTGTGAAGTCTTTTTCGTCTAGCCGTTGGTTTTTGCTTTACCTTTTCCTTTATTATTTGGTTTTGGTTCAGTTAGGTTTTACTTTACATGCCTAGCCTTCAAACGTTTTTCTTTTTCTTCGTGTTCTTTCCTAACTCCCTCCGTCTCGGGTGTATCTGTGTAAATGGTTGACTTTTTTGTTCTAGCACCACTTGTTTTTCTTTGATCAGCTTTTGGAAGAGGTCGAACAATTTCGGGCGAAAAAGAAGGCGGTGTGTCTGGGGATGATGCAGTCTGCTGAACCCGGACAATTTCAGGCAGAGAAGCAGGTGGCGGGGCTGAAGTTGAAGCAGTCTGTGGAACCCGGATTATTTCAGGCAAAGAAGCAAGTGGAGTGACTAAGGTTGTTTCACTTATCTGAATTTGGTCAGTATATGGAGTTGAAGATTCTCCCAATACAGAATCCGTTGGTAGCAAATTTGATTGTTGAGTCCAGGACTGTTATTAGCAGAATCCGGAACGCACAGAGCGTTGATTGAACTAGATGGTCCTGCAGAAACGTTATCCTCAGTGTCAGGGTTTGGTCGATCCATTACAAAAAATGGCGCAAAGTCAATTTCTCCCAATAAATTACGATTAAACGGATAAATACCAGTTTTGATGTAACGTGCCTGAATTTTTGATTGTGTAAATGCCTGAGGCATAGCAGTCTTAACAACACCTGGTATGTCGTATATAGTCATGGTCTTGCCAGGTTGACTTCGCATCCATCCGTCACAAGCAGCATTTATTGCCTTTTTGAATGGACCAAAGACAGATTGGTCCAATGGCTGCAGCTTGTGCGAACAATGCGGAGGACATGAAAGCAGAGTAATACCATTCTCTTTGCAAAAACCCAAGGTATTAATATGGACATGAGAGGAATGATTATCCAGCACCAATAAGACTTTATGTGTTGGAGAAGCATTAGTGAATTTCTTGAAGTGTTCGAGAAATACCAAGAATGAGACATCCTTCATCCAGCCTGAGGGATTTGCAGTTCCAATAGATATCACTGGCCCGTCACTAACAAAATGATCATGATAACGAACCCTCGGAAATTTAAAAAAAGGAGGAATTACGTTTCCCAAGGCATTGACTGCACAAGCAACTGTGACTAATGTGCCACGCTCCGCTGAAGTGACAGCTCCAACTTGCCATATACCACGTCTTGCCAATACTTTATCATGTCTTTGAACAGTAGTGACACCTGTCTCGTCAATGTTGTATATATCCTGTGGCTCATATGCGTGTCTATCCAACGTTATTATAGAAAGCTTCCACATTTGTATTGTTGAAACTTGTAGCTCTTGAAAGGCTTATTGCCTGAGCTACGCGTACAGACAGTGACGGGTTTCTATTCATCAATTGACGGAACCATTCGTCACCAGCCATCTTATTCTCAACCCAAGTAGCAGGTCACTTTATGTTGTATTTAGTTGTTAGTTCAAGTGCCAGCTTCCGTACTTTTTTCGTAGAAAGGCCAAAATAAATATCTGCGCAACGTGTAATATATTTTGACAGCTGTTGTTCTTGCTCGACAGAGAATACTTTATTATGAGCAAGATACCCTATGCTGATGGTGGCTTCATCTTCATCATCGCCGGTTTTGTCGCGTTTGCGTAGGTACCGCAAGAACGACATGCGATTAACTTCGTGTATTTCCGCAGCTCTCCGTAATGAAGTACCGCGTTTCACCTCTTTGTAATTATTTCCATATGTACTAATATCAGACAGGCCTCTCTCTGTCTTCCGCACGTGTTTCCTAGGCATCTAAAATAAAATAAAACAGAAAAAGCAATGTCACAACCGTACCCAACGCATACTTTTGAAAACAAAAATGACCATGACTGAGCAAAAAGATCTGCATTGAGAGTAATAACTCGTAAGTAACTGCCAATGTTTAAGTTATAACAAGAAAAAATGAAACGCAATCTATCTGTATACAAATAACCGTAATTACAAAAAGAAATAGAACAAAAAAACTTACTTTTGACTGTCGAAAATCAATGTGGGCTCCTGTTTACGTTACCGTCGTACGTCGGCTGACGCAACACTGGGACACGCCTTTAGACTTGCATGCCGCTTGTCTTTCCGCTTGCACCCCACCACGCGATCCGTATAGTTCCGCTGTTATAGCGACTGTCACTACCGTACTCTGGCACAATCGTTCCTAGGTTACCCTAGCTACTAGAAAAGAAGAAGATTTAATTCACATCAATAGTAATTGATTTAACTTTTTACTCTCGGAATTCTGACAAGAACTCCTTTGATGAAGATTTTAAGATGCTTCTCGTATTGAGAGATCGCAATGCATTATTTGAGATATTTCCGGTCATATAATCTTGGTCCTCGCGCGGAAAAATGTAATTGGGATAAAATTGCGAATAACTCTGAAATGATTCATTTTAGGTAAAGGTAAAGGTATTATTATTTATTATCGTGGACTTATGCATTATCTCAGCTGTTAGCTGGATATAATTTACCTTTCCCAGATTCAGCAATCAAAGGGAATAGGCTCGATTACAATATACTTGACATAAATTTCCTAACTATTCTACATGTATTAAGAATAACAGCTTTTTGCATTTCTACATAGGTATTCTTATGCAATTCTAATTTCTTAAGGCTATCATGCAAAGTTTTGGGTATTAACCCAGTGGAGGATACGATGACAGGAACAATATCTATTTTCTCGAGGTGCCACATCTGCTTGATCTCAGTAGCAAGGTCTGTGTATTTGGACTTTTTCTCCTGGAACTTATTCAGCACGTTGTTATTATTCGGTATGGCGACATCCACCAGCATTGCTGTTTTGGCTCTCTTATCATACACCACTATGTCCGGCCTATTATTCGTCACCATTCTGTCAGTGATAATAGGCCTATCGTAGTATAATCTGATAGAGTCATTTTCCAATACGGGCGCCGGTTGATACTTGTAATATGGCTGGAATGTATTCAGAAGTCCGTACTTGTGTGCAAGTTTCTGATGGATAATGTTGCACACTTGATTATGCCTGTGAAGATAGTCTGTATTGGCCAGTTGTTCACATCCGGACGTAATATGCTGTATAGTCTCCGATCTTATATGGCATTTTCTGCATATATCTGTTTGTAATGTTCCGTCCTTCATAATAAATTTCTTGTAGTTGTTTGTAGCGATCACTTGGTCTTGGATGGCCATAAGGAATCCCTCTCTTTCCGCGAATAATTCTCCTTTCATCAACCATTTGTTGGAGGCTTCTTTGTCGATGTGTGGTTGATTAATCTCATGGTGATGTCGTCCATGCAATTCCTTTCTTGACCATTGCTCTTGTTTTTCAGTATCTGATAGGAATGGTAGATTCAGCAGGTCATCTCTGGTAGCAAGATTTAGAGGTGTATATCCCTTATCAGCCAACGATACCGCTCTATGTAGGTCAGAAGTGAGAGCTTTTTCTGAGAAGAATTCTCTGAGATTTTTTGTCTGTTCGGTGTGTAAATTGACTACATCTATCAATCCGCGTCCTTCTTCTTTCCGCTTCAAAGTTGTTCGTATCACAGACGATTTTGGATGATGGTTGTTGTACTTTGTTAGCATCGTTCGGGTCTGCCTTTGAATATTATCCAGTTCTGTCTTAGTCCATCTGATTATTCCAAATGAGTAAAGTAACACTGGAATGGCGTAGGTGTTAATTGCCTTGACTAAATTCCCCGAGTTCAACATCGATTTCAGCACAGACTTCAGACGCTGACTGTATTCTAAACGCATCTTCTCCTTTGATTGTTTTTGGTCTAGCAATCTGGCTTGTTGGTATCCCAGATATTTGTATGTTTCGCCATCTCTCATGTACTGTATAATATCACCGTTTGGAAGTTGTGTTTCACCATCTATGACTTTCCTCTTTGTATGTTCAGGGTCTTACATTTTCAATCCTGAATTTCATATGAACATCTGCCGAGAACTCACTGACAGTTTTCAGCAAATCATCCAATTGCTTCTTGTTCGAAGCATATAATTTGATGTCATCCATATACAGCAGGTGGGAGATTGTATGATAATTCCTTTCTACTTTTATCCTAAATCCGTATGCTGTTCTATTGAGCATTGAGGACAATGGGTTCATTGCCAAACAGAACCATAGAGGACTCAAAGAGTCTCCTTGAAAAATTCCACGACGTATTATTATTATTTATTATCGTGGACTTATGCATTATCTCAGCTGTTAGCTGGATATAATTTACCTTTCCCAGATTCAGCAATCACAGGGAATAGGCTCGATTACAATATACTTGACATAAATTTCCTAACTATTCTACATGTATTAAGAATAACAGCTTCTTGCATTTCTACATAGGTATTCTTATGCAATTCTAATTTCTTAAAGCTATCATGCAAAGTTTTGGGTATTAACCCAGTGGAGGATACGATGACAGGAACAATATCTATTTTCTCGAGGTGCCACATCTGCTTGATCTCAAAAGCAAGGTCTGTGTATTTGGACTTTTCTCCTGGAACTTATTCAGCACGTTGTTATTATTCGGTATGGCGACATCCACCAGCATTGCTGTTTTGGCTCTCTTATCATACACCACTATGTCCGGCCTATTATTCGTCACCATTCTGTCAGTGATAATAGGCCTATCGTAGTATAATCTGATAGAGTCATTTTCCAATACGGGCGCCGGTTGATACTTGTAATATGGCTGGAATGTATTCAGAAGTCCGTACTTGTGTGCAAGTTTCTGATGGATAATGTTGCACACTTGATTATGCCTGTGAAGATAGTCTGTATTGGCCAGTTGTTCACATCCGGACGTAATATGCTGTATAGTCTCTGATCTTATATGGCATTTTCTGCACCTATCTGTTTGTAATGTTCCGTCCTTCATAATAAATTTTTTGTAGTTGTTTGTAGCGATCACTTGGTCTTGGATGGCCATAAGGAGTCCCTCTGTTTCCGCGAATAATTCTCCTTTCATCAACCATTTGTTGGAGGCTTCTTTGTCGATGTGTGGTTGATTAATCTCATGGTGATGTCGTCCATGCAATTCCTTTCTTGACCATTGCTCTTGTTTTTCAGTATCTGATAGGAATGGTGGATTCAGCAGGTCAACTCTGGTAGCAAGATTTAGAGGTGTATATCCCTTAGCAGCCAACGATACCGCTCTATGTAGGTCAGAAATGAGAGCTTTTTCTGAGAAGAATTCTCTGAGATTTTTTATCTGTTCGGTGTGTAAATTGACTACATCTATCAATCCGCGTCCTCCTTCTTTCCGCTTCAAAGTTGTTCGCATCACAGACGATTTTGGATGATGGTTGTTGTACTTTGTTAGCATCGTTCGGGTCTGCCTTTGAATATCATCCAGTTCTGTCTTAGTCCATCTGATTATTCCAAATGAGTAAAGTAACACTGGAATGGCGTAGGTGTTAATTGCCTTGACTAAATTCCCCGAGTTCAACATCGATTTCAGCACAGACTTCAGACGCTGACTGTATTTTGAACGAATCTTCTCCTTTGATTGTTTTTGGTCTAGCAATTATTATTATTATTATTATTATTATTAAAACCTTCGACAGATCGAAGCCTATTAACATTACGAGTTAAATGGTGTGTGCAAAATAGGCAATCTAGTTTATTTGGAAAAACGGACTTTTATACTTTTGAAAGTACTTCGATTTGCCACACCCTGTAAACCATGAAGCCTTTAAGTGCATTGAATTCTGCTGACGAAACCTCCTTACTCACAACGAGCTAAAGATAATCGATATGTAATGAGTCTTAGTATTTGTATGATGCCTTCTAAGAGACAACCAAAAATCGCAAAATTCCATTTGAAAAATTCATATGTTCCTTTCGGTTGATTTCAGGTAGCAATGATATTGAAAGAAATTGTTTCAGAATTTAATTTTCTAAAATAGAACAAATAGATACATACATTATGCTGTATGCGATATGCGGTGTCAGCAGTGAAAGTATGCCCTCAAGGAGGTGTCCTATCGCCGCTACTATAGTCAGTAGTTATTGATGGCCTCTAAGATAGACTGGTTTCAACGCACAAGGTTATGCTGATGATCTAGTTATCATCATTAGCGGAATGCATGATGGAATCTTATCGAACCTGATGCAAAAAGCCCTTAACATCGTAAATGAATGGTGTGCTGAAGAGAACTCAGCATCCATCCAAACAAAACCATTCTAGTTCAATTCACAAGACGTAGAACGTTGAACTTAAAGCCCCCCCTTCTGAATGGACATATTCTGAAATTTTCGGAACAGGCTAAGTATCTAGGGTTAACCCAAGATCAGAGACTCAACTGGAATTTACACATTGACAAAACTCTTTCTAAGGCTACATCGCGCCTATGGGCATGCCGTAGACTCTTCGGAAAGACCTGGGGGCTACAGCGAAATATAACCTTTTGATTATACACAGTGGTTATAAGACCCATTGCCACATTTGCATCGTTAGTATGGTGGACAAAAACATCAGAAATAACTAAGCAAAACAAGCTGCAAAAACTGCAGCGGCTAGCGTGCGTGGTCATAACAGGTGCTATGAGGAACACCCCGACTACTGTCATGGAGGTAATCCTAAATCTCGCTCCTCTTCATATGAAATTGAAAAAGGAGGCGTTGATGGCAGCATTACGGCTCTAAGACACAAAAAACTATTACCTGGTGATCTGAAGGGACACCTGGGGATTCTGGGTTACATAGCGCCAGAAATATTATCACAACCATAGGATATAATACCGCTTTAGTTTGATTTTCACACGCCCTTCGAAGTGGTCATAGAAGACCGTACCATCGTAAAGGGAAAAATAAATCAATGAGACCAAAAATCCTCCGTTTGGTACACGGACGGATCAAAAACAATTAATGGAACAAGAGCAGGTATATATGGATCCAAGTACTCTTCACCAATGCCTCTGAGCTCTACTCCCACAATCATGCAAGCAGAAACACTTGCTGTAAACCTTTGCTGCCAGGAGGGACTATGAAGAAAATTCAAAGGTGCAAAAATTTACATTTTAACGGACAGTCAGGCAGTGATGAAAGCTCTAAACTCCTACAGTTATCGGAACATCTCTGTCTGGGAATGCCGTCAATCCTTGAAGCAACTTGCTGAGGGGAACAGACTTTTCCTGTAGTGGGTACCTGGCCACGAAGGCATACAAGGAAATGAAGCCTCTGACAAACTGACCAGATCAGCTGCTGGAATCCCTGGACCGTTCTGCGGTCTGAGTAAGCCGCACAGACGACAGGAAATTCAAGGAATTCACTAATTTCCGCTGTTGGTCACAAATACCTCTATGTGAGCCTGTATGTAGCCGTAAAGGAATTGTCAGAAATTCGTAGCAGTGTTTAGAACAATTATTTAGGCGAGATTATCTACGCTACTGAATATTTTAAATATTTCCATAGGTTTTTTAATAGACCATATAGTTTCAAGTGAAATAATTATTCTTGCGGCTTCCGAACGACATATGGTTTTTAGAGCATTTAGTGAGAGCACGAGATATCTGGGATATTTTGGTTCCGAGATACACGATACAGAATTTGATGTTCTAAACAAAATATCTGTTATCATAGTACTTGAACGCCTTGAACTTCGATTTTGAACTACGATTATGAGGAGTATTTTAGGCAATATTGTTTGGTGAACAAACATTCAGGGACCTTAACATTCATGGTAAATCGCAGTTCTATTACCACTTTTCGGTGCGAGATTATCTATGCCACAGAAAATATGCGATAGTTGTATACGCTTTGACGTGACAAGAAATTTCAGAGTAAATAAGTATTCTTGATCTTTTCTTGAACCAAGCATACTGTACAAATTATAAGATAGACTAGAAACAAGTACACACAAAATAAGGCCTCAATACATTTTCTTGCCACTGGATGGAGATCCTCAGAGATTGCTCATATGTTAATTCTGTCAAATGAAGTGTTCTCACACAGTTTCCATGAGATTGTCGAAGAAATTTATATCAGGAACTACTTATTATGATGCATAAACTGAAATGCTCGTCTAATGTAAGTTAACCCACGAATTTCGCCAGGTAGGTATAATCCTTGAATCTCTATGTTTTAATTTTTGTATTTAGGTATACCTAAGTGTAAATGAGTTACAATAAGGATGAAGGATTATAGATAACTAACTGTCGTAAAGTCCAATTTGACAGGGATTACCCTAGTCATTAGGTAGTTCGGGGCGAAAAGTTTGATTCTTTTCTATCCACTCCGTGGTTCAGAGGCCTTCTGTAAATAGTGAATTCAATTAATTTTTTTTCTTATGAAAAATTACGCATTCTTTCAGTAATTTTGATTATGTTGTTCCGCAATGGAGAAAATTACAAACTAACTGCGCAGTTATTTATGGAAAATCATATTGATAAACCAGTACTCAATACCGTCCAGAAAGCTGTGCAAACATTTTCTGAAATTGGTTCAGTAGAGGGAAAAAACGCACTGGAAGACCTAAAAATATCACTTCTCCTAACCTAACCATTAACGTTCTATCCAGTGCGGAAGTGTCACAGAAATTGTCCGTGCGAAACAGAGCAGTTGAAGCTGGAATGAGTGATAGATCGGTACGAAGAATTTTAAAGGCTGAAAAAGTGAGACCCTGCAAAACAAAATTTGTGCACCAACTGTTTGAGCGCGATCCAGCACAACGTTTGGAGTTTTGTCAATGGGTTCTACAATTCGAGGAAAATCCACATTTCGGCAAGAGGATAATTTTTACTGCTGAATCCACATTCATAAGGCATGGACAAGCGAGTCGTCGTACCATTGGAGTCGAGGAAATCCAGCCCATACGCAAATGATTGAAAAACTGAATGTATAGCGCGGTATCTGGGACAATAAATTGATAGGGCCGTTTTTCAGTGAAGGAAATCTAGCAGGTGCGTCATGTTGGAATCTATTCAACGATCAAGTCTGGTCTGTTTCAGAACCTTAATTAGATGCAAACGCCGACATTGAGCCATTATTTATGTTGGATGGTGCTCCGGCACACACCTCTCAGATGGTGACAGAATGGCTCACCCAGAAATTTGGTGATAATTGGATTGGAGCGAATGGTGCCATCTACTGGCCAGCAAGATCCCCGACCTAATTCCATGTGTTTTTTTCTGTGGGGTTACATTGAAAACCAGGGTTATCCCTGCGATCATATCGAAACATTGAGAGAGAAAATCATCAAAAACTGCAGAAAAATTGACATGTAAATGAAGCTTGGAGAAGAAAGTTGGAACAATGTGTTCAACGAAATGGCGATCATTTTGAACAATTTTGAAATTCTTCACCTACTCTATTTGGTCGTTATTAAAATAAATAACATACTAACATAATTTAATTTTTCTTCTTTGTCTCTCCATATTTCTGGTAATGCTATAGGGATTACATGAAATTCATAGGTTAACTTGAAGGTGCATCTTTTCAGTTAGGCGAACACGAAGTCCATAACATACTCAAAACTAAGTTATGTACTTGTGACAAAAAGCGGCAAGTAGCGAATGTCTTGAATTTTGATTTCTGATTTGGATATTGAATTTCATTTTCACTGATTTGTCCGAAACAGTATATCAAAGATCTTTTCGAGTGTCAATTTTCAGAACAAGCGTATTGAAATTAGGGATCCGAGACGTGTAAAATAGGAGTATTTCCATTTAGAAATTCGGACTTTTGAGTCATTGAATATATTTCGATTTGGCGGCTTCTTCTGAAACACTTTGTCTAATTGAGAGTACCAGCGAGTACTCAATCTTGTCGAGTACTCAATCTTATAGAATGAACTTTCGACTGGGATTGAGCTTCAGCAACTCGAAGCTAAAGTAATGTAGAAAATAGTTTGAATAAAGTTAAGAGAACCGTAAAAAACGAAATATTTAACTGTAACTTCTGAACTAATCATCAGATTTCAGTTTCAAGGAGTGTTTTGAAAACGTGTTTGAAATACCTATCTATTGATGTATCACACAATAGGGGTTGTCATTTAAAATTTTGGGGTTTACCCGTCTTAGTTTCAAAAATATCGACACAGTGCGCGGACTTTTGCCGCACACTATATAATATCTTTATACTCGTATATAGATGGTAATCGAAAATCATCATTTAACTCGTCAAGTCCCGGTGTCACCTATAGATGACAGATACCATAATTGATGCCTTCTATAATTTTGATCCAGCAAATTATTAGCAGAATTAAACAAAAAAATCTGCCATCATTTAGTATATGTCATCTATTGTTTTGCGGCAATTCGAGTTTGTTTAATTCGTGTCGTCCATAAGTATTGTTTTTTTTATTTTATTGCATGTAATGAATGAATATACAAGATACAAAACATACTAACGTTAAAACAAAAGTAACTTGGAACATAATCATTACATCGATCATAATATGACGTAGGATTTGTAGGTCATAATTGGGCGTTGTACAGGGTGTACATAATATTATTTCACATCTTGAGGGGGTAAATCTACGTGCACTTTTAAGAGAAGAAGTTCAAATAAACAATTTCCGGAAATAATTGTTTTTTCTTCAAAACTCCTGCAGTTTTTGAGATATTCAGCCCAAAATTTGGAATGCAACCTATTTGTCATTTATTTTGACAGTTGATGAAGTTGAACCATGTCCCGAATTCCTTATAAAATTAGTGATTAGTTTAAGGAATTTTGAAGTTATTGCTGTAAGAAAAGATGGCCAATTTTACGCCGAATTGGCTGATATCCATTACATTCACGGTCTGGCTGACAGAAACTCGAAAGAAGGTAGGCGATTATATCAGCTGCGTTTTCAAAATCGAGTAACACCAGACAGGCGAAAATTTCAAATATCCACAGAGGGTTGGGGGAACTGGTACTTTTACTGCAAATAATCATTTGGAAGGTGCAACTCAAACTATGAGAACTCCAGATATTGACATAGCTGTTTTGAATTGTATTGATTTGAATCCTCATGTGAGTACAAAAAAAATTGAAAGTCAGTTGAATATTTCACATGTTCTAGTTTGGAGGATTCTCCATGACCTTTTATTGTACCCGTTTCATATTCAACACGTCCAAACTCTACTTCCACGACATTTTCCTTTAAAACTGAATTTCTGCCGATGGTTCTCAGATAAAATTAAAGAAGATGCTCATTTTGATAGCGAAACGATTTTCACAGATGAAGCAAACTTTTCGAGAACTACTATCACAAATTTTCACAATAATCATTATTGGGCTGAGGAAAACCCCCATTTGATGGAAGAATCTCATCTTCAATAACAATTATCACTAAATTTCTGGGTCAGAATAATTGGAATTTATTTTAGTGGGCCAATCTTTTTGACTAACAGGTGCTTTAGGAAGGAATGTTGAAAATATAGAGGAATCTAACTCAGGGGATGGTTTAATTAGTATGGTAAAAGAGAAACATGCAGATACTGTCAATGCGTTCTCCTTGATTATCAGTTGGGCCGAACAGAATAATCTTTCTACAGAAGACGTGTTGCTCCTGAAAAGGCTAAAGAAAAATCAGTTCATCATAAGGAATAGCATGTTGGTTATGTATACTGGTGTATATTTAAATTCTATATTTTCTATGGGGAAAGCTTATAATGAATGGAAATTCTATAATTTGATTCTGTCTCATAATATAAACTATTTTTTGTTCAACTTTCCGTTATTTTTATAATAAACTCGGCTTTAACAGATTTTGAGTTCTTTCCATTTTGAGAATCACCAAGATAAAGCCAGACACCAAGGAAAGAAAAGAGAAACAACGACTTTATCCAGTCCAGACCTCCAACCCATCCAAGATATAATATCCACTTCACCAGAGACCTACCCATTATCGAGTACCGACTTCATACACTTATTTGAATCGACATTTGGAAAGGCATATGTCATAACGGAGGTCCACAGATAAACAGATGATGTTGAAGGGGTGTGTAAAATGTTGTATGATATTTATCCACATTTGAACGACCGATCACTCAAATCCAGATATACTAGTCTTCAAAAAAAATTGAAATCACAATCCCGAAGTAAAAGCGAAATGTCAGATGACAACGAATCACGCTGTTCCACACAATCAGATGAGATAAACGAAATCACAGAACATCAAAAATAACGAATTTGCACATAGTATGAAAATTCTTCAATGAAACAGTTGTGAATTTTCGAAGAAAATTATTTTTCAAGGGACGTTATACAACCTTCCGTAGAGTGTTAAATATCCTACCTTGAAGGAGCTAGTTTTCCGATCTACTCTTCATAACCACCGTTATCCGTGGCCACAGGGAAGTAGTACAGCACGTTGGGGGCGCAGTGACATTTACATTATTGCGTTCGCTTCAACGAATTGAGATGAGTAGGTTACGGTATAGCCTTGTGTAACGAATGGGTAGACAATGCTGACGAGGTCAAGTGAGACCGAAACTGCAGTCCATTGTTCCTATTCGTGACATTAGACCGTGTTGTACCACTTCTCTGTGGCCCCGGTTAACGGTGATAATGAAGAGTAGATCGGAAAACTAGCTCCGTCAAGGGAGGATATTTAACATTCTACGGAAGGTTGAATATTATCTCTTGAAAAATAATTTTCTTCGATGTGTCTACACATTGCGAAATCTCTCATCTAGTAACTTTTTGATTTGGGATGTTTGAGCTGTGGATTTTATCCACGTTTCGAAAACATACAATTTTAAATTGCGCAGATATACTGTGCATGCAAGGAAAAAATTTCAAAAATGATAAAATAGGTGAAATAGCACGATATAATGACTTTCACACAATAAGAGACACTGAGGATTGCAGGGCGGGTGAAGGAAGCTCGATTTTTATAAAAGAACACATCCATTCTAGAAAATTTGATGTAAACACACAACTAGAAGTGATAGTGATTGCAGCATGGATACCTAATAGGACACCGGTTTGTAGCATATATATACCAAATGATTATAATATGAATAAAAATCAAATGATAGAGATACTCGATCAACTGACAAAGCCCTTCATCCAGGCAGGCGACTTCAACGCTCATAACCATCTATGGGGATCTACTGAAACCTGCCGCAGGGGTCGAACCATTGTTCATGCTATACTTGAGTCAAGTGCATGTATTATCAATACTGAAAAGCTTACACATTTTTGCCACGCAACAGGTATCTTATCACATCACTGTGTGTATTTGCCTCCTGGGGATTCTGTGGCAAGTGATGTGTTCGCTAGTAAATTGGAGAGCAATATAGTGGATATAAAATTTCCATTTCTTGTGTGTGGTGACTTTAATTGTCCCTTGGTTGATTGGGTGGGAGTTACTTGATACCTACTAACATTGAAAATAAATATTCAGATATATTAGATACACGTGCATTTGTCGAACTGAATCAATACAATCATGTGAAGAATAGTAACGATAAAATTCTTGACTTAGGCATGTGTAATAAAGAAATTGTCTCGAATATACATGAAAGTGCTCATCCGTTTGTAAACGAGGACACACATCATCCCACACTGGAGTTTGTAGTTGCCTTGTCTAAAGAGAAGATGATGAAAAGTTCGAGAATTCGAAATTTTTACTACTATTTTAGAAATGAGAATTATGAAGCTGTTAATGCTTCATTATCGCTGGTGAATTGGGAGTTTCTGCTCAACAGCTGCTCTGAGGGAATTGATGAAAATCTGGATATTTTTTATGAGGAAATCAAGGATATATTCAGTTCTGTTGTTCCTCAGAAAACAGTCACTAAGTGTTTTCCTTCATTCTTTTCGAAAGGTACTATTGCTACAAATGAAAAAGAAAAGAAATAAGCAAAAATTTCATAAAACAAGGAAAATTAGTAAAAATGTCAATGATCTCAATATATTCAAACAGCTTCGTGCTCATTTGAAGGAAATTATTGGACTTGATTTGAATAAATTCACCTCTTACCTTTAGCGGACACTGCCAACAAACAGCAAATCATTCTGGAAATATGTGTCTCTAAACTACCTAATGAAATGAGGTATGGGGATATTTCTTCATCAGATGGAAAAGAGATATGTAATCATTTTGCCCGTTATTTCGAGAGTGTATATCTTCCTGTGAGTCAGTAGCGTAGTCGTAGTGTAACTGTTAGAAAAATGATGTACTATCAAATAGTCACATAGAAGAGGAAGAGATCCGAGATGTTCTCTTATTCCTTGAAGTGTCGAAGGGTTCAGGTCCAAACAGCATTTTACCAATTTTTCTCAAGAATTGCGCTTACAATTTAAGTAAACCACTGCATATTTTGTTCAATCAGTCTCTGATTAATGGTGTATTTCCAAAAACGTGGAAGGAGTCCGCCGTTGTCCCAATTTTCAAAAGTCGAGATAAAAATGATATTTCTATTTATAGACCTATTAACAAGCTTTCGATCATTGCTAAAGTATTTGAACGTATAATTTATAAGTATCTTTTCTCTCATGTAAAAAATTTCATTATCCCACAACAGCACGGATTTTTCAAGGGTAGGACTCTGGAAACTAATTTGATTGTTTATAGTGAGTCTCTGCAGAGTGCAATGGGTTCTCAAATTCAGACTGATGCTACTTACACAGATTTTTCTAAAGCAAACAAAATAAGTTTCGATATTCTCATTTTTAGACTAGCCGAAGCAGGTGTAAATGGTGGGTTGCTTGTGTGGATCCAATAGTATCTTATGAATAGGTCACATTTCGTTAGTTTAAATGGTTTTAGATCTGGATCTTTCATTAGTACTTCTGGGGTACCGCAGGGAACTCATCTCGGTCCTCGATTTGAATAACTTGGTTGAGTACTGTAGAGAAAACCAATAATTTTTGAATTTAAATAAATGTTTCACGATAACTTTCACTAGAAACCATTCCCCTATCACTTTTGAGTAATCAATTGAAAATTCATTGTTGCGACGTGTGTCCACGGCTTTTGATCTGGGTGTCACTTTCGATTCGAAGTTGCTCTTCGATGCACACATAGATCGCATAGCAAATAGTTCAAGTCGAATGATGGGTTATATTTTCAGGAAAAGTAAGGAACTCAAATATGTAAAAGCACTTGTCGCTTTGTATTATGCTTATATCTAAAGTAAATTAAATTTTGCCTCGTGTATTTGGAACCCTCGTTATGATTGTTATTCCAATCGACTTGAACGCATTCAGAATAGATTCATACGGTTCATATGCTTCAAAACTAACTTTGTTATCCTGAATCACGACTACGCTTCTGCCCGTAAATATTTCAATTTATTGTCACTGGAAAATCGTAGAACTATATATGATATTTTGGTTTTGTTTAAAATATTGAACTGCTTACTTCACGTACCTGAGATCTTACACATGGTTACTTTTAATGTTCCTATGAAATCTTTGACGCACCACGACCTTTTCTCTATAACTTTTAAAGAAACTAATAGTGCACAGAACTCCCCTATCGATAGGATGCTACGTGTCTACAACACGCATAGTAATATCAATTTTTTGGGGTCACAGTGGCCTCTTTGAAGAGAACATTACGCTTGCTCTTTACCGACTAACATCAAATTCATTCAATCGATCGTTTTTGTAATATTCATTTTGTATTTCTCTTTTCATTCTTTCTGTGAATACAACTCACTATTAATGTCTTATATAATACTTTTTTTAGAGTACTAGATTTTATGTAATTAATATTCATCTAGTTAATGTCATTTTGGCTTCGGCTGTGTACATTCCTCATATTGTATTTAAATAAATGAATAAATATTGACTTGACAGTATGTGATCCCCGCATAGCAACTATCGTTTCCTGGGACACCATAGATGATTTACATGATAGTGACCACTACCCAATCGTCATTGAAACAGACATAGTCATTTATTAGGAAATAAACCTAGTCGATTGGAATTCGAAGCAAACAAATTGGAAAGGCTTCACTGAAAACCTAGCATAAGATTTCGAACCAATAACAGTAACATTGACGAACCTGTCTCAGCATTCACGGAAAAACTAATCGTCTTTGCTGAAAAACATATAGGTAAACGCAAAACGCTGAACAAGTAGAAAGTAGTTCCGTGGTAGGATGAAAAATGCACAGAAGCTATCAGAAGAAGAAAAGAGGCATTGAATGAATATCGTCTATACAAAATCATAGAATATTGTGTCGAAATGAAAAAACAGAAGGCACTCACAAAACTTGTCCTAAAAATGCCAAGAAGGCCTCATGGCAGACATATGTTTCCTCTATCTCAAACTCAACCGAACCGGCAGAAGTGTGGAACAAAATAAAAATATAAAGTGTAAAAACACATCCTCACACAAACCAGCGTTGAAAAAATAAAATGTTGACATTCTTACAACACAAACTGATGTCGCAGAATATATGGCCAGCTCACTGGAGAATCAGTTTAGCGACCAAAATTTCAAATAAACATTTAGAACCCAAAAAGAAACAGAAGAGAGGACTCCCTTCGAAATTGACCCACTCAATGACAAAAAAATAAAAGACCCCTTCTCATTAAATGAACTCCTATCAGCCTTAAATCTATCAGATATTTTTCAAACATCTAAAGAGATACGCTTCAATTATATCACCCAGAAAAGAACACATCGTATATTCTACAATATTGATGAAACCGTATAACAACAGATATCATGAGAAAATTCAAACACCGAAACCGCTTGCACAAAGACTACGATTAGACAGAAATATAAACTGCTTGGAAACAACACAACTCAAACACACATCAACACCCACATGGAAATTACAAACACCCAAGATTGACATCACACTGACGAAATATGATAAAACAACGACAAGAAAATGCTACTCAAACTATATTCTACAGAGCAAATAGCCAATTATAATGAAGAAACGGTTTATTACACCGACGGTTAAAAAATAAACAACAAAGTCGGTTGTGCCATATTATGCAACAACGATGTGACAAAATGCAAACTACCAGACGTATGTTCAATACAAATGGCAGAACTATTTGTCATTCTACGAGCAATGCAAATAAATAAATCAAATGCTGACGAAAGACAGTCGAAAATACTCATCTGCTCTGACTCATTATCAGCCATAACATCCATACAAAATATGAACCTGAAAAATTCTATAGTCGCTGAAATCCCAAATATAACACAATACCTAATACTTAAAACAATTTTCACAACTCTCCTGTGGATTCCATCGCATGTCAGTCAAGAAGAAAATGAAAAAGAAGATAAATCTGCTGAAGAAGCAGCGCTTTCAAATCATATCACAGATTGTATTCAAATTAGTAAAGATCTTCGAACCTACCATAAAACTATACAGGGTGCTTCAACGAAAACTTAACAGAGGCTATTTCTACCAAGATATTCATTTCTGATCACAATGCAAAAACAGGTCATTTCTGTAGCGGTTCGAATGAGCTGTTGTGGGGTTTTTGGATTATCCTGACGCGATCTAATTTTCCCTTCGAGATTATCCATGAATGTTCAATAGCATTCAGGTCTGAAGAGCACCATAATGCCACCCCAAAACATCACACTGTCCCCTTGATATCTCGTAATTTGTCTTCCTGCTCGTCTAGATCGTCTTCCACGCCCCCCGAGCGGTCACCATCCGAAATTAGCACATTAAGCCAATTCTCAATATTCCATTTTTGGTGCTCGATACACGTATTAGGTCTGTTGATTTTTGTTGTCTGGTTAGCTCTGGATCTCTTAAGAGCCTCCTGCTGTATAGACCTCTTGAACGAAGTCTTCAACATATCGTTTCTAAAGGTGCAGTGATACCTGTTGCTTCCAGAAATTGCCTTTGGAGTATGGGGTGCAATGCACTAGGGTCTCTTCTTGCTGATTGGCACAAAAAGCGGTCTTGCTCTCCAGAAGTGATCTTCCTACGACTTCTTCTAGGCCTAGTTTGCAGAGATTGTAGCTCCACGTATCGGTCGTAGGTTTTTGAAATCACCCACTGTGATACACCTATTGTGGCCACTTTATCCCTCTGTGTCACTTCTTCTTCAACGAGAGCAATTATTCGACCACTCTACATATCGTACAATCCAACGGCATTTTCAATTATGATTAGAAATTTTTAAATTGTGAAATTCACAGTTTCGAATCTCACTGATTACTGAGTACAATATCCCGAACATGTGGTGATGATTCAACATTTCTTATCATACTATCCAGCTTTTTTACAACAAAAACTTCATTCTTCACAAGTTATCAAAGATACATGGTTGAAAACAATCACTTATGTGAAATACCAAGTGATTCCATATAAATTTGGTTTTGTGTGTGTGGTAGTCTTATCTGCTTTTCGGGTAAATCCAAAGAGAGCGTTAACGATGTTGGTTTTTGGATGACAAAGGCCTACGTGAGGACTGTACTAGGTTAGGAGTGTATAAGTGACAGAATAATATCGTTACGCATTAATGCGACCCCAACTCCAATTAATATTGCGGAGGTTCATGCACCTACATTTAATTTTGATGGGGAGGATCTGGAATCTTTTCATAACGATCTCGAAGCTACACTTGAATCTCTGTCGAATCGCGAGATGGTCCTTATTGTGGGCGATTTTAACGCTGGGATTGGTAAAACAGTAGAAGAAGAATATCTAGCGGCAAACATTGGTCAATTTGGTCTCGGTGTCAGAAATCAAAGAGGCCAACGACTACTTCAATTTTGTATTGACCATAATTATTCAATTACCAACATTTTGTTTACCCTGCATCCGCTACGTTTATATACTTGGAACTCACCGAACGGACAACATCGTAATCAAATTAATTACAGTTTAGTTGGAACACAGTGGAGGTCATCTGTTACTCTTTGCAAGACTCTACCCGGTTCAGATTGTGGCTCTGACTATCAACTTCTAATTCGCGAACTCCACTCTAATCGGATAGCTACAAGGAAATCGCTGACCCTGCTTCCTTTCGGTCAGAATTTTCTAGACTTTCTCAAGATGCCTCTATAATGGATCATTCCAGTTCTAATAATATGCGGTTGTCATTTAAGGTGCACTTTCACAAGCTGCTCAAACATCTCAACCAAAGCGCAGCATACAACAAAAACCAATCATGGATTTCCATCCATACATTGCCTGTTATTGAGGCACGCAGAAGCCTTAAGCTTTCAGGTCTGGATTCTGATACAAAACATAATACGTATAGGCAGCTCTCGCGCGAAATCCAAAAACCTTGCCGACGAGATAACAACTTCTACCTGCAAGACCTGTGTAGGAAGATACAGACCCATGCCAATACAATTCTGCCGGGAGAGATGTTTTTGAAGATTAAACATATTACTCGTTACTTTAAATCCAGAACTTGGTCGGTCAAGAATTCCAATGGACAGTTAATCACCAGCTTGGATGGGGTGATTGGGGTGTGGCATACTTATTGTCAGAACCTTCACTTTGATTATGGCATCCAGGCTCCTTTGTTGAATTGTGAAAATGAGCCTGATATTATTTTTTCAGAAGTGGAACATACCCTGAAAAAACTAAAAAACGGGCAAAGCTACAGGTTTAGCGTTATTTTTGCCGAAACTTCAAGATGCTTGCGCAATGACGGCATATCTCTTTTATTTGTAATGAAGTCTGGTCCTCTTGTGTTTGGTCAGATGAATGGTGCTCCACTCCATAAAAAAATTTCTCCCACAAACCCAGACAATTATTGTTTACTCTCGTTGGTCTCTCATTCAAGTAAGGGGCTACTCTATATTTTAAAGTCTCGTTTGGAGAGTTTTATTGGCTGGAAAATTTCTCCGGCGCAGGCAGGCTTCGCAAAAGGAATTTGTACGAGCGAACCGACCTTGAACTTGAGGCAGATCATTGAGAAAGCCAGGGAACATTACTTTCCCATTTATATCTGCTTTGTAGACTACTTCAAGGCTTTTGATAACGTCAAGTGGCTTGAACTGTGGGAAATCCTGCGTTCTATGGGAGTTTCCTACCATATAATTTTTCACATTAAGAAACTTTATATATCGAACTCAACTCAAGTAAGAATTGACGGTAATCTGTCTGATCAAATGGCAACCAGAAATGGAGTAGGTCAGGGATGCGTATTATCTCCGATGTTATTTAACATCTACTCCTAGTTTGTAATGAGACATGTACTTGACAACTGGCATGTCGACATAACTTTTGGTGTTAGCAAGATTTCTAGTTTAAGGTTTGTTAACGATACTACCCTTATTGTTGCTTCTAAGGAAGAATTGTTAGCTTTGCTGAGTAACCTAGAACAGCATAGTGCAGCGTATGGTCTTAGTATTAACAACAATAAAACCAAGGTTATGATCGTAGACAGGGAACATAACAACTATCCTGAAATGAAGTCTGTTTGCCGTTTCCAAGTAGTTCAAAGTTTTGTGTATCTCGGTTCTTTGATCAAAAATTCGGGTGGCTGTGGAAATGAGATTAGACGACGTATACAGCAAGCACAGGCGGCCATGACGAAGCTCACTAAAATATGGCGTGACAATCACTGAAAGCACCAAATGTTATTAGCTCAGACTCTTATTTTCTCTATATTCCTATATGCTCCTGAAACTTGAAGTATTAAAAAGGTACATCGCGCTCACATCGTTGCATTTGAAATGTGGACTTGGAGGAGAATGTTGAGAATTCCTTATTCCGCCCATCGAACTAATGTCATCGCGAATTCTGACGTTCTTCGGACACTTTCATAGAAGCCATAATATGGAGAAAATTGTTGTCCCAGGTCATGCTCCGAATGGGCGACGTCGTGGCCGTTCCTCTACACGCTGGGTGAATGCAACGAAACAGTTGATGGATGTATGTCACAAAAGCCACCGAACTAACTCGAAATCGCGAAAGATGGCGTGCTACAATTTCTAAAACAATTGATAATCTTCGTATCGGCAGCGTTCCAGCTCCGAGTTAATGCATTTTACGAATTGACAACATGTCTGTTGAGACATTGTAACTATGATGATGATGATGTGTAAACACGCTATAAGCGTATAAATGTAAAAAATTATAGGTTGTTATATACATTGTCCTGAAGTGAACGATATTTCATTGCGGAAACAATTGAATGAAATTATTCTGTATCTGAATCTTAGACTATTAATGACTTCTTTCGGATTTTGAACGAACATACTGATCTAGAGAAATTCCAGGTTTAGGATATACTGATTCACTTTTTTCGATGGTAATTGAATGAAATCATGATATTTGTTTATATTCAGATTCAAATAGAGAGTTATTCATTTATATTTCGTGTCATTTCATTTTTAGTTGGCATACTGATTTATTATTTCAATTTATTTGTTGGTAATAAAAACACAGAATTTCATTTGTGTTCTTATTATGCCTAACTATCAAATAGTAATAGCTGAATCCAGACAGCGTCTTTGGTTGAAAACATTTGGTTATTTCGGAGCTCACGACTTTTAAGCCAGGGCCGTAAAGGATCGTGTGCTGTTGTAATTTGCTATTTATTCCAGACTATAGTTACACCCCAGATGACTCAATTATTGAAGAACTTATGATGGTTTTTCCTAGAGCAGGATAACTATAAAGAACTTCAATTTTCTCATCCGAATAGGTTCAGCATATAAACTATCATCCAACATCTTTTGTTCAACACTGTAATAATGAATCAAGGATACACATATAAGTATACTAATATATTAAACCTTTACAAATTTTTAATATGGGTAAAAAATGTATTCGAAACAAAATTTCACAAAACATTACAACAAATCAATTATATGCGTTAAAATATCAATGATATAACTACATTATATACGTCTATATTATATAAGTATATATCAGTATGTATCAAACGAACAATACTTTGACTTATTTATTTAATTAACTATAATCAATAAGATATCAATAATTGCGTACAAAATGGTCTTGAATATCATTACTAAAATATATCTAGCTTCAAGCAATACACTACATCACTTGAAAATGATTGATGATTCTGAAATTATTGATGTAAATTGTTGGACAATGATTCATTAAAAACTTCCATAACAAAACTTGAAGATTATGGTATAAATTTCATGTTAACGAATGAAATTTTATTCTATTAATTATCTGTTCACAAAAACAGACTCAAATACTGAAAACATTTTAAACTAATCAATACTTCCTCTCATTTTGTGACACATTGAGTGGTAATAAACACGATCAAAGAGGTACAACAATGTCAACAATATTCATTATACTATAATATTTTATAACCTCGCAACCAGTTGAAGAAAATACAAATATTTATATGATTGCTTCAGTAAGGTTCATAACAAATTTTCATATTATAAAACGGGTTTCGAATAAATTATCTTCGAATTACTATTTCAGAATATTAAAGGGTAACGCATAAGAACACTCACATGTCTAGGTTGTATTTCCCAACTGAAATGAAGAGTTAAATAACTTTTTGTTGCGTTCAATTTCTGGAGTTATGGTTGCCGAAAGTTTAAAAACAACAAATATTCTAATTTTTTTTGCAAAACGAGAAGACAGGCAGCTGCAGTATTAGTAAGGCATTTGTGACAATAATTTTTCATTCACTCATCATTGAAAATTTTCTTGGAAATGTTTGAAATTAGCAATACTATCTAAATTTTATATCAGAACTTTGTTTTCATTTTGAAAAAGTGTGAATTGACCATAAATTAATAGTTTCCTGAATCCCCACATTCATGAAAAGCTTTTTGGATGTAATATTATTCCTGAGAAAAGAAAACAACTACGGATACACCTATAGACAGTATATTAGAAAATTAGAATTGAAGAATTTCAAATAAGCTACTATCATTTAAATACAGATAACTCTGAATGGATCGCGCCTTTAGTCTATATAAGTATACATTTGTTAAGATAATTTTGTAGTTTTCATTCGCTCTTGACAAAGATACTGTGTATCGAAACGCGTCGAGCATTTTTAATATATTTTAGTGGAAATCTTTGTTTGAGTATATTTGAATATATTATTCCATTGAGGAGGTCGTTACTTGATGAAAATCGATATACATATTTTCAATGTAATAAAACTATAGTATTTAGATTTTCACTATATTAACAAAACTATGACCGGTTTCACCACACTGTGGCTACATCAGTTAGATACAAACTATTGAACAGAGTTGTTCCTTATATATCAGTCTTATTTCCTACTTAATGTTACAATAGGTACAAGTACAAGGGGTATAGACTACCAAAAAGCCTTCGATAGGGTCCAGCACAATAAAATGATAGAGGTTTTAAGAACAATCGGCATCGACGAGAAAGATTTGCGTCTTATAATAAATCTGTATTGGCATCAAACAGCAAATATTAGAGTCGATGGTGATTACTCAGAAGATGTAAATATAAGACGCGGTGTTAGACAGGGCTGTGTCTTATCCCCCACTTTGTTCAACCTGTACTCAGAACACATATTTAACACAGCACTGGAAAATGTGGATGCTGGAGTGTTGGTTAATGGACAGAGATTGAACAATATACGTTACGCGGACGATACTGTTGTGTTCGCTGATTCTCTCGAAGGTCTTCAAGAATTGATGAATCGTGTCTTTAAAGCTAGCTCTGAGTACGGATTGTCTCTTAACATCAAGAAGACCAAATTCATGGTAATTAGCAAACAAAATACACCTCCTGACCAACTAGTAATTAATAATCAACAAATTGAAAGAGTAACTAATCACACATATTTGGGCACTACGATTAATGAGCAATGGGATCACTCTGTGGAAATAAAATGCCGCATAGAAGAAGCAAGAGCCACTTTCGTTAAAATGGGAAACCTATTTAAGAGTAGAGATCTTAATATACATACCAGACTAAGACTACTCAAATGTTATGTCTGGTCTGTGCTTCTATACGGTGCCGAGTCCTGGACCCTGACGGAAGCATCTACAAAAAAACTTGAAGCCTTTGAGATGTGGCTATACAGACGAATTCTTAGAATTTCCTGGGTGGATCGTGTTTCCAACAAAAGAGTCTTAGAAACACTACAAAAAGAGACCGAAATAATGAACATCGTTAAACAACGCAAATTAGAATATTTCGGACACATAATGAGGAATCAAAAAAGATATGGTCTGCTCCAGTTAATACTACAGGGAAAGGTTTTAGGCAAGAGAGGGCCTGGAAGGCGCAGAATCTCCTGGATGAAAAACCTCAGAACTTGGTTTTCTATGTCTACAAGAGGGCTGTTTAGAACAGCAGTCAACAAAGTACAAATTGCTTTGCTTATCGCCAACATCCGGAACGGATAGGCACGCTCAGAAGAAGACAAGGGGTATGTTGGAAAACCCATCGGAGTTGCTTCCTTTACGATTTGAAAAGATTGAGTGAAGGAGAAGGATTTAGAACTAATTGACTATTAAGTAAACTACCTGAATTATTTTCTTTATTTGTCTCTGAAATTTTGAATAGATTGAGTTTCTGTCTATAATTTTCATTATGCAAAATTTTGAAATTATCATTAAAGTTATTGTTTTCTTCTAGTAAGTGATCAGAATAATAGGAATCTGATTTATGATAATCAAAACTACGTTTGTGCTCGGATAATCTAACTTTGAAAGTTCTACCAATATAAATTTTATTACAATCCCTGCAATACAGTTCATAAACACCGGATTTAGTACCTTTATCAATTTTAGATTTGCAGTTTTTGATTTGTCGGCCTAAAATATTATCAGTTAGGAATGCTATATTGAAATTATAATGCAAGAGGAATGATTTTAATTTTAGACTAGGATTACCAATATAAGTTAAGCTGTTGTATTTTGTGTAAGAACTTTTTATATTTGGAAATACTTCCTGGATTGCCTTTTGAAATTTTTGCGTGAAATCATGTTCACAATTATAGTTGGGCTGTATTCGTTATTGACTGCTATTTGTTTAATTACATTTAGCTCTTTTATAAAATTAATTTGTGACATTGGGGTTTTAATGAGTCTATGTACCATACTATTGTAAGCTGCTAATTTATGTGGATAAGGATGTGTAGAATAGTATTTGAAAACCCGAAATTTCATTGAATCAAGTTGTTATGAAGAAATTGATAAAGATCCAACTAATAAATTTCAATCTATAGTGAAAAACGCTTTAGAGTATGCCAAGTATATAATACCCACAAACCTAAAATATAAACTTTTCATTGATGAACCGCAATCACCAAAACATTACCCCCTCGTCAAACTCCATAAAACAGGGCATTCCATTTGATCAGTAGTTTAATATTTTCAAGCTCCAGCTGCAAAACTCAAGCTTTCTCATAGACATGGTTCCACAGTTCGCTAATTTTGAACCTAAATTATCAATAAAACTTCTCAGTTCAAGTAAATTGAATTCAGCACACGATACTACCACCGAACACTAAACTTAAGTCATGGGATGTAGTAAATCTCTTCCCTAGTGTTCCACCTAGTGATACAGTGAAACTCATCAACAACGCCCTTCAAATTATTAAAGTCAATCCGGTAATTCAATGAAAAATCTTGCACCTTAGAAATTTGTTTAGAACAAAATTATTTTAACTTCTAGGAGTATTATATAATAGTAAAAAAGGTTTAATCATGGATAATCCTCTGAGCCCTCTAGTCGTTGAATTTTTCGTTTATAATACTGAAAAGACTATCCAAGAACATCCGTTAATCAAACACTTTATTTATTGATTTAGATATGTCGACGATATCATTTGTTGTTCCACTGGCACAAACAGACAATTACAGTAATTCAAATCATTCATTTAGAAAATTCACGATAATATTAAATTATCGCTAGAGATACAAACCCAAAACTCCATTAACTTTCTGGATTTAACTTTTACTAAAATTAACGGCAAACATGATTTTTCTATTTTCATAAGCCATCGCATACAAATATTTATATTCACAGCTCATCTACACATCCTTATCGACATAAATAAGCACCTTACAATAGTATGGTACATAGACTCATTGATATCCCAATGTCATAAAATAATTTCATAAAAGAGCTAAATATAATTGAACAAATAGCAGTCAATAATGGTTACAGTCCAACTATGACTGAGAACATGATTTCACGCAAAAATTTCAAAAGCAATCCATGAAGTAATTCCAAGTACAAAAAGTTCTAACACGAAATACAACAGCTTAACTTATATTGGTAATCCTAGTCTGAAATTAAAATCATTCCTCTTGTATTATAATTTCAATATAGCATTCCTAAATGATAATTATTTAGGCCGACATATCAAAAACTGCAAATCTAAAAGTGATAAAGGTAATAAATTCGGTGTATATAAACTGTCTTGCGGGGATTGTAATGGAATTTATATTGGTAGAACTTTCCGAAATTTCAAAGTTAGATTATCCGAGAACAAACTTAGTTTTAATTATCATAAATCAGATTCCCATTATTCTAATCACTTACTCGAAAAACCATAACTTTAATGATGATTTGAAAATTTTACACAATAACACAAAATAATAGACAAAAACTCAATCTTTTGGAAATTTTAGAGATCAACAAAGAAAAGAATTCAGGTACGTTACTCAATAGTCAATTAGATCTAAATCCTTCTCCTTTACTCAATCTTTACAATTTATAAAGTAAACAATTCGGATGAGTTTTCCAACATACCCCTTGTACTTGTACGTAATGCAATAGTAAGTAGGAAATAAGAATATTATATAAGGAATAACTCTGTTCATTAGTTTGTATCTATCTGATGAAGCCACAGTGTGGTGAAACAGCTCATAATTTTGTTAAAATAGTGAAAATCTAAATACTATAATTTTATTTCATTGAAAATATGAGCATTTTATTCTTATTATTATTATTATTCACATCTTACACTGACACTGTTTTGAAATTCATGTCAATCGATAATGGTTGGTTCAATTACAGAATATTTATTCCGTATTCAGTTATAGAATGAAAAGACATAAAAAATACATAAGGGTCTTATGTTTCACGATAAATATTCAAACTTGAGAGTAAGAATGTTTGAATTATATTATTAAGAATATTTCATTATTATTACATTCAGTGATGGTCGTAGACAAAATATTTATGTGTAGGTGCTGGGAATACTATGAGAATCATGTGGGCGAAAGAATTGTTTTGGTTTATTTAGCTGAGAAAACTAAAATATTTTCTACATAGTCAATATTCAGTGAATAATTGCAAACTGGTTCTCAAATGAAAGTTGACACGCCAACTATTTTCAACTAACTTTTTTCATGAAACTTTAAGGACGAGAAATCGGACATTTACAGGATAAAGGGTATAGTATTGAAATTTTTTCCAACCAGAATGATTATTATTTACAAGAATAAATCTGAGAAAAAAATTTTTTTAGAATTTTACATTTGTTTGTCTCAAATCCTTGCAACGGAGTGCCTTTCACCCTTATAATCTTAATAGGAAAAAAGGATCGCACTTCGAAGAGGATTGAATTGCCTTTCATATAGAACATTGCTCTCTTTGATACAGTGATTTTTCGGAAAAATGAAAAGATACAAATGAAGAAGGAACTCAAATATTATGTATCAGTGTAGTTATTATATATAAAGTAGAAGCCAGTGCTCGAAATAGAACATGTTGGATCATTTCGCGATCTATTTGTACCTCTATGGCAATGAATAGAGAAATCTTGGAGGTCATTCGGCATGACCTTTTTTCTGAATTCATCTGTCTACAAGCTACTTTCCTGGAATCATATGAAGTTGAGAGTGCTCTCTCGTTATGAAAAAATTGCACCTGGTTGATAATAACGTTCATGTTTGATGAAGATTATTTCACCTATCAAATTTCCTGGTTCACAAAAATTTCTATTGAAACATTCAATCTTTCAGGATGTTGATTATAAATTCCGTGATTGGAATCATCTGATTAATACCTTCGATTGTGTCAGTAAACAGTATCAAAAACAAAAAAGTCAATGGTTTGAGGAGAAAATGTTTGAAACGGTTATATTTTTCAAGTATAAAAATTTTCCTTCTTCAAATATTGCTCAGAGCTTCTACCTAAAACACTTGATATTTTCTCGTGATCGGTGTGAGTACGATTCCAAAATATCTCAAAAATGCCAGTTCTTCAGCTTCTTATGCAGTCTCTTATATAACAATGAGTATGTTTGACAAACCTAATTTTCAAATACATGGTGTGGTGTAGGTGTGGAGCATGAGAAATCAACCCCCTACCCTCAGCAGCTCCTAAATTGAAGTTCATTATTGGGAAAGTGGATCGAGTGTCATATCTTTGAGAAGGTTTCCTAATTTTTCATTCGAAAATTTTATATTTATGAACGTTTAATATCATACAATCAGTCCAAACACAACAAAACTTTGGTTTTCAACGAAAATTTGACAATGCTTGAACTGAAATTAATTTCACAAAATGACCTCATCCGACATCCATTCGATGACACAATTCTAATTATCTGCCAAGTTTTTAATTCTCAAGACATTCTGATAATTTCAGACATTGAAAACACAATGTTTTGTAGGAAACACACAAACACCTGGTAATGATTATTCTGTTTCACTGTTTTCGTTTGTAAGCCAAACGTTGAAAATTGTTTACTGAACAGATGAGAGGGTCGAAATTGTTTGAATTTGTCATCGAAATAAGAGTTGTGTAAGAGAAACGGTGAAAAATTTCAAAGTGAACCATCCATAATAATAGGTTGGACTAGAATGTTTTATATTTCATGAATGAACGTTTAACTACGAATTCGGTGTTTAACAAAAAACATGAAGGTCATCATCAGCCAATACGGAACGAAGCAACTGAAGGGAGAGCTCAGAGCCACCTACAAATGGTAAAAACTACTTCAAGCAGATAATAATCATATGTGTCTGGTGTATCAGCTTAAACAGTCTATAGGATCGTAAGGTATCACCAATTTGACTTTGATGAAATGAAACTAGTTCAATACTATTTCTATTATTAGGTTTTTCCAATATTATCCTCATCTTATATAGAATTTTTCGGTTATTTTGCTTTCTAATCAATATCTTGAGTATTAGCAATTTTGATTATAATTTTAGATATTTTTCTTTTATATTTTTTTATTGTTTTCATAGTTTCGTCTTTTTCAAGGAGTATGTAAATACATAACTATAAATTCATGAATCAATATGCATTGCTTTTTTTCATTTATGGATTATTTCTTCCTAATGATTAAAACTGACACTTAATTTATTAATAAAAACTAACGAATACAAAATTTCTTAGTAATAATTGTTGTTGTACCTTTCAGTTCGAATGGTGGTACCTGTATTTAATTTACGATATATTATTCAACGAATAATACTAAGACCGTAGGGAATGGGAATGGAAGTGTTCGGTCGAGGAAAGCTTGGTTGGGAAATTGGGGCGCGATATTTTCGGCGGAAAATTTGTTTTTCAAATAATGGACAATTTTTTTGGAGAGATTGGGGCTTTTTCCGTCCGATGAAGTCCGGTTCGCGTCTGATTGACGTCCATGATCGTCGTTAGGGCCACTCAAAAAAGGAGAACTGTACCAGATTACATTAAAAAAAAAGTCCGGCGGTAAAAAAATTTGTTTCTCTTGAACAAGGATTACGCTTTATAACCAGTCGAAAAATTCTGGAAAGGTTTCCGAAAAAAACTCCATTTTTTCGTCGAAAGTTTCACCGAATTGTGCTCCTAAATTTGGTACTTTTTGATAGAACACCGGAAAGGACAAAAAAGGTGACGGAATCTACTTTCGTCCTATAGTATAGGCGGTTTAGAGTCGCTCGAAAACGTATTTTTAGATCGGAATCCTCGTTTCTACTGTATCATGTGTGTGTATGTTATTACATTGAATTATACTGTTATTTCGTGTGTGTGTGTGTGTGTGTGTATGTAAATCTGTTTTGAAATAGCATGTTGGTTCTCACTAGCCCCTTTCATTTGTCATAGGTTGCTTTCCTTGATATAACTTTATTAGATTGTTGTATACCTATATCTTCTTTATGTCTCCTTTAAAAATTTTCAAATTCTAATTTGTGATTTGTAAATTTTTAATATTTTTTTATTTCCGTTCTATTTTTTGGTATTCGTGATCATTTATACGTTTCTCAATGTACTGAGTTGTTTTCCTTATACTGGGTGATTCTCCAGTGGCGCGGTGCTCTGTTGCTTGTACACTTTTGAAAATTTCATTTTTGTTCGAACGGTATTGTATTTAGAAAGTAAGAATCTACTTCAAAAATTCATTTTGCTGCAAACAGGGTGTCCCCATTTTCTCTAAGAAAATCTTGGGTGGTTTTTTTAGATTGGAAGACCCTTTTTTCAGGTTTTTTTCAGGAGCGGCCTAAACTCTGCTATTTCGTCACAAAATTTTTTTTTCCGTAAAAATTCATGAAAATAGGCTCTCACATCATCCCATGCTCCTTCGGCCAGAGAGGATGAATACTTCTTTCCTTTCGTTTTCTTATTTCCCAAGGATAGTTTTGTTTATGAATTGAAATAGATTATGCTCATTTTATACAATAGTGATTCAAAAAATCATTGAATATTGTAATTTCAAAACTATCATATAACACCCTGTATTTCATTATTCACGTCAACGCATAAAATATTGTGCTATATATTTGAAGAAGTAACCTTATCTTTATCTTCGAACATTTTCGAAATATTCGATTATTTGTAAAAATTTTTGATGAACATTCTACAAGAGTCGCTTGTCAAACTCATCAACATGCATCATTATTCGCACAGAAGTTTTTTGTTCTGTGATGATTCAAGTAGTAAAAATGAAACCTAAACGAAATAATTTTCTAACCAATGATAAAATCAAGATGATTAAAACGTAAATCGAGTTATGTGTTGACATTTTTTTTATTTGTGCCTTCTGTCAGGTGTCCGGACATATCATATTCTACATTTTACATGGAGAACTTATCAGTGCTTCATTATTAAACATTGTTAAAGTGAGGTTTGAACCAAATTTTCTCAATTGACTGCAATGAAGTTTTCCACAGAAGAAGTGGTTGATATGATTTTCGTTCTGGGTGAGTGTAAAAGAAATTCTTTGTTGGCAAGTAGAGTTTATGCACAAAGGTTTTCTGATAGAAGGCATCCTGGTGCAAGATGCTTTGAAGAACTTCTAATTAGATTTATCGAAACGGGTAATATCGCATACAAAAATATGAAAAACCAAAAACTGCTACAGCTGAGGACAACCAGTTATCAGTTTTGTCGACAGTGACAGAGGACCCATATCAAATACAAAGAGAGATTTCTCAGTTATCAGATATAAGTCAAACTTCCGTCCATAGAATCTTGAAAGTGAATACATTTCATGCATATCATGTACAGCTGCACCAGGTACTGAACGATCAAGACTATGAAAATCGGATCAATTTTTGCAATTGGGTAAGTAACAAAGTAGCGGAAAATCCAAATATGTTTAGCAGAGTTCTTTTCTCGGACGAGGCAATTTTCCACAGGAATGGGTTTATTAACAGACATAACTTCCATTACTACGCCATGGAAAATCGACACCTCATGAGACAAATAGATTACCAGCATCGTTGGTCCTTGAATCTATGGGCCGCCATAGTAGATGGACATCTAATTGGGCCGCACTTTTTCGACGGGCACCTCAATAGGGAAATGTTTTTAGATATTCTGCAAAATAATCTACCACAGTTACTTGCCGATGTACCAGAGCATATAAGACAGGATTTGTGGTTTCAACAGGTGGAGCACCGGCACTTTACTCACATCAGGTTAGAGAGCATTTGAATCATGTATTTCCAAACAAATGGATAGGACGTGGTGGTCCTGTTAGATGGCCAGGTAGGTTTTCTGACCCTACAAGTCTAGATTTTTTCTTGTGGGGTTATATTGAGGGCATCGTCTTTCAGATTCCTTCTACTACACAGTTGGATATAAGAGAATAGTCGACGCCTTTCAGTCAGTTGATCCGCAAATGTTGTCCAGAGTTCAACGGTCTTTCCTCAGAACGTTTGAGTAGTGTCTACAACGAAACGGGCAACATTTCGAACACTTATTGAAATAGTTCAGCACCTTTTAGATCATCTCTGAAAAACCAATCTATTACGTATTTCATACACGAGTACCTTAAAATATCTTTATTTTTCTGGTCAAGTATAATGATATGTACTAATGAACTCTTCCTTCGCAATCTCTGATTTTATTATTATGGTGTATTTTTTCATATTTCGAAAATGGTTGAAGATAAAGATAAGGTTACTTCTGCAAAAATATGGCACAATATTTTATGCGTTGACATGAATGATAAAATACTGTTCTATTTGCAAAAATTAAGATATAATATGTTTAAAATTACAATATTCAATAATTTTTTGAGTCCTTCCTGTATAAAATGAGGATAATCTATTTCAATTCATCAATAAAGCTATCCTTTTGCGATAAGAAAAGGAAAGAAAGAAGTATTCATCCTCATTGGCCGAAGGAACATCCGATGATGGAGAGCCTATTTTCATGAATTTTTACGGAAAAAAATATTGTGAAACTACTCACCAAAAAACTCATTACTCAAAGAGATTATAGCAGAGTTTAGGACGCTCTTAAATCTTCAACAAAAAAGTGATCTTCCAATCTGAAAAAACCTCCCAAGTTTTTTTTAATAGAAAATTGTCACACCCTGTTTAGTTCAAAATAAATTGCTGAAGTAGATTTTCACTTTCTAAATACAATACCGTTCAAACAAAAATGAAATCTTCAAGAGTGTACGAGCTACAGCCTGGGCAATTTCTGCAATTTATTTTATATAAACAATCTGATACCGTTTCTCTAGATATTCGTTGATATTTCTAACTGTTTTGAAATATCATGTTGGTTCTCACTAGCCCCTTTCATTCGTCATAGTTTGTTTCCTGTTATAACTTTATTAGATTGTAGTATATTTATTATATCTTCTTTATGTCTCCTTTATCATTTATGTAATATTCATCTTTTCTTATATGGATCATGTCCAATATTTCCTTAGGTTTGTTATTGCTCCTCTATCAAATATTTCAAAATTTTCAAATTCTACTCTGTGATTTGTAAACTCTATATTTTATTGCCGTTCTATTTATTTGGTATTTGTATCATTTATACGTTTCTTAATTTTCTGAGTCGTTTTCCTTATATATGTGCCAGGTTAATTTCTACAATTTATTTTATTTAAAAATTTGATATTGTTTCTCTAGATATTTGATTTATGAAATTGTCGTATAGTGTTACTAGAATGTTTATGTGCTATTGCTAAGTTGAATTTTTGCCTTTGTCTTTTCTTACAAATTTTGGATATATGATAAGACAATATACATGAACTGTTGTTCGTTTCCATTCTGTTTATGGAATCTCTTTGAATTATACACTACGAAGATTTTGTGTTTCAAAACTCTATTGACTGAATTTATGGGGTAATTATCCCTGTTAGACCCTGTTTAACGTTCATAATTTCACCATGTCTGTATTGAAGACTTGTAAGCTATATTGACCTATCCGCCAGAAATCAAGAAATCACACTTATTATGTGTTCTCTCAATATATTTGAATGGTAATTTAAGTAGCGTTCTGACCATGTTGGGTTTTTGTACCATCTTGTATCGATTTATTTTTTTATCAAATAAGTGTAAGGTCTATGAAATGTATCATTCGTATGTTCCTAAATCTGATGAAAATTTCTATATAAGATGGTATTTACTGATTTCGTTAGGAATCATAAAAATACTGAAGATCATTCAATATCGATTATTTTGAGCTCGTTGGTATACAGGGTGTTTCCAAAGCATGTGACAACTCGTAGTTTATTCAAAGGTGCACAAGGCCGTTTTTTCAGATTTTACTACCTGTTTTTGCATACATTTTACCTGAAATATTGATAGCATTCAATCTGCTATACAGGGTGCTTAAACTAAAACTAAACAGAGGCTATATCTACCAAGATATTCATTTCTGATCAAAACGCAAGAACAAGCCAATTTTTCGTTCAAGGGAGACATCTTTTGGGGTACAATACTTGCCTGAAATATCAACCCCCTAAGCGGGAGTTGCAATCCTTGAACGTTTTGATTAGGAAAGATCGATCGAATGATGACTCAAAAGATAGGTGGTATTTTTGTCTACATAACTTTGAACGAATTTCTATTTTTTATTAAAAACAGTAATAGATACAGGGTGAGCAACTGAAAAATAGGGAAGACTATTTCCCTGACACTATTCAAGTTTCAGTGAGGTAAAATTGAATAGATCCAAGCTGATCAATGGCAGTCTTCAACAAGTACCATCCTCATCTCGAATTTCAACCCCTGGAACAGGGGTGACAACCCTTGAAAATTAGGAAGAAGGTAGATGGGTTGAAAGAAAGGTTAGGTTATATTTGTCTGCATTCCCGTGAAAGAATTTTCATTTTTGATTGAAAACTGTAGAAGATACAGAGTGAGCCACTGAAAAATAGAGAAGACTATCGCCCCAAGACTATTGGAGTATTAGTGCAAAAAACTGGAATAGATTCATTTAGATCAAGGATGACAGCCTTTGATCTGGAGTGAAGCTGTTCCATTTTTTTGCACTAATACTTGAATAGCTCAGGGCGATATATAGTCTCCTCTATTTTTTAGTACCTCACTCTGTATCTTCTACAGTTTTCAATCAAAAACAAAAATTCGTTCAAGGGGATGCAGACAAAGAAAATACCTTTCTTTCAAGGTATTACTCGACCCATCTTCCCTCTTCCAAATTTTTAGGGGTGGTCGCCCCTGCTCTAGGGGTTGAATTTCGAGATTAGGATGGTACTTAATGACGACTGCCATTGATCAGCATGGATCTGTTCTATTTTACCTCACTGAAACTTGAATAGCCTCAGGGAAATAGTATTCCTATCTTTCAGTTGCTCACCCTGTATCTTTTATATTTTTTTATTAAAAATGAAAACTCGTTCAAGGCAATGTAGACAAAGATACCACCTTTCTTTTGAGTTATCTTTCGACCCATCTCCTCTATTCAAAATGTTCAAGGATTGCAACCCCGCTTAGGGGGTTAATATTTCAGGCAAGTTTTGTACCGCAGAAGATGTCCCCCTCAAAACAAAAATTGACCATTTTATGCGTTTTGATCTGAAATTAATATCTTGGACGATATAGCCTCTGTTTAGGTTTCGTTGAAGCACCCTGTATATTGCACCATACCTAAAATGCATCATTTCCGAATTTTTCGTGATTTTATCCGAAAAATTATTATTTTTCGCGTGCGGACCCTGAAATTCGCAGATTATATGACCTGAAATCATTCAAAGAACGCATTTCAGTCTCTCCATACGAGAACCATCTCAAAATTTTCAGCAAATTGAATCTGCTAAGAATTCCGAGAGAAAAAGGGCGAAATCAATTACTATTTAAGTGGATTGAATCTGACTTCATCTTCGAATTACCAGAATTACCTCGCTTAGTAAAGCATGTCGATTTTTTCATGGTAAGATGTAGATACTTTTCAAAATATTGCCAACCGAAAAAAAATATGAATGTATGCCTTCAATGATTCTGAAAAATATCAGAATTTTAACTTCTTCTTCTTCTCCTTCTTTAAATAGAACGATGTCCTGTTTTTCTGTTACAGCCCCTGCTGCGAATCGGAGCTCCAGCACTCATGCCATCGCTTTTTCGGCCTTCCTATGGGTCTTCTAGTGTTGGGTTTTTGTGTTTTTGCCCACTTCGCCGTACGTTCGGGGCCCATTCTGTCTACGTGATCTCTCCATGGGCGTCGACGTGCTCTTGTCCAACTCACCACATTTTGGACACCTAGCTCCCTTAGCGTATCCTCATTCCTTATTCTATCTCTGCGTGTAATACCTCTTATAGCTCTTAGTGTTCTCATCTCTGTTGTCCTCATTAGTTGTTTTGTTTTTGTTGTCTCAGTTCTTGTCTCAACCGCATATGTCATCACGGGTCTCACACAGGTTTTATAGATTCGGACTTTGCTTTCTGTGCTTATGTACTTATTCCGCCAGATTACATCTCTCAGGAAGCCAGATATTCTCGATGCTTTCATTGTCTGCTGCTTTGCTTCTTGTAAAAGTTGCCTATCGCTCGATACTTCTACCCCTAGGTATTTAAAGTGTGAAACTTGCTCTATTATATGGTCGTTCACTACTAGTTTGCATCTAATTGGATCTTTCGTTATTACCATCGATTGGGTTTTCTGTGTTGATATTACCATATGATATTTTTCTGCTGTTACTTTGAACTTTTGTAGTAGGCGTTGTAGGTCGTCCTCATTCTCGGCTATTAGTAAAGCATCATCTGCGTAGCACAGTATTCTCATAGTTTTGTTACCCATCCTATAGACTTGGTTCCTTTGGTTAACACCTGCTATTATTTCATCCTTGATTAAATTAAATAGACATGGGCTGAGGCTGTCACCTTATCTAATGCCTGCGTTAATTTTGATCTCGCTTGTAAGTCCCTGTGTAGTTTTTACTTTCGTCTTATTACAGTTATTTAGTTCTTTGATTATGTTTATGTATTTATTGCTGAAGTTTTTATTTCTAAGGATAGTGATCACATCGTTCATTCGAATTCTGTCGAATACCTTTTCCAAATCTATAAAACATAAAAACATCGGTTTGTCAAACTCTGTGGACTTCTCCACCAGTTGCCGCAATATAAAAATTGCATCCGTTGTTGATCTATTTGGTCGGAATCCCTGTTGTTCTTCAGACACACCTACTTTGCCATATATCTTTTGCGATAGAATTTTAGTGAGTAGTTTCGATGCAGAGTTAAGGAGTGTGATGCCTCTATAATTTGCTGGGTTTGCCTTTACGCAATTTTTGTATATGGGTATGGTTATGCTCTCTCTCCATTCTTCTGGTATCTCCTTGTTGTTTTCAATATTTTGGAATAGTTTTGTTATTTCTTCTGTTATTTCTGCTCCCCCATATTTAATTAGTTCGTTATTTATGTTGTCTGGACCGGGTGATTTTCTATTTTAACTTGTGAAATAATATTTGAAATATTCTGTTTCGGGACAATTTGTGGATTTCAAAATGTCTATATCTAAAATCAATTACAATTCGAAGATGAGTTGCCTGGCAAGTAAGTGATGTATTCGAGAATAACTACTAGAAAAGAAGAAAACTAGAACCCTCTTCAATAGTATTGCTTTCGCACTTTTTATTTCGGAATTCTGAGTAGAATTTATTTGATGAAGATTTTTAGATGGGTCTCGTATTGAAGGATCAAAATGCATTATTTGAAAGATGCCCGGTGTTATAATCTGCGAATTTCAGGGTCTTCGCGCGAAAAATCTTAAATTTTAGGATAAAATCGGGAATAACTCGGAAACGATGTAGTTTAGATAAAGGAAAACCTATAACACATCGATGCTTATAAATATTACGAACTCAATGGTGTATGCAAAAATAGGTAGTCTATTCTGAAAAACAGACCTTTGTACCTTTGAATGTACTACGATTCTCCACATACTTCGGAAACACTCTGTATATCGTGATGCCTCCAAATGCATTGAATTCTGCTGAATGAACCTCTTTACTTAGAACGAGCTAGCAATGATCGATATGACCATATGACACCACATTACATAAAATTGAATGTATTGCCCATGTAGAAACATATAATTTTTCTGTACTGTATATTCTTGTACAAGCTATTGTAGTCAAAAATTCCATGTTATCTATATTCTTACATTAGGAAGAGGTCAGATATACACGATGTTCCTCCTAGAAGAGATACCTTTGTGATTCCAGTGCATGTAACATCAAAGTTTGAGGGTTGTTTTCGTATACAGCGCCAGTTTTCCTTAACAGGGTTTTCAATATTAAATTTTATAAAAGTATTTGAAACTGCACTGAGAAAGGTTATCGATGTTTGATTCGTCCCACTGTTTTTCACTTATGTTTGTTATCATCAGGAAACTGAACTCATCCATTTTTGTCCCTTCTATGTAGGTTAGTTTGTAAGTTACTGTAATAGTATGTTTTGTTTAGGCACAATAAATGATATTATTATTATAATTATTATGATTATATTTAATGATCTTTAGTACTTTTATGATGTCCTTTGAGGACAACCTAAAATCATAAAACTTCGATTGCAAATTCATATTTTCTATCAGTTAATTTCAGGTGGCAATGATATCAGAATAACTTATACGAAATTTAATCTTCTACAATAGAAAAAGTTGAAACATACATTATGCTATTTGAAAAAACAAATATAGTGTCAATTTTCTGTATTAGTTGGAATAACATTCAAGTCATTTCTCCAATCGCTCATTCCTTTCTCCATATACTTTCAATGTCCCATATCGCGTGGATCTGAACTTGAGACTAGAAGAATTGTTCAAAAATCCGTGGATCAATAAATAATCGTTCCCTACAAGAGCCACCATAGTGCAACTATACAGGATGCCGAGAAACGAAGCGGCAGACTGCAACTTAGTCCTCATTAGAAGCTCTTCAGTGTCGCATATCGCTTTTCAGCATCCTAACCAACTGCATCCGGGTATCGTAACGATTCCAGAAAAGATGTTATTCGTAAATATATACGAGAGCTGCCCCTTATGGACCGAGACAGTAAACCCGCTACCGGAATTCGTGAACAGCAAGGAAGAATAACAAACTGATGTGAAACCGTTAAAAATTCCAACACTTGTAGAACATCTTTCGCGGGTCCGTGAATCAGATCATGAGTCAAAACGAGTGAAATGGCCCCGTTAATTCTGGCCTGTTTCTCAGGAAAAACCTCATTCGCAAGGAGTCTATATATGTAAACTTGAGACAAGAAGAAACATTCAAAAATCCATAGACCAATGAATAATTTTTTCTTATACGAGCTAGATCTCGAAACTGTGCGTTATGCACAGACCTACAATAGTGTAATTGAGCAGGATGCCGAAAAACAAAGCGGCAGACTGCAGTTTCATCCTGAAAAAGAGCCCTAGAGAACCACAACCAACGGGACTTTTTTTCTCGTTTCAACTCGCGATGTGATTCACGGACTGGCGAAAGATGTTATACGAATGGTGAAGTTCTCACATCTGTTTATTATTGTTAGTTGCTCGTCCCGAAGTCCAATAACGGGTTCAAGGTCTTGTTCCATAGAGGACGACTCTCATACGTAGGTAAGAGATGCGTTTTTTCTGGAATCGTTGAGGTACCCTAATGTAGTTGGTTAGGAAGCTGAGAACCGATATGCGACACTGATGAGCTCCTAGTAGGGCAGTCTGCTGCTTCTCGGCATCCTGCTTACTCATACTATTTTGGCTTTTGGATGCTGCGTGCATGGCGGGCAGATTTGAGAACTAACTCTTGTCAAAAAGACTACACAGCTCTACAAAAAAAAAAATTTTTATTGTCGCCTTGGATATCATCGCAAATTTTTATGTTTTCAAGTGGCCAGATTACGAATATATTCATGAAAGTTCTCAATGTGCTCGTATTTTCATGATTTTTGCATTTCTTATATTTTGAACAATTATAAGCTTGTTAGAAATAAAATTTAATTTTCCAGTCATGATTAGGCTTCTGCGCAACTTTTTCGTGCATACAAACATCACCTGATCCCCACACTCAGACCCCTTGCTCCACAGAACAGCTGAGATCTCAGTTATTTGACAATATTGAAGTACATATACACGTAAATCTGGATAAAGTGTCATGGATTAATATTTTGTTTCAACTACTGAATGTCCATTCATATATATTTGTCTTCTAGTCTAAAATATGAGTTCGTCACGAAGAAAGTGTAAATATTGTAGTGATTTATTTTGTTATATTTGCGGTGTTTATATACCAACAAAACAAAAAAGATATATCACAGACTTTGTCAAGGAGACTTATGTTGAATATTTTGGTTTCAAAATGGACAAATTAGGTAAACCATGGGTTCCTAATAAAGTTTGTAAGTCCTGTGTTGAGTCTTTACGGTTGTGGAAAAACGTTCTGGATTAGACTTTGGTATGCCTATGATCTGGATGGAGCCTACGAATCATTTAGATGATTGTTACTTTTGCGTAGTAGATGTAAAAGGTTTTAATCGAAATCAAACGTGGAGATATCCAGACTTACAGTCTACGAAATGTCCGATTCTACACAGTGAAAATCTCCCTCGGCCCATATACATTTCATAAGTAATTCGCATGCCCTCAGAAACAATGATGTTACCAAATCCACAGAAATCGGGACCATCTACTACTGGCAGTGAATGGGAAGGTGAAACATCTACGCCAAAGTTACTTTCTCAAAATGAACTCAGTGATTTAATACGTGATCTCAATTTATCAAAACAAGGATCAGAACTGTTAGCCTCAAGATTGAAAGAAAAAATTTATTGGCACCAACAGTAACAATTACAACATACAGAACGCGAGAAAAAGAGTTATTACAATTTTTAGTGAAAATGAAGGATTAGTGTATTATAGTGATATCGCGAAGCTGCTTATAGACATGGGTTTAAAAGAGTACAAATCTACTGAATGACCCTTTTTATTGATAGTTGCAAGAGAAGTTTAAAATGCGTCTTATTGCACAATGGAAATAAATTTGCATCAATTCCAGTTACCCATTCAACGAAACTCAAAGAAGAATATGACAATGTAAAATTAGTTTTAGAGAAAATTAAATACTCTAAGCATCAATGGCCGATCTGTGTGGATTTAAAAATGGTTAAATTTTCAGTTGGCCAACAAAGTGGATATACAAAATACCCTTGCTTCATTTGTATGTGGGTTAGTAGAGCAAAGCAACTTCATTGGGAACAAGATGTTTGGCCTGTAAGAAATTCTTTAACTGTCGGTAAAGCCAACGTAATAAGGAGCCGCTGGTGAGCAGAGACAAAATCATACTTCCACCATTACATATTAAGTTAGGTATGATTAAGCAATTTGTAAAAGCGTTGAACAAAGACGGAAATTGTTTTGATTACATTTGCAGAAAATTTCCGAAGCTTAGTATGGAAAAATTGAAAGGTGGAATATTTGATGTTCCTCAAATACGGCAATTGATGAAAGACTCAGATTTTATCAAAGTTATGACTGTTCCGGAAAGTAAAGCTTGGAAAAGTTTTGTGTTGGTTGTCGAAAATTTCCTAGGTAACCATAAAGCAGCAAATTATGAAGAAATTGTGCAAAATATGCTGACAAACTTTCAGACTTTAGGAGCAAATATGAGTATTAAGTTACACTATCTCCGCAATCATCTAGATAAATTTCCGGATAATTTAGGAAATTATAGTGAGGAACAGGGAGAGCGGTTTCATCAAGATCTAAAAGTGATGGAAGAAAGGTATCAAGGTCGATGGGATTGTCACATGATGGCAGATTACTGCTGGTCTTTGAAAAGAGATTGTCCCCTGAAAAATTATAGAAGAAAAGCTCATAAAAGGCGTTTTATGGAAATATGAAATATATTTTCGACATTTTCCTCTTTATTTACTTCGATGTATCCGAATTTCTCAAAACATAACTGACATTATAAATATATCTGTTATTTTGTTTCTTGTTTTACGATTTTTGTTATGTAAAATGAAAATAAAGATTTGAAAAGAAATCAGAGCAAATCCTACAAAATCATTGATAGTTTCACGAATTGTGTGCATAAATAGACCCAAAATCATTTTCATATCTAGGGCAACAAAACCATTGTAGACCAGTGCTATTGATTGATCTACATATATATATATATATATATATATATATATATATATATATATATATATATATATATATATATATATATATACCCTATTATCCCATTTCAATATAGTCATTATCTTCATTCTATATCTTTATATCCAGCTATAGATCCATTTCGTTATTTTACAGATCTTCTTTCTCCCCGACAGTTCCTCATTTTGTTTTACCCATGTGTTTCACCAGTATGTTCTCACCCATTCTAATGTTCTCACCCATTCTAACCAAATCCTATTCCTCTCCCAACTGGTATATTTCGATTTATTCCAATAATCGTTTTTCAATCGGTCTGTTTGTGTCACTGCTTTCAATCATCTGAGGTTCTTCATTTTTGATCTCATTATCCAGTGTAGGCTACCAGAACGAGGAGACTTCTAAATACCATCTAATTTCTAACACTTTCTTTTCTCATACTCAACTCTTTCTTTCCACAAATCAGTTTAACACCGAGTCGTACTGCTTAGATGCATTTCTTATCCTGCCATTGAGTTTCCCTTTCGTCTCACTATCCTTACGTATTATTATTCCCAAATGGTTGAATTACTTGTTCCACGTATCACTATATATACTTGGAATAAGTGTGATAGTGATGAGAAGATTTGAAAGGAGCAGGATTATATTTACCTGTTTTTAATTCTTCACCGTTACTTCAACTTTTGATGTCTCATTTCACTTTCACCGAATTCAACTGCCCGTCCTTCCAAAATATAGTTTTTTGCACATACCTACCATTTATACCAAACGCGAACTCAGAAATAGAAATTCCCATTGGTTGCAGCTTTCTGTATACAATGAGACGTTTCTTTACCTTTTTTCTTCACTAGTTTTAGTATATCATCCCTAATCACGAATAACATCCGACTCAATACTTTCCCAGCCTGAGCCTCTCATTTACTGAAAATGCGTTCTATATTGAATTATGATTTCTGTTAGCTGTGTACAGGCTTCTTAATTCTTTTCTTAGTTGAGAAATTACTCATCTTTTCACTGAATTCTCTTAATCTAATTTTTTGGTCTTCTGTCAAAAGCTATCACTAGATCAAAAAAACCATAAGTATTTCTTTGTTTGAATTTGGGAGGCTTTTACTTGGTAAAATTCCATTATCAATAATAAAAAACAAGTACTGTGTTTTAAGGAATTTTACTTAATAATTGCGATTCGTAACGCGTTTCACTACACCGTAGCTTCTTCAGACAAAGGATTATGCAGAAAAATATAAATGAGAATATAACTATAAATGTTCTTGAATAATTAAAAGCTTATTGGTTGCTTCTTCTTAAGTGGTTATTTATGACAGGTATATCCAATAAAATTAAGGAATGGATTGCTCCCCGACAAGATTCAATAGAAGTGAAGGGCTTAAATCGACTTGTTCATTGATGAGTCTACCTGAGTGTTTGTATTTATTTATTTCTAAAGTTTCCCAAAGATCTACCTTCCAATATTTATTATCTGTATGCAAAATTTCAAACTGTGGATCGAAAGAATGATTATTTTCTAAGAGATGATTCGCGTAATTTGAATCTGATTTTTATTTGAAAAACTGCGTTTATGTTCCGATATTCTAATATTAAAATTTCTGTGTTCTACCAATGTAGAAATTATCACAGTCATTGCAATTCAATCTATAAACACCTGATTTATTGTTTTTACCTGGTTTGGTTTCATTATTTTTATATATTTGCCTAAATTATTATTAGTTTGGAAAGCTATGTTGAAATTATTGCTACTTAAGAATGATTTCAGTTTCTCACTTGTAATGCCAACGTAGGTTAAGGTGTTGAATTTTGTTTGAATTTATCGACAGGGTAAACTTCATTCAATGCGATTCTACTTTGTTTTTATTTAAAATATTATTTATTAGTTTGGGATTGTAACCATTATTTTTGGCTATTTGTTTAATCAAATTTATTTCTTTGTTGAAATTTTCTGGTGATAGCGGGATGTTAATCAATCTATGAATAAAACTATTGAATGCTGACATTTTATGTTGATATGGATGACACGACGAGTTATGTATTATAATATCTGTATGTGACGGCTTATGGTAAATTGCGAAAACATGTTTTCCATTTTCATTCGAAATTGTTACGTCTAAGAAATTTATTGAATTATTGCTTTCTTTTCGGTTGTGAATGCAATTTTTGGATGTAACGAATTTATATGATTTTCGAAAATTTTAACTGTCTATCTGTTCCTGTGAAGCAAATAATGATATCGTCTACATAGCGATACCAGTATAAACAATATTTACTGAGTGGATGATTATGAATTAATTTCTCTAAGTTATTCATGAAAATTTCAGCTAACAAAGGACTTAACGGATTGCCCATAATCAAGCCGTCTTCAATAGTATAATATTTGTAATTGAAATGGAAATAATTTTGATCTAAACAAATTTTTAATAATGAAAGAATATCTGATTTAATGATTGACATGATTCCTTTCTGATAATTCTTCAACTAAGTAATACGTACCTTTTGGAGGAATGTTGGGAAATAGATTCTTAACATCGAAAGAAATAAGTTTGGAATTGTTTCTTATGTAACGGCACCTTCGTTCAAACTTTCAAAATTCCTCAACGACTTGCTAATAAAACATTGCAATTTTAAATCTGAATTTTTGGTCAAAATTCATATGAACTTATTGCCAATATCAAAGATACCACTATACCACCCAATTCCAAACTTATTCATTAATTATTAATTCATAATCATCCACTCTGTAAATATTGTTTATACTGGTATCGCTATGTAGACGATATCATTATTTGCTTCACAGGAACAGATAGACAGTTAAAAATTTTCTAAAATCATATAAATTCATTACATCCAAAAATTGCATTCACAACCGAAATAGAAAGCAATAATTCGATAAATTCCTTAGACGTAACAATTTCGAATGAAAATGGAAAACATGTTTTCGCAATTTACCATAAGCCGTCACATACAGATATTATAATACATAACTCGTCGTGTCATCCATATCAACATGAAATGTCAGCATTCAATAGTTTTATTCATAGATTGATTAACATCCCGTTATCACCAGAAAATTTCAACAAAGAACTAAATTTGATTAAACAAATAGCCGAAAATAATGGTTACAATCCCAAACTAATAAATAATATTTTAAATAAAAAACAAAGTAGAATCGCATTGAATGAAGTTTACCCTGTCGATAAATTGAAACAAAAATTCAACACCTTAACCTACGTTGGCATTACAAGTGAGAAACTGAAATCATTCTTAAGTAGCAATAATTTCAACATAGCTTTCCAAACTAATAATAATTTAGGCAAATATATAAAAAATAATAAAACCAAACCAGGTAAAAACAATAAATCAGGTGTTTATAGATTAAATTGCAATGACTGTGATAATTTCTACATTGGTAGAACACATAGAAATTTTAATATTAGAATATCGGAACATAAACGCAGTTTTTCAAATAAAAAATCAGATTCAAATTACGCGAATCATCTCTTAGAAAATAATCATTCTTTCGACCCACAGTTTGAAATTTTGCATACAGATAATAAATATTGGAAGGTAGATCTTTGGGAAACTTTAGAAATAAATAAATACAAACACTCAGGTAGACTCATCAATGAACAAGTCGATTTAAGCCCTTCACCTCTATTGAATTTCTTCGGGGAGCAATCTATTCCTTAATTTCATTGGATATACCTGTCATAAATAACTACTTAAGAAGAAGCAACCAATAAGCTTTTAATTACTCAAGAACATTTATAGTTATATTCTCATTTACATTTTTCTGCATAATCATTCGTCTGAAGAAGCTACGGTGTAGTGAAACGCGTTACGAATCGCAATTATTAAGTAAAATTCCTTAAAACACAGTACTTGTTTTTATTAGTTATTTCTTTGTTGTTTATTATATTTCAAATTATGAGCTCTCTTATAATAAGAATGTGATTCTGAATACTTCATTCCTTCCTAAATTAGCGCTGCTGTTCCTTAAGTTTTATTATTTTATTTCTATAGGCTGGTGCCTACAGTTCTTCTATAATATTCCATAACGAGGCACAGGAGTGTGGTTCTCCTGTAATTTGTAATCACTGTTAATCCTCTTTATTCAATATTGGAAATGTAATGTCGTATATCTAATCATGAGTGGCTATTTCGTTTCAGCAAGCCTTCTTGAATATTGTTCTGAGAATTCTTCATTTCGTATCTCTTCTGCAATTCATCATTTCTGGTTTTATGCTGTCATATACGCAAATTGACACATTTTCAATTATTGTTAGTCTCTTCAATATGTCGGTAACTAATATCGTTTAATTTCTGTTGCCATCATTACCCTGAACGCTGTTTTTTCTTTATTGTTGGCAAACTTATTGAATTGTTCCCTTCATATTTCCGTATTTTCTCTTGGTTCCCTAAAAAGTTTCATCTTTCTTTCGTATATACCAGCTGTTACCAAAGTGCGAAACCTTCAAGAATCTTAGTAAAAATAGATTTTTTCGAAAAATGAACCCACCAAAAATTCAATGGCAACCACAAAATCTATTCAAAATTGTCCCTGAAGTTCACTAGATTTGACCTTGGCCTTCTTCAGAGGATAACTCGAATAGAAACTCCTATATTCGGAAATATCACAAATTTTCACGTTTAAAACCATATTCATATGTGATATCCCAAGTTCGTTGGAATGTCACAATCAACGATCTTCAAAGTGACCCTAATAGTAGTACTACTGTACAGAAATAGCTTTGTAAAAAGTTAATTTCATCCGAGGATGATCAACACGAAAGTTGTATGGATACAAAAGATATGTGTACAGCTGACCTCACAGTTAGTTTCTTATTGTTATTTTCCCAAACAACATACTCTCAGAAGAAAATTATTATAAATATTTTTGTACTGACATCACTATCCAAGAAACTCACTATTTTCTAGATATTTGAAGGAAAAGTATGTTTCAAATGTCAAGAGAGTAAATTGCTTATTCACAGTATCATAGGTATTGACACTTGATGATCATATGTATGACCTTGGTATATGAAAAGATTTGATTTGAACGTGAAGTTCACCTTCAAATGAAGTAAAACACGCCACCAAATAGTATAGAGGTTATTTTTCGAAAAAAACTTTCAATACTATTTTTATTCTGGATGTGATAAGAGATTGTTGAAAATAAATATTCGGTACGGTTTATGCAGTCATATGATGGATTTTAGTTGCAAATTGAAAAGTACAATGATTTGAAATTGAATTTTTCTGTTTACCATTCATTCATCCATTCTTAACTTGAAATATGACAAACAAATACTGAAAAATAAACACTAAAACATTTAGTTGATACCTAATAACTTAGGAGGCGCTTGAACGCCTCAAAATTAAAGAAAAATACGAAAGTAATTTTGATAAATATTTTTCACAAATAATCATTTTTCACCTTCTTGAATATTTTAGCTGTTTTCAAGATTACTAAAAAAGGAAAAGAAAACAATTTTTGTTATGAAGAGAAACCTTTCAAGAGTAGTGCATCAACCAGTGCATTCAGCTACTTCGATTTAGATCAGCGGTCGGGTAACCAGGGTAAATGACACCAAATGGGGTAAAAATGAGTAAAAAGTATATATTTTCAATTTGCTATTTTATAAACTTGTTAGTGAGTTTTTCAGCTTAAACTACTCGGCAACCTATGCAGGCCACGCCATCTCACTACCCACCACTAGAGTGTTCTCGAGTTATATCTTTGCGCAGTAAAGCACAGACTCGGCTACCTGCTTAGTCCGTGCTATGGATTCAAGATACAAATACATTGACGAGTCAAAGAGCGAGTTTTACTAGTTAGTTACTGACAAAACCACCATTTTATCATTAATCATATGTACATCGAACAAGGTAAGCCACATTTTACAAATTTAATTTAAGTACTTTACAAATGTTATTTTCTGTCTCCCTTCAGATGGCAGCAAATAGAAAATAAACATACCAAGAAGAATTCCTTAATTACGGTTTTACAAAAATAGAAGACAATGGTACAATGAAACAACAGTGTGTTGTATGTATGAAGGTACTGACTTCAGAATCTTTCAAAAAGTCAATCGAAGAAATATTAAGATAATTTGCATTCACAACTGTCTTCCCAACCACGAGAATACTTTGCAAATTCAGAAATAACTGTTAAAAGACAAAGATTAAATAGCAACTCGTTTGGTATATTCGATCAGCGTTCAGCTTCAAGGTCTAGCTTTGAAAAAGCCTGGTTGATTGCTCAAAATAAGAAACCATACACTATTGGTGAAGATTTGGTTAAACCAGCTGCTGTAAAAATTTCAGAGATTATGTGTGGTCAAAAAAAAGCGAAGGAACTGAATTCAGTGCCCTTGTCTGCGAGAATTGTGAAATAATGAATTCCTATATTAGCAGGAAATGTGAAAGAACAGGTTATTTTCGCATTAAAACAGACTAAATATACTGCTATTCAGCTTGATGAGACAACTGATTTCAGTAGCAATTCACAGAATGGTATATGTTCCCTACAAGAGTGCAGACAATTTTGAAGAGGAATTACTGTTTTGTTCTCCTCCCGAGTTGAGATTTCGTGGAATTGAAGTCTACAATAAAATGAATGAATACTTCAATGCGCAAAATTTAAAATGGGAAAACTCTATTTCTGTATATTTCGATGGAGCTTCAGCTATGCTGGTTTATAATAATGGGTTTTTCGGCTTTCGTGAAAACATAACCCGAATATTGAAGTTACTCACTGTATGATCCATCGCCAGGCCCTTATGGTCTAATATTTAGAACCTATACTGGAAACCGCCATGCATGATGTTATCAAGATTCTGAATTTTATTAGAGACTTGCTCTAATTACGCAGCTATTTCGTGAATTATGTCAGGACAATGAAGCTGAATATATGGACCTACTTTATTATATTGAAGTAAGGTGGCTCTCTCGTGAAATGTACTTAATCGAGTATGGACTCTCAAAACTGAAGTCTCAATTTTTATGGTTGATCAAGAAAATATTCTCGTAAACAAGTTTGAAAACTCTTCCTGGGTTGCATGTCTCGCACATTTAGCGGACATTTTTGAGAGTATAAATATATTTAACAAAAATCGCAAAGAAAGAATATTAATTTCATTTTAGGGAGAAAAATAGTGTCAGCGTTTGGATTGAAGCTGCAATATTAGAGACAGAAAGTAGAACAGCTTTGTTTTTGGAAGATTACGAAAATATTACTTTTGCTGACATCAAGGATACAATTATAAGACATCTTATCAAACTCGAAGAGCTGTTCTCAAATTACTTTTCAGATCTTGATACACATACTTTCAGTTGTAGATCCTTTTAAATGTGAAATTGCTATAATACCAGAAAAACCTTCAGGTTTAGTAGAATCAATTCTTGAACTTCGATCTAATACTAAAGCACGTATTCAACTTGAGAGTAAACCAAATCTGACGCCTTTTTCGGATTTAAAAAACTGCTAAGGCTTTCAAAATTGCACATGAAGTGGAGGTTGAAAAATTGCAGCCATTTGGAACAATATATTTGTGCAAACAAGGCTTTTCCACTCTATGAACATAGTAATGAAGAACAGAAATCGACTAAATGCCGAAGACTGCACTCAAATTGCTCTTACATCAAAATTTTGAAACAATTTAATCGAACATCATAACATCATTTCTCCAAAACGTGAACGAAGAATGTTTTCAATTCTTCTTTTTTGTCAATTATAATTTTGTTTGTACCACCACTTTTATTATTATTATTATAATTTGTTACAGTACCCCAAATTGTCAACCTCAATTGTACCCCAGTGGGTTTCAATTGTTTCAATGTTATATATATATATTACTTATATTACTATTATTGCCGTTATGTATTACTAGGTATTACATTGATGAATTGAATAGATGATGTTCAAATTAAATTTTTAGTTATTGTTTTCTTTTCAAAATTATCATAGGCAGCTGTTATATGAAAGATACTAAAAAGAGGCGATTTCGATTGGCTCTTCGCCATGGGGTTATATCAACTTACACAAAAATATTCTGCGATAATGACTGAAAACGTTCCCCGACCGCTGTCGTTCTGATCTTTTGGTAACACCTTCTATATTGTTTTGAGCTTATTGCCTTCTCTTATGATTAAATATAAACTAAAAAATCTTTTGGTTTGCTTTGCTGTCGATCTCCTTTTTTCACCAAATTCTTAATACGATGTTTCTTTCACATACTTGGGACTCGAGTTAATACTAATTTTCTTCATAAAGGTATTATTTTACAATAGAATTTATCAAAAAATTATTGAGATATATAAATAATTCATTTTGCTATAAATGACAGTAGGCTACGAATTGAAGTTCATTGAACCTTTAAAGGTGGTTATATAAAGGAAATTTTTTTCGAAAAATATGCATGAACGACAAACGTCAACGCGTTGTGTAATATAACTCATCGATTTCTGCGTAACATATTATATGAAAATATTTTCATAATTGTCGATATTTGTGAAAGATTTACACAAAAGAATTATAATGTCATTTCCTATGTACTCATTTTTATATTATAGCTCGGTAAAACGTGAAAGTTTAAGCTCATAAAAGTATAATTTATCTTTGAATAGAAGTTGAATATTAGAAATGAGGTTTCATATTGTCGCAACTCCTTAAACCTCAAACTGAAGCAAAATATAAATATTTCATTTTCTCTACATTAAATATTAATTTTGTATAAAATTATGCAAGAACAGGCCAGTCTGTGAATACTGAAAAATTATCACATTGTTTGTTCATTCGAATAGTACAGTCGATAAGTGAAAATGGTGTGAAATAGTAATATTGCTTTCAAATATATGTGAAATGAATAATTAGATCTGGAATGATGCCTAGAGTGCCAAAAATAAGTTGCAAATATTATAAGCAATGAAATAGCACATAAAATATTTTTCGTCTTCCTCAGATATTTCTGAAACTATTTACATTTGGAAAATTACCAAAATATTAGAAAAATATTCAAATTAGAATTTTTTACCTCCCGGAGTTTTGCAGGCTAGTTTTTACGTTGTGCGCGCAGCGACAAAAGCTAGTACTCGACATTACTGAATTTTTTAAGGTATCGAACATCAATTGGAAAATTTGAAGAGGATCATGGTTCACTCTAGACAATTCAGAGAATTCATGCCCGTTGAAAATTTATTCTAAAGTGATATTTTCAATAAGTGGGACGATTGTTAATTAGCACAATTTTCATGAACATTCGTCTTCATTGTGAACCTAAAAAGATATTGAATAATCAGCATCGAAAGTTTTCGCTTCGTGAAGCCATTTTCGAATATAAAATTAAAGGAATAAAGTCAGACGAGTTTGAAAAATAATGGTAGTTGGTTTATTAGTTTTTAAGTTACAAAAAATGAATTAGATTTAGCTAACTTAAAATATTTGTAATAATCTTAATATCATTTTTTTATTTTTATGACATAACCTCATCAACAATATATCAGAAAGGACTCTACGGAGCGAAAAAAGTTCAAGATTTGTATATGAACAAATTTTTTCAGTTTATAAGAATTAACAATCGTTCAAATTGATAAAAATTCAGTTGACCAACGGAAACGAACTATTCAAAGTATTTGAGGCACAACATTTTTTTTCGAATTTTAAAATTGTTATTTAATACTTACTGAGTAAAATTGACGCCCAAAGACCTATTTTCATCCTTAAATTAAAATTAAGAAAAAAGCAACAATTCTAGAAAATGAGAGTTTTCATTTGAAAATTTATTCCATCTCAAAACATATATTTCATTTCTTGAACGTCATTAATTTCCAAGCTATCGGCAAAAACTAAATACAGTAGTATTTCATAATTCAATTCATAACGCATTCGATCTTATCGAGGTATTAAATATTAATTCAAAACTTAAAAAAAATTATATATTCTGAACACTTCACGGCATTCGTTTCCGTTCATTATCCTAAACAAATATTTCTCCACAAGTTGATCAGCTCAATTTTTGCCTTGTATTTTCATTTTAGACCAAAGAAATTGTTCTGAAAACTCGCCAAAAACTTTTTTGTTTCGTGAAGCCCTGCTTGAATGAGTTTCAAAAATATGGGTATTTAGTTTATTATAAATTTTAAGTTAACTGAAATAGTAAATTCTCTTATTTCATCTAATTCAAATTAATTATTATAAACAGAGTATCAATATTTTTAAGTTTATAACGTTTTCTCATTAAAAATATAAATAAAAAGCTTGCTCGAAGCGAAAAATATTTATGGTAAGTATTCAAACATTTTTGTTCACAGAAAGTGTTAATAAAAATTGTGCTGTGTGTGAAAACAAACAATCATTCAACTCATTGAAAAATTAACTTTAAGTTAAATTAGCAACGGGAATAAATTTCGAGAAGCATTCAAAAGCCACCTTAATTCTTTGAAGATTTAAATTAATATTGAAAAACAATAAAATATTATTTAATATGACGTGGACACTTTTGTGAACTGATGCGCAAATTTTTATTGGGAATTCTTTCTTCTATAACCATCCTTTTCAATAATTTCTCAAACATCTTAATTTCTGAGATATCAGCTGAAGTATAAAGATCCAATTATTTCAACATTCATAGTTCATAACACATTAAATAAGATTTCAAACGTATAAAAATTTGGTTTATTTGAACACACTATAGAATTCATTTAGGATAGAAATTCATTCAAAAGAATATTTTTCCATAAGTTAGACTATTGTTAATAAGCTCAATTTTCATGACCTTTTGTCTTCGTCTTATACCAAAAATATAGTTTCAATAATTGGCCAAATAATCTTCTTGTTTTATGGAGCCCTTTTTAAATATATAGTGGATGAGATCACATCACAAAAAATTGGTGCTTGGTATATTTAATTTTTGAGTTATCGAAAAATAGTTAATTCTATTATATTAGCTAAATTGAAATATATATTATAAACAGAGTATCAATATATTTTGAACTTCATTAATAATGTGACAAATGTTTATGTTAAACATTTTGGGTTGAAAGAACGAAGAAATTTATGGAAATTGTGCCAATTAACAATCGTCCAACTCATTGAAAAATACACTTCAAGATAAATTACCAACAGGAAAAAATTTCAAGATGTATTCAAAACCCTCGATAATTGCTTCAAATTTTCAAAATAATATTCAATAACATAAGAAAATTATTAAGTCAAGAAGCATTAAATTGAAATTGTAAATAAGGAAGATTGAATTCTAGGATAAAGAGTGTTTTATTTAGAATTTTTTTCTGTAACAATCTTTTGTTTAATCTCTTAAAACTGAATAAACTATTTCTCATCATTTATTGTTTATAAATTTTGCAATTTTTGTTGTGCTAATAAACCTACACTTGCGATAGATTCTTCTAGACATCATTCTTGATGTAATGAGTCATCACAAATATTTTATGATCAGTCCTACTATTTTTCTTCATTTTCAACTTGTCGACTTGACTAAAACATGAAACTCAGAATTCTTTGACAAGATTTCAAGTGTGAGGGTATTAATTTAGTTATTTCTATTTATTTTTTCTATTCAAGAGTCTAGTTAACCTAACGTTCTCTTTAGTATCGTATCGAAAGACTGACCTATTATTTCTACATCTCACCAACAAAAATAATATAAAAATACATATAGATAACGACATAGATATACATTTTCCAAAATGTTTGACGGTATAGGCGGCACATATAATATGATTAAGGTAATCGTGCAGTGAAGAGGGGGAGGGAGGGATTCTATTTAGAAACACGTAAGTAATTTAAAGCTTTGAGCCAGTTTATGACTATTGAATATGGTGATAATACTTGAAATTTATGGATTTGCTTGCTTTAAGCTTGTGATAGTATCTGCAAATTTTATTGCAACCAGTAGATCGGATAAAATGAACATATTATATATATTACGGTTAGGTTAGGTTATAAAAACATTGAAAAGAAGCCCTAATTCGAAATTAGGAAAATAAATATTCAGAATATTCTATTTATTAGTTTTTCATAAATATATCATACTGAAAATTGAAAAATCTTTTTCCACTTCATTTTCTGGTGAACAACTCAACTTTGATTCATGTTTTAATGAATGTTGTCGTTTGCCACGAAATTGCTTAATAATTATACTAAACTAAAAGAAGAATGTATAGAGAATACAGACAAAACCCTTCATCTGAAATCAAAACAAGTATTAACTATTATAGTAAAGAGATCCATATGCTTATACACCAATACAGGCAACACAGCTGGGTCAGGACTTGTGAGGAAATAAATGAGATGAAGGGAAGGATGTTTTACCAGAAAATTAGTAAGCTCCCAAGATACAGAACTGCACAAAAAACTCCACCCATAGAAGAAAATGGTGTTCTATACGAGACAGAAGAACAAAAAGTTGAGGTATTTGCGAAACACTTTGAACTCCATTATGAAGAAACTCAGAATCCCCAATTTAATAAACACATAGAAAACGAAGTGGATCAGTGGTGCGGAAACTTTTTTGATGAAAATCACATTCCAACAAAAGAAATAGAAATCGAAGAAAGTGATTATTTCCAAATTTTACAAAATCAAAAGTGTACAGCACCGGGGGCTGATAATATACCATGGGTGGTGGTCAAAAGATTTAGCATTAATATACACATTTTTATTATGAGCATATTCCACTTCTGCCTCTCCAATCACGATTTTCCTCCCGAATGGAAAATAGGAAATATTGTAGTAATTCCTAAACCTAATACTAACCATAAAAGAGTTAATAACTATAGACCTATAACTTTGCTTCCTGCTCTTGGCAAGATGTTCGAAAACATAATTAAAATAAAGATAGAAGAAATCATTGGAGATAAAATTCCTAATCATCAATTTGGGTTTCGAAGCCAATGCTCTACTCTGCACCCTATTACTATTCATCTGCAGCAATATTTCTTGATATAAAAAAGGCATTTGATAGTGTATGACACAAAGGGCTTCTATACAAGTTGAAAAAATTGAAATTGCCTAACTACTTAATCCACCTTATAAGAGAATTTTTATTAGACAGGAGCTTGGCAGTAAAAATCAAGAATGCAAGATCAGAATCCTTCAAACCTAAAAAAGGAGTTCCCCAGGGTTCACCTTTATCGCCTTTACTATATAACCTTTTTTGCACTGATATAAATGAAAATGTCGACCATCAGGAAAAGGCCGAATATGCTCTACAGTTTGCCGACGACACTGCCCTCATAGTACACGCTAAAACAAGGAACAAGTTATGGAGAAGCTACAAGCCCTGGTGGATAAAATTATGAACTGGCTTAACAAATGGAAATTACTGCAAAATCCTGTTAAATGTCAACTGATTATTTTTAATCATACCCCATTTCATGCTTCCTGCAAATTTCGATCAACCAACACAGCATAAAACCTAACGTCACAACAAAATATTTGGGCATAAATATTGACAACAAACTTAGCTTCAACTATCACACTAAACTCTGTAAAAGAAAAATTACTACCAGAGCTAAATTTTTCGCTGCCTGACCTGCAACAACAAAGGAATAAGCAAAAAACAGTTGCTAAAATCTATAAAAGCATTTGCAGGCCAATCCTAGAATATGGCCACACTATATTTCTAAACTGCAGAAATCCAGCAATAAAACAATTGAGAACTGCAGAAACTACTCGCCTCAGAACGAGTACCAAGATGCTCCACCCAGATAATCCACTCCACAACCCTTCAAATCAGCTGCTCTACAAGGTGACAAAAATTCAACTCATCACTGATAGATTAAGGATGCTTTCAATTAAGTTTGCAAAACGACCACATAATATGGAAATACTACAACCCCACATAAGAAGAAGAGATATACATATACAAAGTCGACGAAAATACCCCACGCACACCTATTTCTACCAAGATCATTAATATTTTTCTTATACATTTCTCTGTCATTGTAAGTGCATGTTTCCAAGTATTTTCATATTATAGTATCATTAAAATGCATGCGAATTCAATTTAAAATACCAGCGCTATATAAACTCTGTGCTAGTTCAATGTCAAATTACCCTGCGCGCTGTTGCCTTGTTCAGAGAAGGCCGTGTCCTAAGTGAAGCTGGTAGTTTCAGGCTCTGATTCCATGATCTATTTCGAGAAGACTTGGTAAGAATATGATGCATCAGAAAACTTCTTTTCTAAGATACAGGGTGTCCAAGTTAACATTCTTCGAAGGAAATATCAATATAAATTAAGAACCCATATACAATTGAAATTCGGTTCATTTCCAGACAGTATTTGATGTAATATTGTGCACGAGAGCAACTATCATAGAGTGCAACCAAAAATCAAATCAAAATTCGAATATGGCTTTAACGACTTAAATACTCTCTAAAAATGAGTTTATCATCAAAAAGAGCATCAATTTACGAGTTATTGCATTTATGAATGTAATTGAATAAAAACTGAACCTTGTCGACTGATACTCAGCAAATAATTTCAGTCATTTGGAAACTATGTTCTTTGAAAACCGAATCATTGCCAACGAAATCGAGACACGTAACATCTTAAACACCAAATTGAGGAATATATCGAAATTACCATGTATACGCCGAGTATATTCGGAACGAACAGGCAATGGATGAGAATGAGAGAAGGTAATTGATAAGAATAAGAGCAGAAGCTTAGGTAAGACAGAATGGAGAGTAGTTTCAATATTTTTAGTAACTATTTTCTCGTTTAATTAAATATTCCATCGCTCTTCAATTTTTCGTCATCTGGTTTTTTCAGTTAGTAGCTTATCAATCAGTTTCATCATTTTTTCTTCATTCAGAGATCTCCTGTTGAAGAATCATGATGTTTTTCAATCTTCTTCATACTGTATTTGTGATTCGAGGAATAACGTGACGTTTGTTGCAATAATCTCAAAAACATTCATTTTTCGCAAAAAAATTCAAAAAAACTTTCTATTGTTAATTGAATTTCATTAACTATTGGAATAAGTACTTTGCCAAAGAGTGGCGTATATATCATTCCTCAGGAAGAACGATAGAAAACGACGAGTGCTATGGTTAAAAATCCGATTCTCTGAAAGCATATTTTCAGAATGACTGACAACATGTGCTGAGTATCGATGAACTAGGTTCAGCTATTAGGATATTGTATTCAGAAAGAGAAAATTTCACACCGGTGTTGGCACCGGTGAGATATGTTCAAGAAGAACAACAGAATTGCTTTCAAAGATCTGCGGGGATAATCGATGTGCTTATCCACTAGGAACAGAAGGAGGTTCAGACACTGGTATCTGAACATCAACAATCTAATGATGGAAAATATATGAAGGCAACACTATAAGTAGCTCTAGGTTGAATGAAGAGTGATCTCACTTGAACCTGCCGTGTAATCTGCTTCGGAAAGCATATTCATATTCGTAAAAACTAGTTGAACTGAACCTATATACAGCATAAGATATCGTTTGGCGTCTGAGATAAGAACGTTCCATCAGTTCATCATTATCATATAGACCCAACATACAATAAGAATTGAGTAACTACTACCTCTGCACTAGATTTCCAACTATGGAGGACCTGTCGAAAGTTCGCATCTTGTGTATCGAATGTTTAGGGAGACTTGCGGTTATGATATTGCTAGCTTCAGCTGGAATCAAAAGTGGGTGTGTGTATATAATGGTTAGTCTAATTTAGGTAAGGCTTCAGTTGAATAGATCTTGTCAACGAAGCAATGATTGAGCCAGTCCATGATGGGTTTGCTCGAATTCATCCTAATGGGTGGCATTTTCATATTGAATGCAAAAGAGCTCCGTTCAACAACGTTGCGAGGATATATCAGTAGCGGTAGAAAAAATATGCTTCTTGCACTCATGACTGAAACCAATGTCACTAACGCGCCAAGTAAATCGGCAGTCAAGCTACATGATTATTGGTAGAAAAGTCATGTCAATCAACTTCTAGTCATCAATAACTAGACGATACAGAGAGAAGACCATATTGCATACCTAAGATGCTCATTAAATGACAGCTGGAACCATCAAAGAGAAATTCATCAGAGGACATAGAAAACAAGATCTGTCTTTCTTAGAATGAGATCCGAGTTAAGCAGAAATTATCTCAGCCTCCAACTGATGAAAAGAATTGTGAGCTGTTATGTTTATTCGGTACTGGTATAAAGTGTTGAGTCTTGGACTTAACAGCAGCTATTTGCGAAAGAGTTGAGGCATTTGAAATATGTGTGTACCGCTGCATCCTTGAAATAAGTTAGGTAAATCATGTCTCCAATGAAGAGGTGTTGGGAAGAAAATGCCTTCAGTCAACAGAAGTACAAGAAAAGAAAGCTCTCCTAGTTTTACCACAATAGGTGTTTGAAAAAATTAGGTTTATTATAGTTGATCATGCACACAAGATTAAACCAAAAAGAGGACCAGGTAGAAAGCGCAAATCATGGCTGAAATATCTTAGACAGTGGTTTGGAATGACATCGGTTGATATCTAACCTAACTCTTGCGATGGTGATTGCCAGTGTTCGCTGAGCGAATACGATATGAGGAAGAAGAAAAGATATTGGAAAAGTTTTGAAATATTCTCTTGAAGACGGATGATATGCAGTGCACATTAACGGGACTAACTTCTTCGAAAGCAAGCAAAGAACACTCACGGCAATATTCTGTGACAAAAATATCTAGTAACACCAACATAAAAACATAAAAGAAGTCTGGAACAAAATAAAACAGATAAGAGAAAAGAGAGTAGAAAACTTATCTGCTATACACTTACTGAAGAATCAAACGAACAACATCTTGACGAAAAAACAAGATATAATAGAACATCTTGCAGAACAATTTTGAAAACGATCTTCTGACATCAATTTTACCTCACAGTTCTTGAGAAATAAAACTGAAGAAGAGAAACGAAAAATTAGTGTTCTAATAGCTGATGAAAATTCTAATAATGTATCTATAACACGAGTCGAGATTAGGCATTTGATAAAAACATATAAAGATGGTGCTCTAGGTCCAGACGACATACCTTACATATTTCTTAAGAGATTACCGGCTTCAGGAATCACAAAACTTTTGAACATATATAACCAAATAAGGCGGAAAAATAAATTTCTATCCAATTGGCGCTTGTCTACTATAATACCCATTCACAAAAGTGGTAAATCCAAACTTCTTCCCAAAAACTATCGCCGAATCTCATTAACCTGTACCATGTGTGAAATGATGGGAAAAACTAATAAACAGAAGACTCTGGTGGCATCTTGACAAATACCATCTCATCAACAATGCTCAAAGTGGTTTTAGACAACACCTACCTACTATGGGTAACCTAGTCCAGTTACATTCCAAAACACTGGATACATTCACAAACAAGCGAGTAGTTATAGCAGTTTCCTTCGATATAGTCTAAGCTTTTGACATGACGTGCAGATACAGAACACTCGAAAAACTGAAAGACGGAAATATTTCCGGCAGTACATATCATTTGTCTAAAAAATTTTCAAAGATCGGAGGTTTCGAGTTAGACTGGGTGGCACTTTATTAGATACATACAACTTACAGAATGGTGTGCCGCAAGAGTCAGTTTTAGGTAACACTGTATTCACTATAGCAATCAATGATATACTCCAGATCATAGCGTCTCCACTCAGAATATTAATTTATGCTGATGATCTTCTCATTCGAGACCATTACTCTCAAATCAACTTCAACATCCTGCGAAAAAGAATCAATCAACTAACTAGGAAAATTAACAAAATAAAGTTTTCTGCTTCTCACCATCGAAGACCAGAGTAATAACGTTTACGAGAAAATAATCATAAGATCATAACCTCCAACTATTTGCAGCACATGTTGGAAACGTTCAAACACACACTTTCCACGGTCTCACGTTCGATAATGAGCTCACGTGGAAAAAACATATCACAAACCTTAAAGCAGATTGTATCTTTATACGTTTGATCACGATCGAAGTTGCCGCAAACAACAACTGGGGCGCTGATGAAACGATGCTTTTAATGATGTAATGTACGCTTATTAGATCCAAGCTGTATTATGGAGCCATTATACATTCCTCTGCAAGCAAAACATTACTCAAAAGCCAAAATACTATACAGAACTCAACACGGAGGCTGGCAAACGGTGCCTTCTGAACAAGTCAATCAAACAGTCTTTGTCGAGAAACAGGAGAGATAACTTTATCGCTCAGGCGGTAATCCCTTTCACTATCATATGCAGCAAGGATAAGCGCAGACAACAAAATTCCAGTCCAAAAGTTCCTATATCGTGAAGGATATAGGACACTTCCCGAACGTGAACCAAAACTGAAGGCCCCGTTCTATTATGCCGTTAATCACTATTGTTGAATATAAGCTAGCAACGAATATAAGCTAGCAACGAACACCGCATGGAATATTAAACAGCTTCATTGTTACTACTCAAATACTACCAACAAAAAACCTGAAATAAATACAACTCTAGTCCAGCAGCTCTTCCATCAGAAAATTGCTGAAACAGAATGACCAGATAATATACACTGATGTCTCCAAGACAGCAAATGTTGTGGATTGCACCTTTTTGCACTAGACTAGATCAAATAATTCAAACCTCCACGAATAAGCAGCATTTTCACAGGAGAACTCGTAGCTATTTAGCAGGCTTTCAAATATATCGAAAGATTAAATGCAACATCATCATTAATATGTACAGATTCACTATGTGCAATGAAAGCCATAGAAGTCTTTTCGCCGACAAATCCTATCATGATTAAAATACTTAACTCGAACAGACTGATCGAAAGGCAAAATAAAACAGTAAGTTTAACTCGAGTACCATCTCACTGTGGAATCCCAGGTAATGAATTAGCTGACCATGAAGCAAGGTCATAATGAAATTGACACTCTTATGAATTATGACCTATCCAATCGATGTAAACCGACAATAAGATCAGAATGAAACATGTTACAGCAACAAAAAGACTTCAAATTGAAACTCATCAAACCAACAGTAAGAGAATACCAACTACCAGAAAATATCAAACGCAGGACTTGATCCACTCAAGGTGACTGAGAATCGGCACATAGCCGCATGGTTCCAACTGAAATATATCAATAAATTCTCGACGCGTTTCGATTCACAGTATCTTTGTCAATAGTGAAAAAATACTACAAATATAACGAACTAACATATACTTATATATAATAAAGAGCAATCCACTCAGAGCTATCTGTATTTGAACTAGTGTTTAGGAAACAACTTTAATAAGGGTGAGTTATTTATGTTTAACTTATCATTCGGAATTTTCGGTGAATATCTAAATCTGTTAATCTCAAGTACTTCCAGAAGGTTGAGTTTTTACCTCTATTCTCAGAATGCAGGATTTTAAATTCTGAATTGAAAGAATGACTATTTTCGCTAAGATGTCTTAAATAATTCGAATCGATTTTTCCATTGATGAAACTGCGTTTATGTTCTGATATTCTAATATTGAAATTTCTTCCTGTTCTTCCTATATAAAAACAGTTGCAATCTGCACATTCCAATCTAGGAATACCTGATTCATTTTCTCTTTTAATTGGAGACCTATAATTTATGATAAATGAACCTAAATTTGTTGATATTTGGAACGCTATATTTAAATTTGAATTTTTGAGAAGGAATTTCACATTAATGCTAGTATTGCCTATATGCTGCTAACACAATTTGCATTATAACCATTATTTATTGCGATCTGTTTTATCAAATTCAATTCTTTGAAACGATTACCATTAGACATTGGTGTGCTTAAGAGCCTATGCATATAACTATTAAATGCTGCAACTTTATGTTGGTAAGAATGTTCCGATTCAATGTGTGTGAGCCTTAGTGAATTGAGTACACGATTTGAGAGCTCTTCATCAAAGTATATGAAACAGTGGGATTTAGTTGCTCAAAGCGATGCTTACTCACTGGGTAAAGGCAATGAAAAGCCAATTATTGTAAAGTTTATATCTTATAGTAAAAAAATCAGTTTCGAAGAATTCCGCTAAGCTGAAAGGCACAGGGGTGTTCCTATCAAATGATCTCATACCTAGGAGAGGGTGCAACAGAAAATTTCAGTTGAACGTATGAGGAAGAAAAGGAGACTAGGGCACACTTGTAGGCTGCAGGGTCTTAATTTGGTTATAGATATAAAAATTTTCTACATTAGAGCAATTGGAGGAAAGGAGGAAGAATGAAAGTGGGATCTCAGGCGCTGTGAATGATAGTAGTGAAGAAGTTATCAATTATATTGAAGAAAGAAACAAACCAGCAACTAGGTCTAATTCAAACTGAAGATAGAGGTTATTCAACGAAAATAACAAATAAATGCGTATCTTCATTCTGGAAATATTATAAGCAAATTGAATTTGTCATAATGATTATATTATGAATTTTATCTTTTTCCTCTTCTTCATGAGAAAAGTATATGAAAATTCTTTTAGACATTTTGTTTTATTATTGGATAGTTCCTGTAACTGAAGATTATTCACCTCTGGTTTTCTCTTGTTTTTGATAAATTTTGCATTCAATTGAACTTCACTGATTTTCTGGTCCATTTTATTGTGAGTTTTCAATGAAATTTTGTTTAAATGAACCATCCACAAGGTACGCCTTATAAGGTTATTTAATGTTGTTTTTAGTGTTTAAAAACGGAAAGTATGTGGAAATCTTCATATTGTGTCTTGTATCTTCAGAATCCTGTCAAGTTCGGTAACTAGTGGCACATTTACGAGCATATTTGTTCAACATTCACCCCTGTTTATATTTCTATTTCATATGTTTTGTATTCATTTTGCATAACTTGAAGCATTTGGATTTAAATTTTTTGGCTCAGTATAATGTAATTCTTTATTGAGTTCGCCTTATATGGTTATTCAATTTCATTTCAGATTATAAGGAAGTTAATGTGCCATCTAACTGTATGTAAAAGAGAGAATAAAGTTCATTTATATTTATCATTATTATATATGTATAATGAATTGGAATATCTGTATAAAAAGTTTTATGATAAATTGGAAACATGTGTTTATTATTCTTGTTATTGTTAGGTCTAGGAAATTGATCGAATTGTTCTGTCAGATTTATGCTGAAAGAGGGCTTGAGGTGTTTCCTATTATAAGTACCTAATCAGTTTCATAAAAAGAGTTGTTAAATGAAGAATAATTTTGAGATATGCAAACATCTAATAGAGCCATAATATCGTATTTAATTCGTGGATTCGTCATATTTTGTGTTAACAAATTATTGATTATATTACTCGGATCTTTCGGTTCAATTTGAGCAGTGTGAACAATTTTATGAAGTAACAAGATCAAATAATGAACTGAAAACGTCTCTATTGAAAAATTCCCAAATACATGGTTATAGTACCAAGTCCAGCCAAAATCTTCACCTAAACTTATGTCCAGTGAGGACCCAGGTTGGTCTGAAAAGTCTTATAAAAAAGTTCTCACAAGCTTATAATAGTTTACCAGTAGAGATCAAAGACAGTAAAAATCCCAAACAATTCATAAAAAACACTGAAGGAATTCTTGTGCCTGTGGTTCAGGAAACTCAATGCAGAATCCAACTCCTGAAACAGCATTGCTGAAATGGAGTATTTGCCCGAGAAGGGTTGAACGACTAGCTCAATAGTTAGTAATTTATTCCCTATTGAGTTACATTAGTTAGGGCATAAATATCCGCAGTTTGTACTTTTTTCTATTTTGGGTAATAAATACTTTTCAAGTAGGTAGATCTGTACTATACAATCAATAATTGTTAACACAAAATATGACCAATCCACGAATTAAATATGACAACATGGCTTCATTAGATGTTTGCATATCTCAAAGTTGATTTTTATTCAAGAAATTGAATGGATTTTGCAGTTAATACTTGGTAGTTGATCATGATTAATAAAACCCTAGTGAAAATTTATTATGCTAATGAAAAATTACTGTTACCGCGGTTTTGCACTCAATGAATGAGCAGACTTGCCTGCTTAAAACCCAAATATTTGAAGCATTCAAGTAATAATAATATTAAACAAATATCCTATAGTCTGTATTTATATCTGTACCACTGAACTTTGTATTTTAGTCTTACACTGCACTAACCGCGGTCACAGTAATTGTCATATATATATATATATATATATATATATATATATATATATATATATATATATATATATATATATATATATATATATATATATATATAGGGGTTTTACCCCGACGAGTTGCCCATATATCTGTTCATGCAATCAAACTGATTTCATGAAAAATATAAATCCACCACCCGGTAATTAATACCATTGCCAGGCAATGATTATAATCAAAACATATCCTGGAATAATTATATATTAGGATAACGTTAAATGTTATGAGAATATATCAATCTACCAGAATATATACATATTATAGCATCATCAGACAATGATATCAATGTACCAACGAGTAGTGTCAGAAGCTTTCCCCGGAAAAATCCAGTGAACGGACCTTAGTCAAGTAACACCGCATGTTACTCATTAATAGTTTCCTTTGTGTGAAGTGGTGAACGATCGAATAGAATACTGCTCTGAATATAAATATGACAAAATTGTCAGTTAATTATATTACATTTATATAAACAAATAAATAAAATATGAAATGAGATTCTGAGCAGTATAAACTAAAGAGAAAACCTATGACTCTACCTCATAATTTTTTCGGAAAGAAACCTACGAAGAATATTACAAGATTTAATGACTGTTATCTTTTGTAACTGTTCAAACAAATTTTTCTTCAGACCCAAAATCTTAATACTTTTGTGAAGATTTCTAGGAATAACACCTGTTGTGGAAGTAATAATCGGTAGAATAAATATTTTCTTCATTTTCCACATTTTTTAATCTCGTCGCCAAGCATCATATATTTAAAATTTTTCATTGTATTTATTTTTATATTATGTGTCTCGGTATAGCAATATCAATTATATATGTTATTTGATTCTGTTCATCATTAAGAATGATATCTGGTCTATTGTGTTTTACAGCTCTGTTGCAAAGAATTGTTTTATCAAAATAAAGTTTATATTTGCCATTTTCACAAATAATCTCAGGTTCATATTTGTGAAATTCTTTTCTTTTGGGAATTACGTCATGTTTGATTCCTAGATTAAAATGAATAATATTAGCGACGGCATTATGTCTTTCTAAATAATCTGTTGAAGCAAGGACTGAGCAAGATGATAATATATGAAAACTGTTTCTGAAGAACAGAAACATCTACGGCAAGAATCATCTATATTTTGTTTGATGATGTGTTTTCTATAATTCCTCGTGAAAACAACCTGATCCTGTATCGCAATTGCCAAGCCTTCTGTTTCAGCAAACAGTTCTTCAGATACTAACCATTTATTCGATATATATATATATAATATATAAGCAATATTACCAATATTGTGGAATCCTTCTTAAAATTTAAAATTCAAATTTGAATATTGCGTTCAAATCAACAACAAATTTAGGTTCATTTTTCAGAAATTATAAGGATATATATATATATATATATATATATATATATATATATATATATATATATATATATATATATATATATATATATATATATATATATATATATATATATATATATATATATGATTCAGGTCTTTATAGATTGAAATATGCAGATTGCAATTGTTTATATATGGTAGAACAGGAAGAAATTTTAATTTTAGAATCTCAGAAAATAAACGCAGTTTCATCAGTGGAAAATCAGATTCAAATTATTCAAATCATCTTAGGAAAATAGCCATTCTTTCAATTCTGAATTCAAAATCCTTTATTCAGAGAATAGAGGTATAAAACTCAACCTTCCGGAAATTCAAATACAGATAGATCTGAGTGGATTACCTCTTTAGTATGTATAATTATATGTTAGTAAGATATTTTTGTCACGGAGGACATCAAGGACAAATAGAATATATCAACACCGACAGGAGCAGCATTTTTGGAAATTGAGAAAGTATTCGACAAAGCTTGGCACGAAGGTCTATTCTACAAGATGAAGACCCAAGAATACCTAGCGAAGCTTACCAACATCACGATGTCGTATCTACAAAACTTCTACAAAACAGAAGATTCATAACCAGGGTACAGGACCAGAAGTCAACAACGAAAAGGATACGAGTCGGTGTACCTCATGCATCAGTACTAGGTTCACTACTATTCAACATATACATCGCAGACATACCGAAGATGAATCACTCGAAGATGGCGTAGTTCGCAGACTACATGGAAATATACGCATCCCACAGGAACAAAGCAGCAATGAAGAAGATATCGACCAACTTACCAAATATTTTAGAATACGGAAGATCAAGGTCAACCCGAAGAAGACAGTAACAATGTACATCGACCACAAGAAAAAGAGCCATCCCTAAACACCAAAGGAAGGACAACAAACCGAATAGAAGAAGGAAGCAAATATCTCAGCGTAATTCTGGACGACCAACTGAACTATAAGAGGCACATCGAGGAAACTGCAAAGAAAACAAGAGCAATGCACGGAAAACTATACCCCTTACTCAACGGAAGAAGCAAACTCACATTGGAGAACACAATCAAGATAATCAAGGTAATAATAATCCCAGGAATAACATACGCATGACAAATTTTGCATGTAGAGGACAGATTCGAGAAGATGAAACTACAAGCAGCACTCAAGAAGATCGTCAGGGCAGCAACAAATACCCTATGGTAATGAAAATCGACACAGTGGAAGAAATTATCACACGACTAACTAACACTACCACTAACGACGAAGACAAACGACCAGATGAAAGACCACGAAAACAAGGAGATCAACCATATAATGGAACTACAACCGAGGACAACATGGAAAAGGACATCCCTAATACAATGGAAGAGGAAACAACAGTCCAGCAACGAGAGAATACACACAAACAACTAGGTGTATATCTTAGAATATATACTCAACAACATCCTAAAACACGGAGCTCTTGGTTAACTTTTTGGTGTTCTTCTTTCAATAGCACGGTGCATTCATCACATAAATACACTCTGTTTCAGTTGGTATTTAGTAGAACTTGCGAAATGCCATCAAGTATCAGTCGCACCTCGGACCCAAGTAATAATTTTGACCATTATCCCTTAGAATTGAAGTATAGACTTCAAGTTCTCTTGCGATGAAGCTAGGAAAAACTCAAGTTAGGTCGTACGTAGGTTAGTGTAGGCAAACAAATTTTTTTTATCGGTTCAAAAAAATTTATTTTTCAAGTGACGGAAAGAGTTGATGGATACATTCCAATATGAGTAAATTATAATAAAGGAAGTTCATTGAATTTATATTATGTTACAATTCAATGAACTAGGAAATATATCCATTGCAACACCCGAATTGCTAAGCTGCAAAAAAGTGCATGGTTACTGTAATAATGATACATTAGAAATAGTTCCGAATGTGCATACTCGGCAATAATTCGGTCGTATGAAGTTGAATAGACGACAATAGGAGAGTAATAGTTAAAGTTCCAATGCAGAAAATGTTAGCAGATTCTTAATGAACAGAATGAATATTCAATTTCAACGTTGCACAATATTCACAAAAATCAGTGAAAGTGAAAATTAACTCTTAACTGATCTATATAACAAACTGGTCATTCTTTCAATTCAGGCCTATTCAAATCTATTAAGTTGAATAACCAAGATTTTGCCATTGCAATGGTTTTCGTGGAAAACAAAATCTCTTTCCGGAAAATCAGGACTTAAACTACTTCAAATGTGTGATAAATATTTGAAACTTTCCTTAGAATCAATGGATATTTCATAAGCCCCTAAAGTAGAAATGTATAATTTCATCATCAACCAGATCTAATGTCGTACCAATCAATAGATACAGAAATAAAGTCCGAAACGGATCCAACCTAATAAATAATATAAAATCAATTATAAGTGACAATTTCATTACTTTATCGAAACGATAGTTTCGAAATAAATGCTGTTCAAAGTATTAACATCATATTCAATTCAACCAGACAAAAAATCACACGTCAAACATATCCCTTTACGACACATTACAATCATCGCAACCATTACGTGTATCCCTAATTTGTTGTTTAGTCTTCCTACTCGCTCTTCTTATTAAAGACCTTGATCTTGGCTTGGAAAAGTGCCCATTTTCCGACGTCTCTGGTTTGCTCCTTTCCAAGGATGGGCTGCCGCACTTTCGACCTCCTCTATTCGACATATACGCGCTTGAAGTTCTCTTGAGACCAGAAGCTTCCTCGGTGTCTTTCGGGAATATTCTGGACAAGGTCAGGAATGATCTAAATATCTCTCGGATGTTAATGTCATCTTTTGCGGAGCATTCAAGGACTTTCACTCTGAAAAACAGATGGGAGATTGATATTTATTTATTTATCAATTTATGAAATATACGGGAGATTCCCATTAACATACAAATAATTGACTGGTAACATAAATAAATCTTAACTACATATATTGGACGTGAGCATAAAACTGTTAAAGAGACGCAGCGAAAAAATAATCGATGTTCATATATCTGCTTCCATGTTCCATGATTCTCTCAAAAGAAGCATTAACTGCGGTGGGTGTACGACGTTGAGGAATGAAAAACACTTGCTCACTACGCGTACTCCTACTTGGTACAAGGATTAGACCCATTATTTCGACAGAATTTAATTTGTGTTTTTGAAACTTCATTGACTCTCATATTGTTTATGTAAACTATATCTATTATATTTATGTGACGCGACATGTAATTTATTTAATGTCAGTATAATTCTATTCTAATTATTCTATTCTATTCAATAAATTATTCAATCACTTGTACAGAAAAATCAAATCACCGGTTAAACGACCTTCAGATAAGCGAATATATCTGGGAAATCTACCGAGTTCCTACGATTGAAACCTATTACCCTTAAGGCTCTCCCAATTGTATAATTGTAATGGTCTTTGAACTCTAAGCGTTGATCCATGTATATTCCGAGATCCTTTACAAGATGTGTTCTCTGTATTTCATTTCCATGTATCCAGTATGGTAACATCAAAAGATTATTACCTCGGTGGAACGTAGTAACCTTGCATTCATCAATGTTAACATTGAGCATATCATCCGGAAAATATCATGCTGAAGTTTCAAGGCATCGAAAAGGTTAGTTATCATCTTAAATATCTTCAAATCATCGGCAAATAACAATACTCTCGAGTATTCAACTGTCAAACACACATCGTTTATGTATAGATTAAATAATAAGGGAGCCAAATGGCTACCCTGCGGAATTCCAGATGTTACATCAATGACATACGATTTTAAGATTTTTATTTTCACAATTTCAGTCCTATTCCTGTGGTAACTCAGTAGTCACTCGAGAATATTACAGAAAAACCTGCGGATTGAACCATCGAATCCAATATGTCATGATTGATCTGGTCGAAAGCTTTAACGATGTCTGTATAGCTGCTATCAGCTTGGTAGCCAACATGCATCACGTCATAAATATACTCACAATATGGAACTAGATTAGTCAATGTCGATCTGCCCCTAATGAAAAAATGGACAGTAATTCATTATATTTATCGTATTTCCAGATTTGAATATGAGTATAATGAAACTAGACTTCCATTTTTTAGGAAAAGATCCACATTGGATCGATATATTCAACAATAAGCACAGAGGGACTTGTTAATGTATCTTGACATTGCTTGGGAAACAAGGAAGGAATTCCGTTGGGCCCGCAACTGTTATTTCACCAGCGCTAACCGTGCAACAACAGAAAATAGTTTCATGTTCAACATGAGAAAGTATAGATGAAGGGGTATCATTCCGATATACTTTCGCAAAATGCTCAGCAAACAGATTGGCTTTAACACCTGCTGACGAGCTTCTTACTCTTTCCAGAAACATTGTCGAGAGAAGAGAAAAGTGATTATTCTTTTTGTTTATGAATGACCAAAAGTTTTCATGGTCTGATAAATAGCATTCATGCATAACAGACTCACATTGAGATCTCAGAAGGCTGAAGGTATGGAAATCGGCATAATTATTTGTTGATTCGTAATTCTTATGAGCAATTTTCTTGCGTGTGCAATCATTCAAGATTTCCAGATTTTTAATATATATTCTGGAAAAATGTTGTAATTTAAATTTGTTTCCAAGTATTCCACCGAAAGATCCCTATAATATATTCAATAATTTGTTAACACAAAATATGACGAATCCACGAATTAAATACCAACGCGGCACAGGTCAGGTAAGTAGTATTAACTCATTCAATCAGAAAATCGCAACTGTTCTGAAATTCCTTACCCCATTTCGTGTCCATCGTTATCCGTTCAAATTTATACCTGAAAATTTTAATGCAGATTGTGCTTTAACGATCTTCAGGCCATGCGTTTTACTATCTCCCTCGCTCCGAATACTTTCTCTGTTTGTATTTGGTAATACTCCTCATATTCAGGACAATTTTTCTAATATTTGTGGGACTGTATTTTCCTATTAACTCTCGATAATATCATGGTTACATATTTTTGTCAGTATTCCCTGTATATATTCTACGTTCAAAATAGCGCCTATTCTTTTTGGGATGTTAGCGCAGGTTGACATTTATTTCCCCACCTTTTATACTTCAGAGTTCAACAATTTGACGACTTTCATAAGCAAACGTAATTATTGAAAATGTTTCTTAAAAGCTAAACAAAGAATCAACCAATTATTTGCAGTTTTCATATTCGTGTCGAAAAATTCACTCACCTTATTTTGGGTAGTTCACAATATACCCATTCAGAAACGTCTTCTATTCTAACCTCCCTATGCGAAGAAGTAAGGTCTAGTTTGTTTCCGGAAACCACAATTGGAATATCTTGGAAGTCTCCTCTTTGTTCCCTGATTTCCTCAAAACATTGTTTAATGGACTGAAAGGACGGAGCTGATGTCACAGCATAAACTAATAGGAACGCATGCGCTGTAGCTATGCACAATCTGCGCATGGCTGGAAACTGCATATCTCCAGACGTATCTAAAATATCCACCTGCACAGAAAATGAAAAACTTTATTTTTGTTTTCGTTTCAATAATTGTGATTGGCTACAGCTGATGAGACTGTCTTGTAACGTGCTAAATCACGTCACAACAATTTGAATTGAAACACCGGATTCCACTTAACCCTCCATCTGTGTCATGCCACTGGCTAACTGTCTGATGCGCATAATCTGGCTATCAGATGGTATGTCTTACCGGTTTCCGAACCTTCCGCAGTACTTTCTTTCTGTCGCAGACCTTCAAGCTAATTATTTCTTGAAAATCCTCTTTAATTGTATTTGAAATAATTAATTTATATTGAATTTCTTTAGTGAAAATTAGAGATATATCGTTATCTTAAATATTGTGTAGTGAACTATATCAAAAATATAGGTTAGGTTAGGTGGAGAGTCGTATATAGAGACTCCTAGGTTGAGAGTCGTAGATAGAGATTCCTAGGTGGAGAGTCGTAGATAGAGATTCCTAGGTGGAGAGTCGTAGATGGAAAGTCGTTGGGTTAGGTTAGATCCAGATGAATCCGAAGCTGAAATAGAGGTTTTCTCCCATATGCAGCAGTAAAACACCAGAACTCTTTGCTATTTCACCAAGATAAGTCTTATTGGCTGAACATTCATAAGAAAGAAGCATTTGTTGATATTGTTTACCATAATTATAATATGTAATTGAATATCTGAGCAAAACTTCCTTGATTTTTATTCCAAGACCTCAGTGATAAATGTTGAATTAGAGTCTCGTTGCTCATATTTCCCTGGGCTTAACTATTAAAAGTCATTTTTGTTACACTTATTCTTGAATTTCTTCAATTTCTCTAAATTTACCGTACCTTAAAATCCAAGATTGTTACAGTCTTCAAAACAGTCAATTCATTATATGAAAATTGGCTTGGTGCACTATATGAAATCATTTTTGCATCAACACTGTGTTGGTTAGAGAGTATCTCTGAACAAGTGGAAAGGCATCATAGTTCCTCAAGATGAATATCTTAATATCCAGTTGTGGATCATTGTATCTATTGACAAACCTGAAAGTCATTAAGAGAACGCCTCTGCCTCTCCTTCCGTTCGATGTTCGAAGGCTGAATATTTTAAATCTGTATACCTGTCATTTGTTCACTACTAGATTAGATGAGTTTCGAAAAATAGTTAATGAAATCTGGTTTCAAAGGCATGTCAAAGAGTTATTTCTGCTTCAAATAGTAATGAGTGAAGAAGAATCAATTCATTTTGAAAATTCTCAGACAGAAAAATCATGGTTATCACGTGGCGAAGCCAGCCAATCGACTGCAGGGGAAATCGCTTCGGTCGCAAGACCATACTTTTTGTCTGATGAAACAAAAATTTTGAACTGTTGAAACATGGAGAAACAAGTAATAGTAATCGCTACAACCATTAAATGATCAATTGAAACTATGCGGTGATACACACTATTAACCTAGCCTCTGGACTAAAAGGATGCTACAGCTGCAGCCTTCATAGACATAAAGGGTACATTTAAATACGGCACTCAAATTCACCATGCAGGGCTGCGAGAGTCAGAAAGGAACCAAATATTATTACGAAATGGATTAGGAACATTCTAAATGCCAACACTTTCCTGAAAGGGAAAGTAGTCAGTTTTTTGGGATGCACGGGTTGCCCTCTGGAAGGAGTATTATCCCTTTTATGCGATCCCTGCTGGTTGATGACCTTCAGGCAATAATTTGCTCACTGGATGTTCATGTACGATACAGTCATTATGGCTGGCGTAAATGACGACGACGTTTGCGACAGATTTCAGGGGAAAATTTTAGCAATCCAGGGGTGGTATAAGGTTAATAAACTTAGCACAAACCCCCACAGAACTCTCATGGTACCATTCACCAGGAAAAAGAGGATATTCGTAGAATCACCAATCTTGAGTGGAAACTAACCTTGGATAGCGAGCTCACTTAAAATTCGCGCCTGAAAAACCTAAACCAAAGGTTAGACATTCCTTGTGGTCATGTCAGGATCTGTGGAAGAAATGGGGTCTTGGCCCAGAGTAACTACTGGGACAGTGGTGAGATCACATATCATATATGAGAAGCGTCCGGTCAAAGGCAAACCAATTATTTTTCAGAAAGTTTTAGTTTGATATGGATGATGGGAGTATGGACCATGGGTATCTGAAGATACCTAGCAGAGTGATTAATGACAAACATTTTCTGTTTTGAACGTAGGTAAAAATTCGGGTTCTGAACAAAAGCGAATAGCTCACAACCTGCAGTTGAGTCAAGAGCAAACATGTCCAGCAAGACAACCAGAAATCAGGATTCTTTCACGTGACAGGGTTTCATCAGGAGGCGAAGAGTACTATGCCGTTTCCATAATAAACAAGGCGCTTGAGTTTCCAAAAGGGAGTTCTTCAGTTCGCTTTAAGTTTCCGTGATGAATGATTGTGACGAAGGACTAGTGAGTATCGGTAAGGCGTACAAAGGGCATCCAAGAAGAAAACAGGGAAACCGGCAAAGAAAAACAAAAGAGACTAAGAAGGGAAGGTAAGGTACTACACCACTTCTAGATGTAAAGTATTTCAAGAGTGTGCTCACGACACCGAGCGCTTTTCTTGCCATAAAATTCGACCAGCCGATGTTTCCAACAAAACAAACCAAGGTTTCCCAAGATAATATAATTGCATAATTCCGACTTCGGAAACAAGAAACTGGAAAAACGAAGTCAAAGCCCAAACCTCGATCTTTTTGTATTGTGTACTCTATTTTAACTAAAACTGGAAAAAACAATACATGTTTATCGCAAATTCTTCATGAGTACTCTCTGCATAAAAGTGGAGTGACCGAAAAAGTTATGGTCGGCTGAGGAAAAGGGAAAGCTTCTCGAGTTTATCCGATATTCGAAAGGCAGTGTATCACACTACAACCGGCGAAATTAGCTCGCACTTATTTGCATCGTGAGATGTTCCAAAGTAAATTGAGAAGTATGTCACTGTTTCAGAAAGTATCTTCCGAATTCAGCATAGGGTTCAACTCTCCTACCTCTGACGTGTGCTATTTCTGTACCAAGACAAACCTAACAATCAGGCATGAAAAACATCCACAGATTCGCTCACAGCTCACGCTGCAAAAAAGATTCCTGACGTTGAGAGCTAAAGATTCTTACGGACTACTGAAAAACTGTCACTCTTTGTTTCGATCTGTAACAGGTGTTGCTACTCTCGAAAACGCCGATTCGAGGCAAAGAATTTTCTGCAATTTCTGCATTGTGGACCAGAAATTCGAACAACCCTTTCTTCATATCTGAAGTGAAGGTCTGGCCAGACGAGGATTTCTGGAAATTTCTTTTGCCCGTTTAGGCTGTTTCGAAAAAGAAATAATTACGAGAGAAATCAACAACAAGAAAGTAACGCACGTTCGTTTGTTCTATGGTAGCTGTGGTGAACAGAACAAGGACAGCATTGTACTCCATGCCCTCATGAACACTCTGGCCAACCATCCAGAATGTTCATATTTTCTTCTCACTGATAGACGTCTGGGACGAATCGAGAAGCGATTGAAGAAGCTTACCACAATCCACAAAAAAGAAATATACGTGAACATGATGAAGAAATTCGGGACTGTCAGAAGTTTCGAAGAAGACTGAGCACTTAAGAACAGCAAAGTTATCTCAGCAGTATAGAAAATTCTCGAAGGAATTAAAGGGGAAAAACATTGAAACTTTTCAAGACGACCAAAGCTAGGCCAACATATTTGTGTGAACCAGCAGTTTTATCGATTTGAAAACAAAAAACCTCGTATAACACTTTCGAGAGAGGTATAAAACGTGTGGTAGCCTCATAGCTGGCTACTTTGGTTTCACCTTTGAAGCACGAAACTGCTGTAGATGAAAGATATAGAGTCCCTTCTCAAGAAGCTTTTCGGAGAGAATTTGCAGCGTTGCGAGACGATTTTCAACAGCAGAAATGCAACTTCCTCGAAGACGAGTGTGATTTGCATGTATAATTTCATTGTTTTTATAATATAATCTAATTGGGTAATGAGCATTAAGCGGTTTTTTGAATCAGAACCTCCGACTATTCGTGTTATTTCAATCAGTATGATAAGTATGAAGTCTGATATAGCAATACCCGAAATCAAGAAGAAGCTGCCATATCAGATCAACATTCGTAGCAAGCAGGAGTGGACCAGCTCCAAGGACCGTCAAATTGACGGCTGCTGTTAGAGTAGCTCCAGATTTTCAAGGAGGAATATTCGCTTTTGACCACTTTACTATTCTCCTTATTGCGAGGGAGATTGATAAGTAGGTCGGTAGCAAACATCACCGATAGCCATAGTGCACTGAAAGCATTATCATCCTTCAACTGCACGACACTTATTGGACAAGAATATCGTTTAACCTTTGTAATACTGGTAGAAAGTAATTGGCTCCGTCAAACGAGCGTACCGGGCATTGGCGGCAATGAGAAATCGGAATCACTGGGTGCTCCAAAAACAGCCTGGAGATTCACTTAACTAAAGCCAAGACCTTGAATTTCTCTGGAAACTACAAGGATGGAAAGAAGCGGGGGTTGGACCCAAAAGCACTGGATCACTGGCTTAACCTCACAGCTATAAGACACTCTCGACTTGCCATCCTTGAAGACTACGGGCTAGACCTGAGAGTGCTAACTACCACATTCAGTGTCACCTCAGAAATCCCTGAATAAGGTAGCATCGAGCGGATACCTGTCATGTAGACTATGTGAGGAGATTATAAGATGCGATTCTCACATAATGTGAGAATTCTCCAATGGTGACATAATCAGATTTAAGGAATCATGCAATCAAACTGATTTCATGAAAAATATAAATCCACCACCTGGTAATTGATACTATTGCCAGGCAATGATTATAATCAAAATATATCCTGGAATAATTATATATTAGGATAACGTTAAATGTTATGAGAATATATCAATCCACCAGAATATATACATACTATAGCATCATCAGACAATGATATCAATGTACCAACGAGTAGTGTCAGAGGCTTTCTCCCGGAAAAATCCAGTGTACGGACCTTAGTCAAGTAACACTGAATGTTACTCATTAATAGTTTCCTTGTGTGAAGTGGTGAACGATCGAATTGAATATTGCTCTGAATATAAATATGACAAAATTGTCAGTTAATTATATTACATTTATTTAAACAAATAAATAAAATATGAAATGAGATTCTGAGCAGTATAAACTAAAGAGAAACCTATGACTCTACCTCATTATTTTTTCGGAAAGAAACCTACGAAGAATATTACAAGATTCAATGACTGTTATGTTCTGTAACTGTTTAAACAAATTTTTCTTCAGACCCAAAATCTCAATACTTTTGTGGAGATTTCTAGGAATAACACCTGTTGTGGAAATAATTATCGGTAGAATAAATATTTTTTTCATTTTCCACATTTTTTAATCTCGTCGCCAAGCATCATATATTTAGAAATTTTTTCATTGTATTTATTTTGTATATTATGCGTGTCGGGTATAGCAATATCAATTATATATGTTATTTGATTCTGTTTATCATTAATAATGATATCTGGTCTATTGTGTTTTACAGCTCTGTTGCAAAGAATTGTTTTATCAAAATAAAGTTTATATTTGTCATTTTCACAAATAATCTCAGGTTCATATTTGTAAAATTTTTTTCTTTTGAGAATTAGGTCATGTTTAATTCCTTGATTAAAACATATATATTAGCGACGGCATTATGTCTTTCTAAATAATCTGTTGAAGCAAGGACTGAGCAAGATGATAATATATGAAAACTGTTTCTGAAGAACAGAAACATCTACGGCAAGAATCATCTATATTTTGTTTGATGATGTGTTTTCTATAATTCCTCGTGAAAACAACCTGATCCTGGATCGCAATTGCCAAGCCTTCTGTTTCAGCAAACAATTCTCCAGATACTAACCATTTATTCGATGCGATTTCATCAATATAATCATTTTTCAATTCTTTAGGTGCTTTCCGTGTAATTCCATCTGCATCCAACTTCCTCTTTTAGAATTATCATCAAATATATCAAAATATAACACCGGTTATATATATATATATATATATATATATATATATATATATATATATATATATATATATATATATATATATATAACACCTGGTTCAAATATCACCCTCGCAGACTTTACACATGGACATCACCACAACATACAAATGCCAGAATAGTCCGAAACCAGATCGATTTTATTATGATAAACAAAAGATTCCACAACTCAGTTCGTAATGTGAAAACCTATCCAGGAGCCGACATTGGCTCAGACCATAACCCTGTTATAGCTACAGTGAGACCGAGATGGAAAGTTAATAGAAAGCCAAGACCCCAAGAAAACCAGAAGTGGGACTTTTGAGGGATGTCACAATAAAACAAACAGTAAGTCAAGAACCGAAGGAGCACCTCACAAATGTCTCTCGGGACTCTGCCCTCACTACTGATGTGGATAGCATGTGGAAAACTATAAAAGATATCTTGAATAGAACCGTAGAAGCAAATCAAAAACCAACTCCCAAAAGAAACAGGAGAGAATGGATGACAGTAAAATCTTAAATCTGATGGACTCACGGAGAGAATACAAAGCTGCTGGTAACCTGAATAAATACATACATCTTAACAGAATAATCCGCAACAAAATAAAACGTGCTAAGGAGAAATGGATAGAGGATAAATGCTCGGAAATAGAGGAACTACAACGACGCCATGACCATTTCAACCTACATAAGAAGGTGAAAGAATTTACAGCGACGAGCAGGAAATTTGCAGTCCACAACATATTGGGCTCGGACGGAAAATTATTGAACTCCACAGAAGAAAAACTACAAGAATGGGAAAATACATCAAGACTCTGTTTGAGAGCGCTAGAGCAGAGCCCTACCAAACAGACATTAATGTGGAAGAACCAAGTATTCTGAAATCCGAAGTAGAATATGCGATAAAACAACTCAAGGCAAACAAAAGCCCAGGGCCAGATGAAATTTATCCCGAAATCTTAAAACTAGTAAGCAAAGAAAACACCGACCTGCTTGTCGCTCTCTATAACCGCATTTACGAAACTGGCAGAATACCTCAAGAATGGTTAGAATCGATTTTTATACCATTGCTGAAGAAAACAAATCCAAAAGATTGCGGAGACTTTCGTCTAGTAAGTTTAATGAGCCACGCATTAAAGGGCCTACTTAAAATAATTCATAACCGCATTTCTAGCAAGTGCGAAGCGAACATTGGAGATGACCAGTTTGGCTTCAGGAGCGGAATGGGCACGAGAGAGCTTTGTTCAGCTTACTGGTACTAGCGCAAAATGCTATGATCAACAACGAGACATCTTCATCTGCTTTATAGACTTCGAAAAAGCATTTGATAGAGTGAAACACGATCTGTTGATGGAGTCGCTTCGCGGCGTGTGCCTAGACGGGAAGGACATTACTCTGATACAGAACCTATATTGGAACCAGAGAGCTAGAATCAGAATAGAGGGATCCATATCCGAGCAAATCGGAATCGGCAGGGGAGTCAGGCAGGGCTGCGTCATGTCCCCTTTGCTGTTCAATCTGTATTCAGAGCTGATATTTGACAGATCTTTAGCAGATATCTCAGAGGGAGTCAAAATTAACGGCGTAAACATAAACAGCATCAGATACGCTGACGTTACTGTCTTGATCGCTGACTCGGATGAGGGTCTACAGCGACTCCTCAACAGCGGTAGCAATACCTGCAATGAGTTCGGTATGAAAATAAACGTGAAGAAAACCAAGGTAATGATAATCAAGAAGTCAAAGAATGTTCCATAACCAATACAAATAAACGGAAAGATATTAGAAGAAGTGGATAGGTTTCAATACTTGGGATGCTGGATAGACAACAAACTAGATCCAGACACAGAAATAAGATCGAGGATAGAACAAGCCAGAAACTGTTTTGTACGACTCAGAAAGCTCCTCTGCGACTCACGAATCAGTCTCGACCTGCGTTCAAGACTCTCAAAATGTTATGTATGGTCTACTCTCTTGTACGGAGTCGAAACATGGACCCTAAAACACAAACAATCAACAAACTAGAAGCTTTCGAGATGTGGACATATCGCAGAATTCTCAAAATACCATGGACATCGCATACCACGAACGAAGAAGTCTTGCACAGGATTGGAACAGAACGAGAACTATTCAAACTTGTAAAGTCCGTAAAACTGCATACCTAGGTCTGATGGAGATGGCACGTCGAGAAGAGAAGAATATATATATAACCGGTGTTATAGCGTCTTCCGCCTTCCGGTCCCCAACTTCCAGCGTCTTCTATTTCCCCAGTCTCCTGGTTGTAAATTTCTCTCTGACATAGCTTTTCTTATTCCTGCTATCCATGTTGTTCTTGGTCTTCATCTTTTCCGTCTCTATGTTGGTGTTCATTTCAAAGTTTGTTTTGAAATGCGCTCGTCGGTCATACGTTCTACATGATCGTACGATATTAGTTGCCTCCTTTCAACTTCATCTATTATAATCGTATCCACGCTCATCATTTATCTTATCCTGGTGTTATTCATTCTTTCTAGTCTTGATTTTTCTTCAGCTTTCCATTTCCAAATCCATTTCTAGCGCAAGTAATCTTTGTTCTAATGTCTTATTCGTTTGCCATATCTCACACCTATACAGTACAATACTCTGAAATATGGAGCTTTACAGAGATGGTTTCTTTCCTTCGATATGTTCTTCGACTATAGTATTGAATTTAGGCACCCTATAACCTTCTTTCCTCTTATTATTCTTTCTCTTATTTCCTGTTCTGTACGCTCACTGTTATTAATCTTTGTCCCCAAATAAATATATTCCTTGCATGCCTCTATCAGTTCACCCCTTCCAGTTGTAAGTCTTCTTTATTTCGTCCTATAAATCTTTGTATTTAGTTTTGTTTAGATTCGCAGTTAGTTCCCAGTCCTTGTATGCCTGCAATAATTTTCGGGTCATGTATTCCAAGTCGTATTTGCTCTGTGCAATAACCACTTGTTCATCTACAAAATGTAGGGTGTACAGAGTGGAGTCTTCGTTGAAGGACAGTTTCATTCCGCCGAAAAATCTTCTCCATTGTTTGAGGGCTTCATTAAGGAATATTTCAAACGATGTTGGGGAAAGGCAACACCCCTGTCTGAAGCCTTTGGTATTTTCGAAAGGTTGTGAGACTCTAGTACCCAGTTTAATTCTAGATGTTGCTTGATGATAGAGTTGTTTCATCGCTTTGGTGAAATTGTTATTCATTGGAGAACTTTCTAATATTTGCCATAGCTTTTAGACAGGCACCGTGTCATTTGCTTTTGTTAAGTCAACGAACAGTAAATGTAATTCACAATTCATTGCTACCTTTTCTCATTTATCTATACGATACTAAAAATGTGGTCGATGCAAGAGCGACTAGCCCGAACCCCGGCTTTCTGTTCAGTTTTACATGGTCCAAATTCCCCCTCTAAGATGTTACGTAATATTTTCCCGTAGAGTTGGCTAGAGGTACTTGAAACCGAGATACATCTATAATTAGAGCAACTTTGTCGGTTTCCCTTCTTATGAATTGGTGTTATCTACGCTTCCTTCCAAATATATGGCATTCGGTCGCCATTTATTATTCTAAAAAAGTTCTTTCAGGTAGTTTATTAGTTTTTCCGATCCGTTTTTAACAATTCCGCAGGTATTTCCTCTTGTCCACATGCTCTTCTATTTTACATTGATGTAATGGCTTGTTCTATCATGGCGCTGTCTAGTTCAATGTATGGTCCTTCCACTTGGTATGACCTCAGTGAGTTTGTGAGGTATTCTTCTCTGTTTTCTGTAAGTTCTTTTGAATACTGTTCCTTTCATTCTTCTAATTGTATGGGCTGTGTATTGATTTTATTTATTATGTTTGTTTTCAGAGATTTGATAAATTTCCACGCCTAGGTTGATTTGGAGCCCTCAATATAACAGTCTATCTCAAAGCATTTCCAGTCCAATGTTTCATTTTTGTTTTTGTTGATCATATTCTTAATTTTAGTGAGTTTCTCCTTATAAGCTAATTTGTCCTGCAAGTTGTTTGTGCATAAAAATTTCTCATAAGCTTTATCTTTCTCTTCCTGCTGGTCTTCCAAATTTTTATCCCAGGTTATTGTGTCGTCTCTCTTCTTTTTTGGTATTTTCTTTTCTCCTGAAGCTTCTAGTGTCGCATAGTGCAGAGCTTCAGATATGTGCCTCTACAGTATTTCTGTGTTTTTTGTTAGGAACTTGTCGTTCAATTTCCGATTAAGTCTATTTTGTTGAAGTTGTTTCGTACTTGAGCCAAGTAAACTGTCGAGACTGTATATTATCTGGTTCAATTTGTCTTACTCAGTGTTCCCCATTAATCTTTTACAGAAGTTAAATGGCATCACGGTTTTTGCTAAGAAGAGATTATGGTCCGAGACACATTCTATACCCCTTTGTACCCTTGTGTCTTCTACAATCAGCTTTGTGATGCGTTTCACGATCACATAGTCAATTATCCTTCTTAGTCTTCTAGTATCTTGATGCCGTGTGTATTTATGTATTTCATTATGCCGGAAGAAACCTTTCAAAATCTTCAGTTTATATATTGGCAAATCTCTATCAACCTTTGGCCATTGTTATTGATTATTTCCTCTCCGTACTTTCCTACTATTTGATTTTTTCTCTACGTCCAACTCAGGCATTAAAGTTACCCAGGAGTATAATTTATCTGTGTTGTCCAATTTTCGAGAGTGGGTCATTCAGTTGATCGAAGAACTCGTCTTTCTCCTCGTTCAGAGCATCTTCATTAGAACCATATATGCCGACAATAGTCGTTTTATTTCCATGAATACTGAGGTTTGTAGTTACAATCTTTTCATTTATCGTTTCCCAATTTGTTATGCTCTTCTCGAGTTTTCTATTTATAATGATAGAGACCCCTCTGCAAGCCCTTCTATCCTTCGATATTCCACTGTATATGTGTATGTAGTCTGACATTTTTTCAACATCATTTCCCTTCCTTTCTGTTTCTGTGAGTACTTATTTTGTTTCTTGTGCTGACTTGTTCAATTTTTCCTTTCAATTCTTGTACGTTCCATGTTCCAAATATCATTTCCCTATTTCGTGGCTTGGGTCGTTGTCCTTTGGATATTGTTTGGTTCCGAGGCTTTGTGTTGGGTTTTGTAGTAGTTTGTTATTTTCTATGAGTAACGGAGAGCTGGTCCATTGACAAAACCCCCAACCTAGAGGATCAGAACTTTTTTGATCAAGGTAGTTTTCTTTAGCCTTTGATGAGCCAACATCTAACCTACAAGGCAGCAGGTTTGCCGTAACCTGGCAGGAGCCCTAGCAGGGTGCTATCATCTTGGCCAGATGAACCCTGGTTTTTTTACGAGGTTGGTACTCCTGGGACATCAGGCTAGGGACTGGTATAGCGGAAGCTGTGAAGCTAACTGAACGTTTTAAGCTCCCAGCTGCACATTTATATCTTTTGCAAGAAGGATGGAGCTTGTAAGTGAAATTTAGGATATAGTGTGCCACAACCACTGGGACGTAGTGTACAGCCCTCAATCAATCTTATATCTATGCATTGATATAAAAACATCCATCACGCTCAAAGACACAATAAGATGATTTTAAAACATATTAATAAGTCTTCGTCTCATCTAGCAGCAATGGTCAAGTGAGCATTTCAGAACAACACTTCGTCTATTTCGAAGAAGTTGAAAATTCTGTGCAAAATTTATAAATAAAGGTGAATATTTAGAATAAACAAATCTTAACTATCTATTGTAAGTAACGTGTTGTCTTTATCGAAAAAACCCGAAGGGAATTACAGACATATCTAGTATAGCTCAAAAGAAGACAAAGGACTTTTCATCATTAATTCTTACCTTCAGAGTCATGTGTCCCAAGTCATATTCTTTACTATATAAATCTTCTATAGTACTACGATATTTGTCGGTGTATGAATTCTCCAGAAACCTCTTGACTATACAACTTTTTCCAACTCCAGCACCACCCAAAACAACTAATCTGGTTCTCTCGTAGTCTGTCATATTTTTTTTTAATTCGATTTGCTCCCTTCTTCACAAAAGATCACATTATTCAGTCTCTACGCCATTAATTTTTGATTTATTTGTAATTGTGATTTCAACTTGAAATTTGGTTCTTTACTTTTGAATGTTTCTATAGAAGAGTAGATGTTTTTGTTGATATGTAGGGTTCCTTTGTAGGTAGCTTGATCTGGAAATGAAAGAAAAGTATAAGCTCCTATTGCAAACATATGAATTTATATAGGATGAGTCCAGAACAAGCGGACATATGTTAAGTGAATACATAGGGTGATGCCTGTAAATTATATTCAAAATTGTCACCATATGTGACAAAGATACAGGCTGATATAATGAAAATAGTTAAGTTTCAAATCGGCATAACTTTCAAACGATTATAACTAAATCGACTAGTTTTGGTATACTGGGTGATTCACCAGTGGCGTGGTGCTCTGTAGCTCGTACACTCATGAGGATTTCATTTTTGTGTTGTATTTAGAAAGTCAGAATTTACTTCAGCAATTCATTTTACAGTAAACAGGTGTCCCAATTTTCTATGAAAAAATCTTGGGTGGTTTTTTTCAGATTGGAAGACCACTTTTTTGTTCAAGATTCAGGAGCGGCCTAAACTCTGCTATAGATTCTTCAAGTAATAAATTTTTTTTGGTGAGTATTTTCGTCACAATCTTTTTTTGCGTGAGAAATCATTAGAATAGGCTCTCATTATCGCATGCTCCTTCGGCCAGAGAGAATACTTATTTCCAATAAGAAAACGAAAGAAAAAAGTATTCATCCTCTCTGGCCGAAGGAGCATGCGATGATATGAGAGCCTATTTTCATGAATTTTCACGGAAAAAAAAATATTGTAACAAAAATACTCACCAAAAAACTAATTACTTAAAGACATTATAGCAGAGTTGAGGACACTCTTGAATCTTGAACGAAAAAGTGGTCTTCCAATCTGAAAAACCTCCCAAGATTTCCTTATAGAAAATAAAGACTTCCTGTTCACTTCAAAATAAGTTGCTGAAGTAGATTTTTACTTTCTGAATACAATACCGTTCGAACAAAAATACAATCTTCAAGAGTGAATCACCCAGTTTATGCTCCTGATTGATGGAGTTATTTATGGAAATTCATTTCAATATGAATGAAATGAAATATTTTTCTGATTTCCACGATGTTTATGTCAAGATACATAACAAGTTTCAACAGTAACTTCATTTTCAACTGTTTAGAGCTAACAATAATGAGGAAGAAAGAGCTAACTATACCTATTTATTGAGTGAGTTGATTCTGGTTGACTATTGAAAGTGGTTGGTTTTGGGTTTTTTGAAAGTTTGTTAATTTCCAAACTTTCCAAAAGATCAATAATTATTATGCTCATTGCAATTGTGGGGATTTTCTTCAACGTATGTACAAACACTCAGGATTTGTTATTTGAGAAAAAATGTTCTTTGAATGTAGATTTTTCCTATGTAAGCTGATGGGCATTTTCATTGCGTTCAATTTTGTATATTATGGACATTTTGAATTTATTAGTTTCATGCTTGGCATTGAATAATAATTGGCATATATTGGGATCACTGAAAAAAGGTTGATAAATTAAATTTGGACAAATAAATTTTAATGTTATAAGAGAGGAGGGCCAATGTCAATTGAACATGAAAATTATTTTCTATAATAGAATACAATCATTGAGATATTTGTTTCTGTTCTTTGCGTTGACTAATACTGTTCATTTCGGAGATTCGAATATTCTTATTTGATGCAATTTTTTTAATGATACTGATTTCCGTTCCAGAGTCTGTTATGGATAGTGGAATGGAACTCTATGAATCATTGATTTATCAATACCGAATTTATGTGTAATGTGGTTAACAGAATACACTGGGATTGTTGAGTTTCAAAGGTTCCTTTTTATTCGATATATGTTGTAGGTAAGATAATTATTGAGTTTGGTGATGGTTTTGTCTAAAATTAAATTGTTGCGTTCAATTTCACTAGTGAAAGTAATTTTACTATGCAGCTTATTTAGAGAATGTGCAAACTCGACTATTCGTCTATTTGAGCCTTTCACACCAACAATATTATTATCAACGTGTCTGTATCAAAAAATATCATGTTTTTGTGAAATCTTATTTTTCGTTATTGATTTTTCAATATTGTTCATATAAATAGTGTAAGTGGTGAAACCACATTCCAAGTCAAAGCAAAAATTGAGCTACTGTAGATAAAAGAACTCGATAGGTTCTACAAACTACGAGACAACATAAAACTATAGATCAAATCAGTCTAAGATGACTTCACGTTGTATATAATATCGAATTCGATTAATTAGAATACAAGATTCAAATGCAAGTTTGCTGATTATTAACTGAAGAAAATGATAATCCTTTCAAGAAACTTACAGCACTAGAAATCAAGAAGCCAACACTTCCAAATGCTCAACCCACAATATGAAACAGAAAATTCAAATGTCCACTTCTACCCTAGATTTATTAACCTTTTGACTGATGAGTTTAATAATAATGAAATCGCACTTCTGAATAACGGCTCAACATTCACCACTTATAATGACAAAGTCATACAAAATAAGAAACTCTGTGTTTTCGCCAGATCGGATGTTGCATGCCAGAGAGTGGACGCGATAGAGGATGGTGCTTTTGACCTTTTGTGGTTTAAAATCTGTTTGCAGAATAAAACACACAGGCTGTCTATATCGCTCGCCAAACGATATTCAATTCCTTAGACTGTTTCAGTATCTAGGTGATAAAATGGATTGGATTCAGAAACATCATTCACAACACCAACTGGCTCCGCAACTCCAATGGATCAGATGAAGCGGAAAGACAGGCTGCAATTTTCGTAATCATCCATATTCTAACGCAGCGAGTCCACGAACCGACAGGAATACCTAATTACCCAACCGACTTCCCGAACACTTTGGATCTTTTTTGATTTCAGATCCAGATGATTTTGGACTGGAGGTCTCAGCATCGCTAGGAAACTCGGACCACAACCTTATATCTGCTACTGGAACCGTTAGGTTGCCGCTAAACCAAGAACCTAAACCACCTAGAAGCATTTGGCACTCTAATCGTGCCAACTGGGATAAGCTGCGTGAATTCATTTCGTGTTTTCCATTCAGTGATGTTTGCCTTTCAGATCCTGATATCAATGTGTGCATTGAATCTGTTACAGAAATCATTCGTGAAGAAGAGGGATCTCGACATCCCCCATTTCATGAAAAGAACAACTTCACAAGAGCCATGGTTCAACAAAAACTGTGAGAGAGCATCTGCAGCCAAGAACATAGCTCACAAGTCATGTAAGATAAACGCAACAGAGGAAACAAGAACAAACTTCGTACGAATAAGTAACGTATGCAACCTAACAGCTGCAAGAGCATGGGCCATTGTCGACGAAGCGGTTCTCCTTTTGTTGTTAACGTCAACGACTTAAGATGAGTTTCACAACATAATTTATGATAAGTCTTGTTTTGTTGACAAAATATTACTAGATGAATTGTCTGAAATGAGTAACATCGACAGAAATATAAATTGTGAAGGAAGTGGAAAACATACAAGAATAATTGAAATCCAGATATATTCGATGAAGACGCGTAAAAATCATTAAATGTGTGCTGCAGAAAAATTTAGGAAAGGACAAATTTTGTTGATAACGATTTTGTTCGTTTGACCTCTCAGTCAGCTCCCTTTTTTGCTTTTTGCGGACGCCCATGATCTTTCAGCCAACTTTCCATTTGTTCACAATTATAAGCTTCTGCTGAATCATAAATAAGTGAAATTCCATCTATGGATTTTTCCACTGATTTATTTGTTTTCGGAGACAATATTCCTCGCTGAGCCATTGTTGATTAAAACAGTACGAATGATTGAATTACCTCCATTTCAACATGGCAGCTACGTTTGCGTTCATTTTATGATGAAAATATCTATTGATGCAAGGCTTCCTCTAATTTCAGGTAAATTGACGAAGCTGAATATGAAATCATAGAAATGTAGAAGAATATATCAATTTCACAGAACGAGATGCCAAGCATATTCTGTCATATGATCATAGAATAGATGAAGTATTTCTACCATTACGACATAGTTAACGAGATCAATTAAGTGAGCTAAGTAAAATTATATCTGTGAAATGTCAAAAACTTCAAACTGTCACAAGTAATTTGTTTGAGTAGTAGATATGCAACAATGCATTCTTTTCTCGTAATTCTTATGCTATTTAGTGTTCCAAGCAACATATGTTCACTAGAATGTTTCCTGAAAGCTCCATTCGATAATACCCCTGAAACCGAACATGAAACATGCATATTTCCAAACGATAAATGCGGATTAGCTGTGGTCACAATTGAAAAAGAGAAACATGAATTTTGGGGTTGTGTGAACGATCATATTTGTTCACCGAAATACGTTACTTGCTTGTCTTTTTGTGATACCGACTTTTGTTCGCCAGACTCAAGTTTACTGGAAGAGGAATTGAAGAAGGCGGGATCAACGAAGATTCTCCCATTGGTGTTTTCAGGGATATTCGTAATGACAATTATAATTTTAAGGATATCTTAGGTAGAGCAATTTATTTTTCTTTCCGATGATTTCATGAGTTGAATAATGTTTTTATTATTGAAATAAGTTTTTGGTGAAAATCGACTATATCCTAACTGTTATGTAATTGAATAAATTTGTTTTTTCATCGCGATTTCGCGATTTGCCTTATTATACGGATAGTGAGTAAACCACAGTCGTTGACACTGTAGTTGTTATTGACATAATTTTAAGAAATTTAATCAGAACAAGCGAATCTATATATTTATAGTCTATTTGGTGAAGACGTATAATTAATGCTCATTAAGTATGCAAATCTCTTAGAAATGTGGTACGTGGGCAAATTGAAAATTGAATGTAGTTTTCATTACTCTGTTTTGGAGTAGGCACTAATTTATTACGGATATTTGATAGAAACACTTTTACAAATCTCCAAGAAGAACAAAACTATCTGACTTCAAACTTCTCTGTCTTTTTTGTTGCCTGCAGATATTGCTCTCCTCTCACCTCTTTTTTTTTAAATAGAATATTTCTTTTAGACGTCTAAAATTGTTATCAGTAACGTAGACAAATATGTGTTTTAGGGTTGTCTTCGAAGATTAATTTCAATTAGTTTGAACACTTACGTATTTGAAATATAACTATTGAATGTGAAAATGTGAAAATCTGTATAGTTACGTTTACCAAAATGATTATTTCCTAGGGTTTCATAAATTCTCAACTTACGCTTAATTTTATACGTTAAAATATATAATAATAAAATGTTGCTTATGATATTTCAGTAGTTAAATCAACTATTAATAAATTATGGAAATGAATATTTATTTTATTTGATAGAAGACCTAAGCTAAATTCTCCAAATGAGTTTGATAATTACCTATGAATAATTGCATGGATATAAAACGTCTAGTTCTAAATTCTATTTCTTTCTACAATTTGAAATTAAGATATGGAAATAATATTTGTCAAAATGTTCATTATATATTTCCATAAAATATTTACAGTTCATCTTCTGATGATATATCTACATAACCTAAATTCACTGTAACCGGATCTATCATAGCACCTAATAATAAGATATATATATATATATATATATATATATATATATATATATATATATATATATATATATATATATATATATATATATATATATATATATATATATATACAGGGGATATCCGCCGGGACCGTCCGTTAAAACTTTTAATTTCCGATTACAAAATCCAAAATCAGTTGAAATTTTATACGCGGCCATACCTAGCGATTTCCAATAGGAGTGAAATATTTTTGAAGTGATACCATTTCCAGTTATACCGGAAGTGGTTCATCACTTTGTTATTTCAAATGGCAATCTAACTTTTTTAATATACATTTAGACATTTAGAACCGACATTTCAGCAAGGCATAAAATACCCAAGTTCTTGGCACTTATCTGTCAAAACTTTTGACAGATTTAATTATTTTTGTTATAAACTCGATTTTTGAGGAACATTTAAAAAAATTGTAGCTCGTAGATCTTTTGCACTACAGACACAATTCTTGCTTGGGTGGATAGAAGAAAGATCAAGGAATTTTTTAAGGAGTCTACACATGCCAAATGTTTATTGCGTAGTTTTGTATGATATTTTCAATTTGGCCTTTCTCAAACAGCAATAACTCTATTTTTTCAAATGGCACGTGCCAATTTTTATATCGCCATCAGATGAAGCCTCAAATTTCAGATGGAATTGTATCAGCATGTTCTATACCCATCTCTTATAGTTCCGAAATAATTTGTAAAATATATTGAATTTTAATGATTTTGCAAGAACTAACAGAGAATGCTTTGAAATATTTGAATCAAGTAGCTGAACTGGCTACGCTCACCTGACAGGTGCCTAAAATTAATGTACTTGTCACTTCGTTCATTCGAATTTGATATTTCAGATTGAAAATATCCAAAAATACAACATATTTGGGGTAGAAATTGCAGGAAATTCAATAACCAATTTCCAAATCTACTCTCTATGAGTAAAAAAATTTCGAAACATTAGAAGCAATTTTCTACAATTCGGATGAATGAAAATTGTAGGAACTAAGCGAAACCAATCATCGAAGATAATTACATTAATACGAATAAATGATAGCAAACATCATAGGAGAAAACTAATTTACGATCTGAATAAATGTCCAATATGGGCCCCATTTCGCTCGATACACTTGACAGGTCGTATACGAACATGATGAGTTGCCCTCCTAGTTTCCTCAGGATCAATATTACGAAAAGCATCATGAATGCGCTCTAGTAACTCTTCTTTAATTCTTACAGGAATAAGATACACTTCTCTTATCATTTTGCCCCATTAATAAGAATCAAGGGGCGTCAGGGGAACGCGAGAACGCGAAGGCCATAAATTTGGTCCTTGATTACCCCACCATCTATCCTTCAACATTCCTATTAGCTGCCGATCAACTGCTCGCGTTTTATGTGCTGGTGCACCATCCATTTGGTAATATCAATCCCTCAGAATGTTTAGGGGTAATCCATCTAAAAAATTTTCTCTCAAAATTTCCAGGTATCTTCGTCCATTAAGATTTTCTTCGTAAATGTGATAAGCCAACAAATCATTCACTAAATTGCAAAAACGTTCACGCTGAATTTATTTTGGAAATCAATAACCTCAATGAAATGTAGATTTTCTGTGGCCCAAAAATGTCGATTTCTCCTGTTGGTTATTCCACTTTCAATGAACTTGGCTTCATCATACCATATAATTTTTTGCAGAATTGTCTCATCTTCTTGAAGCCGAATCAATAAATTTTCACAGAAATTTCGCCGCTTAGGAAGGTCAGTTGGTTTCAATTTTTGTAGTCTGATAAAAGAATACGGGTGCATGTTATGTTTCTTAAGGATCTCTTGAATGGGAGTATAACCCAATCCAATATCCATTGATGCTGACTTAATGGACGCATGTCGATTGGTACGAAAATATGCTAGCGTATTAATTTGATTGTCGTCGTCCTCACGAATTGGTTTGCTTCTAGTTTCTATGTATATTGTTCCTCCAAATAGCAGAAAATTGCTTCCAATCCTTCGAAATTTTGTTTTACTTGGAAATTGGTTATTGAATTGTCGGAAGTTCTATTCCTCACTTTTTGACATTCGCCATGAATTAAAAAGAGATTAAACATATCCTCGTTTGAATAATCAGCCATTTAATTATCATTCTTGTGCTTTTCAAAAATTTTCACTTCAAATTACCAACAATTTTTGTTGAAATATCAGATTAAAATGAACGAAGTGACAAGTACATTAATTTCAGGCACCTGTCAGGTGAGCGTAGCCATTTCAGCTACTTGATTCAAATATTTCGAAGCATTCTCTGTTAGTTCTTGCAAAATCATCAATATTCAAAACATTTCCACATTATTTTGGAACAATAAGAGATGGGTATAGTACATGTTGCTACAATTCCATCTGAAATTGGACGCTTGATCTGACGGCGATATAAAAATTGGCACGTGCCATTTGAAAAAATTGAGTTATTGCTGTTTGAAAAAGGTCAAATTGAAAAAATATATACAAAACAACGCAATAAACATTTGACATGTGTAGACTGCTTAAAAAACTCATTGATCCTTTTTCTATCCTCCCAATCAAAAATTGTGTCTGTAGTGCTTAGGTATTTTATGCCTTGCTGAAATGTCGGTTCTAAATGTATAATAATGGTAGATTGCCATTTGAACTAACAATGTGATGACCCACTTCCGGTATAACCGGAAATGGTGTCACTTCGAAAATAGTTCACTTCAATTGGAAATCGCTAGTTATGGCCGCTCATAAAATTTCAGCTTGATATGGTAATTGAAACTCAAAAGTTTTTAACGGACGGTCCTGGTGGATATCCCTGTATATATATATATATATATATATATATATATATATATATATATATATATATATATATATATATATATATATATATATATATATATATATATATATATATATACCAAACTTTAGTATGTTATAGTACAACTCATGAAAAACAAAAAATTTATCATAACATTTTTCGAAAACTGATAATTATCGAGTTATTTAAGACTTCTTGAGTTTACGAAATTTTTGCTTCTCTTTACAAAAACAAGAATATCTCTGTTACTCTTACAGCTACATCATATCTGACCACACCATCGGAAAGAACATTCAATTTGCTATAAGAAAAGTAAGTAGTAATAGTAAACAATTTTGTATACCGGGTCTTGCCAAAGGCTAAATGAAAAAATTATGAAATGAACAAAATTAGTGGTATTTTCATGTAAGCTGTACCACTGAAAACTGTACGACAAGTAGCCGTTTTATTTTTCGAAAAAACTATAACATTCATCTGGCTTTTGAGCGGTATATCAACTTTTGAACTAACTTTATTTTTACCAGCAATATCATGGGTAAGAGTAAGAGTAAGAACATTAAATTCTCTTATCCTTCGATTACAAATGAGCTGGTTTCGCTCCGGTGGTCTGAACAATTACACAAATGACCTTTCAATAATAATAACCGATAAATAAATAACAACTGGATATTGAATGTTTAAGAAACTAGGAATAATAAACTTATCTCGGATAAGAAGAAAAAAATTAGAAAAAGAATCTTGAAAGAATAAATCACAGAAGTCTTGTATTACTTGGTTTTAAAACAAATAAAAATATTTGAAATTTGACAGGAACTGTCATTCTATGAATTAATGGATTGAAGAAGTTTATATTTCCCCTTTTACGGTTCCATTTTCTTTTTCGAAAAAAAACATGCCTAGTTTCTCAAATATTGAATATCGAGATATGTTATATGCTTATGGCTTCGCGAATGGAAATTCCCGTGCAGCGGTGCGGGAGTATGCATTGCACTTTTCAAAAAGACAGCAACCTTGCAGAAAGACATTTATTGGAGTTTTTAGGAGCTCCGGTGAAAATGGTTCATTCAGCGGTTCAAGAATTAGAGAAGGTGGTGGAAAGGTTCAGCAATGGAGACAAGCACCTGCAATATTGCAGGCTGTTTGCGAGGACCCTACAACAAGTACTCGGAGAATTGGTGCTACATTGAGACTTCATCATTCCACGGTTCACAAACGAAATAATTTACATCCTTACCATTTGAGTAAGGTTCAAGACCTATTACCAGTGCAGAGTGAGGTGAGGTTGCAATTTTGTAGGTGGTACATGAATAAATTACAGGATTGGGGACCAGATCAAATTCTATGGACGGATGAGGCAACTTTTACCAAAGTTGGTATGGTAGATTTGAGAAATTCCCATACAGGGGATACAGCAGATCCTCATGGCACTATTGTGTCACACTCTCAGCACGAGATTAGAGTAAATGTGTGGTTGGGGTTAAGGAGGGGTCAGCTTGTCGGGCTGGTTATACTTTCCATTCGTCTCAAATCGAACGAATTTTCAAATCTATTAAACAACGAAATAATGAACGTTCTGGAAGAAATGCTTAAAGTTACTCGTCATCACCTTTGGTTTCAAATGGACGGCTGCCCGGCTCATAATTCTAGCATGCTTAAGAACTGGATGACTGACACATTTGGAAAGAAATGGATAGGTCGATTTGGGCCGGCCACACAGAAGCCCTGACATTATGCCGCTTAATTTCTATGTGTGGGACTCATTAAAGACGAATGTTTATAGAATTCTCTTCAATACTCGAGAAGAATTAATTCAAAGGTTTCGAATCTGTTTCAACGAAATGATTCAAAACACATTTTGAACTTCAAAGTGTCGTTGATAGTTTAAGAAAGAAATGTGTCAAGTGTAGTCAAGAAAGAAGCTTTTTTCGATGGTATGGTCCGATTTGATGAGCCATAATAGTAACAGAGAAATTCTTGTTTTAATAGAGACAAGCAAAAAATTTCGTTAATTCAGGAACTGTTAAATAACTTGATAATTATAAACTTTTCGAAAAAACGTTCATGAAAAATATAAATCCACCACCCGGTAATTAATATCATTACCAGGCAATGATTATAATCATAACATATCCTGGAATAATTATATATTAGGATAACGTTAAATGTTATGAGAATATATCAATCTACCAGAATATATACATACTAAAGCATCATCAGACAATGATATCAATGTACCAACGAGTAGTGTCAGAGGCTTTCTCCCGGAAGAATCCAGTGTACAGACCTTGGTCAAGTAACACTGAATGTTACTCATGAATAGTTTCCTTAGTGTGAAGTGGTGAACGATCGAAAAGAATACTGTTCTGAATATAAAAATGACAAAATTGTCAGTTAATATATATATATATATATATATATATATATATATATATATATATATATATATATATATATATATGTTTTATACTTTGGATACTGTTAATGCCGGCAATACTGACATTTTCAATTTTATAACTGGAAGCATACTTAACGGAAAACTATTCCATTATATTGTTTTAAAAAGATCTCAAAGTAGGCTGCATGAATGTGTAATAACAAAGTGAAGTTCCATTTAATAAATTGGTGACCTTCCGTGACCTTGACCACGCTATTCAAGGTCATACTTATATCGCTATCTGATGCATAACTTACTTGAAACCCTATAGCTTTGGTAAAAACATTTTTTTTAAACGCTTTATATATTAGGTTTGTAGAATGACAGAGGGTGATTAGATTTGTAGAAATTGGAAAGGCTGTGGTTGCTTTGGGGCTATTTGATAAGCCATGGTAAGCTTTGAAAATTTTTGATGGGAAGAGTCTTAGGAAGATATATGTTCAGGTCAGATGAATGAGTGTTGATTCGTTGTTAGAAAGGTTGTGCTAGTCTTCTTCGCGTTCCACAAAAGTCACTAAAACTATTCGATAATGTGTTATAGTACACTGGGTGATTCCTATCACAGGAAACGGTGGATGCATATGAGAGGCTCAAGTACTGTCGTCTGTACTGCAATGGTAGTTCATTTGCTTCACTGTATGAACTCTCAGTGGGTGTCGTTCTATATGCTCCGAGGGCCAGCCTCAAAGCATTGTTATGGATCTCATCGACGATTTTTAAATCGGAATTAGTTGCTAATGCATATATTCTGGAACCATATTCGAGTTTAGATCTGATCAGAGCTCTGTAGATCAATTAGAGGGTGTGGCTATCAGATCCGTATTTAAGATTGGAGACTACGCAGAGGAGATTCAGCCCACTCAGACATGATACTTTGTGATGTTGCAGGTGATGATGATGAAGATAATGATAATTTATTTAGCAAGCTAATTACAAAAAACATTGATACATATCATTTTATACTGATATTGATGTGGTCCTAATGACCCAGTTATAAACTCCATTTATTTTTCACATATATGGTACACCTCGTCCTGAAACACTTAAGGGTTCGACTTTCTTTCACATTACGTGGTAAACCATTGTACATTCCCAGTTCATTAACGAAAATCTGATTGCTCGGAAACCTAGTGTTTGTCCGAGGCAAACAAAAATTCTGACAGTTCCTTGTACTATACTCATGAAAATCTTTATTAAATGCACGACGATCCACCCAAAGTTTCGGCAGGAGGTGATGCAACATTCCATAAATAAATAAAAAACACTTAAAGAGACATTTTATCTCAGAGATAAAAGTTCGAATTTTCCAACATATAACGAACGGGGGTATAATTATCACAATCAAGAATATAGCGCATAGCTTTATTTTGAATAATCTGAAGTCTAGCTATTTCCTTCTCTTTGAACATTTAAATAATTGTAGGACAATACAGAAAATGTGGCAAAACAATAGATAACCAAAGAGTTGGTGAATTCACGCAAATCTTTTCTGATTTTCCCAGAAAACATTTTGTTCACCTTTTTACAGATATATTCAGCATGCTTTGAGAATTTTAAGTCGTTATCAATAACTATTCCTAAGTATTTGAACTCAGTAACATTTTCGATGGAATAATCATTAATTTTAACACCATAAATTATTTCATTCTGTTTTTTGTATCATCATGATTTTAGTCTTCTCCAGGTTCAATTTAAGGTGGTTATCTTCAAGCCAAGTGAACAGAATTTTCAGTTCGTTGCTGATGGTTTGAATTACATCGTCTATATTGTCGCCTATTAAATAGATGCAAGTCGTCTGCAAACATCTGAACTTTGCAGTTCTTAAGAATCCTGTCAATGTCGTCAATATAGAGTGTGAAAAGTACGGGGCCCAGTACAGACCCCTGGGGTACCCCTCAATCAACTAAAATTTCCTCCGAGACGTGGTCCTTATACTTGACCTTCTGTTTCCTCCCTTCTAGGTAAGATCTGAACCATTCCATAACCTTCCCCATTTTTTCCAATTTTTTGCAATGTAATCTTCTGTCCGTTATTTCAAACGCTCTTTTGTAGTCCAGAAACACTACATTGACAAACAAATTCTCATCCAGTGCCATCTTCCACTCCATCAAGACACTGTGCGCAGCCGTCTCACAGTAGTTGTTATTCGAAAACCTGCTTGTTGTCGACTCAGAATGTTTTTTGACGACTAATTCTAGGAGTTTCTCGTAAGGAGGTAGAAGATTGATTTGCCGATACTCTACCGCCAAAGCAATACCTAGCTTCTTTATAATCTGTAAATTTGTTGATACTTTCCATGACGGGGAAACAATAACCTCTCTGAGGTACATATTCAATTCTTTCAGAAACACGTCTCTATTCCCTTCGATACACTTCTTCAGGATACATGCATTCACACCATCCGTACTGCTCTGTTTATCAGACATATGGTGTAAAGTTCTTCTAATGTTCTGCGGTTGTGAACTCTGTCCAGAGATTGTCAAAGGTGTGCTTTCCAGTTCAACCTTCTGTCCATAATCAACCTAGCTCCCTTTATCGTATCCTCATTCCTTATTCTATCTCTGCGTGTAATCCTCTTATAGCTCTCAGTGTTCTCATCTCTGTTGTCCTTATTAGTTGTTTTGTTTTTGTTGTCTCAGCTTTTGTCTCAACCGCATATGTCATCACGGGTCTCACAACGGTTTCATAGATTCGGACTTTGCTTTCTGTGCTTATGTACTTATTCCGCCAGATTACATCTCTCAGGAAGCCAGATATTCTCCATGCTTTCATTGTCTGCTGTTTTCTTTTGTAATAGTTGCCTATCGCTCGATACTTCTACTGCTAGGTATTTAAACTGTGAAACTTGCTCTATTATATGGTCGTTCACTACTAGTTTGCATCTAATTGGATCTTTCGCCATTACCATCGATTAGGTTTTCTGTGTTGATATTACCATGTTATATTTTTCATTGCTACTTTGAACTTTTGTAGTAGGCATTGTAGGTCGTCCTCATTCTCGGCTATTAGTAAAGCATTATTCGCGTAGCAGAGTATTCTCATAGTTTTGTTACCCATCCTATATCCTTGGTTCATTTGGTTAACACCTGCTATTATTTCATCCATGATTAAATTAAATAGACATGGGCTGACGCTGTCACCTTGTCTAATGCCTGCGTTAATTTTGATCTCGCTTGTAAGTCCCTGTGTAGTTTTTACTTTCGTCTCATTAGAGTTATTTGGTTATGTTTATGTATTAATTGCTTAAGTTTTTATTTCTAAGGATAGTGATCACATCGTTCATTCGAATTTTGTCGAATGCCTTTTTCCAAATCTATAAAACATATAAACATCGGTTTGTCAAACTCTATGGACTTCTCGACCAGTTGCCGCAATATAAAATTGCATCCGTTGTTGATCTATTTGGTCGGAATCCTGTTGTACTTCAGACACACCTACTTTGTCATATATCTTTTGCGATAGAATTTTATTGAGTAGTTTCGATGCAGAGTTAAGGAGTGTGATGCCTCTATAATTTGCTTATCACCAAATATTTAATCCTCTCTACTACTTGGATATCATGACCTTGTAGTTTCAAAGATGGTTTCAATGTTTTTTTTTGTACAGAAAAGAATGCTCATCACAGGGTATGCAGCAGGTCTATTCAGACCATCCATTGGTCACACGAATTAAAATACGAATACACTCAGCTACAGCAACGATCAAGGAGATTCAGTTTATGTGGGTTCCGTCACATGTAGGAATATCTGGCAATGAACGCGTGGGAAGAATTGCACGTGAAACGATAGACGATAGGGCAATTATTGTGCAAGAGGAATTATCACACCTCGATCTCAAAAACTTCGTGGAGACTATAGTCCAGAGTTCGTGGGAGGCCAAATGGCAAACATCAAGGACTAAACTGAAAGAAATCAAGGACTTCATCACACTGTGAAAAACCACGCCACAAACGAGAGAACATCATGTGATTCAAACCCGCCTACCGGCCATACAAGGTACACTCATGGACACCTTATGAGTAGAGAATAGGAGAAAGTGCCAAAGTTTGTTAATTATTTTTTAGTGGTGTGTCCATTGTTTATAGAGCAACGTTTAAAACAATATTGGCGGAGATTTGAAAATCAGTGCTCGAGGAAAATTGTTCTTTTGAAAACATTTTCAGTTACTCGAGAGAAATGGATTTGATAAACAAACTGTGATGCATAATTGACAAACCTTTATAGTTTATATTGCTCTGTGAAGTATATCAACATAATTTTTGACTTGTAACTTTCTGCACCGTTGCTAATAACCCTAGTAGTTGAAGCAACGTATTTCTGTGTTAAAAAAAATTATTTTCGTAAAAAGTTTTTCCCAAAACTCCAAAAGATGTCCCAGATACTAATCACCTTGGTCACTAGGTATATTGAGGACACTGTCCGCCCTTATTTACCGAGTTTTGAAATTTTCATCACATAGCCGATCGAGATCAACTTGGAAACATGCATGCTCCTGCAGATATGATATTTTCACTCCGCAAAAAATCGACAGTCAATTGCCGCGTTTACTCGACTGGATAAGTTTCATCAGATCCTCAGTTATTCATAGCTTATTGTTTGGGTGACATTCAGTAGAGACGATAAATTTCAAAGACTCGATTTGCAGAAGTTTCCTGTTTCAGGAAAAAGGAACACTTCAAAAACCACATTCTATTTGCTCCAATTAAGGAGATGATATTGAAGGACAACAAATTTGGAACATTCCTTTCAAGGCGAAAACTTACATTCATCACAGCGAAGGTTTAATAATACAAAATTGCACACATTACGAAGGGAACCGACATATAATTTCCACTTAGCAACCGTACTAAAACGCCAACATTTATCCGACCTGTACGAGAAAAAACAATGGAATGAGACAAAGAGAAACACATTTCACGAATTGCTAGTTTTTTTCATACTCACTATAATTTAGTTTTTCGTTTGTTCCCTTTGTGGTTTGTCCTGTTCCTTTTTGTTGAAAATAAATTCGTGCAACAGTCTTATCATTGATGATTTTTCGATTAGTATGTTAGGATTACATAGAAAGTGGGGAAGAATGCGAGTCCTTCAGAGGAACCTGGAAAAAATAAGAAATCCTTCAGTTTCTTCTGTAAATGCTACAAAAATATTTTCAGGTAGATTTCGTAAAAATTAATAAAAATCAAGAGATCAATAGAGAATCTAAAAATAATATAAGTTTGCTATATGAACCATATTCCAAAATGCTTTGTTGAAGAAATACAGGGTGTTCAAGTTCTTTATTGTTTTATAATAATAATTGATCTTTATAGTTACAAGTTTCAACAGAACCTATCACTTTAACAACTAAAATCTCTAACCTAAAACAGTGCTTTGAGCATTTAAATCGAACATAACATTTTGTCCATAATACTCGCGATAAATAACCTACTCACATAGAAATCAAAAGAGAACAATGAAACCCACCCTGAACTGAACCACCTCACGTCTTTTCAAAATGACTTCTCAGTTTTCTGGTAAAAGCCTGTAAATTTTTTGACTGCTTATTGAAATTTTTGGTGGCTCAAAAGGCCGGATTAAACAGACCTTTATTTGTTCTGATACCTCCATGGTATATATGATTCTCCGATCTAGTGGTATAATCGTGAATCTCTCTATTGAACCTAATCTTCGATTCCATTTTTGTTTTTCGTGTATGATTTTAAATACTAATCTACATTGCTCATATTTCAATACCTTCTCCAGCTTATAAATACCCAACATTTTCAATTCAAAGAGCTCTGTGTTTGTTAGTCTGTCATACTCCAACAATATTTTAATATTTTATTTTGTAAAGTTTGCATTTTCATCATTGTGGTCACCCCAAAACAACACCGGAATTAAATACCTAAAAATTGACAGAAAAATTTAATTGTATATATATATATATATATATTTTGCCCTTACGAGAAAAATAGCATCTGCATCTATAAACGGTCCCTATCATAGGTTGAACTTCATTCATTATATGATCAGTATGACCATTCCAAGTTAGATTCTCAATTATCAACCCCGAGTATTTGATTTTTTCTACCTGTTCGATATCCACATCATTCATTTGTCATATTTTCAAAACGACTGTCAAAATTTTTTCGTAAATTGTTCTTTAAACTAAACAAGAGATTTCAACCCAAATTATTGGGTTCATAATGATTCTAGAACATCTGAAGATCATAATCGGCATCACTTAGAAGACCGAGCCTGGCCATCAGGGCTCTCTCGGTCGAACAGAGAGGGAATTGTTTCGTTGAATTTGAAGATTGAAGAGATTTTGCGATTTTACTTCAAAATTGGCACGCAAGAACGAAGAAGTGATTATGTTTCAGGAGACTCACACTGTGATGGAAAAACATCTCCGCGAAAGAGAAGTTATCGCAGGTTAAGTAATTTTTGATTATCTCCTTAGTCCTTTTTATGGCCTCGCTTGCTATGCCAAATTCTCCTTAAATTCAAGTGTGTTTAGACATATAATAGTCAGGTAAGATTGTTTAAATATTTGCTGCTGCTTTTTTTTTCCATTGTTACAGATTCCTGTCCCAATCCCCCATCCTTTCACCCTTGTCTTCGTCTGGAAATCATGGAGTGCAAGATGAGGATTAAAGCTGTTAAATAGAAAAATCTTTGGTACTCTTTATGTGCTCACTACACTAACAGACAAGCTATTGCTTGTGCAATAGCGACAGAGAAACGAGTACAGAAGATAGTATGGTTCCCCTGTTACATTTTCCTGAGCTCACAATTGTGTTTTTCTGACACACACCAAAATGATAGATAGAAGCATTTATTACTACAGGGGTATAACCCCGCTAAGTACGTCCATGAAACTGCTCACTGGCATCCTAAAAGACAAATTGGAATCACGTATCGAGAATAGAGAGGAACAGTTTGGATTACGAACAAATAGATCAACAACGGACGCTCTCTTCATAATGAAACAAGCCTGCTTATATCTGCTTTATTGACTTAACAAAGGCATTCGACAAAGTGCGCTTGACAGACATCCTACAAATTCTAATAAAAAGACAGTCCCCGTCCCAAATCACCAAACTAATTAAAAACTTAAACACCGGAAATGTGACAAAGATCAAGTCAGGCGAACATACTACAACTAACATAAAAACACCAGGTGGAACTAGACAGGGTGACAGCCTGAGCTCTTTCGTTTTCAACCTCTTGATGGATGAAATAATACAACCAGACACATCCTTCGATTTGACATACGGAATGGGCCACTCTAAAATATCTGTGGTCTGCTATGCTGACGACGCAGCTATTATAGCAGAAACGGAGAACGATCTTCAGAGACTGATTTTTAAATTCTATCAAGTCAGCCAACAATCCAACATGGAAATTTCAATATCAAAAAACCAAAGCCATGACATTCTCCAGAGAGCCTGTCAGGTGTGAAGTGATTGTGGAGGACAAGTCAATCGAGAAAGTCAATGTCTTTAAATATCTAGACATGGACATCTGCAGCTACCACGATCCGGCGAAGGAAGTAAGAAGTCTCATAACTAAAGCAGCAGCTCTGTCAGGGTGTCTTAGAGATGTGATATGGAGAAACCAGCACATGGGAGCAGATAGCGAGGTGAAGATCTATAAGACTTGCATCAGACCTATCATGACTTTCGGCATAGAAGCACGCGAAGACTCAAACAAAACTAATAGTACGCTACGCGCGGCCGAAATGAAAACCCTAAGAACTATCCCCGGAAAGACCAGACTGGACAGGATAAGAAACACTAACATACGAGCTCAATGCGGCATAGTAGACATTAGTCAGATTGGGCAGACAAAGACAAATCGAATGGTATGCGCACGTGCGAAGAATGAACGAAAACAGATTACCGCGCATAATGATGGAGAGCAAGCCACATGGAAAGCGCCCAGCAAGAAGACCCCCAAGAGGGTGGCAGGAAAGCTGGCAGTCCACCTCGTATGATACCATCCAGAGACGGCTTCGGCAAGCAACAGATCAATAGGTCTATTTAAAAGAATAAGAGGAAGACAATTATTCGATTTTTGTAAATCCTCTCTTTTTGTCTTTTTGAAAAAAAAAAAAAATATATATATATATATATATATATATATATATATATATATATATATATATATATATAGGGGTTTTACCCCGACGAGTTGCCCATATATCTGTTCATGCAATCAAACTGATTTCATGAAAAATATAAATCCACCACCCGGTAATTAATACCATTGCCAGGCAATGATTATAATTAAAACATATCCTGGAGTAATTATATATTAGGATAACGTTAAATGTTATGAGAATATATCAATCTACCAGAATATATACATACTATAGCATCATCAGACAATGATACCAATGTACCAACGAGTAGTGTCAGAGGCTTTCTCCCGGAAAAATCCAGTGTACGGACCTTAGTCAAGTAACACTGAATGTTACCCATTAATAGTTTCCTTTGTGTGAAGTGGTGAACGATCGAATAGAATACTGCTCTGAATATAAATATGACAAAATTGTCAGTTAATTATATTACATTTATATAAACAAATAAATAAAATATGAAATGAGATTCTGAGCAGTATAAACTAAAGAGAAAACCTATGACTCTACCTCATTGTTATTTTCGGAAAGAAACCTACGAAGAATATTACAAGATTTGATGACTGTTATCTTTTGTAACTGTTCAAACAAATTTTCTTCAGACCCAAAATCTCAATACTTTTGTGAAGATTTCTAGGAATAACGCCTGTTGTAGAAATAATAATCGGTAGAATAAATATTTTCTTCATTTTCCACATTTTTTAATCTCGTCGCCAAGCATCATATATTTAGAAATTTTTTCATTGTATTTATTTTGTATATTATGTGTGTCGGGTATAGCAATATCAATTATATATGTTATTTGATTCTGTTTATCATTAAGAACGATATCTGGTCTATTGTGTTTTACAGCTCTGTTGCACAGAATTGTTTTATCAAAATAAAGTTTATATTTGTCATTTTCACAAATAATCTCAGGTTCATATTTTTGAAATTTTTTCTTTTGGGAATTAGGTCATGTTTAATTCCTAGATTGAAGTGAATAATATTAGCGACGGCATTATGTCTTTCTAAATATATATATATATATATATATATATATATATATATATATATATATATATATATATATATATATATATATATATATATATATATATATATATATATATATATATATATATATATATATATATATATATATATATATATATATATATATATATATATATATATATATATATATATATATATATATATATATAGGGGTTTCACCCCGACGAGTTGCCCATATATCTGTTTATGTAATTAAACCGATTTCATGAAAAATATATCCACCACCTGGTAATTAATACCATTGCCAGGCAATGATTATTATCAAAACATATCATGAATAATTATATATTAGGATAACGTTAAATGTTATGAGAATACATGAATCTACCAGAATATATACATACTATAGCATCATCAGACAATGATATAAATGTACCAACGAGTAGTATCAGAGGCTTTCTCCCCAGAAAAATCCAGTGTACAGACCTTAGTCAAGTAACACTGAATGTTACTCATTAATAGTTTCCTTTGTGTGAAGTGGTGAACGATCGAAGAGAATACTGCTCTGAATATAAATATGACAAAATTGTCAGTTAATTATATCACATTTATATAAACGAATAAATAAAATATGAAATGAGATTCTGAGCAGTATAAACTAAAGAAAAAACCTATGACTCTACCTCATTATTATTTTCGGAAAGAAACCTTCAAATAATATTCTAAGATTAGATGACTGTTATCCTTTGTAACTGTTCAAACAAATTTTTCTTCAGTCCCAAAATCTCAACACTTTAGTGAAGATTTCTAGGAAGAACACCTGTTGTAGAAATAATAATCGTTAGAATATTTCAAATTTTTAATCTCGTCGCCAAGCATCATATATTTAGAAATTTTTTCATTATTTTTATTTTGTATATTATGTATGTCGGGTATAGCAATATCAATTATATATATTATTTAATTTTGTTTATCAGTAAAATTGATATCTGGTCTAGTGTGTTTTACAGCTCTGTTGCAAAGAATAGTTTTATCAAAATAAAGTTTATATTAGTCATTTTCACCAATAATCTCAGGTTCATATTTGTAAATTTTCTTTCTTTTGGGAATTAGGTCATGTTTTATTCCTAGATTAAAATGAATAATATTAGCGGCATTATGTCTTTCTAAATAATCTGTTGAAGCAAGGACTGAGCAAGATGATAATATATGAAAAACTGTTTCTGAAGAACAGAAACATCTACGGCAAGATTCATCTATATTTTGTTTGATGATGTGTTTTCTATAATTCCTCGTGAAAATAACCTGATCCTGGATCGCAATTGCCAAGCCTTCTGTTTCAGCAAACAATTCTCCAGAACCGAACTATTTATTCGAGCGATTTGTTCATTACCCCTTGTATGCGCCCTTATTAATATTGTATCAACCTGTTTATGTATTTACAGGGTGGTTCAACGAAAAATAAACAGAGTCTATATATAGCAGGGCATTCATTTCTGATCAAAACGCAAAAACATGTCAATTTTTGTTTTAAAAGGGACATCTTTTGGGGTACAAAACTTGCCTGAAATATCAACCCTCTAAGCAGGGGTTGCAATCCTTGAACATTTTGAATATAGGAGATGGATTGAGTGATGACTCAAAAGAAAGGTGGTATCTTTGTCTACATTGACTTGAACGAATTTCCATTTTCAATTGAAAACTGTGAAAGATACAGGGTGAGCAACTGAAAGATAGTGAAGACTATTTCCTTGGGAATATTCATGTGTCAGTGTCATGCTGATCAATGGCAGTCATCATCAAGTACCATGCTCATCTCGAATTTGAACCCCTAGACCAGGGGTGACTACCCTTGAAAATTTGGAAGAGGGTAGGTGGGTCGAATGATACCTCGAAAGAGAAGTATTATCTTTGCCTGCATCCCCGTGAACGAATTTTCTTTTTGATTGAAATCTGTAGAAGATACAAAGTGAGCTACTGAAAAATAGTAGAGATTCATTCCAGATCAAAGGCTGTCATCTTCCGAGACAACATTCACATCTCAAATTTCAACCCCTAGAGCAGGGGTGACCACCCTGTCTTATTTTTAAACTAGAAGATAGGTCCAGTTATAACATTCTGAAAAAGGATTTCTGTTTGTCTCCATAATGGTGTGCAAGTTTTCGTTCTCCATTAAAATTAGTGGGTAAGCAACTGAAACATTGGGATAATTATGAAGGATTATGAATCTTGAAAGAAAACGATAAAACTATCAGCCATAGTACCTCCTTTGATCTTTGAAAATTCGTTGTGCGATATGCGAGCAATGCATCTAGAGTTGGGTTCACATGTACATGCGTTTTTATCAGTTGACTGAGAGGAAACTTTTTTGTTTTCGCAGATGATACTCTATGATCATCGTCCTCGTGTGAAATGACTCTTATATGACGATGCAAATCAACATTACGAATCAGGAACGCAGATGTTACAATGATCAGATTTCTTCAACAAAAAAAATGATCCTCAATATTTCCGTACTTTTCGTATTCAATTTTATCATCTCAATTTTATTCCACATTAATTGCGGAAATTCTGTTGCAATCATCACAATAGTTTCTCTTCTATTCGATACTTGGTTCATGGTTTACTCAATAGCTGAGAGGGTTGAAATGATTGAACTATTTTTCAGTTCTGATAGTTGCGCGAACAGAACAGCCAATATCTTCAAACAACGCCACGAAGGTGCTAAAGTGAGTTCGAAGTATGTATTACAATTAACTGGATCGGTGCAAAATAATAAGCGCGTAATTGAGCGGCCAGTAAGGAATGAAGCTGTGGAAGTGGCGGTGCTTACTCAAGCGGTGGTTGATCCTACCCTAAGCCTGCGGAAATTGGCAGATGTATGTGGTGTTAACTAAACGAGTATTTTCCGCGTCCTGAAGGGGTATAAGTTTCATCCATATAAAATCGAATTATTTCAAGAATTGAACGAAGATGATTTCGATCGAAGACTTCAATTCTGCGAGACTATAATTGAGAGAGTCATGAGCAATCCTCATTATTTATTTCATTTGTGTTTTTCGGACGAACGTACATTTTTTCTGAATGAAATGGTATACTGCCTTAACTGCCGTTATTGGGCATATTGTAAGCCGGAAATATTCCACGACATTCACACTCAGCAGCCTCAAAAACTAAATGTTTCGGTTGGTATTTATGGCGATCACCTCATTAGACCGTTTTTCATTCCTGAAAATTTTACCGGAGAACTGTATTATCTACTATTGAAAACATTTATCGACCCAGCAACAACGGAGATCATTGAGAATGACCCCCGCTATTCGGAGAACGGTGTTGTATTTCAGCAACATGGAGCGCCCGCGCAGTTTGAACAACAGGTTCGAGTATTTTTGGATCAACATCTTCCTGGTCGTTGGATTGGAAGGAGAGGCCCAACGGAATGGCCCCCACGATCTCCGGATCCCAGTCCATCAGAATTTTTCCTATGGGGCCACCTCAAAAGTATAATCTATAAAACTGTACCTGCTGATTTGAACGACCTGAGGCAGCGCATCGTCAATGAGTGTAACCAAATCACACCTGAAATTCTACATAATATCCATGAACGTTTCTCCCAAAATTTGTTTATGTGCGTGGAGGTTGGTGGCCAACAATTCGAACATTTACGTTGAGTTTTAGTGACTTCAGTTCCGTTCATCTTATCGGGTAATAAAGTACAACTTCTACTCGTTAATTTCCTCCTTTCGTTTATTCCCCTCTTTATTTTCAGCCATTGTACTAGTTTTTTTATCTATAACATTTGAAACTAGATGTCCCAAACGAGTAAACGTCTTTCAAAAGGTTTTTATTCAGTGAAAAATCAACCCCTGTCTGATACTGGTCGAAGATAAATGGTATACCATGCATTGCATCTTCAGTTCATTTTTCCGTCTTGTACCCTCTAATTCCTATGGAATTCAATGAGAATAGAATTATTGCGAGCAGTCATGAAGGCAATCCAATTTCTCACTTGAAAGATATAAATGGATCGAAATATTACTCCTGATTTTAATGGAGAACGAAAATTTGCACACCATTGTGGAGACAAAGAGAAATCCTTTTTCAGAAGGTTATAACTGGACCTATCTTGTAGTTTAAAAATGAGACAGGGTAGTCACCCCTGCTCTAGGGGTTGAAATTCGAGATGAGGGTGATTTCTGAAGATGACAGCTTTTGATCTAAAATGAATCTATTCCAGTTTTTCACACTAATACTTCAATAGTCTTAGGGCGATAGTCTTCTCTATTTTTCAGTGGCAGACTCTGTACCTTCTACAATTTTCAATCAAAAATGGAAATTCTTTCACAGGAATGCAGACAAAGATAATACCTTTCTTTCAAGTTATCACTCGATACATCTACCCTCTTCCAAAATTTCAAGAGTTAACACCCCTGCTCCAGGGGGTTGAAATTCGAGATGAAGATGGTACTTGATGATGACTGCCATTGATCAGCAAGGATCTGTTCCATTTTACCTCACTGAAACTTGAATAGTATCAGGGAAATAGTCTTCCCTATCTTTCAGTTGCTCACCCTGTATCTTTTACAGTTTTCAATTAAAAATAAAAATTCGTTCAACGCAATGTAGACAAAGATATCACCTTTCTTTTAAGTCATCACTCGACCCATCTTTCTTATTAAAAATGTTCAAGGATTGCAACCCCTGCATAGGGGGTTCATATTTTTGGCAAGTATTGTACCCCAAAAGATATTCCCACTGGAAACAAAAATTGACATGTTTTTGCGTTTTGATCAGAAATGAATATCTTGGTAGATATAGCCTCTGTTTAGTTTTCGTTGAAGCTCCTTGTATGTATTTCGACTAGTACAGTACTTGTTATCAGCTGAAGATGGTCGAGGGACTGAAATTGCATTCGAGATATTCAATAAACACTCGTGATAGTATAATACACAGTGTAATTTTTATTATCATCAAAATTATGTACTTCACTATTCAATGAATATCAAAATGCTAAAACAGTGTTCCCGATTCGATTCAAATCTTCCATCTATTTTGGGTCACCCTTTATGTGTAAGATGATCGACACAGAAAGGTAATATCAGTTTCCACATTCGTGAACTAAGTTGGTCATATCCTGTTGCATCGGGTCGAATAGTTGAAAATTACTCGTTTAACAAGTCCTTCATCCATCTCAGAAAACCTCACATCATCCTTCCTAAGTTGAATTTGAATAAAACTGAAAAAACTAATCAACAATGAAAGAACTATGAACTAAATTGATTTTAACTTATTGAGATATAGTTAACTGGTGTAAATATTTCATCCATTCAATATCAAATCAATTTTCTCTCGAATTAAACACTCTGTATTTCGAGAAAATTCATCACAAACCCCTAATGGATTGCAAAACGTAAAAAATATATGTTCTTCTAGATGAACATGAAGTTTGGCTTCCTAAATTAGAATTATTTGCAAACGAAGCAATACAGTAGATTGAAAATAAAAAGTTTATAAAGAAGGAGTTGTTCACTATTTTTCATTTTCTATACACTTAACATCGTTTGTTTTCCTGCCAATTATACTTATACAAAATAAGAGATAACGAGAACTTTTTTAAATATGTTATTTGGTCTGATGAAGTACATTTTTCAACTAATGGCATATGTAACAGACAAAATAATAGACGGAGCTTTCATAAAACCCTTCGGCAACTTCGAACTGAGACGACAAGGAAACATGACAGCTGATATTTTGTGTATAAACTCACTCCCTCATTTTCCAACAACAAACATATTTTCCTAAGATCCATCATATGCTTCAGTCTCCGTAATAAAATATAAATTTTCATGAGGAATTTCCATTTCAAAATGGAATATGTAGAAGTATTCAAACTCAAATGAAATTTTAGTTCCTTCCTGAATTTTGTTCAAACGTTGGAAATTCATTCAAGCGTACTTTGAAAATATTCATCTCTGTTTTGAATTCACAAAATTATTCTTCGCATATTCTCGTAACAAAAATAAAAGAAAAGCTGAGTTAACATAATAGTTTTTCCACTTTCTGACGATGAGAACGACGTACTTGAATATTTGATTTTTAGTTATTTTGCCTTTTTTATCCTTCAGGTTATGCAGTGGGAAATGTAATCACTTTCGAATGTACGAGGGAGAACTGATTGGTGAGGTGAAAATAGAACGATAATTCAATTTTATCGACTGGGTGTATTTCATTTCTCAATACAATCTCTTTCAAGGGTTGAACTTTCAATGAGCAACTTCACCTTACAGGTTTCGGAACTCCTTGTTGAACTAATCTTCGTCAAGGTCCTCCTAATTCGAATTTATTTCGGATATCACTTCTTAATCCATTGGACATTTCATCGCTTTTTCATCTTCTCGAACAGAAAGAAATCACAGGGACTGTAACAAGAAAATGACCACTTCCCGTTATCATTCACTCATCTACTATGACCACCAGAGTTCATTAACGCTTCACATAAAAATTCACATAGTTTATGTACCTTTCTTTTAGAATAACGTTTCCTATTCACATTCTACTCTTTAAACCTTAGAGTAACTTCTAGCCACCCCACTGCATTTGTAATTCAACGGTATTCGTAGCGACGCAAGAATGATTGAAGATTGAGAACAATTTCTGAGATTTATCACGTAGACTTAAACTGCTGACGACCTAGCTCAATATTTTCAGACTACTTACGATTGACTCTGAGAGTATGTGTGATGCAGGGTTGTCGTACATAGACAATACACCCTACCCACCTACCTAGGTAGGGTGTACCGTAGCATATATAGATATTAGCTTTCCGCATAATAAACATTATTTCAGTCAAGGTTTGGGTTAGGTTTAGTTAGTGTTAATCGCAAGCATGATGACATGTGATCGTCAGTCAGTCGATTGCGACATTTTGACTTAATTATCTTCATTCAAGAAGATGAAGACTCGCACAAGTAAGTTCACCCAACCACTGCCGTCAGTTGAAGGGCGACTTGCCTTAGATTCTTAAGATATAAAACACCAGTAATTTGTATCAGATGCTGTAGGTTTAAGTTGTATATCTGATATAATCTGCACCAACTAATTTGCAACAGAACATGAGTTCATATTAAACTGACTTGCTATTTCAGTTTCTGATTCCTCAATATTTTTACATGAAAAAGGATAACTCATAAATGGTGCTATATTTGCCAATTTACTGCAATCATGAAAACGCACTTCGAATTATCCTAAAATATTTGATAATTCAGCCTCATTCGTATCATAATACAACGAAGGAATCTTAGCTTTCAAAGACGAAAATGCAATTTACTTTTGAATGCGTTGACCGCGCTAATCATCTCAATAATAGTTTTTCCTTTAACTTGAAGCTCCAAGTAAATCGTGTTTGAGTGCATTGTGATTTCAGTCAAGAATGCCAACTTAGTCAGCCATTTTTAGTTTTTCAACATCTGAGTGTCATCACCTCATTCGTCTAAAAAAGCTGTTATTTCGAGGAATAATTCTAGAACACTTTCTAGGAATTTTCTGCGACTCAACAACCTGACGTTCGCGTGAAGAACTAAATTAGTGTGTTCAGCTGTCCAACTGCTACTTAAAGAGCCGCCATTGCAAGCTACGTGCAGGGATGGAATTTACAATTCTTGTTGCAATATCCATGATTTCCTCAGTGTTTGAAACTTTTGAACACAAAACTTGTTGAGATATAATGCAATGGAATGACAAAAATGGAGGGAAATCTTAATCAACTCGACACAATGCCTCAAAACCGTTTTTGTGTTTTTGTGTTTCATAGCTGGTGCTCCATCGGTTGTAATGCACAATAATTTATATATTGGAAGCTTGTACTTTTTCACAAAATTGAAGAAAACGTCATATATATCTTCGTCACGGGTGTTCCTCTCAGAGGAATGATTGCCGAAAATTCTTCCTTAACCAACATGTCATTGAATACAATCTGAATGAAAATACACAGCTGGGCAGTGTCTGTCATAACGGTGAATGCCTCGAACTGTAAAGAAGAGTATGAACATTTTAAGATATCATGTTTTACTTTATCTGCCATGTCCTGACTCACGACTTCAATACGACTTGAGAGTCGGACAAGATAACTGAAGTTCTCTAATAGCAGACATGTTTTCTGTTTTATTTTCAAAATCTCCAAATAAAGTCTCACTCGCTTCAATAAATGCTTCCTTCACAACCGATCCATCTTCGAATGGTTTCTTGTGTTTCGCCAATATATGAGATATTTTAAATTACGCGATCGTAGCAGCCTTTGATTGTTTGGCTGGTCTTGTAAACATGGTTTGTTCTTTTTTCGAACGAAATATCACTTGCTTTTCGTTTTCTTAATTCACTCTGTAGAGGAAAATCCTTTTCAAAGTTTTTATGAACCGCATTATGATGCCTTTCTAAGTTACCACGCTTAGATATTTCAACTGACGCACGATAAAAAGACAAATGCATTTAACCTTCTCCATACAAAACAAAAATTCTTCCTCCCAATAGCTATTGAAATGATACGTTTCAGATTTCTTCGCTGCACTCATTTTGTACTATTTAATAATAAACTTTATATTGACGTAGTATTCCGTTCAATTTACAACTCAGAGTGACTTCAATTCCTGCAGGTGCAACATTCATATTGGCTTGAACGGAAGTCTCAAATGTTCCCTTTAAAAGCGCCGACAGAAATTTCTAGAAAAGCGGCAAGAATGAAAAACTCGTCTCGTCTTTGACAAGTACCGCACGTTCCTTTGATAAAGCCGCCTTTTGCCGAAAGCAGAGTGTTATTTTTTTACGTAATAAATTTTTGTAGATATCTTTTGATATTGTTAACGTACCGTTTCTTGTATTTAGTGTCCTTTAAAAAAAGGGTGAGTATCTTTCTTGTACTGAGGTTAATATGTGATCAAAACTTCTATTAATTTTCTTAGCTTATTGAAATTGTCGTTTAATTGCTATAATTTTATTTACACGTATTTAATTTCATTGATTCAGCTATAACGCTGCTTTTATATTTTACTTTTCAGCCAGACTCATTTTGTAATTCTATCTCATTGAATAGTTTTGATTTCCCACTTAAACTCGGCTTTCCAAATTTTTCATGAAACGTTTCATCGTTTCATTTTATTTATGTAATTTAACAGTTGACCATATTATCTTGCATCAGTTCTAGACTACCGATTTATCTTAATTTCCTCAGAAATGTATTGAACCGATCACGAAATGAGTTGCATTCTTTTATTCATCTAACCTTTGGGGTTCATAGTTCACAAGAAAATATCGTAACCTTTGGATGAATACTTCTCCAGAAAATATCGTAATCTTTGGGTGAATACTTCTCCGTTGGAGAAACTGCCGAACTCTAGAGGTGAGTTCTTTGCTTCTTGAGAAACTGCCGTACCTTTGATGACTTCACCGTTGGAGAAACTACTGTACCCTTAGGGTGAATATTTTGCTGCTTCAGAAACTACCGTACCCTTGGCGTGAATACTTCACCGTTTGAGGAAAAATTACCGTACCTTTGGGGTGAATACTGTTCCATTGGGAGAGCTAGCTGCTGTAAAAACGATAAGGAATAGTCAACATAAGTTTTTCTCGACATGAAAGATTCAAACAATCAGCTACAACATGTTTTTTGTATGCTGTACAATTCACAATTTTCATTTATTCATTACATTTTCAATATTAATGGTTCGTTTCTGTTCTGCCAAGTGTTTGTTGAAAGGCTCTTATAGGTAACTTCTTCTTTCTTAAGAAAAGAGGAGAAAACATTATAATAATAATATGTTCTCGTTCGGTAGTAACTCTCGAGGAACAAACCTACGCCCTAAGCCTCTGAAAGAGCTATTTTTGAAGTATACAGCCTCTCACAACATCATGGGAACTGAGTATTCGATTAGGTTACATTACTCAGATCGGGAGAATATGGTGGATGAGGTTTCAATTCTTATTGTGAGATCGGTTTCACAATTATGTTGTGTTCAGTAATCAATTAATCGTTTTTTTCTGCCGGACTCGAAGTTTTGCATGGCAAATTATGACTGTGTGTCCTGCAAGTCACATTTTTGATGTCTCAAAACGGCAGCCATGTAGAAGAATGCTGCTAATAGAGAAGAATGACCTCCGTCCTCTTAATTAGAAAAAGATTCATTAGTGGAAACATCCAAGCTGGTTTCATTTGTTATTGAGATATTCTGGTTTTCCCCATTCTTAAAGATTATAGCATCATTCAATATCTTGTTATTTTTATCTTATTTTTCATTCTTGTGAGGCGACGATGCCTGTGGGCGTTCTCTCGCTTCTTGAAAAGGGCCAAATTGTAAGTTATTGTAAAGATGTTTGATGGAAGCGAGTTTCAAAGCTTACTACTTCTGTACTTCTCTAGACTGATCAATTTTCATAGAGATAGGTACTTGGCGTTACTAGTTGGACCGTTTGTTGATGAGTGGCTGAAGGCATGCTAGAACTAGTCAGTTTCAACAATTTGGTATTTTCCTGCATATGCGTTTCTACCAGGCCATTAGTCGATATTATAAGTGGCATTACTTTCACACTTTTCAATTTATAAATTTCCCTCAGTTCAAAAGCCAAATCCTGGTATTTAGTTATCTTCCCGGTATATGCCTTGGTAATGTTCTCATCCGCTGGGATACTAACATCCAGAATTATAGCCGTTTCACCCTCGAGATCCAAAACCGCGATGTCAGGTCTGCTGTGCGCAACTGGTCTATCCGTAATCAGGGTTTGGTTTTATTCCGGTACATCTTATATTTTGTGTTTTCAAGTACTGCCTTGGGTTTGTATTTGTAAGCTAGAGTAGTTTCTTTACATAGCCCTAGGTTGACAGCAATACTTTGGTGATACACCCTGGCTACTGCATAATGGCGTTCAAGATTATCCCGAGAAGCCAGGATAGGGCAGCCGGATGTTATATGCTGAATTGATTCCTGCCCCTTTCCGCACTTGCGATACTGCTCTGTTGGGAAATTCTGTTTTGTGATGTGATTTAGGTAAGTGCTTGCTGGTAAAGTATTCTATAAGCGGTTTATAGATGAGTATAGATGGTGAATCCTGTGTGCCGTTAGCATCGCTCTAATCCTTATATCCATAGCCCTTAGGTCAGTTATCGACCATTTGAGCACCTCAAAGGAATATGTTATGCTCGATATAGCACAGGAGTTGATGGCTTGAAATAATGCCTTCTAGTTGAGTTTAGCCTTAAGAATCCCGTTAATTCTAGAGTGGAGTTTTTCTTTAAACCTCATCTTCATTTCAGCAGTTTTTATGTCCGAGGCTTGTTGGACGCCCAGATATTTGTAGGACTTCTCAGGGGATAGTGCTGGGATTGTTGTATTATCCATTAGAGTAGTACACTATTCGTCTCTCTCAATCTTTCCTCGTCTTATATTAACAACTGCGCATTTCTTGATACCCTGCTCCATGCGGATTGACTCACTAAATGCTGACACTGTTTCGAGCTGTCTTTTAAGTTGATCTGCGTTTCCATCAGAGAGGTTCAGGTCATCCATATATAGCTGGTGAGTGATACGAGTGTTAGTGTCCTTATTTACGATATAACAGTTCGGTGTGTAATTGAGTATAGTACTGAAGGGATTTAGAAGCAGACAAAACCACAGAGGGCTCAGCGTATCTCCCTGAAATATGCCCCGCCTGATTCTTATTTCCGGAGTAGTTATCTCACCTCTTCCTGTTGCAATCCTGAGAGATGTCCTCCAGGTGGTCATCAAATGTTTCAACAGATTGATGATAGGCTTGGTTACTCCATAGATATTCAGACTCTCAATCAGCCAGGAGTGTGTTACAGAATCGTAGGTTATCTTGTAGTCAATCTAGGCTACAGATAAGTTTCGTAACTTCTTCTTAGCCTGTCTCGTTATTATATTGTCGATGACCAGCAGCTTCTTGCATCCTCTTGACCCACACCGACAGCCATTTTGCTCGTGGGCTAATATGTGCTTCGCCCTGACGTAAGTATTTATATACAATGTAAGCGTGCCTGTAAGAATCTTGTGTATGGACGGTAGGCAAGTGATAGTCCTGTATTTTTTTGGATCTTGAGTTCCCTGCTCTTTCGGAATCATATAGGTTATGCCAAGTGTGAAAAATTCGGTTATTGTTCCTGAGTTTTGCAATGATTGCTGCAAAGTTGAGCCAATGAGGAATGTATCCTAGTGTAACATTTCCACCAGTAGTTATGAATCTGGTCAGGACCAGGAGCCGCCCAGTTGTTGGCTCCTTTCAGGACTCTAGCTATGTCTCCCTCAAGTATATTCATGTTCTCCATTTGGTGTTACGGGGTGCTCGATATCATTTCTCCAATCCAGTCAGCCTTCCGGTCATTTTGTTTTGACCATATTCCACTCCAGAACTTCTGGGTCTGGTCGGGATTCCACTTTTGTTGGATTTTCAGGTTCCCAGAAAAAATTGTTTCTGGTTGCTATAGAATGATCTGTTGTTTCGATACCTTTTGGTTCTCTCATTATACCTGTGCATTCGATTACCTAATGCTCTTACTATCTGTTTCAGGGTATCACAAACGAAAGTTGCCTTTTCCTGGAAGTCGCTGCACTTAGGAGTTCCGCGGCATTCAGAGGTAGCGTTTTTAGCTTTCCTTATGATTTTTTTGGAAGGATTTGGCGTATTCAGGAAAGAATGTGACACCCTTATTTTTTTCTTTCATATCTGATTTTATTTTTCAGACGCTTCTTCCATGGTGGGTGTATGGGAGCTTTAGGCTCATGTTTGGGTTTTATTTCAATACCCTCCAGCTCACACACCGTGATGGCTCCAGAGTAAACTATGTCTACAAATTCAGAGAGGTTGGTGTCTTCTCTTAGTTTCCTCCCTATAATTGCATTCACCTCTTCTACATTGCGGAAAACTGCCTTGGTGTAAGTAGTCTTGCAATCTTTGGTCGGCCAACAGGGTTAATTCATGTACACTTGAGATTATTACTGTCGAAGATATTTCTTATTTCCTCTGTTTTCTGATTCCCTGTCTGAAAAGCACCTGCAGCAGGTCTTTACTCAATTCTCGCTTGACTCCTCCTAGTTTTCTTTGTGGGTGATGACTTGAGAATGGTGGGATGTAAGTTGTTCTTAATAACTGCCAGCTCTGCATTGAAGACCTTTTGATTATTATCAATCCGGTGCACTCTGCTGGCCAGTGTCTCAGCTTAAGCTCAACGTCAACTGTTAAGCCATGCCAGATTTCAGCAGGTATCTGACTAAACTTCTGTTTCGAATCGTTCACCAAACTCACTGCAGTGAAGTGTGCACGCATTAGCAAGAAATTATCATCATTGTTCCATTGTATGCGTCCGTCCCGCCGAGATGCTGTAGCGGTGCGTTCCAAAGGTACGCAAAAGCCTTGGGCACACTCCTCATTTTGAGAAGCAGATTCGGACATTGCAGTTCAGTCTCAGAGGGTGCGCTATATATATATATATATATATATATATATATATATATATATATATATATATATATATATATATATATATATATATATATATATATATATATATATATATATATATATATATATATATATATTATTATTATTTGTGAAAATGACAAATATAAAATTCATGTTGATAAAACAATTTTTGCAACAGAGCTGTAAAACACAATAGACCAGATATCATTCTTGATGATAAACAGAATCAAATAACATATAATTGATATTGCTATACCCGACACACATAATTTACAAAATAAATACAATGAAAAAATTTCTAAATATATGATGCTTGGCGACGAGATCAAAAAATGTGGAAAATGAAGAAAATATTTATTCTACCGATTATTATTTCCACAACAGGTGTTATTCCTAGAAATCTCCACAAAAGTATTGAGATTTTGGGTCTGAAGAAAAATCTGTTTGAACAGTTACAGAAGATAACAGTCATCAAATCTTGTAATATTCTTCGTAGGTTTCTTTCTGAAAAAATAATGAGGTAGAGTCATAGGTTTTCTCTTTAGTTTATACTGCTCAGAATCTCATTTCATATTTTATTTATTTGTGCTCACACTTTAGGGCAATCCAAGGCGAGTTCAGATACCTGTTTAAGGAACGGGCATGGTTTGTTTTTCCTGCTGGTATTCTATTTATTCGATTGTTTTTACAATTGTCTGCTGTCTATATATATATATATATATATATATATATATATATATATATATATATATATATATATATATATATATATATATATATATATATATATATATATATATATATATATATAAAAACAAACCATGCCTGTTCCTTAAACAGGTATCTGAACTCGCCTTGGATTGCCCCTAAAGTGTCAGCACAGGAAATGTTACAGAGAAACCATACTATCTTGCGTATGATTCAATAAACGAGTGTTTCTGTCGCTTTTGCACTAGAAATAGGTTCTCTATTTATGTTGTGTCAGTGTCGTGTCTACAAAAGAGTACCAACAAATTTTTCTGCTTACCAGTTCATTCTCTCATTCTTATCTTCTACTCCATGATTTCCAGGACAAGGATGAAAAGGAAGGGGTTTTGGGAAAGGAAAAAATCTGTAACAATTAAAAAGAAAACCAGCAGAAAAATATCTCATCAAACATACCTAACTCTTATATGTCTAAACTCACTTGAATCTAAGAACTTAACTAATGTTCCTCTGTTTTTCAACAGGGAACAATTCATACACCTTTAACACTTCTTGGGAATGAAGCCCTACGGGGGTGTAGCCCTTGCCCTATCAACATACACTATGGGAATAAAGCCCTAAGGAGGAGCAGTCCTAGCCCTATCTAAGAACTCAACTAATGCTCCGCTGTTTTTCAACAGGGAACATCTCATACATTATTCGGGGGTGTAGCCCATAATAACCTCAAGATTAAAAATTAATCTCCTGAATAGACTTTAAGTTCTCTACCCAGTTAATGAAATTGTCTGTAACGAAATGAAATTCTTGAAAACCACCCGTAAAATGGTGAATAGGACAATCGAAGACTAAATGACTCATTGTTTCTTCAGCTAAGCGACATTCACATGCCTGACTTTCTACAGTATTCCACTTGAACAACATACTATTACTACGACGATGTCTCTGATACGATTTAATGTACACCCATTTTTCCCACTTCTATCGGAACCTGCAATCTATTTGGAAGGATCCTATATGAGAACTTTAATGAAAACATCAACTGTTTTCCATTCAGTTTTCCAAAGATCAACAACCTTCACCCGTGTACACAAAAAGTCAATCGACCAAATAGGTTTTCTAGATTACAATCTCAGATTAGGTGGATTTTGAAGATCGTGTATTATCGGAAAACTTCTGGAAATGGGTGATACTTATCCCATGATGATTTAGGAGCTACTTTCCTGCGAATATTGGAAGGAACTATATTACAAATAACCGGAAGTCATGGGGTAGCAGTTGAATTGATACATCCACTTATAACTCTCATAGAGTAGTCCAACTGAGAATCAATCTTATTGACATGAGCACTATTCAACCACACCTGACAGTAATATTTTTCTGCTGAATATACTAAAGCTAAAGCAGTAGTTCGCAAAATGGAGACTGCGGCGCCCCAATTAGATCCAGCTAGTTTATGTAGTGAATTGTTTCGTGGTTTCAACTTCTGACATAATTAATTAATATGAAATTTGAAAGTCAAAGAACGATCTAGCTTTACACCAAGATATATTGGAGTGAAATTCATAGTTAGTAGTAGTAGATTGAAGAATACTCTTAGTCTTTACACATAAACGCTATTTTTGAAGAAAATGTTCAGAATTTTTAAATCGGAAGTCAGTGTTTGCTCAATTGTTTCGAAGTCATAGTGTCGAAGAACCAAAGCAATATCGTCAGCATAAATAAACTATATAGAGGAAGTTTCAGGGATGTCAGACATATATAAATTGAAGAGAAGAGGAGCAAGAACAGATCTGTGAGGTAGGCCGTCATTTAGAGTGTGAAATGTACTGCTTTTTTCACCGATGAAAACTCGAAGTCTTATATAAGATAACATATTTTCAATCAACTTCACAGTTTTTCCACATTGAACAACTTCAAAAAGTTTATAAACTAAACCATCCTTCCAAACTGAGTCATGTGCCGAAGAGAGATCTCGGAATACAGCGCCTATTTTTAGTTTATCCTGATCAGAACAATTCCAGTTTTTTCGAAAACCTCTAAAAATTTTGAAAGAAAGAGAAAGTAAGCTGATAGGTCGATAATTAAAACTCAACAAAACAATTCCTTCTCTGTTTGACCGAGAGAGCCTCGATGGCCTGGTTTAGTCTCCTAAGTGATGCCGATTAAGATCTATAGATGCTCTAGAATCTACATGAACCCAATAATTTGGATTGACATAGCCCATATATTATTTCTTCGTAGATCTTGAGTCAATTATAGAAAAAATTTGCAATATTATTTTGACATTCGTTTTAAAATTATAACACATGTCATTGTAACTAGTGATGAGACATAGGTATATGAGTTTCACAAGCAAATCACACAACAAGCTCCGAAATGGCGCCTTTCAACTGAATCGAAACCGAAAAGACCACGCAAAGTCGTTTAAATATTAGGGTAACGTTTTCTTTGATTATAGTGGTGTTGTGCACTCGTAATTTCGGCCTTACGGTCAGACAGTAAACGAAGAGTATTAGCTAAGTGTTACGCGGCGTTCAAAAAAGCGAATTCGTCGAAGAGAGCAAGATTTGTGGAGGGAAAACTCATGTATTTCGTACCACGATGATGCAATATCTCACAATGCTATCATCTATATATATATATATATATATATATATATATATATATATATATATATATATATATATATAAATAATAATAATAATAATAATAATAATTCCTCAGGGCTCAGGAACATTGTTTCTGAGTACGGGCTTAGCGAACCTGAGGTACCCAAGCTGAACCTGGCAGTAGGTATAAAATGCAACTTATCCAATGATGTACAATCTAAGGAATAAACGGGTGAATCGACATTGTACCACCATAACCTCTTGTCGCGTTCAAGATTTAGGAAGAGGGTCTTGTTCGGAAAGTGAGTCACAGTCTCCCTCGGTTAGCGACGGAAGCAGCGTGATATCGAGTAGGATACTGCAACACAAAACCAAGTGGAAATAACATCAATACCTCCCAACCAACTCTTGATGTTTCAACGGTGGCACAAGCCATTATGCCTACGACCACGAGAGCCGGACTCCCTAGGAAACGCATGAAGTGGACCCCAGAGATGAATTCCTTCATTATGCGTTCCTATTACAAGATTACAAACTTGGAATCGGAAATGACAGCATACAGATACGCGTTACATCTTGCGTTCTTAGAAAAATATCCTGAATTACAGCACATATCCGAGCAGAGAATTTCGGATCAAAGAAGAACAGTCGTTAAAAACAAGCTACTTTCTTCAGAAACGCTGCAAAGCATACGAGAAGAGGTCATAATGGAACTTAGAAGCGGAAATGATACTCATAACGGTATACCTGCTGGAGTTAACGAAAGTGTTACAGATAACATCGAAGCCACGGAAACGAATATTAACATGGAACGCCCTCCTGAGCCGAATCAGCAGGACGAATATATGTATTTAGCAAGATCGGAACTCAACAGAGCAATAACTGAATTCAGTGGTAGTAACCCAACTAAAAGACCTAAACTGCCCAAACTCAAGACGAACAAGAACACCAATATTATCCTAGCAAGCGTGAATTCAGTGTTCGAAGAATATATTGATTTACTGTGGAGCAGTAGCGGTTCTTCGACTTCACAAACAACAAATCTCCACAACTCTGATTCAAGCTGAGCCAAAAAGTGTCCGAAAACCACCATGGCAAAAACGACTGGAGAGGGATATTGATAATATTAGAGCAGAAATCGGTCGCCTCACATAATTCCAGAGAAACAGAAAACCCTCAAGGCGCTTGAAATCACATATACGCAAAATTTATAGGAAAATTGGTACGAACACAAAACACCCTGATCACAAACAACACATCGACGTGTATATGGACACTCTGAAACAGAAACTCCAAGCAAAAGCAAAAAGGCTTTCAAGATACGTCAAGTGTACTGAAAGGAAACACCAAAACCAAAGGTTCCTCCAAAACGCAGCCAATTTTCATAAGGGAAATAACAAAAATGCGACCAACAATAACAGAGAAGTACCTGACGCACAGTGCTTGACCGACTATTGGTCATCACTATGGTCGCATCCCCAAGAACACAGTAGAGATGCGGAATGGATCACGAATGAAAAAGAACGCCTCGATATCAGACATATGGACCTCGATGGAATAACAGAGGAAGAAAACAGAGGAAGAAATCACAACAGTAGTTCGAGCGACCAACAATTGGAAGGCCACAGGTATAGATAATATCCACAATTACAGGTACAAGAAGTTTGATAAGCTCCATGGAGCCCTAGCAAAACAGCTCACATATGTTCTTCAACATCCCAAGAAAACACCCACTTTCCTAACGCAAGGCTTAACATATATGCTACCTAAGAGCGATAGAACACAGGATCCGTCTCAATATAGGCCAATCACTTGCCGGCCAACACTCTACAAAATACTCACTTCATGCATATCAAATCGAATATACCAACACCTTGACGACAACAATATATTAGCAGAGGAGCAGAAAGGATGCAGAAAGAAACACCACGGTTGCAAGGAACAACTCATCATCGATTCTGTGATAATGAAACAGGCACACGTAGGGCATCGCAATGTTCATTCAGCTTTTCTCGATTATCTGAAGGCATTCGATAGTACCGCCCATTCTTGGCTTGTTGAAGTATTGCAGATATACAAAATTCATCCAGCCCTGGTAGAGTTCTTGTAGACAACAATGACACACTGGCGCACGTCTCTGCAGGTCAACATGAACAATAAATCAATTAAAACCGACGAGATACCCATACGTCGTGGAATTTTTCAAGGAGACTCTTTGAGTCCACTATGGTTCTGTTTGGCAATGAACCCATTGTCCTCAATGCTCGATAGAACAGGATACGGATTTAGGATCAAAGCAGAGAGGAATTATCATACAATCTCCTACCTGGTGTATATGGATGACATCAAATTATATGCTTCGAACAAGAAGCAATTGGATGATTTGCTGAAAACTGTCAGTGAGTTCTCGGCAGATGTTCATATGAAATTCGGGATTGAAAAATGTAAGACCCTGAACATTCAAAGAAGGAAAGTCATAGATGGTGAAACACAATTTCCAAACGGTGATATTATACAGTGCATGAGAGATGGCGAAACATACAAATATCTGGGATACCAACAAGCCAGATTATTAGACCAAAAACAATCAAAGGAGAAGATTCGTTCAGAATACAGTCAGCGTCTGAAGTCTGTGCTGAAATCGATGTTGAACTCGGGGAATTTAGTCAAGGCAATTAACACCTACGCCATTCCAGTGTTACTTTACTCATTTGGAATAATCAGATGGACTAAGACAGAACTGGATGATATTCAAAGGCAGACCCGAAAGATGCTAACAAAGTACAACAACCATCATCCAAAATCGTCTGTGATACGAACAACTTTGAAGCGGAAAGAAGGAGGACGCGGATTGATAGATGTAGTCAATTTACACACCGAACAGATAAAAAATTCAGAGAATTCTTCTCAGCAAAAGCTCTCACTTCTGACCTACATAGAGTGGTATCGTTGGCTGATAAGGGATATACACCTCTAAATCTTGCTACCAGAGATGACCTTCTGAATCTACCATTCCTATCAGATACTGAAAAACAAGAGCAATGGTCAAGAAAGGAATTGCATGGACGACATCACCATGAGATTAATCAACCGCACATCGACAAAGAAGCCTCCAACAAATGGTTGATGAGAGGAGAATTATTCGCGGAAACAGAAGGATTCCTTATGGCCACCCAAGACCAAATGATAGCTACAAACAACTACAAAAAATTTATAATGAAGGACGGAACATTACAAACAGATAGGTGCAGAAAATGCCATATAAGATCGGAGACGATACAGCATATTACGTCCGGATGCGAACAACTGGCCAATACAGACTATCTTCACAGGCATAATCAAGTGTGCAACATTATCCATCAGAAACTTGCACACAAGTACGGACTTCTGAATACATTCCAGCCATATTACAAGTATCAACCGGCGCCCGTAGTGGAAAATGACTCTATCAGATTATACTACGATAGGCCTATTATCACTGACAGAATGGTGACCAATAGTAGGCCAGACATAGTGGTGTATGATAAGAGAGCCAAAACAGCAATGCAGGTGGATGTCGCTATACCGAATAATAACAACGTGCTGAATAAGTTCCAGGAGAAAAAGTCCAAATACACAGACCTTGCCATTGAGATCAAGCAGATGTGGCACCTCGAGAAAATAGATATTGTTCCTGTCATCGTATCCTCCACTGGGTTAATACCCAAAACTTTGCATGATAGCCTTAAGAAATTAGAATTGCATAAGAATACCTATGCAGAAATGCAAAAGCTGTAATTCTTAATACATGTAGAATAGTTAGGAAATTTATGTCAAGTATATTGTAATCGAGCCTATTCCTTTGATTGCTGAATCTGGGAAAGGTAAATTATATCCAGCTAACAGCTGAGATAGTGCATAAGTCCACGATAATAAATAATAATTTCTTTATTTCAATCACTCTACAGCATACGTATCAATAATATTCTAGTATGTTCACATAGAATATGGAACAACTAATACAATGAAACAAAGACGTAAAATTGAACTTAATATTATTCTTCTTACCTAATTAAGCAATAGAAAACCATTGAAGGTAGTCCTTGTGCATGGTTTTATATGCGGTAAGTATTTAACAAAGAAGCCTTAGTAAGAGAAATACAAAAGAAAAATTCGACCAATACAGAACACGAAAAAGAAAAGTAACCATTCCCAGTGAAAACAAAACAATATTTTTTTGTAGGCGGTTGGTTTTGATTGATCTATCTGATTGGAGCATTTTTAATGTCGACCATAGATAACATCAGTGAGCGTGGATTCGATAGTAGCCACTTTTTAACTTTTTTCTTGAACAAATTTATAGAGACTAAATTTCTTAACTTTAAAGGTAGCATATTAAAAGCTCTGGGCGCCAGAAATGTGAAACATCTCTGACCCACTGTTTTAGCCATTCTAGGAAGCAAATAACTTCCTGTTGCATATCGGGTCCGAAAACCATGAGAAATTAAATGATCCTCACTTTTATTGCTTACAAAATACACAAGCATTCTACTACAAAAAAGCTGCCTCAAATCCAGTAGCTCAGCTTCATGAAATAATTCGTCTGAGGGGTAAGTAATATTTCTTCCCAATATACATTTAATGACTCTTTTATGTAATACTTCTAATTTCTTTAGGTAGCAAGTATCTACACCACCCAATACAAGGATCCCATAAACCAACAAAGACTGAACCAATGCCGAGTAGAGGACCTTCAATTGAGTCACATCACAGAATTCCCTACAGTATTTGAACAAAGTACGTACTTTCCTTGACACTAACAATACGTGAAAGTCCCATCGAAGATGAGAATCCAACACCACCCCGAGGTACTTGACTGATCTTGTCTGTCTTATTTGAATAATATCATTCTCCACTTGAATATTTAAATGATTGTAATCTGGCAATGAGGTTATATAACTCGCAAAAGGTACATATACAGTCTTTTCAGGATTATAAGTGAGACCCTTCTCCCTCAGAAAACTCAAGATCAATTCAAAATCAACTTCACACTTCTCCTTGAGAGATTTCCAAGAAATATCTTGGTAAAGGATAGCTGTATCATCAGCAAAAGATATTATTTCCCCAGAAGTATTCAAGGCAAAGAGGTCATTAACAAAAATACAAAACAATATTGGTCCTAAAACTGTCCCTGAGGGACTCCACATTGAACTATTGTCTCAGAGTTTCTAACACCGTCTATCTCTACAACTTGCTCTCTTTTACTCAAATAATTTCTCATTAACTTATGAGAGTTACCTCTGAATCAATATTTTCTAGTGTTCTAAGCAAATCACAATGACAGACGGTGTCAAAAGCCTTCGATAGGTCAACAAATATACATATATATATATATATATATATATATATATATATATATATATATATATATATATATATATATATATATATATATATATATATATATATATATATATATATATATATATATATATATATATATATATATATATATATATATATATATATATATATATATATATATATATATATATATATATATTATAACTCAGGAACGGCTGTACAGATACGGCTGAAAATTGGTGGATAGGTAGCTTAGAGACAGAAGACGGACATAGGATACTGCTTATCCCGTTCGACAGCGTTCCCGTGTGACTTGGACGTGTGGATGACAAATTGATTTTTGTAAGGAATCAATATTAAAAATAAAGTAAAGTGAACTATAAAACGAAAAAAGGAAGTTGGGAAGTTTATGACACTTTGATGAAGGCAATCGATGATGAAAGTGGTGGTTTATATTTCCTAGATGCCCTTGGTGGAACTGATAAGACATTCCTCATGTCAGTAGTTTTAGCCACTGTTCGTGCGAGATCCAACATATCGGTTGTAGTTGCTTCTTCCGGAATAGCAGCCATATTGTTAGAAGATGCCGTACGGCTCATTCAGCATTGAAATTACCGCTAAATCTTCAAACTATTGAATAACCAACGGCATCGGCTTCGAAAATCATCATCTGGGACGAATGCACAATGGCGAATAAACGTGCATTACAAGCACTTAACCGAACATTGAAAGATTTACGCAATGACTTCAGATGTTTTGGAGGAGCAATGATTTTACTGTCCGGCGAATTCCGCCAAACACTGCCAGTAATTCCAAGATCTACTGCCGCCGACGAATTCAACGCTTGCCTCAAATCGTCGAATCTATGGCGCTATGTGAAGAAACTACAGCTGACAACAAACGTGAGAGTTACATTGCTTAATGATACATCTGCTGAAGATTTCTCGGAGCAATTGCTGACTATCGGTAATGGTGAAGTACCTGTCGATGAATCGAGGGATTGATATCATTTCCAAACAATTTCTGTAATTTTGTCTCATCAAAAAACGAACTTATCAACAATGTATTTCCAAACATTATTTCTAACTACAAAAATAATGAATAGTTGAATGAGTGAGCAATTTTAGCGGCTAAGAATAAAGATGTAGATGACCCCAACTACATAATTTAAAATAAGATCATTGGTACAATCTTCTTCTTCAAGTGCCATGCAGATTCCTGCGTAGGCGTCCATCCTTTCACTCATCATATGATTCTATTGATTGCAGCATTTTGTAGTGTCTGGAAGTCCTGTATTCCTGTCCACTTTCGTATGTTTCGTAGCTAGGATAGTTTGCTCCTACCTACTCCTCTTTTTCCTCCTTCTATTTAACCATGGAGGATAAGACGCTGGAAGTGATAGCGTTCTCCGCGCAGTACATGTCCAAGGTAGCCAATTTTTCTTCTTTTGATGTTTTCGAAAAGTTCACGGTCTATCAAACCAGTTCTTCCCAGTATATCTTCATTCGTTACATGTTCAACCCACGATACTCTCAGCAGACTCCGTACAGAGGACAGGCCAGACGTAACATTTTACCATTCTATATCTGAGATTGAGATTAAGGTTTTTGTCTGTCAAGAATTTTTTAAGTTTCATAAACGTTGTTCGAGCATGCTTGATTCTGCATTTTATTTCTTGATCTGGGTCCCATTTTTGATTGATCATGCATCCCAAGTATTTAAATTGAGTGACTTATTCAATGATTTCTCCATTTATGGATATTATGGCATTTGGGCATCGTTTCTGCTAATCGCCATACATTTGGTTTCACGGATGTTAATTTTCAAACCCAATCTCTGGCTTTCTTGATTGACTTTATCTAGTAGAGCTTGCAGGTCATTTGCACTATCTGCCAGTATCACGGTATCATCCGCGTATCGAATATTGTTGATGGGAATTCCGTTTACTTTAATACCCATGGGACTGTCGAAGATTGACTCGATGAAAGCTCTTTTCACATATAAGTTGAACAACATCGGATACAAGATATACCCCTGGCGGACGCCTTTATTTATTTCAAAATCCTCAGTTGTTCCTACATTTTGAATTCGGATTTCTGCTTTTTGGTTCCAGTATAGATTACCTATAAGTCTGATATCCTTTTTCCACCCAGCCCCAAGTGTCTAAGATATGATATGAGGAGGTCGTGCTTTACATTATCAAATAGCTTCTCGTAGTCGATAAAGCACAGAAAAACGTTCTTTCTTTGGTCTTGGCAATTCTGCACTAATGTTTGGAGACTAAATATGGCTTCTCTTGTTCCAAAACCGTTCTTAAATCCAAACTGACTGGCACCACTCACTTCCTCGCACCTCCTGTATAGTATCGTGTGTAAAACTCGAAGGAAGAGTTTGAGGAAATGACTCATTAGACTAATGAAGCGGTAATCTTTACACGCTGTTGCGTTGTTTGTTTTCGGAAGTGCGACAAATGTAGAACGGAGCTAGTCCTTGGGAATTTGTCCAGTGTCGTAAATATTGTTGAAGAGTCGGACTATGATATCGAGGTTTTGTTCGCTAACTAAATGAAATGTTTCCGAGTACATATCATCAGGGCCCGGAGCTTTGTTGCTTTTCATCAGAGTTATAGCATGTTTGATTTCACTCTTTAGTATACTTGGTCCTGATAGCGTTGTTATTTCGTTTTCGGGGTTTCCTGGTCTGTCATCTAGGAAAAGACCAGTGGTGTATTTCCTCCATGTTAGTAGTAGTTTTTCGGTGTCCAATATTATTTTATTGTATTCATCCCTGATGAAACTTACACTCTTATTCTTATATATTCCAGCGATTTCTTTGACTTTTTTATGGAGATGGAAACTGTCTCCCAGCTTGATCAGATTTTCTGCTTCCAGACATCTTTCAGTCAGCCATCTTTTCTTTGCTGCTCTTATTTCATTTCGAATTTTTCTTTGGAGACTCTTATATTCTGTGTATTTTCTGTTGACTTTACATTGCCTTCGTTTCTCCATTAAATCTAGAATGTTTTCGGTCATCCATTTGTTCTTCGTTCGCCTTCCGTTGTATGTAAGGAAGATTTCATTTGTTTCCGTGAAAGCGTCTTTGAGTTTGAGCCAGTGTTCGCTCGTATCATTTATACTGCGTATACTTTCCAATTCTTCATTAAGATGTTCTTCGTATAGTGATCTTCTTTCCTCGTCTTTAAGTACTTTTGGTTCTAATGTCTTTCTAACGGTATTTTCTTTGGGTCTGGACAGCCGCAATATTATGTCGGCACGCAGCGGAATATGGTCAGATTCAATATCGGCACCTGGCATTGTTGTTACTTAAGTGATGAGATTTCTAAACCTTTGATTAATGATAATAAAGTCTATTTGGCTTCTGACAATGTGGTGTTTTTGTTGGAACAATGCATTCATTCAAATCTATTGACCGCGTCACAAATGAAGATGACGCCACTAACTATCCAATTGAATTTTTAAACTCCTTGGATGTCCTGGCTTACCACTGCACAATTTACGCCTAAAGGTTGGCTCCGTAGTAATCATGCTTCGAAACATAACCTAACAAAAACTGTGCAACGGTACGCGTTTGGTGGTTCGAAAATTGATGAACAATGTAATTTACGCGACGATACTGAAAGGAAAATTCAAAGGTGAGGAAGTTCTCATTTCGAGGATCCCGATGATCTCAAACGATATTCCGTATGAATTTGAAAGTCTTTAATTTCCGATCCGTCTTGCATTTGCAATGACCATCAACAAATCACAAGGCCTTTAAGGTTAACTTCACTATCTACCACGACTAAGGACTAATCTGAAGGAGGTACAATAAATTTGAATGAATAATGAATCTTTCTTGTTTCATTATCCAATTTCCGGTACTTTTTTGACATAATGTAGAATTAAAACTAAAAAGAAACCTCTCTTTGAGCAATATTCTACACCTTAAATGAATTTTATGAGAGAATATCTCAATGGGGAGAACTGGAGTAGCTTGAAATGTTATTAGCTGAAATATTATGTATTATTAGGGACATATCCTATAAAAACTTCATCCACTTCAATCAAACTCGGAAAGCATTCCTCCCCATAAATTGATCTATAAACCTGAAATGTGAAAACTTCTGACTAATGCAAACTCTTCTTATCAGATAACAATAAATAAGTAAAAAACTATCTAAAAACTTAATGGTTGCACAAAAAACCGAAATTTGTTGTTCTTATCTGCCCGAGATAAATCTACGATAAGCCATGAGGCAGGGGTTGAAAGAATTACTCGCAGAAAAAGAATTGGGGTGGACATATGGCTAGACTTTCAGATGTGAGTGGAGCGAGGAGATATTGTAACGGTCACCACGACAGGATATACGAAGATATCGTTTTGTACGCCTTGCTGAACAGAATCGGACTGAATTGGAAAATATAAAAGAAGATGTACGATGCTGGGGCGGAAACAGATATATTATTGAAGGGAGAGTGATCAAAGCTGAAATTCAGAATTATTATGAAATTCGGTTTTACATTACTATAGGAAATTATCGCACCGCCTTATAAATGTTGAATTCCTGTACTTTTATCAAGGCGATAGATGTTCTCAGGATTTTATATTATTTGAAATTAGCTGCAACAACCACTAAGCTCTATAAGTGAAAAATACAGTATATATAGAATATAAGAGAGAGAGAGAGAGATATCCTTTATTTGTACCGAAATTTAAAAACCTAATATACAAGTAAAATAGTGCAACAACAAAAAGAATATATAAAACAACTGAATCGAAATCGAAAGAGAAACAATAACTAGCTAAAATCTTCATCTGCTGAAAATTAATCGAATTTACAATAGCACTTCTTTATTAAAATTTCAATAAGCTTTTCATTCAAACCCCGGAATGGTAAGTTTTTAAGGTAGTCGGTAGTTTATAATAAATTATTAGGAGTGAATAGTGTACGTTCTTTTGTAGATAGGTAAATTTGTATTCACATGTGAGGTTTTCCTTATTGCGGTTATATGCGAAAAGTGATTCATTTTCAACTACAAATAGAATAGATTTCAATACAGGTTGCTTCAACGAAAACAAAACAGAAATTATATCTACCAAGATATTCATTTCAAATCAAAACGCAAAAAAAAGTCCATTTTTGTTTCAAGGGGGACATCTTTTGGGGTACAAATCTAGCCTGAAATATCAACCCCCTAAGAGGGGTGGCAATCCTTGAACATTTTGAATAGGGAAGATGGGTCGAGTGATGACTCAAAAGAAAGGTGGTACCTTTGTCTACATTGACTTGAACGAATTTCTATTTTTAATTGAAAACTGTGAAAGATACAGGGTGAGCAACTGAAAGTTGGGAAGACTATTTCCCGGAGACTATTTCAGATTCTGTGAAGTAAAATGAAGCAGATCCATCCTGACTGATGGCAGTCATCATCAAGTAACATCCTCATCTTGAGTTTCAACCCCTAGAGTAGGGGTCACCCTTGAAAATTTGGAAGAGGGTAGATGTGTCGAGTGATACCTCGATAGAAGGGTATTATCTTCGTCTGCATCCCCGTGAAAGAATTTTCATTCTTGAATGAAAACTGTAGAAGATACAGAGTGAGCTACTGAAAATAGATGAGACTATCTATCGCCCTGAGCTACTCAAGTATTAGTGCGAAAAAATGGAACAGACTCATTCCAGATCAAAGGCTGTCATCTTCCGAAACACCATTCACATCTCAAATTTCAACCCTTAGAGCCGGGATGACCACCCTGTGTTATAGGTACATCTACCCTCTTCCAAATTTTCAAGGGTGGTCACTCCTGCTACAGGGGTTGAAATTCGAGATGAGGATGGTAGTTGATGGTGACTGCCATTGATCATCATGGATCTGTTTCATTTTACCTCACTGAATCTTGAATAGTCTCAGGGAAATAGTCTTCCTATCTTTCAGTCGCTCACCCTGTATCTTTTCCTTTCGAATTTCAACCTTCTCTTCGAATGTAACACCTTCCATAGTATTCGCGACCCCAATGGTGTCATTATAAGTGAAAAATTGTGTTCTAAGAGATTCGTCATCTTGAGCCACTGCAAAATAAAGAAGACTATAAAAGGTTATAACCGGACCTATCTTCGGCTTTAAAAGTAACAAGGGGTGGTTACCCCTGCTCTAGGGGTTGCAATTTGAGATGTGGATGGTGTTTCGGAAGATGACAGCCTTTGATCTGGAATGAATCTATTTGTTTTTTTTGCACTAATACTTGAATAGCTCAGGGCAATTGATAGTCTCATCTATTTTTCAGTAGCTCACGCTGTATCTTCTACAGTTTTCAATCAAAAATAAAAATTCGTTGACGGGGATGCAGACGAAGATAAAACTTTTCTTTCGAGGTATCACTCGACTCATCTACCCACTTCCAAATTTTGAAGGGTGGTCACCCCTGCTCCAGAGGTTGAAATTCGAAATGAGGATGGTACTTGATGATGACTGCCATTGATCAGCATGGATCTGTTCTATTTTACCTCACTAAAACGTGAATTGTCTCAGGGAAATAGTCTTCCCTATCGTTCAGTTGCTCACCCTGTATCTCTTACAGTTATCAATTAAAAATAAAAATTCGTTCAGGGAAATATAGATAAAGATACCACCTTTCTTTTGAGTCATCAGTCGACCCATTTCCCTTATTCAAAATGTTCAAGGATTGCAACTCCCGCTCAGGGGGTTGATATTTCAGGCAAGTATTGTACCCCAAAAGATGTCCCTCTTAAAACAAAAATTGACATTTTTTTGCATTTTGATCTCTACCACGATACCACGGAGACACCTTTTCGCACGAGGACCCAAAATATGATTCCATATCTCAACCTCGACAGAACATGAGCGTGGTAAGTAGATATAGTAGTTTTCATGTCTATATTGACTAATATTGTTCTCAAGGCAAAAGTGCTTTTCGAATGTGTCTCAGCCAGTTCATCTGTGTGCAGACGCCAATCCAACCTGTGGTCGATATTGACACCCAACAAACATACCTAATCCTCACATTGTAAGCCCTCGTCCCCATCAAGCAGCACTTGAGTCGATCCCTTCGTCCCATAGTCAAGCACAATAATTTTGGTTTTATCAACTCTTAATGAAAGATTATTTATCGCAAACCACTCCCTCAGCACACCCAGCACCTCCAGTACTTTGGTGTTTTGGTTCTCGAGAGAGTAATCACTGAATATAAAAAACGCATCGTCGGCATATTAAACTAGACCTTACTGTGTCACGCTACTGGGATCATTTATATAAAGTGAAATGAGTACAGATCCCAAAATTGAACCTTGCGGAACACCTTTATAAACCTTTTTCTCATTAGTTCTTATAGTATTTCCCTCAGAGTCATATGCAATAACATACTGAATACGATTGTCAAGGTACGATCGGAATAGACTAAGCGCAGCACCCCTTATACCGTATTCCTTCATTTTTTCGAGGGGAATGTAATGCCAAACTCGACAGGTCGAGGCACATAAAAAGAGTATGCTTCTTGTTATTTAGCGCCTCTATAACATGGCATAGTACCTGGTACGCTGCAAAAGTGCTGGACCGATTTTTTCGAAAACCATTTTGACTACCAGACAGAACCAGCGACCTTTCAATGAACGCTTACAATCGTACACAAATTAGTTCTTCAAATACTTTACTCAGAATCGAAAGGAGAGCGATTGGGCGATAATAACTTACCTGATCTTTAGGACCTTTCTTGTAAATGGCTCTTACCATGGCGTACTTGAGTGCACAGGAAAATTTACCCGTTACGAACATGAGGTTGATAGGTCTAGTGATTTAATTGGCAACAGCTTTGAGTATCTTGCATCTTTAACTATTGTATATGTGTTCTTGAGCTGCGTTATTGTATTGAAGGTTTCATTGAAGTCTGTCGGTTGGAAATAAATACTCTGATGGTTTCTGTCGGTATTCAGAATAAAATGAGCCGGAGTAATCTCCGGACACTGATTCATAAAGGTATTATTTACTTCATTCAGAACTTCTCTGGGAGAGCAGTTTTTTTTGTCATTTCTTCGAGTATATTGACCTGACATTTATTGTTTTTCCTACCCAGGAGTGAGTTTGACACAGACCACATGGATTTGTCTTCATTTTGAGATTTGGAGATGAACTCTATGTTGGATATTTTCTTTGCCTCCTGTACTAGTCTTCTTAAAGTAGCACTATATACTTTATAGTAATCCTGGGCAACAAGACCAAGTCTTCGCTTCCAGGCAAGCCTCCTCTTGTTTCTACTAGATAATGTTATGCCCTCATTAATCCAGCATCTGCCTTTGAGTTTATTACTGTGTTTTCTGGAAATATCAAATTGAACAAGGCCGTAAATAAAAGAGAAAACCTGTCGAAAGAGTACTCCAAGTCACTCCACCGAAAAACCCCTCTCCAATCGGAGTTTTTCAGCGCTTTCTTAAAATCAAGCAATTTGTTGTCAAATACAAGTAAACGATGATTTCTACTAAAATATATTATCAAATGCTCCACGCGTTTCGATACACAGTATATTTATCAAGAGCGAAAGCGAATGAATACTATAAATATATCATACTAACAAATTTTTATATATACTAAAGAGGCAATCCACTCAGAGCTATCCGTACTTGAACTAATGTTTAGGAAATAAATTCAATAGGGGTGAGTTATTTATGTCTACCTGATCATTAAGAATTCCCGGTGAATTCCTAAATCTGTTAATTTCAAGTGCTTCCAGAAGGTTGAGTTTTATACCTCCCTTCTCAGAATGTAGGATTTTAAATTTTGAATTGAAAGAGTGACCATTTTCCCTAAGATGCCTTGAATAATTTGAATCAGTTTTTCCATTGATGAAACTGCGTTTACGTTCAGAGATCCTGACATAAAAATATCTTCCTGTTCTACTTTTATAAAAATAATTGCAATCTGATCAATCCAATCTTTCAACACTTGATTTATTTTATTTGTTAATTGGAGATTTATAATTCCTGGTAAATGAACCTAAATTTGTTGATGTTTTGAGTTTTGAACGCTATATTTAAATTTGAATTTTTAAGAAGAGACTTCACATTATTGCTTATATTGCCTTTATATGTTAAACTATTGAATTTCTTGTCTTGATGTTCACCGATTGGAAAAATATGTTGTAAAGCTAATTTTGTTTTTTCTTATGTAGTATGCTGCTGACTAAATTTGCATCATAACCATTATTTATTGCGATCTGTTTAAGTCTAGGTAATTGATAGAATTCTTCTGTTCTATTTCAGAAGTGAATTTTATTTTTGGGTCAGGTTGTTGATGAAATTTTCTAATACAGTTAACTGTCTGTATGTTCCTGTGAAACACACAATAATGTCATCGACATATCGATATCAATAAAGGAATGTTTACTAAGCGGTTGTTTATGAATAGTTTTTTCTATGTTATCCGTGAAGATTTCTGCTGAAAGAGGGCTTAAGGGGTTTCCCATTATAAGTCCCTCATCACTTTCATAAAAACAATCGTTAAATAAAAAATAATTTTAGATATGCAAACATCTAATAAAGCCATAATGTCGTATTTAATTCGCGGATTCGTCATATTTTGTGTAAACAAATTATTGATTATATTATAGGGATCTTTCGGTGGAATACCTGGAAAAAAATTCTTGACTTCAAAAGAGTCTAACTTTGCATTACTTGGAATGAAAATATTTTCTATTTTCCTTATCAAATCATTTGAATTACGAATAGGAAAAGACGGTTTGAAATTACAACATTTTTCCAGAATTTGTATTGAAAATTCGGAAATCTTGAATGCTGGGGCATGTGTGAATGATACAACTGGTCTTATTGGATAACCATTTTTGTGCAATTTAACTAAAGAAAAAAGTTGAGGTGGTGAAGGATTCGGTAAGATAAGTTTGAATTTTTCGCTATCTGTAATGATGGATTTTGAATTTTCAATGACTGTCTTCACTTCCTTATTGAATTTATTAGTTGGCTCTCGGGATATAACTAAATAATTACAATCATTAATGAAATAGAATGTTTTGGAAATATAATCTTGTTTATTTATCGGTTCAACTGTATTGCCTTTATCTGCTTTTGTGAAAATAATGTCATTTGATGTTGATTTAACTTTTATATTTTGATTAATCTGTGATCTCTAATTGGTCTACAAAGTGTTCTTTCTTAATCACCGACGCAATTTGGTGTTTCAGGGAGTTATTGTTTTCAACATTTCTGAGGCAAATTTCAGTATCTAATGCTAATTGTTCAAAATGCGATGTATGATGTTAAGGATAAATATTGTGTTTGAATTTTTCGGTTAAATTTATGAATTTTTTGAAAAATTGATGATTAGACAAGTTGGTGTTAATTTCTTCAATTTTAGGTTCATTTTTAATGAGGTTATTAAGTTTCATCAATTGAGGTTCATATTTACTCTAGATAATTTAAATGACTTTTCTCTGATTTCCTGGTCTAAAATATCGAATTCAATTTTATGTATTCTAAGGAAAGCTCTGAATGAATTACCTTAACATATGTTTAACAAATATCTCTTCTGTTATATTTGATTTTTCTGTCTTCTTTTATCCACGACAGCTTTCTTTTCAATGCTCCTCTGAAGGCTGCTGCACTGGTGTTCTTTGTTTTCAGGTTGATGTATTTAGGGATCACTTCGTTTTTCAAAGACATAGTTATCAACCAAACATGGAGAAGTAATTTGTTGTACCATAAAGCCAAAAAGCTATAGTCACCTTTCTTCAAAAATTCAATTGACGTGGCTTTAACGTGAAAAAATCCTTTTCCACAAATACAAGTGAACGATGATTTTAAAATATATTTTGAAATGTTCGACACGTTTCGATACAAAGTAAATTTGTCAAGAGCAAATGAATACTACAAATATATCTTACTAACGAATTTTTGTATATACTAAAAGGCAATCCATCCAGATCTATCCGTACTTGAACTAATGTTTAGGACATAAATTTAATAAGGATCAGTTATTTATGTCTACCTGATTGTTAAGAATTTTGGTGAATTCCTAAATCTGTTAATTTCAAGTACTTCCAGAAGGTTGAGTTTTATACCTCTATTCTCAGAATGTAGGATTCTTAATTCTGAATTGAAAAAGTGACCATTTTTCCTAAGATGATTTGGAGAATTTGAATCGGTTTTTCCATTGAAGAAACTGAGTTTATGTTCAGAGATTCTGACATTAATATTGCTTCCTGTTCTACCTATATAAAAACAATTGTAATCTGCACAATCCAATCTATAAACACCTGATTTATATTCTTTATTAATTGTAGATTTATAATTCTTGATAAATGAACCTAAATATGTTGATGTTTTGAACGCTATATTTAAATTTGAATTTTAAAGAAGGATTTCACATTAATGTTAATATTGCCTATATATGTTAAACTATTGAATTTCTTGTCTTGGTGTTCAACGATTGGATATATATGATGTGAAGCTAATTTTTGTTTTTTCTTATGTAGTAAGCTTGTAACTAAATTTGCATCATAACCATTATTTATTGCGATCCGTTTTATCAAATTCAATTCTTTGAAATAATTATCATTAGACCTCGGTGTGTTCAAGAGTCTATGTATATAGCTGTTAAATGCTGCAACTTTATGTTGGTAACGATGTGCCGATGTATATTGAATTGTGATATCTGTATGATAAGGCTCATGATGAATTGAAAACTGGTGTTTATTATTTGATCTTGTTATTGTTAGGTCTAGGAGATTGATCGAATTGTTCTGTTCTATTTCAGAAGTGAATTTTATTTTTGGGTGCAGGTTGTTGATGAAATTTTCGAATATAGTGAACTGTCTGTTCTGTGAAACACACAATAATGTCATCGACATATCGATACCAATATAGGAAATGTTTACAAAGCGGGTGTTTATGAATACTTTTATCTATGTTATCCATAAAGATTTCTGCTAAAAGAGGGCTTAAAGGGTTTCCCATTATAAGTCTCTCATCATTTCAATAAAACAATCGTAAAATAAAACATAATTATGAGATATGCATACATCTAATAAAGCCATAGTGTCGTATTCAATTCGTGGATTCGTCATATATTGTGTTAACAAATTATTGAATATATTATAGGGATCTTTCGGTGGAATACTTGAAACAAATTCTTGACATCAAATGAGACTAACTTTGCATTACTTGGAATGACAAAATTTTCTATTTTCCTTATCAAATCTCTTGAATTACGAATAAAAAAGACGGTTCAAAATTACAACATTTTTCTAGAATATGTTTTAGAAAATCGTAAATCTTGAATGCTGGGACATGAGTGAATGATACCACTGGTCTTATTGGATAACCATTTTCGTGCAATTTAACTTAAGAATAAAGTTGAGGTTATAAAGGATTTCGTAAGATAAGTTTAAATTTTTCGCTTTCTGTAATGATGGATTTTGAATTCTCAATGACTGTCTTCACTTCCTTATTGAATATAATAGTTGGATCTCGGGATATAATTGGATAATTAGAATCATTAATGAAATGTTTTGGAAATATAATCTTGTTTATTTATCGCTATAACTGTATTGCCTTTATCTCCTCTTGTGAAAATCATGTCTTTCGATGTTGATTTACCTTTTATATTTTTGATTCATATGTGATCTCTAATTGACCTATCAAGCTTTTTCAAGTGTTCTTTCTTAATCACGGACGCAGTTTGGTGTTTCAGGGAGCTATTGTTTTCAACTTTTCTGAGGCAAATTTCAGTATTTATAGCTAATTGTACAAAATTCGATGTATGATGTTTAGGATAAATATTGTGTTTGAATGCTTTCTATAATAGCGCCGTCTCATCAATGGTAAAATTTGTTTCGGTTAAATCTATGAATCTTTTGAAAAATTGATGATTTGACAAGTTGGTAATAATTTCTTCAATTTAGATTTATTTTATAAGAGGTTATTCAGTTTCATCAATTAATTTTCATATTTACTCTGGATAATTTTAATGACTTTTCTCCGATTTCCTGGTCTAAAATATCGAATTCAATTTTATGTAATTTAAGGAAGCTCTGAATGAATTACCTAAACATAAGTATAACAAATATCCCTTTTGTTATATTGGATTCTTCTGTCTTCTTTCATCCACGACAGCTTTCCTTTCAATGCTCCTTTGATGGCTGCTGCACTGATGTTCTTTGTTTTGAAGTTGATGTATTTAGGGACCACTTCGTTTTTCAAACACATAGTTATGAACCAATTGTTTTGCGAATGTATTGCTCCACGGAGAGCAGTACTATAAAACCAAAAAGCTATAGTCAGATTTCTTCAAAAATTCAATTGACGAGGCTCTTACGTGATAGTAATCCATTTTCACAAATACAAGTAAAAGATGATTTCTACTAAAATATATTATTGAATGCTCGACGCGTTTCGATACACAGTATCTTTATCAAGTTCAAGTACGGATAGCTCTGAGTGGATTTCCTCTTTAATATATATAAATTTGTTAGTAAGATATATTTGTAGTATTCATTCGCTCTTCAAGATACTGTGTATCAAAACGCGTCGAGCATTTAATAATATATTTTAGTAGAAATCATCGTTTACTTGTATTTGTGAAAATGGATTTCTATCACGTAAAAGCGTCGTCAATTCAATTTGTTGTCATTGTAAAATCTTTTTTTTTTCTTTTCATGAGTTGCTTTTTCAGTTAGACTCATCGTAAGTACTTGAGCGTAATGGCCAGAAAGGGCGGTATCCAATACCGAACCTGTAGATTCATTTTCAAAATTATTAAATATGTTATCTATGTGAGTATCAGAATGAGCTGTAACCCTTGTGCGGTTGAATACTGTTTGTGTAAAATCAAAGGATAAAAGAATGTCCAGAAAATTTTCCCGTTTAGAGCAATTTTGCTGAAGCAGGTCAATATTAATGTCTCCACCCAAGGCAACCTTATATTCAGAATAGTTAATCAAACAGTTATTTGAAGTACGTTCAAGCCTCGAAAAAAATGATTGTAGATCCCCTAGTGGCGACCTATACACAGCTAATACCACAATTCGGAGATTTTTATTAACCAATACCAAGCACTCAAAATCAATATCAGTATTTTCTTGTTTCAGATCAGAAGACCCAGAAAAATCATGCCCATCCTAGGCATAAATGCAAGATCCTCCTTGACCTACAGACGTTCCACAAAAGGAGGATACAAGATTATAACCAGATATAAACAAACAAGGAAGATCACTATCCTTACACCAATGTTCGGTTAAGAAAAGGAGATGAGGCTTTTGGACTAGATCATATGAAAGAACCTCGACTTTCCTATAGTTATTTTTAAAACATTGAACGTTTTGATGGAAAACAACAAAATTTCCACTAGTTTCTACAGATCTCTCTATTCTTCCAACTTTCCCGCAGTGTTCCTGTGAAAAAAATCTCGTCACATATACACCATACGGCCAGATGTCAGATTCATTGCTTTTTCGAGATTGATCAAGTCAATCATCACTTTAAATGAAGAATAATCATTCGAGTACTGTTATTCAAGGATTTCACATTCTTGAATTAGGAAGGCTTTTACTTGGTAAATTTCCATTATCAATAATAGAAAACAGGTAAAGTGTTTTTAGGAATTTCACTTAATAATTGTGATTCGTAACGCGTTTCACTAAACCGTAGCTTCTTCAGACGAATGATTGTACAGAAAATAAAAATGAGAATATAAATACAAATATTTTCAAGTATTTGGAAGCTTGTTGGGTTGCTTCTTCTTAGGTGGTAATTGATGACAAGTATATTCAATAGAATTGAGGAATAGATTGCTCCCTGAAGACATTCAATAGAGGTGAAGAGCTTAAAGCGACTTGTTCATTGATGAGTCTACCTGAGTGTTTGAGTTTGTTGATTTCTAAACTTTCCAAAAGATCTACCTTCCAATATTTATTATCTGTATGCAAAATTTCAAACTGTGGGTCGAAAGAGTGACTATTATCTAGAAGATAATTCGCGTAATTTAAATCTGATTTTTTATTCGAAAAACTGCGTTTATGTCCCGATATTCTAATATAAAAATTTCCTTGTGTTTTACCAATGTAGAAATTATCACAGTAATTGCAATTCAATCTATAAACACCTGATTTATTGTTTTTATCTAATTTGGTTTTATTATTTTTTATATATTTGCCTAAACTATTATTAGTTTGGAAAGCTATTATTGCAACTCAAGAATGATTTCAGTGTCTCACTTGTAATGCCAACGTAGGTTAAGGTGTTGAATTCTTGTTTCAATATATCGAGAGGGTAAACTTTATTCAATGCGATTCTACTTTGTTTTTATTTAAAATATTATTTATTAGTTTGGGATTGTAACCATTATTTTGGCAATTTGTTTAATCAAATTTAATTCTTTGTTGAAATGTTTTGGTGATAACGGGATGTTAATCAATCTATGAATGAAACTGTTGAATGCTGACACTTTATGTTGATACGAATGTCACTACGAGTTATGTATTATAATATCTGTATGTGACGGCTTATGGTAAATTGCGAAAACATGTTTTCCATTTTCATTCGAAATTGTTACGTCTAAGAAATTTATCGAATTATTGCTTTCTATTTTGGTTGTGAATCTAATTTTTGTATGTAATGAATTTATATGATTTTCGAAAATTTTTAACTGTCTATCTGTTCCTGTGAAGCAAATAATGATATCGTCTACATAGCGATACCAGTATAAACAATAATACTAAGTGGATGATTATGCATTAATTTCTCTTAATTGTTCATGAATATTTCTGCTAACAAAGGACTTAACGGATTGCCCATAATCAAGCAGTCATCACTTGTAATATATTTGTTACTGAATTGGAAATAATTTTGATCTAAACAAATTTGAGATAATGAAAGAATATCTGATTTAATGATCGTATTGACATGATTATTTTCTAATAATTCTTCAACTAAGTAGTACGTATCTTTCGGTGGATTGTTGGGAAATAGATTGCTTACGTCGAAAGAAATGAATTTCGAATTAGGCGGTATAATGTTATCTTTGATATTGGAAATTAGTTCGTATGAATCTATCTCCCAACATTTCCCCTTCTGCTGGTTTTCTTTTTCCATTGTTACAGATTCCTGTCTCGAACACCCTTCCTTTCACCCTTGTCTTCGGTTGAAAACCCTGAAATGCAAGAGAATGAAGCGGCTGAGCAGAAAAATCTTTGGTAATCTTTATGTACACATGACACTAATTCACAACATAAACAGACAAGCTATTGCTAGTGCAATAGCGACAGGGAAACCAGTTTTTTCCTCAGGTTTTATCACTCGTTTATTAAATCATATACAAGATAGTATGGTTCCCCTGTTACATTTCCTGGGCTCACACTCGTGTTTTTTCTGACACACACCAAATTATAAATATAAGCATTCATTGTGAATCTATTATCGTGGACTTATGCACTATCTCAGCTGTTAGCTGGATATAATTTACCTTTCCCAGATTCAGCAATCAAAGGGAATAGGCTCGATTACAATATACTTGACATAAATTTCCTAACTATTCTACATGTATTAAGAATAACAGCTTTTTGCATTTCTACATAGGTATTCTTATGCAATTCTAATTTCTTAAGGCGGCTATCACGCAAAGTTTTGGGTATTAACCCAGTGGAGGATACGATGACAGGAACAATATCTATTTTCTCGAGGTGCCACATCTGCTTGATCTCAATAGCAAGGTCTGTGTATTTGGACTTTTTCTCCTGGAACTTATTCAGCACGTTGTTATTATTCGGTATGGCGACATCCACCAGCATTGCTGTTTTGGCTCTCTTATCATACACCACTATGTCCGGCCTATTATTCGTCACCATTCTGTCAGTGATAATAGGCCTATCGTAGTATAATCTGATAGAGTCATTTTCCAATACGGGCGCCGGTTGATACTTGTAATATGGCTGGAATGTATTCAGAAGTCCGTACTTGTGTGCAAGTTTCTGATGTATAATGTTGCACACTTGATTATGCCTGTGAAGATAGTCTGTATTGGCCAGTTGTTCACATCCGGACGTAATATGCTGTATAGTCTCCGATCTTATATGGCATTTTCTGCACCTATCTGTTTGTAATGTTCCGTCCTTCATAATAAATTTTTTGTAGTTGTTTGTAGCGATCACTTGGTCTTGGATGGCCATAAGGAATCCCTCTGTTTCCGCGAATAATTCTCCTTTCATCAACCATTTGTTGGAGGCTTCTTTGTCGATGTGTGGTTGATTAATCTCATAGTGATATCGTCCATGCAATTCCTTTCTTGACCATTGCTCTTGTTTTTCAGTATCTGATAGGAATGGTAGACTCAGCAGGTCATCTCTGGTAGCAAGATTTAGAGGTGTATATTCCTTATCAGCCAACGATACCGCTCTATGTAGGTCAGAAGTGAGAGCTTTTTCTGAGAAGAATCCTGTGAGATTTTTTATCTGTTCGGTGTGTAAATTGACTACATCTATCAATCCGCGTCCTCCTTCTTTCCGCTTCAAAGTTGTTCGTATCACAGACGATTTTGGATGAAGGTTGTTGTAATTTGTTAGCATCGTTCGGGTCTGCCTTTGAATATCATCCAGTTCTGTCTTAGTCCATCTGATTATTCCAAATGAGTAAAGTAACACTGGAATGGCGTAGGTGTTAATTGCCTTGACTAAATTCCCCGAATTCAACATCGATGTCAGCACAGACTTCAGACGCTGACTGTATTCTAAACGAATCTTCTCTTTTGATGGTTTTTGGTCTAGCAATCTAGCTTGTTGGTATCCCAGATATTTGTATGTTTCGCCATCTCTCATGCACTGTATAATATCACCGTTTGGAGGTTATGTTTCACCATCGATGACTTTGCCTCTTTGAATGTTCAGGGTCTTACATTTTTCAATCCCGAATTTCATATGAACATCTGCCGAGAACTCACTGACAGTTTTCAGCAAATCATCCAATTGCTTCTTGTTCGAAGCATATAATTTGATGTCATCCATATACAGCAGGTGGGAGATTGTATGATAATTCCTTTCAGCTTTTTTCCTAAATCCGTATCCTTTTCTATTGAGCATTAAGGACAATAGGTTCATTGCCAAACAGAACCATAGTGGACTCAAAGAGTCTCCTTGAAAAATTCCACGACGTATGGGTATCTCGTCGGTTTTAATTGATTTATTGTTCATGTTGACCTGCAGAGACGTGCGCCAGTGTGTCATTGTTGTATTCAAGAAGAGATGGGTGAATTTTGTTTATCTGCAATACTTCAACAAGCCAAGAATGGGCGGTACTATCGAATGCCTTCAGATAATCGAGAAAAGCTGAATGAACATTGCGATGCCCTACGTGTGCCTGTTTCATTATCACAGAATCGATGATGAGTTGTTCCTTGCACCCGTAGTGTTTCTTTCTGCATCCTTTCTGCTCCTCTGCTAATATATTGTTGTCGTCAAGTTGTTGGTATATTCGATTGGATATGCATGAGGTGAGTATTTTGTAGAGTGTTGGTAGGCACGTGATTGGCCTATATTGAGACGGATCCTGTGTTCTATCGCTCTTAGGTAGCATATATGTTAAGCCTTGCGTTAGGAAAGTGGGTGTTTTCTTAGGATGTTGAAGAACATTGTGAATTATTATTATTATTATTATTATTATTCAAGTATTTGTAAATCCTCTCTTCTCATAAGAATATATATATATATATATATATATATATATATATATATATATATATATATATATATATATATATATATATATATATATATATATATATATATATATATATATATACAGAACGAAATTGTAAGTTAGCAACTTTACAATATTTAATCTGAAAACTCAAGAGGGCTTTTGTTTCTTCTGGGATGAATCAGAAGGAGGGCTTAACGCTGACGAGTTTGCTAGTATTTTATGACGTTTAAGACGTTGATTAAATGAAGTACAACCATCTCATTTCATACAGTAATGGCTACACTTATCAAAATAGCAAAAGTATCCAATCAAATGCCCTTCTACTCGTGTCAGAAAGAAAACAGGATTGATTATAACTCAGAAATTCTTGCAAAAGGGTCACACTCAGATGGAGTGTGACTGAATCCACTGTACAATCAGGTGATAAATAAAGAACAAAGGAAAATATTCCTCTGCAGGTTACCTCAATGCCTGTCGAGGTGAATGAATCAATCCCTCACCGTACTCGGTAAAATGCCTCTATTTCGATCTCTCCAAGATATATAGCGACTTATAATTAGTGTCAACAATAAGGCCTGTCATGAGGAAAGGTGATCTTGTAGTTACAGATCTGAGATGGACTAGATACGAACCTAATGGATCATTGAAATTTAAACTCCTCCTTTCGGACACATTTTCGGATCCTGCAAGGACTATTGCACAACCATCAGCAGAAGTTCATGTGAAACAACTCTATAAAACTCGCCTCCCCATTGAGGAGACAAAATTCAAGCATCTTCAGGAGATGAAGACTGTTTAACCAAGGTACGTGCATCATTTTTTGGACTCAATAGCTCACAACGAATCTAAGAGTGGAAGGAAGATCTGTGATGAGAGTAGATGTTTCTGTATAATTCTTTATCTGCTATGTGCAGGTTGAAAATGAGACTGATGTATTATTTAAGTTTATTTCTGTTTTCATTCCCTCCATTTTGTTAATTTTTCGAGGAAATTATTTTTATTTCATTATGGTCTTGTTTTAACAATTGTCAATATAATTTTTGGCGAAAAAACCAAAGACGTTATTGCTTTCTTGAGGATTTGAGTCCTATGACCCAGAGAAAACCCCGTATAATAACGTTTTTCAATCTGAAAAATACGTGAATCACTGAAAAACGCGTAATTCAATGACTGATTGGAATGATTATCTCGTAAATCAGAAAATGAAAACACTAGTGAATTTTCTTTCCAAAATTATTTGAAGAGAAATAACAAATCATATTTCAAGTCCTAATTCACAAAAGAGAAATATGGAAATCGGTTAACAGGAAAGAAGAGAAACTTTTGTCTCTCCTGAAAAGTTTGCTATTTAGTGAGTACGAGGTTTTCACTATAAGCCAGGGGTCTCCAAATTACGGCCCTTGAGCTAAATCTGGCTCACCAGTACCACCAATCTGGCCCGCGACAGCTGAAGACTAATATCATCAATCTAGCTCACGAGAGCCAAAGTTTTACTTTTGTTACTATTGCTGTGATAAGTTTAATGGAAGAAAATGAAAACACAAAATGATAATTACTCGGTTTCATTTACTTAAAGGTAAGACTTTACGACAGAAATTATCAGGCAGAAATCTATGCACAAGTATCTCAGCTTTAGGCATATTCTAACAAGTAATTAATATGAAATCCATCACACTAATAAAAAAACTCCAATGAGATTTAGGTTATTGTGATTTACCCTGCGACAATTTTTTGTAGTTGTGGATTAATTTTACTTTTACCAATTATTAGAAAAGATTCAAGATGCCTTGGAAAACGTTCTCTCACACAAGTACGTAGTACCAAATACAGAAAAAGAACCCACGAGCAAAATTATGCAAATTATCAAATTGCACTGTAAATCAATAACTTCCATTTGGATTTCCGGAGCCAGGGTCTCGTCAGAATCAAAAGAATTTTGAAAAAGTCTAATTTCATTCGCAATCACATCGAAGTCTGAGGAACCAAAATCGAACTTTATCTTTAAGGCATTCGAAGTTTCGACTGCAAAATCGTCGAAAAATTCAGTCTCTGTAGTCTGACAAAGATTTCACATGTTTTGAAATGTGTGAAACATTTTTACGTGGTTGAGATTGAAATAGTATTATCTGCCTGAACTTTTTGATATTGGTGAATAAATCCGGGAGATGCTAATTTCCTCCTTGCAATCTCAAATTTAGTTCGCTCATATGATTTGTCATATCAACATAGAATGCTTATTTCCACAGCCATTCACTGTTTCCTAAATTGGCACAAGAGCGATGCTTCTCATTCAAAAAATTTCGATCTGTGCTCGAAGTTCAAAGAAACGCTTACGGACTTTTCCGCAACTAAGTCAGCGTACGGCAGTATGATATGGCAAGTTATTTTCTCCAATCTCTTCAATAAACTCGCGGAATTGTCGGTGATTCAGTCATGTGGATCTGATGAAGTTAACAACTGTTATGACTGGTTTTAGAACTTCAGACAAATCCAAACATGATTCGCACAAGGAATGTTGATGAATGATATAATGTAAGACTAATGGTTCTGAACCACCATCATTCTCAACAGCCTTTGACACAAGTGCGACTACTCCTTTATTTTTTCCACACATATTTTTGCCTCTATCACTGGTGATACATTTTAAGTCTTTCCATCGAAAGTGCTTTTTAATAATGGCATTTTTAACTCCCTTAAAAACATCTGCCCCAGTTGTCGTGCCGTGAATATTATCAATATCAAGCAGTTCTTCATAAACGTCATAGCTTTCATTTACTCCACAAATAAAAATCAACACCTGTGCAGTATCTGACACATCCGTTGACTTATTCAAGGCTAGAGAAGACCACTCAAAATGTCCAAACTTTCTGTATATTTAGAGTAATTTTGAAGATGTTTCGATTCAAAGTAACGTTTAATGATATTTTCTTTGAGAACAACTATGATTTCATTACAAATTAGACATAGTGCCTTATTATTGTACTCAGTCACAAGATACTGAAAGTTCCATTTATCTTGGAACGTTCTGCAGTCACTGTCTATTTTTCGCTTCTTTTCCATAAGAATAAATCAAATATTAAACAAGTCTAATCAAAATACTCTTACTTATGCACGGGTGTTACTCTATTTCACAATAGGCAGTTTCGCTTACTTCACCTTTCCTGAGCAAACTGATTCGCAATGGCGCTGCTAGCTTTTTTTATATCTATGCAATTACTACCATCTATTAGCCGGCTCAGTGGCGTATGAGATATGATGCTCGTCTCATGCGCAGAGTTATCTGGGTTCAATCCCCACAAAGTAGGTGCGATTTTTCGGATTCTGGGAATGGCTTGAGTATCCATCTTTCGGAGGAGATGTAAAGCCGTCAATCCTGTCTAACTGAGATGTGTTGGACATTGAAGATCCCTTCCCTCGACACGAGAGGGGTTCGGCAAAATTTCCGGGTTAGTGAGGTGACAGAATTCTCCGGCATGTCATTGGTCGAAAGGCGGAAATAGAGCACGTTAAAGGAATAACAAACTACCATCTAGAAGTGATCGAAAAACTAGTCAGAACCAGAACTTACTCGAATCAATGCGGAAATTCTCAAACATGCCACCTGTTAATAGTTAGTGGGTCGCTGAAATAGAGAGTACCTGCATCACAGACCTACTTAGTATTACTACTCGCCACTAGATGTCCCTACTTGTCACAATATACTGAATATACAATCAATAGTAATTGTTATGCAAAACGCTTATGTTTGCTTAGGTGGCCAAAAAAATTTATTTTGTTTTAGCACTTGGAACGTATCTAAAAAAATTTTATGGCCTTGAGGCTTCAAAGTTCGGAGACCCCTGCTCTAAGCCATCGATAAAATAAGTAACTCTTCAATATTACTCGAGAGTAACTATTTATTTCCAAGAAAGAATACTGTTACAATATTTCATACAAACTTGCCGGTGACATTTTACATAAAATAATGTTCTATTCGTCGAGTTTACGAAACTGACATAATGACAAACCTAATACATTCGTATACATAGTACACGATGGAGAAACTTCGCCGAAATTATATTTTAATGAGTTAACGTCCGATAACATATTGCCGTGAGAGTTTCGCCCAATTTCAATAAACCCCGTGAAATTGAATTTCACGGCTTGGAACTTCGTTAATAAGAAATTGAAGCTGGATACGAAGTAAGCACCTGGCAACGGTAGCTTACCCTGAGCAACGTCTATTATTGCCGGAAACATCGATATGAAACGGTTATCTCGGTGGGATGAATAAATAGTTGGACAGCATTAGATAACTGCTTGATGCAGAAAATTACAGGTATCTGTAACCAAGCAGATAATTACATAGTTCTGAATTCTAATAAATTGCTGTTAAAATTTTTTGAATTGTCACTGAAACAAAGAGAGCTCTTGAGGTGATTTCTCTCCATTCCTTAAGATGGTTTTTAAGTTTTCTTGTAGTAGAAGAAGCATGGAAGATGTCCCCAAACCAGGACGCCCGAGATGAAGACTCTAGTAGTAATCACGAAAGTCTACAATATTGAATTAGAAGACCGTCGAGTGATTTGAAAATGTTAAATTTCATTTTTTTTTCAATGATTTGGCCCTTGAATATGTGCAGAAGTCCTTTTTTCGATGATTTAGTACAGCAGTTATTTGAAATTCAGCAAACAGAGAAAAGTAACATCCTCATTTTCGTCCTTGATTTTCAAGGGTAATTCATGATGAAAATAGATGAGAGTCATAAAGACTTATTACTGGGGTGTGAGTAATTGCATATTATCTGTTCAATCTAAATGTCAACCTCACCTGCACGAGTGGCGCTCTTTTATGACGCCCGGTACACCCTGCTAGACAACAAACGAGGCTCTGGCGATCGAGCGAAGGCGGTATAACCTCTTCACCTACAAGGCTAAGTACCGTAGCATTTAGTTGCCGGACCAGAGCCGAGGAAGGTCTGAATGCTAAAGCTTGCAGCCCCAACATCAAACTAGGAGACAATAGGCCAATCACCTGTTACTCCGAATTCGAATTGATTACTGAAAATAATAGAAAGGAAAACCAGACGGATCTTCTAACGACGACCTTCAGCTTTAAACACAAGACTAGAATTGGAACATGGAGTATTAGAACTTTATCAGAGGATGGTTGGCTCACCCTGGTTGAGAGAGATGCAGTTAAATAAGGCCAAACCAGGTTGAATACGTCACCACACAGGGTTACGTACTATTCTACTCAGGTAGAGAACAGCATGAAAGGCGCTAAAATGGCGTTGGGATACTGCTCATAAAGGAACCAAATAATTGCTTGATCAACTGGAAGCCTGTATTAGATCGAATAATAGTAGCACGCTTCGAAACGAGAGCCCGAAACTTTTCAATAGTACAATGTTATGCACCAACTGAGTCATCAAACCTACGTGAGAAATAAGCTTTCTATGAATGCCTATATACAACCTACAACTGAATTCCCAACAGCGACATCAAACTCTGCATGGGCGACCTCAACGCAAAAGTGGGTAACAACGACGAAGGCTCTGAGCAATAATGGGAGAACAGGGTAAGGGAACAAAGAACAAGAATGACGAACTACTGATAGAATTCTGCCAAGAGAACAACTTAGTTATAGGCGGCACACTCTTTCCCCATGAAACAATCCCCAAAACATTTTCTAGTCGGCGTGTTATTTGGCAGGTTGTTTACGCCGACTAGACCCCTACGTATTGACACCAGCGAGCCAAAAACCCAGGAAATCGAAGCGGCAATCAGATATTTAAAGAACTACAAATCCCCTGGCCCAGACAACATACCAAGCGAAATCCTGAAGGCGGATGCCCAAGGTGTAGCGCAATTACTACAACTGATTATGAGAGATGTCTGGAACTCAGGTACTATTCCTGTCACCTGGAAAGAAGGCCTCATAATAAAGGTACCCAAGAATAGAAATCTAGCAGAGTGCATCAACTGGAGAGGTATAACGCTTCTTAACAACATAAATAAAATCCTCTCCTACATCCTTCTCCAGAGGATCAAAGAACAAATGAAAACCCGATTGAGGCCAGAGCAGGCCGGTTTTAGAGCCCACCGATCCTGCGTAGACCACATTAACATGCTACGAATAATAATAGAGCAATCCTCGGAATTTAACTGCAAATTGTATATCATCTTCATTGACTTCAGACGTGCTCTTGATAGCCTCAGCCAGGCGGCTCTGTTTAACATTTTGGAAATTGTGGGTTTCCCCAAAAAAATCATTGACATGCTAAAAGAGCTCTACGTACATTCTACATGTCGGGTCCTCCATAGGGAAAAATCTCAGATAAGATCGCAGTAAAGGCGGGGGTTAAGCAAGGATGTCTATTATCGCCCATACTTTTCAACATAGTTATTGACTGGATAATGAGGGAAGCTAACAATGAAAGAAGATGAATCACCTGGGGTTTGACCGGAAGACTTGAAGATCTCGACTATGCGGATGATATCTGCCTACTATCTAACACCCATCAAGATATGCAGAACAAACTGGACCGTTTGAACAGCATAGCCAAACGCACAGGTCCTCAAATAAACGTTGGCAAAACAAAGTCAATGCGTATAGGCACTGCAAACTCACAGCCTTTTATGATAGATGCTATCCCCATAGGAAATGTGGAGACTTTTCGTTACCTGGGCAGCCTCATAACGACAGAAGGAGGGTCAGAGGCAGACGTCAAAAACAGAATAGCCAAGGCCAACCAGGCTTTCGCAATGTGTGGAGATCAAACGCCATTACCAACGCAACAAAATTGCGCATCTTCAACTCGAATATCAAGTCGGTACACTTATATGGGTGCGAGACCTGGAAGCAAACAAGAACAATCGAGCAGAGCCTCCAGGTCTGTGTGAACAAATGCCTCCGTAAAATCCTACACATCTACTGGCCTGAAAGGATAACCAATGAAGAGCTTCACAACATCACCCATCAGAGCAAAACTAGCCAAGAGATAAAACTGCGAAAATGGAAATGGATCGGTCATATCTTGCGAAGGGAAACCACGAACACCACCCGGCAAGTGCTGGAATGAAACCCGCAGGGAACAAGACAACGAGGAAGGCCCCGAAACACATGGAGGAGAACAATTCTCGACGAAATATTACCAACTGGCAAGACCTGGAACCAAGTGAAAGGAATTGCCAGAAATAGCTCAGATGGAAGACCTTTCTAGAGGCCCTATGCTCCTTAAAGGAGTTCAAAGGACTATATATATATATATATATATATATATATATATATATATATATATATATATATATATATATATATATATATATGTCTTCTACCCTTTCAAACTTTTTCGCAGTACGTCACTGATCAGCCTACAATCATTTTCGTCATCTTCGTTCAATTCAAAAACTTTTTGACACATGTAATTTTTTGTATTTCCGACCGTTTTCGATCAAAAAATTATTGAACGATTGTCTGCATTCACTGAATTGAAAGCACGTCTAATTAAAAAGAAGACTAGTAGGCTTTGAGTTTCTTCATTTATTCATTTACTTTGACATTTGCTGAAGATGAACAAGTGTCTGCTCGAATAGTTCATTAAAATAACGATTAGTTTTAAGACTTTTTATTGCTGTAAGAAGAAATGGCTAATTTCACTAACGCCGAATTAGCTGATATCCATTACATGTACGGTCTGGCTGAAGGAAACACAACAGAAGCTAGGCGATTATATCAGATGCGCTTTTCAAATCGAGTAACACCAGACAGGCGAACATTTTCAAATATGCACAGAAGGTTGAGGGAAACTGGTACTACTTCTGAAAATAATCATTTAAAAGGTGCAACTCAAACTATGAGAGCTCCAGATTTCGAGGAAGCAGTTTTGAATTGTATTGATTTGAATCCTCATATGAGAACGAAACAAATTGGAAATCAGTTGAACATTTAACATGTTCTGGTTTGGAGGATTCTTCACGAATTTTTGTTGTACCCGATTCATATTCAACGCGTCCATACTCAACTTCCTCGAGATTTTCCTTCAAGATTGAATTACTGCCGATAATTCTTAGATGAAATAAATGCAAATGCTAATTTTGATAGTGAAATAATTTTCACAGACGAAGCTAACTTTTAGAGAAATGCTATCACAAATTCTCACAATAATCATTATTGGGCTCAGAAAACCCCCATTTGATTAAGGAATCTCGTCATCAAGAACAATTCTCACTAAATGTCTGGGTCGCAATAATTGGAAATTATTTGATTGGGCCATTTTGTTTGCCTAACAGACTGAACGGTTCCGCTTATCGGCAATTTCTTAAGGAGGAGTTACCTTTGTTGCTCGAGGATGTGCCACTTTTGGTGAGAAACATGATTTTGTTCAGGCATGGTGGGGCAATAGCACATTTTAGTGTAAAAGCTAGGGAATTCTTGAATAATACATTCAACAACCGATGAATAGGTCGGGGTGGGCCAGAACCATGGCCTCCTAGGTCCCCAGACTTATAGTTTAGACCTTTTCTTAAGAGGATATCTCAAAAGTTCAGTTTATACCACTCTAGTGAACACTGTAGAAGAATTGAGTAATCGAATAATAAACTCTTGTGACACGATAAAAAATACCCCAGGAATAGTTCAAAGAGTGCGTGATAATATGCGAAGAAGGACGGAGGCCTGTTTTCTTGCAGATGGAGGACACTTCCAGCAATCTGTTTAGTTTTTAATTGTTCTTTTCACTAGTTTGATATTGAATAAGTATAAGTTGAGTCTCAGAAGACGAGCTATCAAAATAAAAGCAAATTTTATGCATACCTATCGAGTATCTCTATTATTTTAATTAGCGAATAAAATACAATTCAAATAATTCAAATTCTATAATTTTTCACTCGAAAACGGTTGGAGGTAGAAAAATTACAGGTGTCAAAAATATTTCTAAACTGAACGAAGATGACGAAAATTGATTGTATGCTGATAAGTGGCGTACTGCAAAAAAGTTTGACGGGGCAAAAGTAGACATGGCCTCGGAAAAAAACACCTTATGACCTTTCTAGAGGCCCTATGCTCCTTAAAGGAGTTCAAAGGACTATATATATATATATATATATATATATATATATATATATATATATATATATATATATATATATATATATATATATATATATATATATATATATATATAAACATTTTGGTCATCTAAAGACCACAACACAAAATCGACCACATTATGATACCAAGACTATGGCGAAGGAGCCTGCTGGACGTAAGGATCTTCAGAAGTGCGGATGCCGCAACAGACCATCATCTCCTAGTAACCACTCTACACCTAAGAATTTCCCGGCAGGAAATGTTAGCTGTATCGACTGAATTATCAAAACTCAACGTTGAGAAATTGAAGGATCCTTCCCACCTGAACAACTTCCGAACCAATTTCGCTGAAAAACTCCGCCAAAAAAATCCAACACATTCATGGGAAAACATTGGAAAGTGGATGCTACAGAGTGCCGAAGAAGAGCTCGGAACAAAAAACTACCTGACACCTTATAGAAAGGAGGAAAGTGGTAAACAGCAGATTGAACAGAGCGCGGACCCGAGATAGGAAAAAGGCCATAACTGAAGTGTACTCCGCACTTAACAGGCAGGTGAAAGTCTATGCCAGTAGAGACAAGAGAATTTGGTTGATAACTTCAGCAGAACAAGCAGAAAGAGCGGCGAAATCGAAAAACATCAGAGTAGTATATGCGTTCACTAGGAAACTAAGCGGTATGAAGCAGAACAACAACCATTCAATCAAGAACCGGAAAGGAGACTTACTTGCCGCAACAGAAAAACAGCTCAGCAGATGTAAAGATAACTTTACTACTCTCCTAGAACCGACTGAAAGTATAAACAACCTGCCAAACAACTAGACCCCTACGCATTGAAATTGAAGTGGCAATCAGACACTTAAAGAACCAGGAAAGTGCCGGTCCAGATAATCTACCTAGCGAAATCCTGAAGGTGGATGCCCAGGTTTTAGCACAATTACTACAACCTTTTATAAAGGATGTCTGGAAGGAGATTATTCCTGCAAACTGAAAAGAAGGATTTATTATAAAGGTTCCAAAGAAAGGAAATCTAGCAGAATGCAATAACTGGAGCGGTATAACACTTCTCAACAACATACTTGAAATCTTCCCTCATATTCAATTGCAAAGGATAAAGGGACAGATGGAGACTCACATGAGATCAGAACAGGCCGGTCTTAGAGACTACCGGATCTTGCGTAGACCACATTAACACGCTACGAATAATAATAAAACAATCTTCGGAATATAACTGCACTCTATTTATCATTTTTGTAGATTTTCGCCGTGTTTTCGATAGCCTTAGCAAAGCGGCTCTGTGGAAAATTATGAACATTGTGGGCTTTCCAAAGGAAATCATTAATATTCTGAAACAACTTTATGAATATTCAACATGTCGTGTCCTTCACTATCGCCCATACTCTTCAACATGGTGGTTGATGGGATAATGAAGGAAGTTAACAACGAAAGAAGGAGATTCACCTAGGGTCTGACCGGGAGACTTGAAGATCTCCACTATGAGGACGATATCTGCTTACTATATATCAGCTAACAAGACATGTACAACAAGCTGGACCATCTGAGCCACATAGCGAAACGAACAGGTCTCCGAATCAATGGTGACAGAACAAAGTCAATGCTTATTGGCGCTTCAAACGTACAACCTTTCTTGATAGATGCTGTCCCCGTAGAAAATGTCGACTCTTTTTGTTACCTGAGCAGCCTAATAACGACCGAAAGAGCGTCAGAAGCCGAGTATTTAAGGCAAATCAGGCTTTAGCAAAGCTTAGAACTGTGTGGAGATCACACTCCATCACGAACGCAGCGAAGATACGCATCTTCAACTCGAACGTCAAATCCCTCCTCTTATATGGGTGCGAGACCTGAAAGCAAACAAGAACAATCGAGCAGTGCCTACAGGTCTGTGTAAACAGATGCCTCTGAAAAGTCCTTCGAATCTACTGGCCAGAACGGATAACAAACGAAGAACCTTACAACATTACCCATCAAAGAAAAATCAACAACAAAATAAAGCTGCGCAAATAAAATGGATTCGTCGCATCTTGCGAAGAGAAACAACGAACATCACCCGACAAGTACTAAAATGGAACCCACAGGGAACAAGACAACGCGGAACACCCCGAAGGACTTGTAGAAAATCAATTCTCGCAGACATGGGACCAAGTGGCAAGTCCTGGAACCAAATAAAAGGGCTGGCCAAAACTAGACCGAAATGGAAAACCTTTCAGGAGGCCCTATGATCCTAATAGGAAATCTAAGGACAATATACAGGGTGTTACATAATAGTATGTCACAACTTGATGAGGTAACTCTACATTCAATTTCAAGAAAAAAGTTTCATATAAACATAGGTCCGCGAAAACTTCGTAACGGAGCAACAGAGTGTTGAAATTTCCGGAGAAAATTGGTTTTTTCTTCAAGCTCCTGCAGTTTTTGAGATATTCGGCCAACATTTGGAATGCAAGCTATTTTCTAAAGCCTCTATCAAAACACGTCCTATATTTTAATTAGAGTTTACAAGGTGTCATCTTTTCCAGAGGCATGTCTTCTACCCTTTCAAACTTTTTCGCAGTACGTCACTGATCAGCCTACAATCATTTTCGTCATCTTCGTTCAATTCAAAAACTTTTTGACACATGTAATTTTTTTGTATTTCCGACCGTTTTCGATCAAAAAATTATTGAACGATTGTCTGCATTCACTGAATTGAAAGCACGTCTAATTAAAAAGAAGACTAGTAGGCTTTGAGTTTCTTCATTTATTCATTTACTTTGACATTTGCTGAAGATGAACAAGTGTCTGCTCGAATAGTTCATTAAAATAACGATTAGTTTTAAGACTTTTTTTATTGCTGTAAGAAGAAATGGCTAATTTCACTAACGCCGAATTAGCTGATATCCATTACATGTACGGTCTGGCTGAAGGAAACACAACAGAAGCTAGGCGATTATATCAGATGCGCTTTTCAAATCGAGTAACACCAGACAGGCGAACATTTTCAAATATGCACAGAAGGTTGAGGGAAACTGGTACTTCTTCTGAAAATAATCATTTAAAAGGTGCAACTCAAACTATGAGAGCTCCAGATTTCGAGGAAGCAGTTTTGAATTGTATTGATTTGAATCCTCATATGAGAACGAAACAAATTGGAAATCAGTTGAACATTTAACATGTTCTGGTTTGGAGGATTCTTCACGAATTTTTGTTGTACCCGATTCATATTCAACGCGTCCAAACTCAACTTCCTCGAGATTTTCCTTCAAGATTGAATTACTGCCGATAATTCTTAGATGAAATAAATGCAAATGCTAATTTACTAATAATGTTCACAGACGAAGCTAACTTTTAGAGAAATGCTATCACAAATTCTCACAATAATCATTATTGGGCTCAGAAAACCCCCATTTGATTGAAGAATCTCGTCATCAAGAACAATTCTCACTAAATGTCTGGGTCGCAATAATTGGAAATTATTTGATTGGGCCATTTTGTTTGCCTAACAGACTAAACGGTTCCGCTTATCGGCAATTTCTTAAGGAGGAGTTACCTTTATTGCTCGACGATGTGCCACTTTTGGTGAGAAACATGATTTTGTTCAGGCATGGTGGGGCAATAGCACATTTTAGTGTAAAAGCTAGGGAATTCTTGAATAATACATTCAACAACCGATGAATAGGTCGGGGTGGGCCAGAACCATGGCCTCCTAGGTCCCCAGACTTATAGTTTAGACCTTTTCTTATGAGGATATCTCAAAAGTTCAGTTTATACCACTCTAGTGAACACTGTAGAAGAATTGAGTAATCGAATAATAAACTCTTGTGACACGATAAAAAATACCCCAGGAATAGTTCAAAGAGTGCGTGATAATATGCGAAGAAGGACGGAGGCCTGTTTTCTTGCAGATGGAGGACACTTTCAGCAATTTGTTTAGTTTTTAATTGTTCTTTTCTCTAGTTTGATATTGAATAAGTATGAGTTGAGTCTCAGAAGACGAGCTATCAAAATAAAAGCAAATTTTATGCATACCTATCGAGTATCTCTATTATTTTAATTAGCGAATAAAATACAATTCAAATAATTCAAATTCAATAATTTTTCACTCGAAAACGGTTGGAGGTAGAAAAATTACAGGGGTCAGAAAAATTTCTAAATTGAACGAAGATGACGAAATTGATTGTATGCTGATAAGTGGCGTACTGCAAAAAGTTTGACGGGGCAAAAGTAGACATGGCCTCGGAAAAAAAACACCTTATGAATTTCAGTTAGAATCTAGGACGTGTAATGATGGAAGCTGTAAAAAATAGCATGCATTTCAAATTTGGGCTGAATATCTCGGAAACTGCAGGAGTTTTGAAGAAAAACCCAATTTTTTCCGGAAATTTCAACATCCTGTTGCTATATAACGAAGCTTTTGCGGACCTATGTTCATATTGACTATTTTTCTAAAATTACCCTCTCAAGTTGTGACATACTATTATGTAACACCCTGTATAAATTAGTTCGTTTCCTGTGGTTGACCACTTGAAAATGTCTTCAATAAAAAACAAGTACTGTGTTTTAAGGAATTTTACTTAATAATTGCGATTCGTAACGCGTTTCACCACACCGTAGCTTCTTCAGACGAATGATTATGCAGAAAAATGTAAATGAGAATATAACTATAAATGTTCTTGAGTAATTAAAAGCTTATTGGTCGCCTCCTCCTAAGTGGTTATTTATGACAGGTATATCCAATAAAATTAAGGAATAGATTGCTCCCCGAAAAGATTCAATAGAGGTGAAGGGCTTAAATCGACTTGTTCATTGATGAGTCTACCTGAGTGTTTGTATTTATTTATTTCTAAAGTTTCCCAAAGATCTACCTTCCAATATTTATTATCTGTATGCAAAATTTCAAACTGTGGGTCGAAAGAATGATTATTTTCTAAGAGATGATTCGCGTAATTTGAATCTGATTTTTATTTGAAAAACTGCGTTTATGTTCCGATATTCTAATATTAAAATTTCTATGTGTTCTACCAATGTAGAAATTATCACAGTCAATTCAATCTATAAACACCTGATTTATTGTTTTTACCTGGTTTGGTTTTATTATTTTTATATATTTGCCTAAATTATTATTAGTTTGGAAAGCTATGTTGAAATTATTGCTACTTAAGAATGATTTCAGTTTCTCACTTGTAATGCCAACGTAGGTTAAGGTGTTGAATTTTCGTTTCAATTTATCGACAGGGTAAACTTCATTCAATGCGATTCTACTTTGTTTTTATTTAAAATATTATTTATTAGTTTGGGATTGTAACCATTATTTTTGGCTATTTGTTTAATCAAATTTAGTTCTTTGTTGAAATTTTCTGGTGATAGAAGAATTATTAGAAAGGAATCATGTCAATACTATCATTAAATCAGATATTCTTTCATTATTAAAAATTTGTTTAGATCAAAATTATTTCCATTTCAATTACAAATATTATACTATTGAAGACGGCTTGATTATGGGCAATCCGTTGAGTCCTTTGTTAGCAGAAATTTTCATGAATAACTTAGAGAAATTAATTCATAATGATCCACTCAGTAAATACTGTTTATACTGGTATCGCTATGTAGACGATATCATTATTTGCTTCACAGGAACAGATAGACAGTTGAAAATTTTCGAAAATCATATAAATTCATTACATCCAAAAATTGCATTCACAACCGAAATAGAAAACAATAATTCGATAAATTTATTAGACGTAACAATTTCGAATGAAAATGGAAAACATGTTTTCGCAATTTACCATAAGCCGTCACATACAGATATTATAATACATAACTCGTCGTGTCATCCATATCAACATAAAATGTCAGCATTCAATAGTTTTATTCATAGATTGATTAACATCCCGCTATCACCAGAAAATTTCAACAAAGAACTAAATTTGATTAAACAAATAGCCAAAAATAATGGTTACAATCCCAAAACAATAAATAATATTTTAAATAAAAACAAAGTAGAATCGCATTGAATGAAGTTTACCCTGTCGATAAATTGAAACAAAAATTCAACACCTTAACCTACGTTGGCATTACGAGTGAGAAACTGAAATCATTCTTAAGTAGCAATAATTTCAACATAGCTTTCCAAACTAATAATAATTTAGGCAAATATATAAAAAATAATAAAACCAAACCAGGTAAAAACAATAAATCAGGTGTTTATAGATTGAATTGCAATGACTGTGATAATTTCTACATTGGTAGAATACATAGAAATTTTAATATTAGAATATCGGAACATAAACGCAGTTTTTCAAATAAAAAATCAGATTCAAATTACGCGAATCATCTCTTAGAAAATAATCATTCTTTCGACCCACAGTTTGAAATTTTGCATACAGATAATAAATATTGGAAGGTAGATCTTTGGGAAACTTTAGAAATAAATAAATACAAACACTCAGGTAGACTCATCAATGAACAAGTCGATTTAAGCCCTTCACCTCTATTGAATCTTTTCGGGGAGCAATCTATTCCTTAATTTTATTGGATATACCTGTCATAAATAACCACTTAGGAGGAGGCGACCAATAAGCTTTTAATTACTCAAGAACATTTATAGTTATATTCTCATTTACATTTTTCTGCATAATCATTCGTCTGAAGAAGCTATGGTGTGGTGAAACGCGTTACGAATCGCAATTTTTAAGTAAAATTCCTTAAAACAGCGTACTTGTTTTTTATTATTGATAATGGAATTTTACCAAGTAAAAGCCTCCCAAATTCAAATGAAAATGTCTTGATAGTCGAAATTGTAGAATATATTTCAAATTATCGTCGTTCAAACCTTGTACAGTCTGAAATATTTTTAGTTTGTTTCAAAATCGGCCGCAAAATATGTCGGATCTTCTGTCGCGAATGTTTTGTGCCACCCGGTATAAGCTTTTGAACGGTGGTGGTTTGAAAATCTGTGGTCTCATGATTAGTGGGGATAGCTTGAAATGCACTGAAAATTTCATTATGAGGACTGCTTCAGTGGGTAGTCTTTTTCACGATATTTGCCTAAAAATTAGGAAGTTCTAAAACTATGAATCTCTGTAGATCGGTAACAAAGCTTTTGCTGTCATATGTTTAGAGAATTTCTGGTCATAAAATTACTTGTGTAATCACACCTGTAAAGCACAAATGTTCTTTGAATAGAAAATAACACATAATTATTTCAAAGAATTCAACAGATGTCCTTTAGAAATAAGAGTAGAAACGCCGTGAGCGAGCGAACCGTAGCTGATGACGTGTAATTCAACATCAGATCAAAAAGGTGGCGACTGGGTATCAAGTACGTTAAAGGAAGCAAGGATCACTACAAATTCCACTCCGCACACATTGTCTTGTTTTAATCCAGGTCAAAGGTGGCTGGCTTAGGATATTTTGTAGATGTTCATCTCACAATACCAATGACCTTTAAGCAACAATAAACCGAACAATGTGCTTTTCATGTTGCTTTGACCTGTCAAGTTATTGAATGAGCTGGTTGTACTTTACTACTTGATGTATGAAATTTTCACGTCACGAGCAGAGGAAAATAATTTGTTGGTTGATATAAGATTTTTTGATGCGCTCAAATGGAGAAAATCCATTAGGTTTTTAGCGATTTTAAGGATAATTTCTGAATTGTTGTAATTACGAAAAATGAAAGAAAATTTGATTTATACCTATTTAGTCCATATAACACTAAAGCAGTAAACCTTATTTCGAGGAAAGTGGGGGGGACGGTTGGAGTTTGAACCGGGCGGGAAGAAAGGGTCGGCGCGGAAAAGCAGGGTCCGTAGGCCCCCGCGAATAATTTTTTTCCGGTAGAGGAAGATCCAAGCGAAATTCGGAGTCCCTAGCTCCTACGACGATGGCGCGATGATTTTTCGAAAAATTTCGCCGACACGTCGCCCCGGGCGAACGGAACGTCGAAACGGTAAGATTTCTTCGGAATCGATAACTCGGATCTTTCGGAGGGCGATCGGAGTGGTCGATCGGGCGAAAATTCCGGGAGAAAGTTCCGAAAAAGCAAGAATAAAACACGTCTCCAAAATCTCCGGGATGGAGGGGATAATTTCTATGGACTTTTGCAGCAATACAAAATATTTCTATTGCCTTTGATCGCTACGAAACATGGACGACGAAAAAGCCTCGAGTTTCGCATTTTACGCCGCCATAGTTAGATTCTCATAAAACCACGGGAAAACGGAAAAATCTTCCATCGAACGGAGGGCTATCGGCCGACTTTCGCAAATTTTCGCTCTACTTTCCATATTCCGAAAATCCCCGACGGCCAGAAATTCGCGAAATAAACAAACCTCGAGCTGTCAAAATACGCGTTTTTGTTTTAACCATCCTACATAAACGGGGTCACCGGGAGAAAGGATTCGACCTTCGAACGATTCCTACATATCTCGAGATCGGGTCCCCGACGAGATATCGTCATGTCACGACTTAAGTTTTGAATTTGGGAAGGTTTTTGAGACCTACATTCTCGAAGAATAGAACGGAAACCCGGGGATGGAGCCAGTCACCGCTCCTTCTGCCACTTATATCGCTATTCAATGTCGGAAGTGAGAGTTACCAACGTGTAAAATGTAATGCTCTCTCTCTCTTCCGAACGAAAATAGTGAGATGGAAATAGTTAGTAACTTTGATTTTCACTAACATAATTTCGGTACTAACAACATCTAGAATACCTATAGTGCTCTCTCTCTTCTGAGTGACATTCGAATCCAACCTTATTTCAATTAGTCTTACATTCGGTCTGTCAAAACAAGTGATTCCGAATTTTATTTGTATGAAAAGTTTGACGAAACTTGAAATAAACTTTTAGAGGTAAGTGATCGTAGTTTGATGTTTATTTTATCCACGTTAATGTATAATTTGTTTAGGAAAGAAACGATTGACTTTCAAAATTCATAAATTCAACATTCTGTGGTTATTCTAACCTAAACAATATGTTTCAAACGAAATGTTATAATACAAAGCATAGACCAAGTATAGAAGTAAATCATCTTTGTACAAAGGAATTAAGGAGACTTACAATAATGTTCGAAAGGTAAGTGAATGTAATTTGAGGTTTATTCATGTAATTTAATGTATATTTTTTAGGCATGCTCAAGAAATGTACTCAGAATTCACATATTTCATTTTTCTTTCATGGTTATTTTAACCTCTATGCATTGAAAAATGTCCTGGAATTACTAGGATTTTTAACGAATCTATTGGAGGATCTTATAAAATTATGGGAGATATCCTACGAGTTGCTATTAATAGGTATTGAGATCATTTATATAATAATATTTTTCTGAAAGGAATTCAATAAAGTTTTCGTTAGGTCATTTAGAGTATGTGTCATATGAATATTGAAAGCTATCCACTTAAAGCTATATGTGCTTTTAAATATTTCAAGCTGGATGTCAATATGACCGTGCCATTTCAAATTGAATCTTCGTTTCAGTTTATTCAAGTGGAAGTAAGTTTCTATTCTACAATTATTCCAATGTAAAAGTTAATGAGATTCAATGTGTTTGACAATGTTCAAGTTTGAACCAGAGAAAATAAGATCTCAAATTTGCACAAAAGGTAATTATTGTGAGTTCTTTCCATTCATAACTCATAGTTACTGTTTCTCAGGAAATTTTATCAAGGTTTTTGAATGAATGACAGGAATTCCTCATTGATTTGAAGTTGAAAGTTTCTCTGTTATAGGTGTCTGATAGTGGGAAACATGATGCTCAAAAATGTAGAAGTAGCGTATGAAGTTCCATTTTGTACAACTACAACTTTCAATCCGAGATTTATGAAAGTCACAGGAAACATGCTGCTACTTATGCGACTCATATTCTGGAAAAAATTCAACTACTACTTGGAGAATGCTAAGCAATTTGACAATTTTTGTAAAGGGTAGTTGTACTATAGGTATTTCATATAATTGTGTAAAATGAGTATGCTTATCACGTAATATGGAAATATGAAATTGTTTTAATGCAATTTTTTCCTTTCATTTTCATTTCATAGTATATTATAAAGATTCACAAGAAAATGAATTGAAGAGAAGTAATATTGAAGAATAAAAATTTCAATTATTAGGGAGCAAGTTTATAAGAATCTGACTGCTCGAAACCAACTGCCAATTCGACAGTTAAGGATCTAGGAAATTGACAGTAACAAGAAACAGTGAAACTGATATATAGTTAGTATCATTGTATTGTATATGATGGTCCATAACGTAATTTACAAATTTGTGGATCTCATTTCTGCTTTCCATGAAATCACTTCAATTCAGAAGATGTTTGATCTTTCTGGTAAGCAAATTGTGTGAATTTTGGTCAATTTGAATTTATACAAAATAGTTACATAAAGATCAATCACATAAGGTGAAATTTCTATGTGTTCAGTAGTGAACACTCAAATTTTAATTTGAGAAGAACTTTCAGTTTCTATTTCATTATTATACTTGAGAAGTCATTCTTCCATCTTGCTGTTTCAAGCTCATATTTGTTGTTTATTATAATTCATGAATCTTATTGGATTCTTATCTGATCTAATACGAATCAGAACTATTGAGTAAAAATTAAAAATTTGAAACTATAAATCTGCTTATATTGATCTTTCTGAAGTATATATTTAATGCTTTTGGAACTAGAAATTTGGAATATTGTGAATCAATATTAGAGTTGTTGATGATTGAATTTCTATGCCTAAAGGGTGATTGAACCATTCGCTTTTTGAATCAATGTTGAAATGTTTTAATTTCATCTTATGTTGGTTAAATTAGAGAAAGTTGAGATTTTCAAATTTAATGTATCCCTTTGAATTGGGATAGTAGTGATAGTGTTGAAATTTTTGTGGTTGCTGATATCCACAAAACCATACTGAAAGCTGCGTTACCCTAAGGAAGACTGAGGTAATATATGACAGATTTCCATGTAACATAAGGAACTATTGAGTAAATATATGAATAATGAGGTGAAGATAATAAGGCGTTCAGTATAAATAGAGTTGGATATAAAAAGGCGTTCAGTATATTACACGTTTAGTATATTGGCTATTTAGATATAAAAGGCAATCTTAATGGGCTCACTATTATTTACTATATTCGCAAAGCACATCGAAGAAAATTATTATTCAAGGATTAATATTCAACCCTCCGTAGAATGTTAAATATTTTCCAGTGGAGGAGCTAGTTTTCCGATTTACTCTTCATAATCACCGTTAACCGGGGCCACAGAGCGGTGGTACAGCACGGTCAGATGTCACGAATAGGAACAATGGACTGCAGTTTCAGTCTCGTTTGACCTCGTCGGCATTGTCTATCCATTCGTAACACCAGTTTATGCCCTTACCTACTCATCTCAATTCGTTGAAGAGAACGTAAGCATGTAAATGTCACTGCGCCTCCAACGAACCAAAACAAAGGCTACCTCACCATCGCCCCGCGAAACAGTGAAAACAAAGAGCAGATAAAACAGGAAAACGTTAAGTGGTCACACTAGTTCGATAACATACCGCTATGCGACACTCACGTATCAGACAGAAGTGGCTGTCGAAGGACCGACGCTCCTCATTCCTATATGGTTTACAACCAAGCATACACAAACATCTCAAAACAAAAAGTAACTGTATGCGAGATTTCGCAATGTGTAGACACATCGAAGAAAATTATTATTCAAGGAACAATATTCAACCTACCGTAGGATGTTAAATATCCCCTTTGAATGAGCTAGTTTTCCGATCTACTCTTCATAATCACCGTCAACCGGGGCCACAGAGCAATGGTACAGCACGGTCAGTGGTCACGAATAGGAACGATGGACTGCAGTTTCGGTCTCGTTTGACCTCGTCAGCATTGTCTACCCGGTTGACGGTAATTATGAAGAGTAGATCGGAAAACTAGCTCCTTCAAGGGAGGATATTTAACATTCTACGGAAGGTTGAATATTGTTCCTTGAATAATAATTTTCTTCGATGCGTCTACACATTGTGAAATCTCGCATATAGTAAATTTTTGTTTCGAGATATGCCTGGTTGTGAAAGACACAGGAATGAGGAGCGTTGGTCCTTCGACAGCCGCTTCTGTCTGATACGTGAGTGTCGCATGGCGGTATGTTATCGAACTAGTGTGACCACTTAACGTTTTCCTGTTTTATCTGCTCTTTGTTTTCACCGTTTCGCGGGTCGATGGTGAGGTAGCCTCTGTTTCGGTTCGTTGAAGGGCGCAGTGACATTTACATGCTTACGTTCTCACCAACGAATTGAGATGAGTAGGTACCGGCATAGCCTTGTGTTACGAATGGGTAGACAATGCTGTCGAGGTTAAACGAGACCGAAACTGGAGTCCATTGTTCCTTTTCGTGACATCTGACCGTGCTGTACCACTGCTCAGTGGCCCCGGTTGACGGTGATATTGAAGAGTAGATCGGAAAACTAGCCCCTTCAAGAGAGGATATTTAACATTCTTAGGAAGGTTGAATATTGTTCCTTGAATAATAATTTTCTTCGATGTGTCTACACATTTCGAAATCTCGCATATAGTAATTTTTTGTTTTGAGATATTCGTAAAGCGTTTTCGCGACATTGCGCTTTCATCAGAAGAATACAAATTGAAAACTGAACTATAGTTGATTTGGTAAAGCCATAAAGTAATAAATCTTTAGATGACAGGATGGTCGTGGGCGTGCTACTCGGATAAGGGTTAGGTAAGATAAGGGTATTATTGAGTATATTCTCCGAATTTAACCCCAAGAAAGGTAATTATCACATAAATATAAATAGCGAAAAGAATACTTGAAGTAGTTTTATCATTGGTATGCAACAGTATCATTCAGTTGGTGAAAGTGTTATGTTCATTTCCCAAATAATGGAAAAGTTTTCTAATTTTTCCTGTTGAACGTGCTACAACTATACCATTTTCTCAAAGTGAACAATTAATTATATTGAATGTAAACGATGCTCTAAAGTATCAAGGCCATTAACCTTCAATCGATGAAAATGTTAAAATGTGTTCTGAGATGACGCGAATTGGGCAGTCCACAATATACAAGCTTGTCAAGGAAAGAAAATATGAAAACGGATTTACAGTGAAACCTTTGAAAACTTCTCCAGGAAGGCCCCGAAAGGTTATTGATGCAGACTTTAGGAATCCTATTCGAAAAATTGTGCATTCTTTTTATTTTCGGTGAGAAATTCCAACTGTGGAGAAAATATAAGCTTCGTTCGTAAGAAATCAGGACCTTTAATATCAAAAAAGAAATTGTGGCAAATTTTGCATGAATTGAATTTTTCATGAGAAAATCACAACATGAGGTTAGTTCTCATAGATAAAGAATAGATCATTCGCTGGAGAAGAAATTATTTAACAGCAATTAAAAAATATAGTGCTCAAAGTAAGAACATTTTTCATCTGGATGAAACTTGGGTTGAACAAGGGTACCGGGTTCAGAACTTGGAATGATGAATACATAAAAGATTGTCAACAAGTCGTTATCTATGGATTGTCCACAGCAGGGGTGCTCAAACTGATAGCGATCTACCTCAATATTTTTAGTCTGTGAGGTTGCAAGTACCTAACCATACCTACCAACCTACCTAGGTAGGGTGTACCGAAGCATATATAGCTATTAGCTTTCCGCACAATATACATTATTTCAGTCAAGGTTTGGGTTAGGTTTAGTTAGTTTAGGTTCTTTTATATAACATCAATTAAAACACTCATAGTTATTCAGAATTGCGAGTTTATAAACCAGAAGAGTGACATATGGCGTTGAACCTAACTAAGGAGTGACTTTGGATGTTTAAGCGTGGCACTGCATGTCCTTGGCATACTCTTCATAAGATGGTACCCAACCACTGAGTGCCGATCGCAAGTATGATGACATATAATCGTCAATTAGTCGATTGCGATATTTTGACTGAATTATCTTGATTTCAGAAAATGCAGACTCGCACAAGTGAGTTGACCAAAACACTGCCATCAGTTGAAAGGCGATTTTGCCTTAGATTCGAGTATTTATTTCAGATATAAAACACCAGAAATTTGTATCAGGTGCTGTAGCTTTGAGATGTATATCTGATATAATCTGCACCAACTCATTTCCAACAGAACATGAGTTCATATTAAACTGACTTGCTATTTCAGTTGGTAATTTCTCAATGTTTTCACATGATGAACGTTAACTCATAAAAGATGATACATTCGCCAATTTACTGCAACCATAAAGACGCATTTCGAATTGTCCCAAAATATTTGAAAATTCAGCTTCATATGTATCATAATTCAACTGAGGAATCCTTGCTTTCAAAGACGGTAAATGTTTCAGATCCTTTCTTTCAGTTGATCTATCATTTGCAATTTACTTTTGAATGCGCTTACTTCGATAATCCTCTCAATGATAGTTTTCTCGTCACCTAGAAGCTCCAAGTTAAAGGTGTTAAAGTGCATTGTGATGTCAGTCAAAAATGCCAAATCAGTCAGCCATTTATCGTTTCTCAACATCTGAGTGTCTTCACCTCTTTCGTCTATAAAAGCTGTTATTTCGGGCAATAATTCTTGAAAGCTTTCTGGGAATTTTCCGCAACTCAACCACCTGAGGTCCGTGCGAAGAACTAAATCAGTGTGTTCAGCTGACTCCCTATCTTCCAACTGCCATTCGAAGAGCCGCCGTTGCAAGTTACATACACGGATGTTTGTTGCAATGACCATAATTTCCTCCGTGTTTGAAACTTTCGAACACAAAACTAGTTGATGTTTAATGCAATGGAATGAAAAAAATTAAGGGAAATCTTCATTAGCTCGACACAATGCCAAAAAACCGTTTTTGTTTTCAATCATTGCTGGTGCTCTATCGGTTATAATTTACATATTGTTAGCTAGCAGTTTTTTACAAAAGTGAAGGAAACGTGATTTATATCTTCGCTACGAGTCTTCTCCTTCACAGAAATGATTGTTAGAAATTCTTTCTTAACCAACATGTCATTGAATGCCATCCGAATAAAAATACACAGCTGGGCAGTGTCTGTCATATCGGTCGTCTAACTGTAAAGAAAAGAATGAACATTTCAGGATCATGTTATAGTTTATCTGCCATGTCCTGACTCATTACTTCAATACGCTTTGAGACAGTCAGACGAGACAACTGAAGTTCTCTAATAGCAAACATAATTTCTGTTTTATTTTTAAAATCTCCAAAAAAAGTCAATAAACGATTCCTTCACAATCGATTCATCTTCGAATAGTTTCTTGTGTCTCGCAGCTTTTGATTGTTTCGGCTGGTCTTGTGAACATGGTTTGTTCTTTTTTCAAAGAGGATATTAAATCACGTACTTCTCGATTTCTCAATTCACTCTGTGGCCGAAAATCCTTTTCATAATTTTCATGAAATGTTTTATGATGCCTCTCTAGGTTACCACGCTTGGGTATTGCAACTGACCCACGATAAAAAAGACAAATGCACTTATCCTTCACCATAGAAAAAAAAATTCTTCCTCCCAATCGTTATTGAAATGATACGTTTCAGATTTCTTCGCTGCACTCATTTTGTATTGTCTTCAAGTTACAATTCAAAATGATCCAATTCCTGCAAGCGCAACATTTATGTCAGCGTGAACGAGAGTCTCGAATGTTCCCGTCAAACACGCCGCCGACATTTCTAGAAACGCGGCAAGAATAAAAAACGCAGCGTTTTTTTGACAAGTACCGCGTGTACCTTTGATTAAGCCGCCTTTTGCCGCGAATGGCATGTTATTTTATTACGTAATAATTTTTTTTGTAGTTTAGTTACCTACTTATTAAGCCCTCGCGATCAACCCCTGGTCTACAGAATTTCAGGCTCCGTATGGAAATATAGGTAGTGTTAACGGTTCTGTGGATGAGGGGTTATTATCATTTCAAAGTAAAAGTACTGGAGACTATCCTGAAGATATGAATGCGGACGTTTTTGAAGAATATTTTAAACAGTTGTTGCATTTGATTTCACTTAGCTCTGTTATATTGATGGATATCACAAGCTACCATTTGTGAGAGATTGGATAAACGACAACATCTTCATGGCGTAAAGCAGACATCATCAGATGTTTGACAGACAAAAATAGTTCTTTTGAAGAAAATACGGTAAAGAAGGAATTCTGATCAATTGTACACATACATTAAAATCACACCAGAAATATTTGATTGACGAAATGACAAAAAACCGGGAAGTTAGTTTAATCCGCCTTCCACCTTACCACTGCGAATTGAATCTGATTGAACTAATATGGGCTCAGTGAAGGGTGAAAGCGACCAGAAAGAACACAAGTTTCAAGACGAAAGACGTTGAGCTTGATTTCAACAGTGCACTAACAAGTATTACATCCCAAAACTGGAAAAATTGTATAGAACACGTCATTAAAAAAGAAAATAGAATGTGGGAACTGGATCATATTATAGATGAGATCATAGATCTTGTGAATTCAGGTAATGAAGATATATCATCAGAAGATGAATAGTAAAAATTTCAAGAAAATATTGCAGCTTGACATATATATGATCATTTCAACAAGCATTATTTTGAACTTTACAATTTTAAAGTGTAGAAAGAAATTGAATTTGAAACTAGACGTTTTGTAAAGTCATGAAATTATTTATAAACTTTGTTAGTTAATGTTGCAACTCATGGGAAAATGCTTCAGTCTACTTTAATATAAAATAAATGTTCAGTTCCATAACTTACTGAAATTATTGAGTTACCTGAACTATCATAAACATTATTTAATTGTTATATGTTTTAACGTATAGAATTAAGTAAGTGCAAGTTATGCATGAAATAATTATTTTTGGTAAACGTTACTAGATATTCACATCAAATTATCGTTTTTGAATACGTTAGTGTTCAATCGATTCAATTTCATTTTCAATGAGAACCCTAAAACATATATTCGTCTACGTTACTGACTACAAATTTTAGACATCTTAAGTAAACATTTTATTCAAAACGAAAACAGCAATATTCGCAAGCAACGAAAAAGACAGAGAAGATAGTAGTAAGGTTTGATTCTTCCTGGAAATTTGTACGAGGGTTTTCATCGAAGATCTGGCAAGAATGAAAATATCACATTTCTAAGTGATTTACATATTAAATGAGGTTTTATTACCATACGTTTCTAGCAAATAGATTTTAAGGTACAGCAATTTATATATTGTTAACACCCTATTGGTGAACACTCAAACTATGGGGATCATATTTTAGGGGTAGCTCCACCAAGGACCAAATAATGAAAGAGTCAGTGATATTAAAATTAAATTATTATTTACAACTTACAAGAAGAAAATAGATCATGACAAAACAGTTTTGTTAGGGATGATACTGAATTGATTACCCTTATAGATTTTAGGCTTCATTATTTCTCGGTACACTAGAAAACACTAAACCTTACTGAAAATTGCATTAACTAGTAAAATTATTTAAACGAGCACTTCCTCATAAATTGCCCATTTCACCAAGAAGCACGGTCAAGGAACTTCAAACCACCGTTCTTAAACGACTGCTTCTCAACTGTTAACAGGTGCAAAAACACGATTCACTTCTTGAAAGATATCATCTTTATGTGTAGAATATAGTGACGAATATATTACATTATACTGGGTGATTCAACAGTGGCGCAGTGCTATGTAGCTCCTACACTCTTGAATTTTTGTTCAAACAGTATTGTATTTAGTAAAGTAAAAATCTACTTCAGCAATTTATTTTGAAGTAAACAAGGTGTCCCAATTTTCTGTGAAAAAATCTTGGGATGTTTTTTCAGATTGGAAGACCACTTTTTTGTTGAAGATTCAAGAGCGTCCTAAACTCTGCTATAATGCCTTTGAGTAATAAGGTTTTTTGGTGAGTAGTTTAATCACAATATTTTTTTTCCGTAAAACTTCATGAAAATAGGCCCTCACATCATCGCATGCACCTTCGGCCAGAGAGGATGACCACTTTTTTCCTTTCGTTTTCTCATTGCCCAAGAATATTGATGAATTGAAATAGATTATCCTCATTTTTTACAGGAGTGACTCAGAAAAATTATTGAATTTGGTAATTTAGAACATCATATCTTGATTTTTTCAAATGGAACATCCTTTATTTTATTATTCATGTCAACGCATAAAACATGTGCCATATTTTTGCACAACTAACCTCATCTTTATCTTCGACCATTTTCAAAATACTAAAAAATAAACTAAAATAATAAAATCAGAGGTTGCGAAAGAAGAGCTTATTAGTACATATCATTGATCAGAAATGGAGATATTTTAAGGTAGTCGTGTATGAAATACGTAATCGATTGGTTTCTGGTGAGATGATCTACAAGGTGTTGAACTATTTCAATAAGTGTTCGAAATGTGGCCCGTTTCTTTGTATACACAACTGAATCCTTCTGAGGAAAGACCGTTGAACTCCCAACAACATTTGCGAATTAACTGACTGAAACGCGTCGACTATTCTCTGTCTCATATCCAACTGTGTTGTAGAAGGAATCTGGTAAACGATGCCTTAGTATAACACCACAAGAAAAAATCTAGACTTGTAAGGTGGGAGACCTAGCTGGCCATCTAACAGAATCACCAAGTCCTATGCATTTGTTTGGAAATACATGATTCAAATGCTCCCTAACCTGATGTGAGTAATGTGCCGGTGATCCATCCTGTTGAAACTACAAGTCTTGTCTTATATGCTCTGGTATACCGGCAAGTAACATTGGTAGATGATTTTGCATAAAATCTAAGTACATTTCTCTATTGAGTGCGGCCCAATTAGATATCCATCTACTATAGCAGTCCCTACATTCAAGGACCTACGATGCTGGTGATCTATTTGTCCCTTTGGACGTAGGTTTTCCGTGGCGTCATATTGAAAGTTTTGCCTGTTCACACGCCCATTCCTGTGGAAAGTTGCCTCGTCTAAGAAAAGACTGCTGCTGAACATATTAGGATTTTCCGCTACTTTGTTACTTGCCCAATTGCAAATATTGATTCGATTTGCATAGTCTTGATTGTTCAGTTCTAGATGCAGCTCTACATGATATGCATGAAATTTATTCACTTTCAAGATTCTCTGGACGGAAGTTTGACTTATATCTGTTAACTGAGAAATCTCTCCATGGCTTTTATATGGGTCCTCTGTCATTGTCAACAAAACTGATAACTGGTTGTCTTTAGGTGTAGCTGTTTTTGGTTTTTCATGTTTTTTGTAAGCGATATTACCCGTTTCGATAAATCTAATTAGAAGTTTTTAAAGCATCTTGCATCAGGATGCCTCTTATCAGGAAACCATTGTGCGTAAACTCTACTTGCCAACAAAGAATTTCTATCACACTCACCCAGAATAAAAATCATATCAGCCATTTCTTCTTTGGAGAACTTCATGGCAGTCAATTGAGGAAATTGGGTTCAAACCTTACTTTAACAATGTTTAATAACGAAACACTGATATGTTCACCATGTAAAATGCAGAATATGATATGTCCGGACACCTGACAGAAGGCACAAATAAAAAAAACGTCAACACATACCTCGGTTTACGTTGTGATCATCTTGATTTGATCATTCGTTAAAGGAAATAGCTCGTTTAGGTTACATTTTTTACTACTTGAATCATTACAGGAAGAAAAACCAACTGTGCGATTAATGATGCATGTTGATTAGTTTGATACAGTTTGTAGAATTTTCATCAAAAACTTTTACAAATAATCGAATATATCGGAAATGATCGAAGATAAAGATAAGGTTACTTCTGCAAAAATATAGCACAATATTTTATGCGTTGACATGAATAATAAAATACAGGGTGTTCCATTTGAAGAAATCAAGATATGATATTTCAAAATTACAATATTCAATAATTATTTTGAGTCACTCCAGTATAAATTGAGGATAATCTATTTCAATTCATCAATAAAGCTATCCTTGGGCAATAAGAAAAGAGAAGGAAAAAAGTATTAATCCTCTCTAGCCGAAGGAGCATGCGATGATGTGAGAGCCTATTTTCATGAATTTTTACGGAAAGAAAAGTATTGTGACGAAACTGCTCACCAAAAAAACTTATTACTCAAAGACATCATAGCAGAGTTTAAACCGCTCCTGAATCTTCAACAAAAAGTGGTCTTCCAATCTGAAAAAACCACCCAAGAATTTTATAGGAAATTGGGAAACCTTGTTTAATGCAAAATAAATTGCTGAAGTAGATTCTTACTATCTAAGTACAATACCGTTCGAACAAAAATGAAATCTTCAAGAGTGTACGAGCTACAGAGCAACATATAAATTGGAATAGCCTTGAATATTAGTAATCAGTTTTGTTTTGTACCCAATATGTTTAAACATTGTATATTTTTGTGTCGCCAATAACCAAAAATAGGTTGATGCGACTTTGAACAAACTAAATAAAAAAAAAGTAATAGTATAGGCGATCAAACATATTAGACGTTTCCTCATTCCTTAGATAGACGTTCTGATAGGTTGCGCATTGGAGAGTGCATTTCAATGGTTAGTTCAAAAAAGCTCTCGCGGTTATTTGTTATTTGGTATTCGAAAATGGAATTCAAAACGAAAGTGGCGAATGAAGTGTTGTCACGCCAATCTAGGAAAGTAATAGCAAGGGGTAAGAAATGATGGACCATTGATAGAAACTGAAGAAATTCAGAAGCGTGCTGCAAAGAAAACAGAGGAAAGGTTGAGTACAAGAAAAATATCTGTGAAGAAAGTCGTCCACATTCTCCACATTGAACGAAAACGACTTGCTGCGACGACTGACTTAGATGGTCCGATTAAGGATTTCTTCGACGTATGATAAACTATTATATAACGGAAAATAAAATACTCTGAGACGTATACAGTTGGAAGAAGATAATAACCATTGGAAGAAGACAAAAATCATTGGAAAAAGAATAAATTTCTGCACGTAGTTTGATCCAACGTTGAATAGTGCTTGGAGAAAATCTAAAACTTTTTTGCAAAACGAAAATCTAGAAAATCTCAAAATAATCCGAGAATGAAAACTGCTTCTGCAAATCTGTTTGCTACAATAAATTTCCCAGGAAAAAAGACCACCGAGCAGTGAGGGTAATTTCCTCCATTCATAATATTTCACATAAAATGTCGGAATGAGTGGAATTATCACAAATACCAACTTTGGTATCTCAGGCCCTTGTTCCCTTTTAAAATTTCCCGATATTTTCTTTGACCTACCTGAAATTAGTGCACTTTTACCACAATCTTATATCGTCAAAATCCGAATTGAACACGAGTACACAAAAGCGAAATTCTCATCTCTATTAAAAGCGTTCATTATAATTTTGCATTATGACGTCATATATTTATGCGATTTGAGGGATGTGATTGACTTGCAACTTATTGCTAATATAAGCGAACGAATGTATACAATGTACTCTGCTCAATTCACAACATAAACAACCTGAGATTACTTTCATCAATAGAATCCCCGCTATGCAAACGTGTCAACTCTGGAAATCACCGTTGATTAGAATATTTACTACGGGCGTCGTGCCGGTACCTACCCTGGTTCGACATGGAGGCGCCAGTCTTGGAATGGATTTAATGGAAATGAATTGACGCATCTGACGTCATGAAGACATGGATTTTCTGTTATTACTTAGGGTTCATATATAGAACATTCTCCAACATAGTATTTCCTCTATGACAAAGTTTGAATCGCTAGGCCATTGGGAACTGTCGTCAGTATTGAATACTTGAAACTATGGAATGCTAATGATTTTTTTGATCTTCTAATTAATCAAAGGGTCATGAATTATAATTTCCTCATTTATTAATTTATATAAATGAAACACTTCTGTCTAATTCAATTACCTACAAGTAGTTAAAATTTTCAAATTTCTTCTCTACGACAACTTATAGATATTGAATGACCAGACTGATTTATGTAAGTACCAAATTTTTGAAGAAAGAAAACCCCTTAATTTGACAGCTCAACATTCGTTTATTTCTGGACGTCGGAGATTTTCGGAATGAGGAAAGTAGAGCGAAATTATGCGAAAGTCGGCCGATACCCCTTCAATCGAACGAAGACCCGTTTTCCCATGATTTCTTGAGAACCTGAATATTGCGGCAAAATATGCGAAACTCAAAGCTTTTTCGTTATCTAAGTTTGGTGGCGATAGAAACATTTGTATAGCTCCACAAGTCCAAGAAAATTATCCCCTCCATCTGCGAGATTTCAGAGTCGTATTTTATTTTCGCTTCTTCGAAACTTTTTCGTGAAATTTTTGCTCGATCAACCTCTGCGATGGCTTTCCGAAAGATCTGAGTTATCGATTCCGAAGAGATCTCGCCGTTCCGACGTTCCGTTCGCTCGGCGCGACGTTTTGGCGAAATGTTTCGAAAAATCCTAGCGCATCCGTGGCTCGAGGTAGGGACTCTGAATTTAGTGTGGACCTTCCTCCGATCTCTCTCCCTTTTAATAGGTTGTGAACTGCGGAATATGAACGATATCTGTCATGAGGTTGTTTACAGTGCTTGATTTTGTTAGTTCTGTTACGGTGTTTACTACGCTATTTAACCGTAGATCGCTCTAGGCCATTCCGACCAAGCTTGTTACCTGTTAACTGAGCTTAATCACAGCTCGTCTAGTAGACCCCTCCGACCAAGCTAATCACAGAACGTACTCTGGGCCTAGCTGGACCCCGGGTTCACATAGTCTCCGCAGATCGTCTGCAGCACGCGTTGCCACGAGTCGATTATACGAACCCAAGCGTCAGTCGTTGTCTACTAGCGAACCACTTGTTTTATTCAATCGTACATTTACGTTTACAACGAGTATTTGTGTTAACCAGCGACGTTTTTCTTCGAGTGAGGCCCCCTTCCCGGTAGCAAGTGGATCTCAGCGTATGCATTAGGGCAATATTGTCTTCGTGTAGAGAAAGAACCTATCACCGACTGAGTTAGCCGATGAGTGGTGATAAGTGAAGAAGTCCGCTAATTCCGCAAACGAGGTGAGCCGATGTACGTGGTAGGACCGAAGCCAACAATAGAACTGACGCACGTGGATAATATCCTGTAATTCATCAACCACAGAAATCATCCACCACCGCAGCTGTCGTGAAGGAAGCATCTGGTTCTTGGACCGAATCGAATACCAAGTGGTGTTCAACGACGAGTGTGAGAGTAGTGTCTTGAGACGATCAGTGCGCTAGTGAACATAGTACCTACTAGCAGTCGCAGCTGTCCAACGTATGATAAACTCATCATGTGTCCTATGCGTCTTAGATTGATAAATCGTGTTTTTTTTTCTAGTACTTTTTTCTCTATTTTAGTCACTTCTGATATCTACACTTTATGTAACTGACAAACAAACATACAAAGTAGATACGTTTCACTCCTCCAACCCCTCCCAGATTTTGTTATTGTACATATCTCAGATTTAAATGATTTAAATAGAGCATTGCACCACGATCTTATAATATAATTAGCTAGACCATACGACTCACTTACAAAAGACAAGGTTTTCTTTGGTTTCCCTTGTCATCGTTGCGTTGATGCCAAATGGTGCGTAATATAGTAAGAAAGCCACAGACGCACTGCACACAGGGTCATATTAGATTTGAATAGTATAACCTGATAAAACTTTTTTTCCTTGATTTTTTTATTTCAAATAATATGATGTACATGTATGCACATATCTCAAATGAAGAGACAACATGGTTTTATTACCTGGTACGGCAATATGGAGGCGCCTAACCACGATCTTCAGAAGAGGAGCCGTGTTAGCGTGCTCAGTACGCTATCTAACCATAGATCACTCTAGCGCCCTCAGAACAGGCGTGTTGCCGTGTTAACCACGTTTTCTCAATCACAGATCGCCTAGTAGGCTCCTTCGACCAAGCTAAGCACAGAACGTACTCAGAGCCTACCTGGACCGAGGGTTTAAAAACCATGCATTTCTGAGACTCGACCTCTTTCTACTGTCTCCATTCCTTCACCGACCTCATCGAGTTTACATCGTCTCCGTAGATCGTCTGCAGCACGAGTTGCCACGAGTCGATTCTACGAACCCAATCGTCAGCCGTTGTCTATCAGCAAACCACGTGTTTGATTTAATCCTACAATAACATTTACGTTTTCTACAACGCTTTGCATTTTCTACAATGGATATAATTATCGAACAATGAATTTGTCTCAACTATTGTATTGCAAACGGAATTTTGTGTGCCCAATGGAAGAAATTGAATGGACTGTATCAGAAACACGTGCTAATGAGTGGAACAGTGCATTCAACATTGGCGGAAATGTGGTAAAAGATTTACCTAATGGTCCGCCATTAACATAGGTAAAGTGAAGGAAGTAGTAATTCAAAATTGTCATTCAAGTTTGAAAAAGATAGGTAATGAACTTTCGCTGTCTCACATCAATTTGTATCATTTTAAACAATTGTTTGGGCATGCAACAAGTTACCGCCCGACTAGTTCCAATAGACCTGAATTTTATCCATAACCTTAATCGCGTGAAGGCCACTGAGGGCAAGCTAGAACGAGTGAATTCCGTTACCACATTAATAAAACGCATTATAGCTGGTGATGAGACATGGGTTCTTAATGGCTCCTTTCAACTGAACCGGAACCGAAAAACCACGTAAACAGTGATAGACAAGGTAATGTCAACTGTTTCCTGCATCACGGTGTTGTGCACTCGAAATTCTCGCCAGAATGTTGGACGATAAATCAAGAATATAACCTGAACGTTGAGCGGCGACTAAGAGAGCATAATTTCACAACGCTATTATGTTAAATGAATTTCTGAATCTCATCAATCTTAACCTGCTGTATGTGTAGAAATAATTATGAACTTTATGCAACGAACAATATTCAACTCTCCGTGGAAAGTTAAACATCCTTCCCTGAAGGAGCTGGTTTTCGATCCACCCTCCATACTCATCGTCAACCAGGTGCACACAGCAGTGGTACAGCTCGGTCAGATGTCATGAATAGGAGCAATAGACTGCAGGTTCAGTCTCATTCGACCTCTTCAGTATTGTCTACCCATTAACAACATCATAGTAGACCGTCACCTACTCACCTCAATCCGTTGGAGCGCTACAAAACATTCATACATTATTGCGTCTTTCAACGGACCGACACAGAAACTAACGACCATCGCCACCGGGAAAGAATGAAAATATTTTGACTAAGGAATATCACATACAACAATGTAGTTACGTTTTGTATTGTCTTCTGTAAGCCATTGGCTTGCTAGCGGCCTCGCTTTGTTTGTTACTTTATGTTACCTGGCTTATACGATTTTTTTTGGTTATAATATCTTACTTCTATCTCATTTTTTATTTGACAAATTTACTATAGGTTATTACCGTCTTGTAGTTTGGCTTTTATATTTGGGTGGATATTTGCTCACGTTTCCTTCTTTCAAAAATAATTTATTGCTTGATAAATATAACTCTATGAGTTCTATAATTTTTCGTTGACATATTCTGGAGAAGAACCAAGAAGACCAACACTATTGATTCCTACTTTGGAAAATGAAATTCTATGGAGGGTTTGGTATCTAGCATGGTGTGTGAAGATCGTTTCAGTCCAAGTACATTTTGTACATCTTCCGACTTGAGATTATTATTCGCAAAATTAGGATTTTAATTGCCAACTTCTCAAAATACCTTCAGAGTGAGCATTTACAGGAATGCAGATAACGTTCAAGAGGTTTTCATTTGAGGATTCACTAATTTAAAACGAAAAGGTCAAAGCTTTCATTGAGTTTTGACGATTGGACCTCCCAACAAAATCACAGATACATAAATCTCAACTTGCACCATGATGATAAATATTTCAATTTAGGGTTGATGACGATTTAGGGCTCCTGCACTGCCGAACCCTGCATTGAATTAGTGTCAGAAAGGGTGAATATTTTCGGCTTAGTGATGGAAATTGCTACTATTGGTATCACTTGCTCGTCCGTGATAGTCGAAGTTGGAAAACTTCTGCCTTTATTCAACAATTGTGCTATGCTCATGGTATCCAGTTGGCTGTGGTGGACGTGCTATACAAGAAGAGAAAAGCAGCAACATATGAAAGTGAAGAGTGGAAAGACGATGAAGACTAACAGATAGAGAATAAAGAGATAAACGATGGATTGGGATTGGCAGTTACAGTCGCATCAACATCAGTGGACTCTGTTGAATTAATCTCAAGAAACAGCGCACTGATCATTAAAATACGCAAAGTTGCAAACTTTTTGAAAAAACACCGACCAAAGATGATTTATTTCTGCAACAATATGTTGAAGAAGGGAAAGGTAAGGAACTTAGTCTGATTCTTGATTGCCGCAAGATATGGAACAGTTTGCTCAATATGCTGAAACGTTTCTACGACCTAAAAGGTAGCATCGATGATTCATTGATAGTCTTCGTTTCCGAAATAAAATTTTCAGGCGATGAATGGTCAATAATCAGTGAATTGATCGTCAGTCTTCAACCGTTACAACTTGCTGTAAAAGCTCTTTGCAGAAGAGAATCCACATTGATAACTACCGACACAACCCTGAAATTTGTCTTATATATAAACATACTGGGTGATTCACCAGTGGCGCGGTGCTCTGTAGCTCGTACACTCTGGAAAATTCCATTTTTGTTCGAACGGTATTGCATTTAGAAAGTGAAAATCTACTTCAGCAATTCATTTTGAAGTTAACAAGGTGTCCCAATTTTCTATAGAAAAACCTTGGGAGGTGTTTTCACATTGGAAGACCTTTTTTTGTTGATGATTGAAGAGCATCCTAAACTCTGCTACAATGTCTTTGAGTGAAAAGGTTTTTATTGTGAGTAGTTTCGTCACAATATTTTTTCCGTAAAAATTCATGGAATGGGCTCTCACGTAATCGCATGCTCCTTCGGCCAGAGATGATTAATACTTTATGCCTTTCGTTTTCTTACAGCCCAAGGATAGATTCATTGATGAATTGAAATATAATATCCTTATTTGATACAGGAGTAACTCAAGATAATTATTGAATATTGTAATTCGAAAAATATCATAGCTTGATTTTTTTAAATTAAACATCCTGTATTTTATTATTCATGTCAACGCATAAAATATTTTGCCATATTTTTGGAGAAGTAACCTTATCTTTATCTTCGACCATTTTCGAAGACTCAAACCTCCTGAGGAAAGACCGTTGAACTCTTGACAACATGTGCGGATTAATTGACTGAAAAGCGTTGACTCTTCTTTGTCTCACATTCAACTGTGTAGTACAAGGAATCTGGTAAACGATGCCCTCAATAAAACGCCACAAGAAAGAATCTAGACTTGTAAGGTTAGAATACCTAGCTGGCCATCTAACAGGACCACCATGTTCCATCGTCGAAATGAAAAAAGTAAACTGAAATAGTAAAATCAGAGATTGCGAAAGAAGAGTTCATTAGTACATATCATCATTATACTTGATCAGAGAAATGGAGATATTTTAAGGTTTAAGGTAGTCATGTATGATATACGTAATGGATTGGTTTTTGGATAGATGATCTAAAGGTGTTGAACTATTTCAATAAGTGTTCGAAATGTTGCCCGTTTCTTTGTAGACAGAACTCAATCCTTCTGAGGAAGGACTGTTGAACTCTACGCAACATTTGCGGATTAACTGACTGAAAGGGGTCGACTATTATCTGTCCCATATCCAACTGTATTGTAAAAGGAATCTGGCAAACGATGCCCTTAATATAATCTCACAAGAAAAAATCGAGTCTTGTAAGATCCGGAGACCTAGCTTGCCATCTAAGAAAACCAACACGTCCTATCCAATTGATTGGAAATACATTATTCAATTGCTCCCTAACCTGATGTGAGTAATGTGCCGGTGCTCCATCTTGTTGAAACCACAAATCTTGTCCTATATGCTCTGGTACATCGGCAAATAACATGGGTAGATGATTTTGCAGACAATCTAACTACATTTCACTATTGTAGTGCCCGTCGAAAAAGTGCGGCACAAATAGATATTCATCTACTTATAGTGGCCCATATATTCAAGGATCAACGATGCTGGTGATCTATTTGTCTCATGAGGTGTGGATTTTCCGTGGCGTAATAATTAAAGTTGTGGCTGTTAACAAGTCCATTCTTGTGGAAAGTTGCCTCTTCCGAGAAAAGATTTATGCTAAACATATTTGGATTATCCGCTACTTTGTCACTTGCCTAATTGCAAAAATTGATTCGACTTTCATAGTCTTGATAGTTTAGTTCCTGGTGCAGCTGTACATGATATGCATGAAATTTATTCAGTTTCAAGATTCTCTGGACAGAAGTTTGATTTATTTCTGTTAACTGAGAAATTTGTCTTTGGCTTTTATATGGGTCCTCTGTCACTGTCAACAAAACTGATACCTCGTTGTCTTCAGCAAGAGCAGTTTTTGGTTTTTCGTGTTTATTGTAAGCGATATTACCCGTTTCGATAAATCTAATTAGAAGTTTTTCAAAGCATCGTGCATCAGGATGCCTCTTATCAGGAAACCTTTGTGCATAAACTCTACTTGCCAACAAAGAATTTCTATTAAACTCACCCAGAATAGAAATCATATCAGCCATTTCTTCTTTGGAGAACTTCATGGCAGTCAATTGTGAAAATTGGGTTCAAACCTCACTTTAACAATGTTTAATAACGAAACACTGATAAATTCAGCATGTAAATGCAGAATATGATATGACCTGACAGAAGGCATAAATGAAAAAAAATGTCAACACATACCTGGATTTTGGTTTAAACCATCTTTTTTGATTGATTTTGATACGGTTTGTAGAATTTTCATCAAACTTTTTACAATAAATAATTAGAAAATGATCGAATATAAAAATGGGGTTACTTCTGCAAAAATATAACACAATATTGTAAGCGTGGACAAGAATAATAGAATACAGGGTGTTCCAAGTAAGCGAAAAGAAAAAAGTATTCATCCTTTGGTAGAAGGAGTATGCGATGATGTGAGAGCCTATTTCCATGCATTTTTACGGAAAAAAAATATTGTGACGAAACTACCCACGAAAAAACTTATTACTTAAAGACCTTATAGCAGAGTTTAGGACGCTCTTGAATCTTCAACAAAAAAGTGGTTTTACAATCTAAAAACCCTCCCAAGTTTCTTTTATAGGAAATTGGGACACCCTGTTCACTTCAGAATAAATTGCTGAAGTAGATTTCCACTTTCAAAATACATTACTATTCGAACAAAAATTAAATCTTCATGAGTGTACTAGATTCGGAGCACCGCGCCACTGGTGAATCACCCACTATGATAGAAAAAAATAATATATATATATATATATATATATATATATATATATATATATATATATATATATATATATATATATATATATATATATATATATATACATACCGTGACTCCCATTCGACTCCGTTATTTTTCCCTCTCCAAATTAATCTAAGTATTCTATGTTTCTATATCCTTCCATTTTCCGATGATTCTGTCAATTTAATTGATTCATTTCCACTCCAATATTACCTTAAGGCAGTAGTTGATGATTTTGTCCTTCAATGAATGGAGGAAATGTCCTTTCATTAACTGATTCCAATAAATGGAAAGTGGATTGTTAATTTACGCGTTAATAATTCGGGGTAATTTTATCTTTTAAGTCCACGTTGTTTCTCTCTTTTTCGATTTCTGCTAAATATCACAACTAGGGATTGCAATCCAGCGGCGTTTTCAATCCAGCTGGATTCTTGCTGGATTGGCCTGAATCCAGCAGGATTCAGAAATGTGGAACGAAAAAAAAGACGACATTTTTAAGACATCTTCTATCAAGTTGTACAGCATGTCCCATTTTGGGGGTGCCACCAGGAGCATCTCTGTTATTATTTAGGATAGAGAGATGGGGTTCTCACGACCCTTGGCTACTTTTTCGAGACAAATTCATAGAGCTAATCAGAATTATTCTAACTTCAGTGGTTTTTGAGTTATTCGCGAATCTTGGAAATTTCCGGATTTCTTTTTTTCCCGATACCTCGGTTCTTATAGAGGATAATTGAAATCTGTTTTACGTTTCTGAAACGGTTTTCTGAGTAGATTCAGTGACGTACTCGAAGTTTTTTCTTTTCATTAATTATGACAGATATGACATAAAGTTGAATTTTTTAAATACGAACATAGTTTTTTTGGCATATTCCGATTGCCGTTTTTTTCCTTTTCAAAATATATAACATGATGACAAAATTTCCACCCAATTTGAAGAAAATAACGGAATAATGATTTGCCCTAATGGCTGGGCGAAGGAACACACGTGAGCGGACGAACCATAGGACATTTGTAGTTATTCGATGAAAACGATCAAAACAATGCAAAATCTTCTTGACCGAAATAATGGAGCTAGGCTGCTCCTAAGATTCCATCGTTATTTATGACATCCGCAATTTCCGCTTTTATTTTATTTTTGAGATTGTCGTTTAGTTTCTAGAGTTCTCTGAGAAATACCTACATGAGAATAATAATAGGCACCTAATAATTTACTCAAATTTACTTCTCATAATGATTTACATATATTGCTCGAGCTGATTTCCATCATGTTGTAAACATAAACCTAGTCAATGTAGCGAGGATCTCCTCAGATCTTAGAATGCTTCATTTGTTGCATTCTTCAATTCATCGTAATTGGCGTATTGCCTCCTATATATCTTATTTTTTAAATAACCCCAAAGAAAAAAATCTAAAACGGATAGGTCAGGAGACCTAGGTGGCCATTGAATTGGGCCATTGATACCGATCCATTTATTTTCAAAATTCAAATCCAAGTAGTTCCTCACCACGACCGAATTATGGCAAGGAGCACCGTCTTGTTGGAAGTAATATGTGTTGAATTGGGCAACAAATTATCCTACTATATATTTGATGGCAACTTGAATGCACAGAGATATCTCAAAATTTTAAATATTTGTCTGCCCCAACTGCAAGATGACATTCCTCTTGCTCAATTCAACACATATTACTTCCAACAAGACGGTGCTCCTTGCCATAATTCGGCCGTGGTGAGGAACTACTTGGATTTAAATTTTGAAAATAAATGGATCGGTACCAATGGCCCAATTCAATGGCCACCTAGGTCTCCTGACTTATCCGTTTTAGATTTTTTTCTTTGGGGTTATTTGAAAAATAAGATATATAGGAGGCAAAACGCCAATTACGATCAATTGAAGAATGCAACAAATGAAGCATTCGAAGTTCTGAGGAGATCCTCGCTACATTTGACAAGGGCCATAGAAGATATAATCCGAAGATGCACTTTATGTTTACAACATGATGGAAATCAGTTCGAGCAATATATGTAAATCATTATGGGAAGTAAATTTGAGTAAATTATTAGGATGTCAAAAATAACGATGGAATCTTAGGAGCAGCCTAGCTCCATTATTTCGGTCAAGAATATTTTGCATTGTTTTGATCGTTTTCACCGAATAACTACAAATGTTCTATGGTTCGTCCGCTCACGTGTGTTCCTTCGCCCAGCCATTAGGGGTAGATCATTATTCCGTTATTTTCTTCAAATTGGGTGGAAATTTTGTCATCATGTTATATATTTTTGAAGAGGAAAAAAACGGCAATCGGAATATGCCAAAAAACTATGTTCGTTTTAAAAAACGCAACTTTATGTCATATCTGTCATAATTAATGAAAAAAAACTTCGAGTACGTCACTGGAATCTACTCAAAAACCGTTTTAGAAACGTAAAACAGATTTCAATTATCTTCTATAAGAACCGAGATATCGAGAAAAAAGAAATCCGAAATTTTCAAGATTCGCGAATAACTCAAAACCACTGAATTAGAATAATTCTGATTAGCTCTATGAATTTGTCTCGAAAAAGTAGCCAAGGGTCGTGAAAACCCCATCTCTCTATCTTAAATAATAACAGAGATGCTCCTGGTGGCACCCCCAAAATGGGGCATACTGTACTTCTTACGATAATCTATGAAATCTTCAACTCATTTTGTGATACTTTATATCAATTTGCTTTGGTTTCTTATTAATAACATATAACCTCATTTAAGATAATGTTTCTAAGTAAGTAATTCCTTATCACATTTATGTTTAATGAAAGGACGGCTAATTAGTAGTCTTACAAATTATTTTAAAATTAATTACAAAAAGGGCGTAAAATAAAACTATTTTAATCTGAAATCTATTTTTGTATCAGAAGAAGTTCCGAAATAATCTTCTCCGCACTTGATAATATATGTTATGAAAATCGAAAGCTGATAATTAGGCAGTTCAAAATCTGACAAGTGAATAAGTATTTTTTTATTGAATCCTCTGGAAACATATTTTATCTATAGTCTTATCTTCCAATCTTCTTCGCACAGAACAGCCGGCTACTGTGAATCCTCTTTCGGCCTCTTAACTGGTCGGTGTAGTGATCCTTAAATACTCATAAGCAATAGATGAATGTTTATCTCACACTCCTTCGGTCTCATAAACGCTCAATTCTCTTTTCAAAAGCTTTCCATAATCTAATTGATCATTTGGCTTTTGTTTATCAAAGTTCTATTTTTCTCTTTCAAGTTCTTCTTCTCGCGCCGGCTCTACAATATTCTGTTTATTTACTCATTTCAACAAAGTTTTCATCTCCTGCCACATCTCATTCTTTTTTGACAAAGGAAGATAGCCAGATTTTTTTACTGCTTCTTCATACTTTTCGGTATTTTTCAAGTACCCTAACGTGCTAGTACCTTCAAAGAGGTGACATTCGGCGTTTCTGTTGCGTATTGCTTCAGCTAGCTCGGCGCTTAGGTTAGTGACCTGGTTATATAGCTTGTCTAAGACGAATTTCAGGGTTGTGTAGGTAGTTATCAATGTGGATTCTCTTCTGCAAAGAACTTCTACAGCCAGTTTCAACGGTTGCAGACTGATAATCAACTCATTGATTATTAACCATTCATCACGCGAAAATTTCGGGGTCGACGACTATCAATGATTCATCGATGCAACCTTTCAGGTCGTAGGAACGTTGCAGAATACTGAGCAAACTGTTCCATTTCGTCCGGAAATCAAGAATCAGACGTAGTTCTTTACCTTCCTCTTCATCAACATATTTTCGCAAAAATAAATCATTCTTGGTGTGTGATTTTTCAAAGAGTTTTACATTTTTGCGTATTTTCATCAGCAGTGGGTTTTTTTCTTGTATATCACGTCTACCACAGCCAACTGGATACCATGAGCATAGCATAATTGTTGAATAAAGGCAAAAGTTTTCGAACTTTTACTATTACGGACGCGCCATCGGTAGTGATACTATTCGTAGCGATTTCCATCACTAAGCCGAAAATATTCAGCCTTTCTGACACTAATTCAATGCAGTGTTCGGGAGTACAGAAGCCGTGAATTCTTATCAAACCTAAATTGAAAGACTCATCATCATGGTGCAAGTTGAGATTTCTGTGATTTTTTTGGGAGGTCCACTCGTTGAAACTCAATGAAGATATTTGTCCTGTTTGTTTCAAATTAGTGAATTCCTCAATGAAATCCTCTGCATACCTGTAAATGATCGATCTGTTGTTATTTCGAGCTGTTGGCAATTGAAATCCTGAATATTCTGTAAATAATAGTTTCAAGTCGGATCATGTACACCATGTACTTCGATTAAGCCATCTTTACACGTCATCCTAGTTACCATACCCTCCATAGAATTTCCTTTTTCAAAGTAGTTATCAATAGTTCTCTTGGTCTTCTTGCTCGGACGACTTCCTGATAATCTTCATTCTTTGAAGTTGTTGCTATAGCAGTAGTGGGAGCTTGTGAATCTGCATAATGCAAATCTTTGTTGGATGAACTAGCTTTGTTGCCACTGATACTTATGACACTGATACAACGTACTTTTTGTGTGTACTTTGAACCGTGTAGTGCTAATGAGCAATGTTCTTAAACATAGCGAACACTCGGCAATTCGACTATTCACCTTTATGACAAAGTCCCATAAATATTTTTCACCGTGGCAAGAATTCTTCGTCGAACATTTTAAACTGGTCGAAGAACAGCGTTAAATCTGTAATGAAGAAAACTCGGTGGAGTAAGTATAACATGCATTTGAATATTATTTTAATAGAACATAATTCCTAAAGATAAATAAATACAAGTATAACATAACAAAAACCTAAAGATCGATGTGTTGACGAACGTCACCAAACGTTCCTTCCTTCTTCGAGTAAGCAAGATACATGAATCAAATCAAGATTAATCCTAAATAATTAAAAATATACATTTTACTTACCATTCAGTCTCGTAAACGACAACCTACACGCACTCCATCTGTACTTTTCAGACGAGAACACTTTCTATCGCGAGAGCAGTTAATCAACTGTCTTTGATTTATAATATAAACGAACATAAGCGATACAGGTGGAAAGGGGAGTGGCGGCGGCGTTGTCGTTCATTCGCACATGCGGCACGTGCTATGGTGACAGATTAGCAACGTTACTGCGCTTGCGCCGTTTTGAATATGGCAATTCAAAACTAAACAATAGAAATCGATATGTTTGCAGATCCGCATCGCTAGATCCAGCATGGTCAAAAAGACGCCGGATTGCTATATGCTGGATCCAGTAATTGCAATCCCTAATCCCAACATAATTTCCTCCTTCTCTTGTTGATTTTTTTCTTTCCGCTTGTTCTCTCCAATGAGCCAGCTTCTGCTCAATTATTTGTGAGTTAAAATATTGTAAATTGTTTCTTAGAAATATTGTAATTAGACAGAACAGGTGCATTGAGAGTTTGATAATTCTTTTTACTTATTGCATTGGTAGTCTTAGGTTGGACATCAAAGACAATGCCTACCCATACGTCTGTAGGTAGCAACAACCCGTTTAACAGTCTGAATTACCCCAAGAGTACAACCACGACTTGGAGGATTCGAAGATTGAGAAGTCGCCTTTCTTTACTTCCCTGTTAGATGAGTTTTTTTGTTATTTGGTCTACGCCAATTGAAGAAAACATCTTGTAAATATATATTTGTTAATATATAGTGGTAATTTAAATTAATTAATTTAAATTAATTTTGGCTGAGGTTTCAGAGAAAGGTGCTCAGAATCATTTCTGGGTAATCATCACTCTACCCAGCAGCTATGGCATTCATATATTGTTACATATTTGAAAAATAAGGAGTTATTTCTATTGATTTCTATCAAAAGTGAAGCCAATGAAGTAATTTCCGGAAGTTTAGTTTGTTACAGTTCAATTTTCACAGTCACAGTAATTTTAATTTGAGCAAATATATAGCCTATGTTGCAAAAGTAATTTTTCAGTTTTCTGAAGTCTCAACCATCTATTCAGGTATAATTCATTAAAATTCAATCCTTGTAATTTGGTATACACATCCAGAAATCTTTTTTCAATAATTTCATTCACATATAACTGAACATTCCAAAGTACTTCAATGCACAACATAGTCATTCTGGTCCATAACTCTTTCAAAATTGATTTTCTCATTCACTGCACCTAAAAAAATAAAATCAAGTGACTAACTAAGCAATAGTAAAACCTTTTGTGATAATTTTTACCTTTCTTTCACTTGATTATATTCGAAATTTAAAGTCTATCAGGCAGTATTTAGGAATGCCTGTTGAATCAGCATGAAAAATATTCAGGACAATGAAGTAAGGTTATTTGAGTTCTTATTTTCTTTGTTCTCCTTCTTGTTTCCTTTTACAACGTGTTTGGGAACTATGACCATCTGCACAAGCTTCTTGTTAGGGATGGTTGGGCTCGTTAGTGACGAATCTTGGGCATTTCCAATACCCAACCCTGTAGTTACTTTTTATTCCACTTATTAATTTTTGGTGATTGATCCAGTTAGTTTCAGGGGGTTATTTTTCCTTTTACTTTGTACTTTGTACTTAATTTTTATAAATGTTGGAGGAATTAAGGATGACTGTCCCCTTTGATGTACTTAACTAATTAAGGAAGAAGAATATGGACACAAAATTACATCACACACATCAACCAAGGTGGAGTAAGTTTGTTTAGTAGATACCAGTTCATCTTTTCCATGGTTGTTACATTTCAATACCTGATGATGCAAGAAAATCAACTATTAGTTTTAAAATCTTTAGATCTTCATGAAATATAGCATCATAAATAGTAATAGGGATGTTACTCTCAATTTATTTATTAAATCTGAACATAATCTATCACATCTTTCTCTATTATTGTCTCAATCGAAAAAATATATATTGTATATATTGTAGTTATGGTCCTTCTTGGTATTGAAGAGTTACAAAACCAAGGTTTTTATTTTATTTTTGCCTTATCAACCATGTTGAAGTATGTTCTGCCTTTAGTCTGTTCTATCATAGAATATTCTTCAATCCATCCATTCCATATTGATTTTTTAAAGTTGAATAAAATTCACTTATATCTCCTTAATGTTCTGCACTATCTGACTGTTAAGTCCCATTTTTGCTATTTTATCTGCTTGCTCATTGCCATATATATTTGTATGCCCTGGAATCCAGATTAGTTGGATTTCAGAACATGTATTTGTCAAATCTATGATTTTTTTTCTAATTTCTAAAGTTAAGTTATCATTTTTAGAGTGTATTTTCCAATTTGTGATTTTTTCAAGTGCCTTCTAAGAGTCTGAAATAATTAGAAGTTTTTGATAGATATTTTCTTGACATATTTGGAGTGCTTTAGAAATTGCAAATAGCTCAGCTGTACATATAGTGAAGAAGTTAGGGAGTCCAAGAGATAAAGAGAGTCCTAATGAATTGTAAACACCTATGCCTGTTTTCTTTTCCTTTTTTTGACGCATCAGTATAGACCTTTACATATTCAGGGAATTTCGTGAGAACTTTTTCCAGGAATAAGGTTGAATTGTCGCGGTAGTTCTTTTTGAGATTCAAGTTTTTATATTGAATATTAATGAGATGCTATTTTAATGGGTACTCATAGCACGGAAGAGAGTCATCAGAAAAAATTTTATAAGAGTTTAATATTCTTAGCGCTTCCACTACTGCCGGGGGGTTTTCTCTTGGCCTCCTATTTTGCCAAAGTTCAAGCATTTTATTTTCTCCAGAGTCGGGTTATGTTTTGTTCTGATGAGTTTACCTACAAATTTTGATGCTAGCCATAGTCTTCTATATTTCAATGGAAGTTCGTTACTTTCTGCAAGAATAATATTTGTAGGGGTGGATTTCATGAAGCCTAATGCAATTCGAATTGCTGTATATTGAATTTCGTCAAGTTTGTATCAAAGATTTTTGATATATTTCCTATAATAAAATTTCCGTAGTCTAAAAGACAACGCACTGTAGCTATTCGATAGATATTCAATAAAGTTGTTGGGTGAGCTCCCTACCATATTCTGCATAGTGCTTTCATGATATTTATTCCCTTGAAAGTTTTCTGTTGAATGTTGCCAATGTGCATTTTAATTTATTATCGATTACTACTCCCAAATATTTAAAATGTTCTTCGCACGGTATCAGATTGTTTGTAATATATATAGGCGGAAGATATACTTGGTTTTTCCTTTTTTGAAAATACATAACTTCAGATTTATTGGGGGAAAACTCTAGGCCTTTGTCATAAACCCATTGTTTCAATTCTACTATCGCAGCTATCAATATGTTTGTTGTTAGTTCCAAAGATGTTCCTGTGGCTACTATAACTATATCATCTGCAAATTTGATTATTTTAATACCTCTCATTAAGTTATTTGAGCCCTTTGTGGTGACAATTCGTTTACTGAAATATTTCAGGGTTCTTTTCACTCTACCCAGCAGCCAGGGCATTATCCTATTATAAAAATTCATATATTGTTATATATTTGAAAATTAAGAAATTATTTCTATTGGTTTATTTTAAAAGTGAAGCCAATTAATCTTCATATTTGGGTAAATTTTGACCAATTTTGAGATATAAATTTAATTTTCTCAGAAAATAAGCGTTCAGGAAGTTTCATATTCTATGACTTTTGTTTATTCGCTTCAATTCACCTATTATATAATAATAAGACTGTTTATTTAGCTGAAGCTAGGATCAAATGAGATAAAAAACACAAGGTTCAACTTTAATCTACACTTTATTTGAAAAAATTCGACGACGTTTCGCTGACACAGCAGCTTTATCAAGAATGACAAACACAATGAAGAGTATGGTATTATAAACAAATCGTAGAACAAGTTGGATGAATAACAGGAAAATCCACACCGAGCCATTGTACAGTTAGTATGAAAGGTAATTTAAAACTAATTAAACAAGTTAAGTAGGGGTGAATAATTCACATCTACCTGCTCATTCAAAAGCTTGTCCGAATGTTTGTATCTATTTATTTCTAATGCTTCTAGGAGATCTAATTTCAAACTTTTTTATTTTACATGTAATATGTCAAAGTTTTTATTGAATGAATGGTTTTCTTTCATTAAGTGGTTTGAATATTTTGAATGAGATTTATTTTTATCGAAGCTACGTTTATGTTCAGATGTTCTTATGCCAAAACTCCTATAGGTTCTACCGATATAAATTTTATCACAAGAACCGCAATTGAGTTTATAGATTCTGATTTACTTGATTTTTCAACACGAGATTCATTATTTTTATTTTACCTAAGTTATTAGAAGTTTTGAAAGTTATATTTACATTTTGTTTGACGAGAAAGGATTTAATATTTGTACTTGCAGAACCGCAGAATGTTAAACTGTTGAATATTTTATAGTCTTTATGAATAGGATATACTTCATTTATTGCTTCCTGATACAGTTTTTACGAATGATTAGATTTATCATATCCGAATTATATAAATCATTAATGGCTATCTGTTTGATGATGTTTAACTCTTTATTATAATCTTCTACTGATAAAGGTAAATTGAGTAACCGATGTACCATGCTGTTTAAAGCTGCAACTTTGTGTTGAATTGGATGTAATGAGTAGTTATGTATAATTGTATCAGTATGTGTTGGTTTACAAAGACCAAAACACATGATTATTATTTCGTTTAGTGATTTTCAAGTCCAACAAATTAATGGAATCGTTCTGTTCAATTTCTATCGTGAATTTAATGTTCAACTGGATGGAATTAATGAAATTAAGAAAAAAGTCTAATTGGCGATTAGTTCAATGAAACATACTGTGATGTCGTCAACATATCTATAACAATAAAGAAATTCGGAAATAAGTGGATGTGTATAAATTTTCTGTTCGATATTATTCATAAAAATCTCTGCTAAAAGTGGACTCAAAAGTTTCCCATGATCAAACCATTTTCACTACTGTAATAGATGTTGTTGAAAGAAAAAATAATTTTGGTCAATTCATAATTAAATCAGAAATATTGAATCTGTCGGTTTTTCGTAAACCAACACATACTGATACAATTATACATAACTACTCATTACATCCAATTCAACACAAAGTTGCAGCTTTAAACAGCATGGTACATCGGTTACTCAATTAACCTTTATCAGTAGAAGATTATAATAAAGAGTTAAACATCATGGAACAGATAGCCATTAATAATTCATATAATCTGGATATGATAGATCTAAACATTCGTAAAAAATTGTATCAGAAAGCAATAAATGAAATATATTCTATTCATTAAGACTATAAAATATTCAACAGTTTAACATTCTGCGGTTCTGCAAGTACAAATATTAAATCTTTTTCGTCAAACAAAATCTTAATATAACTTTCAAAACTTCTAATAACTTAGGTAAAATAAAAATAATAAATCTCGTGTTGAAAAATCAAGTAAATCAGAATCTATAAACTCAATTGCGGTTCTTGTGATAAAATTTATATCGGTAGGACCTATAGGAGTTTTGGCATAAGAACATCTGAACATAAACGTAGCTTCGATAAAAATAAATCTGATTCAAATTATTCAAACCACTTAATGAAAGAAAACCATTTATTCAATAAAAACTTTGACATATTACATATAAAATCAAAAGTTTAAAATTAGATCTCCTAGAAGCATTAGAAATAAATAGATACAAACATTCGGACAAGCTTTTGAATGAGCAGGTAGATGTGAATTATTCACCTAAACTTAACTTGTTTAATTAGTTTTAATTACCTTTCATACTAACTGTACAATGCCGCGGTGTGGATTTTCCTGTTATTCATCCAACTATTGTAATACCATACTCTTCATTCTGTTTGTCATTCTTGATAAAGCTGCTGTGTCAGCGACAAGTCGTCGAATTTTTTCAAATAAAGTGTAGATTAAAGTTAAACCTTGTGTTTTTATCTTATTTATATCATGGATCTACATCAAGTAACGGCCTCCACAATTCAAATGTTGAAGCTAGAAACAATAACATAAAATACATTGACGTTAAAATACAAATGAAGATATTGTATAAATAATTTCTCATCTAATCCTAAACATACAATTTTCTCAGGCGTGATTTGAAAACACTTAGACTCGCGGAGGTCCTCACATCAGAAGGCAAACGATTGAAACGCTGCAGACCGCTGAATAAGGTGGACTTTTGTGTTGCAGACAAATCAAATCTCTTAATGTGGTATTCATCGTTTGATCGGAGACCATAACCAATCATATTTGACCTTTTCACCAGAAACTGTTTCAGATATGAAGGCGTTCGATCATTCGTAATCTTGTAAATGAGAATAAGGTTTGACTGCTCAACCAACTGCGTCACACCCAGAAAACCTAACCTCCTCAACATATCCCTGATAGGAATGAACCTACTACATTCAAGAAGTATTCTCATAGCTCTGTTTTGTACTAACCGTAGCTTCCAAATGTTCTCTCCCGTCGAAGACACCACCAATGAGATGAAGTTATTTAAATGTGGAGCAATAATAGTGTTATAAACCACTCGTCTACACCATGGACACAACTTTCTTGAAATCCTGCTTATGTAACCTACTTTTTTCCAATTTTCTTACATAAAAAATCCAGATGTTCAGAGAAGTTCAACTGCTGGTCAAATACGATTCCCAGATACTTCATCTCTTGGACGAAATCAATAAGCTGATTATTCATAATAATTTTGTAGTTCCCAGATCGAAACTCCACGCACTTAGATTTTGATCCGAAAAGCATACACTTGGTCTTAGCAGCATTCAATTTCAATTTGTTCATCTTCAACCAGTCTTGCAGTATATCAAGTGTTTGTTCATTGTAGTAACCAATCTGTCAAAGTTTCTATCAGTTTTTGACACCAGCTCATCATCTGCAACCAAACTGAGAAAACAATCATCCAGGTACAAATTCAAATCGTTCACTTACAAAATGAACAGCAGCGGCCCCAACACACTTCCTTGTGGTATACCACAACTAACCTCTGCACACTGTGATAACGCTCCCATGACCCTTGTCTTTTGACGCCTATTTGCTAGATATCTCTTTGACCTCTTCAGTACAGCCCCTTTGATGCCCAGCCTCTCACATTTTACCAGCAATCTTTCACGGTCAACGGTCTCAAACGCTGTCTTCAAGTCAACAAAAACGCCAAGAATAATATTTCCCTTATCGATATCTCTCTTCCATTCAGTGCAAACAAGTTGGCATGCAGTCCCACACGAGTGATTCTTTCTGAATCCAGACTGGAACGGAAATAAAATATCATTTTTCTCAATGAACTTTATGAGATGTTCATAAACAATTATTTCCAAAATCCTTTCCAATACCGCAGGTAGGTTGATCGGCCTGAAATCCTCTGGACCCTTCGGATCATTCACTTTAGGTACAGGTACTATTATACTGCATTTCAAATCAGTTGGAAATTAAGCAGTTCTTAAACAGGTGTTGACAAAATTGAGTAAAGGATAACCAATCACTGGAAACAATAACTTAAGCAGAGCAACTGATAACAATTCATCACCTGATACTTTGTTCTTCATCTGTGTTATAATATTTGATAGTTTATTAAGAGTTATATTCTCAAATACCTCGATACAATCATCACCTTCCATATGAACATCAGCAAAAGATCCTAATAGAGCCGGAATGCTGCATGCCAACTCATCTGTACTATCAATACAGAAACGGTTTATATTTTCAGCTACATCAAACTCATCATCTCCCAACATGGAAAAACTAAATCCTCTCTAGAGGTGCTCACAACCTCCTTTAGTACCTTCCACATTTTCTTGCTATCCTCATCGCACTTATTAATTTCATCTTCATAATACTTTTACTCTTTTGTACGCAGTAAACACAATACCTCATTCCGTTTTTTATATTCATGAAAATCCGCGGGATTATCAGTGAACTTGAAGATCTTATGCTGAATGTCTCTCTCTTTCTGAAGTAATCTCACTTCCTGATAAATCCATTTCTTTTTACATTGAGTTTTTCTGATTTTTATAGGAGCCCACTTATCCATTGAATCCTTAACGTTTTGCAATATATTATCAAACAAAATATTTGCAATTACTGAATCATAGTCCCAATCCTTCGAAATAAGGTCCAATTTCACTTCCTCCAGTATATGTGCCGACATATCTATTTTGCTTTTATATAAATATTTCGGTTGACTACCCACAATATCACGACCAGATATTTTTGGAAAGTCGTACTCCACCTCTCTGATTTTTTCATTTGTTATTATCAAATCTATCAAAGTTCTCGAATATTCTGTACATCTAGTTGACTTCTTTTTATTTGCTTCATACCAGCGGACTGAATAATATGTATAAGTCTACGAGAATGAAGATTGCTCGTAAGAAGGTCGAAGAATGATTATTTTCTTTCGACCCACAGTTTGAAATTTTGCATACAGATAATAAATATTGGAAGGTAGATCTCTGGGAAACTTTAGAAATAAATAAATACAAACACTCAGGTAGACTTATCAATGAACAAGTCGATTTAAGCCCTTCACCTCTATTGAATCTTTTCGGGGAGCAATCTATTCCTTAATTTTATTGGATATACCTGTCATAAATAACCACTTAAGAAGAAGCAACCAATAAGCTTTTAATTACTCAAGAACATTTATAGTTATATTCTCATTTACATTTTCTGCATAATCATTCGTCTGAAGAAGCTACGGTGTAGTGAAACGCGTTACGAATCGCAATTATTAAGTAAAATTCCTTAAAACACAGTACTTGTTTTTATTATTACTTAGAAGAAAACTCCAGTTTGAAATTATTTCCCCCACCTTGGATACACACCATATTGAAATATACAAATTTAGAAGGTAAGCGTATTTTCGCTGATGATTGGAATGACATTTAGGATATTGATCCGTTCGCATACATTAGGCTACTGTTAATTTCTGTTGTATTTTGTTCAAATAATGAAAGTACCGAAAGCTTATGAGATAGTGAGAAAGACAGACCAATTTCTGGGGCAGTCATACCACTAAAACTTTCAAATTACGGTCAAGTTTGATTAGGTTTGCCAATAGAGAAACTCGATCCGACCGGCGACTGCTGGATCAATTTATTTTACTCCGAGAAATGTGGAATCAGTGGATTGACTTCCTGCCAAAATTTTATGACCCTTTTGAAAACGTTACAGTAGATGAGCAGCTTGTAGCATTCAGAGGAAGATGTCCATTCCAACAGTACACGCCATCGAAACCTGCTAAATATGGCATCAAATTTTGGGTTCTATGTGATTCTGCCACAAATTACGTTTGGCATATCCAACCCTACAAGGGCTAAGAAATAGAAGGTTGCGCTTGAAAAAAACCAGGCATGCGTGTGATCCTTGATTTGACTAACGGCCTGAGAGGGTATAATCTTACGGTGGGTAATTTTTTTACATCACATCAACTGAAACAAAAGTTTTAGAAAAACAGATCAGTGTTATAGGGACTATACGTAGGAATAAACCGGAAGTGCCTCCAGAAATAGTAACAACAAAGGGAAGACCTTTGTATTCATCATGTTCTGCTTCTACCAAAGATACTACACTTGTTTCTTACAAACCCAAAAAAAACCTAAGTTGATGAATCTTTTCAGCACTTTGCATCACAACTGGAAAATGAGTAATCGCTAAGACAAAAAGCCTTGATAATATTAGACTACAACAAATGTAAGGGTGGCATGGATACACTGGATAAAACTGCCTCCGGTTACAGTTTCAAAACAAAAACAACACGTTGACATTAAGTAGTATTCAGTAACATGGTAGACATATCAGTCTACAATGCTTTCATATTTTGCACGGCTGCCAATAGCAGCTGGAAAAACGGCGACACTAGTTTGAAAATTTAGGAATGCAATTGGTTACAGCGTATATTGTAACGTGCTAAAAGCACGTCTCAACAATTCGAGTTAAAACACCAAACTCCAGTCAACCCTCTATATGTGCTAACAATCTAATGCGTATAATCCGCATATGATAAGTACATGTGCTGCGAGCATTCTTCAGTTTAGGAGTTTCTTTCTTTGCAGACCTTCAAGAAAATTAGTTGAACTTGAGAATCCTCCTAAATTGCAGTAAATTAAATTATATTAAAATTCATGTCTTGTATCTCATATACTGTGTAGTGACCTATATCAAAATATAGTGTAAGTTGAAAGTTCGTTTAGCAAAATGCCGCACTTATCCTTGAAAATCTGATTTATAATTTTTGCTCACAGAATTTTTTATTAACTGCTTGAATGCTTTATAGTAGCTATTAAAAATTCAAACTCTGATCTACAGAATTTGACTTTTTCTCACAAAAGATTTCATAAGCGTATTCCTTTAATTTTTACAATTTGTAATGATTTTCCATTAAAAACTCGATCAAAATAATTCTTTTGAGTAGAAAACGACAAAAGAAACTCTAACTCGAATATTCAATCATTATTTCCGTCTTAATCAAGTACTTTTCGTGAAATATCATGTGAATCATGATATTCGTTCAAATTACAAAATGGTTGCCAAACATCTGTGATTTTTTGTAAATAGTGTTTATAGATGCTTCCTCGCTTTTTATGTAGCTTCTCTTCTGTTTTGTTTTGTTTTGTTTTTCCTTTAACGTGCTCTATTTCCGCCTTTCGGCTAATGACACGCCGGGGAATTCTGTCACCTCACTAACCCGGGAACTGTGCCGAAACCCACTCGTGTCGAGGGAAGGGATCTTTAATGTCCAATACTTCAATGTTAGACAGGACCGACGGCTTTACATCTCCCCCGAAAGATGGATACTCAAGCGATTCCCAGAATCCGAAAAATCGCACCGACTTTGTGGGGATTGCACCCAGGTAACTCTGCGCAGGAGACGAGCATCTTATTCCATACGCCACCGAGCCGGCAGCTTCTCTTTTAATTGTAACTGGTTTCTTTTGTAGATGCTTCCTTTGTTACTTGGAATTCCCTGGTGTAGCTGGCTGTTACGTTAGAGCATAGAATATCTTGGTGATACATGTCTAATTTGTGAATTTCAGTCCTAGGTGGAGACCCATAGATAGAAAGACCTAGGTGGTGACCTGTAGCTTGACATTCCTAGGTGGAGAGTCCTGAATAGACATTCCTAGGTGAGAAGCCCTAGATGAAAATTCCTAGGTAGAGACTCGTACGTGGAGCTTAACAGCTGAAATAGAGGTTCTCCCCAAAGGCAGCAGTAAGACCAAGAACCACCAAGATAAGTCTTATTGCCTGTGTTAACATATAAAGAAGTATTTGGGACACTATGTCTCATAATCACAATTTATGTAATTAATTAAATATCTAAGTGAAACTTTCTTGACTTCTCTTCCAAGATTTTGATGACGAATGTTGAATAAGAGTCTCATTGCTCATTTTTGTCTGGGCTCAATCAGAGTATTGAAGTTAATTTTGTTATAATATAAAAACAGGGAGTCATTACGGAGGGCTCCTTTTCTCAATAGAAATTGCAAAAAAGCTCTGTCAATCTAGTGACAATGTACAAATTTCATCAACTTCCACCCAACAAGAACAAAACAACACTTTTACAGCTAAGAAGGCTCCCAAAAGAAGTCGCTGCCAACTATGTGCTAAAACTGACGATAAAACACTTTTAATCGATGTAGATTGTGAGAAATTCGTATGTAAAAACATAAAAATACAGTTGTTCTATGTACTCAGTGTATAAGATATAATTTCATTCACATCTTTTGTTAATTAATGCTCAGTTCTCAGAATACCTAACATAGCATATTGTTTTCATTTTATATATATGAAATTATAATTTAACGTAAGAATAAACCGGAAGAGCCTTCAGAAATAGTAGCAACGAAGGAAAGACCGTTATATTCATCATGTTTTGCTTTTACCAAAGATACGACACTTGTTTCTTACATACCCTAAAAAAATAAGTCGGTGAATATTTTCAGCACTTTGTATCACAACTCAGAAGTGAGTAATCGAGCAGACAAAAAGCCGGTGATAATATTAGACTACAACAAATGTGAGGGAGGCATGGATACACTGGATAAAACTGCCTCCGGTTACAGTTGCAAAACAAAAACAAAAACAAAACGTTGACCTCAAGTAGTATTTAGTAACATGGTAGACATATCAGCCTACAATACTTTCATATTTTTCACGGCGGCCAATAGCAGCTGGAAGAAAGGTTGCCTAGCAGAACAGCTACACAATTTTGAAAATTTAGGAATGCAATTGGTTACAGCGTATATTGTAACGTGCTAAAAGCATGTCTCAACAATTTGAGTTAAGACACCTGATTCCAGTCAACCCTCTATATGTGTTAACAATCTGATGCGCATAAACCGCATATGATAATAATTACATGTGCTACGAGCATTCTTCAGTTTAGGCGTTCTTTTCGTTGCAGACCTTCAAGCAAATTAGTTGAACTTGAGAATCCTCCTAAATTGCAGTAAATTAAATTATATATAAATTCATATCTTGTATCTCATATACTGTGTAGTGACCTTTATCAAAATATAGGGTAAGTTGAAGGTTCATTTAGCAAAATGCCGCACTTATCCTTGAAAATCAGATTCATAATTTTTCCTCACAGCATTATTTTATTAACTACTCGAATACCTTATAGTAGCTGTCAAAAATTCTAATTCTAATCTACAGAATTTGTCTTTTTCTCACAAATGATTTCATAATCGTATTCCTTCAATTTCTACAATTTTTCTTATAATGATAGATTTTCCATTAACAAACTCTATCAAAATAATTCTTCTGAGTAGAAAACGACAAAAGAAATTCAAACTCGAATATTCAATCATTATTTCCTTCTTAATCAAGTAATTTTCGTGAAATATCATGTGAATCATGATATTCTTTCAAATTTTCAAAATGGTTGCCAAACATCTGTGATTTTTTGTAAATAGTTTTTATAGAAGCTTCCTCGCTTTTTATGTAACTTCTCTTCTGTTTTGTGTTGTTTTTCCTTTAACGTGCTCTATTTTCGCATTTCGGCCAATGACACGCCGGGGAATTCTGTCACCTCACTAACCCGGGAATTTTGCCGAACACCTCTCTTGTCGATGGAAGGGATCTTTAATGTCCAGCACATCTCTGTTAGACAGGACCGACAGCTTTACATCTCCTCTGAAAGATGGATACTCAAGCGATTCCCAGAATCCGAAAAATCGTACCGACTTTGTGGTGATTGAACCCAGGTAACTCTGCGCAGGAGACGAGCATAATATCCCATACGCCACCGAGTCGGCAGCTTCTCTTTTAATTGTTAATAGTTTCTTTTGTAGATGCTTCCTTTGTTACTTTGAATTCCCTGGTGTAGCTGGCTGTGACGTAAGAGAATAGAATATCTTGGTGATACATGTCTAATTTGTGAATTTCAGTCCTAGGTGGATACCCGTACTTACGAAGTCCTAGGTGGAGACCCATAGATAGAAAGACCTAGGTGGAGAACCCTTAATAGACGTTCCTAGGTGAGAAGCTCTAGACAGACATTCCTACGTGAGAAGCCCTAGATGGCAATTAATTCCTAGGTAAAGACTCGTACGTGGAGCTCAACAGCTAAAATAGAGGTTTTCCCCAGAGGCAGCAGTAATACCAAGAACCACCAAGATAAGTCTTATTACCTGTATTAACATATAAAGAAGTACTTGTGACACTATGTATCATTATCATAGTTTATGTAATTGATTAAATATATAAGTAAAACTTTCTTGACATTTCTTCCAAGATTTCAATGACGAATGTTGAATCAAAGTCTCATTTCTCATTTTTCCCTGTGCTCAATCAGAGTATTAAAGTCAATTTTGTTACAATATAAAAACAGGGAATCATTGCGGAGGGCACCTTTTCCAATAGAAATTGCAAAAAAGCTCCGTCAATCTAGTGACAATGTACAAATTCCATCAACTTCCACCCAACAAGAAGAAAACAACACTTTTACAGCTGAGAAGGCTCCCAAAAGAAGTCGCTGCCAACTATGTGCTAAAACTGACAATAAACCTCCTTTGATCTGTGTAGATTGTAAGAAATTCGTATGTAAAAAATATTCTAATACAGTTGTTCTATGTACCCAGTGCAATAAGATATAATTTCATTCACATTTCTTCATAAATACTGCTCAGTCTCTTTTTATAAAAATACCTAACAACATAGTATATAGTTTTATATTAGTTATATAAAATTTTAATTTTTACAAAATGATAAAAATTCTGTAGAAATGAATATACTATATATATCAAATGAATATATTCATTCAACAGTTTAACATTCTGCGGTTCTGCAAGTACAAATATTAAATCCTTTCTCGTCAAACAAAATCTTAATATAACTTTCAAAACTTCTAATAACTTAGGTAAACATATTAAAAATAATAAATCTCGTGTTGAAAAATCAAGTAAATCAGGAATCTATAAACTCAATTGCGGGTCTTGTGATAAAATTTATATCGGTAGGACCTATAGGAGTTTTGGCATAAGAACATCTGAACATAAACGTAGCTTCGATAAAAATAAATCTGATTCAAATTATTCAAACCACCTAATAAAAAAAAACCATTCATTCAATAAAAACTTTGACATATTACATATAAAATCAAAAGTTCAAAATTAGATCTCCTAGAAGCATTAGAAATAAATAGATACAAACATTCAGACAAGCTCTTGAATGAGCAGGTAGATGTGAATTATTCACCCCTACTTAACTTGTTTAATCAGTTTTAATTACCTTTCATACTAACTGTACAATGGCTCAGTGTGGATTTTCCTGTTATTCATCCAACTTGTTCTACGATTTGTTTATAATACCATACACTTCATTCTGTTTTTCATTCTTGATAAAGCTGCTGTGTCAGCGAAACGTCGTCGAATTTTTTCAAATAAAGTGTAGATTAAAGTTAAACCTTGTGTTTTTTTACTACTAGGGTCAGATCTGACCCAAAGCACTGCATCGTTTGTAAAATTCAAGACCTTATGAAGGCTAAATAAACTTTTGAGGTTTAGTTCATGATGATACGATGCAAACTTTTTATGTAACAACATCCACAGATATGTTGCGTAGTTTTCATGTTAGACTGCTTTATGTTTTCGAATATACCCGTTATGAAACCAATTCAATTCTGGTGTTTAATGACTTTTTTAATCGCCTCGAAATGAAACAGCTGCAGAAGCTGCGTTAATTTGAAATAGCGACAATCAATTTTCGATATTGGGCTGCACTGACTCAGTAATTGAAAATATTACAAAGGTTCATGAGGGACTAAAATGTATTCTCATAAATCTATACTTAGTTTCAATATACATTCTGTCAAAAACGAACCGGGAATTGGTAAATGAAACACAAAATATTAGTAGACTCCTGCCGAAGTTAAACATTCATGCCAAAAAATAATCCAATCATCAAAACATTTTTCAAACGCCTTTTCCGGAATCGTTTTCAATTTTCGCAGCGAATTCTCTTTGAACGTATACCACGAAAGTCTTTCATGCATAGTTCCCGCAATTCGTGAAAGATCTAGTTGCCGTGATCAACAGATAACATTTATGATTTATATTGAGTATTCCTTCTGTCAAAAGTCTGAATAAGTTCACTCAAATGGCTTACAAATTAGAACTTCGAAGAAGTTGGGCGTTTTGTTCCAAAGCGTGAAATCATCAACATTTTTCGTGGTCAGAATATTTCTAAGACAATTATTTACTGGCTAATAAGTTAATGTGAGCAAGGAATACCAGGCTTGAATTTGCCAAAAAGTGGTCGACCGAAAGCTGTGAATGAAATCCGTCTAAACAGGCTTTTATAAAGAGCTAGAGACACAGTAGGAACATTCTTCTTCTTCTTCCAACTTTATTTTAGGCGAAACCGCCTGTTAATTCTTCGGTCGTTTGTCTGTTATGGACGTTCAAGTTGTCACTCCACCTTTTTCGTGTTCGTCCCACGCTTCTGCGCCCCAGTGGAGATCTATCACGGGCGATTTTTACTATTCTTCTGTCATCCATTCTGTTTATATGGTCATTCCACTCCTGTTTTCTGTTCAATACCCAGTTGTTAATGTTGTCCACCTTGCACATGTTTCTAATATTCTCACTCGTCTCTCTGTTGAGCAGTGTTTTCCCGGCTATCCTGCAAAGTACCTTCATTTCGGTTGTCTCCAGTAGTCGCCTGGTTTTCGTTGTTTCTGGTCTAGTTTCTGCAGTGTATGCCATAATGGGCCTTACAGTTGCTTTGTAGATTCGTGCCTTGGCTTCAATTTCGATATGCTTATTGCGCCATATTGTGTCATTCAGATAACCTGCTACTCTTGTTGGTTTTGTTGCTTCCTCCCTTACCTCCGCCTCGACATCTCCGTAGCCCGAAATCTCTATGCCGAGATTTTTAAATTTCATTTCCTGCTGGATAGATTTACCATCAACCTCAAGCTTGCATCTCAATGATGTTTTCGATTTAGTCATGCATTTTGTTTTAGAGGCAGAAATTATCATATTAAACGATTTGGCTGTACGGTTGAACTAGTGTAGGAGGCGCTGTAAATCGTCTTCATTTTCTGCAATCAACACAGCGTCATTGGCGTAACACAGGATAGTTATCTCTTTGTCCCCCATTTTGTAGCCCCTCATTCCTCTTACTTTTTTGATTATCTCGTCCATGATGATGTTGAACAGAAGGTGGCTTAACGAATCTCCTTAACGAATACCACTCTCACTGGTATCTGTGTGGTAAGCTCCCCGTCTCATCTTGCCTGGATTTTGTTCGCAGTATATATATTTTCGATAGTCTTTCTTATATTACGTGGGATTTGCCTGTTGTAGAGCAGATGTATAATGTCTGATAATTGGACCCGGTCGAAAGCTTTGAGCAAGTCAACAAAACACATAAATGCTGGCTTATTATATTCTATTGACTTTTCTGTTACTTGTCTTATGACAAATACGGCGTCGGTGCAAGATCTTCCAGATCTGAATCCTTGTTGTTCATCAGCGAAAGAGGTGAGGCTATTTATTTTGTTTGTTATACAATTCGTAGTAAATTTCAGCGTGGTGCTCAACAGATTTATTCCTCTATAATTCGAAGGTACTTTCTTGTCTCCTTTCCTAAACATAAGAATAGTAGTGCTTGTACGCCATTCATTTGGGATCCTGTGATGGTGAAGGATTTTTTGAATTAAAATTGTCAACTCTTGAGTAAGACGTTGTCCGCCATACTTGAGTAGTTCGTTGCTAATTCCGTCCTGTCCGGCACTTTTCCTATTCTTTAATTTTTGTAGGGCTAACTATACGTCATCCACATTCACCTCAGCATCTTCGCTCACTATTATTTACGGTGTACTTAGGTCTTCTTCTGTATCCTCTGTCGAATATAGATCAGTTAGGTACTCGATCCAGGTCTCGCTGGTTATATGCTTTGTTTCAACCAACTCATTTATTTCTTTCCGTTGTGATCGGATTAGTCTCCATATTTGTTTTTGTAGCCCGTAGAAGTCATTCTCCATGCTTTTGGAATAAGTTTCCCAGTACAGATTTTTAATTGAACGTACTAAGTTGTGGTCTCGTTTCGGAATTTTTGATATTCATTGTACGATTCTGGTGTTCTTAATGTTCGATATGTGAGGTAAGAATGTTTCTTTTCCCTGCACTTTTCTGCAACTTCCATACGGAACTACGGAGTTCTGTTTGTGTTCTTCTTACTGTTATCTGATATCCTAGTGCCCAGTGCTTCGTATGCAGCAGTGAGTATTTTGTTTTTTATCTCTTCCCAGCTGCGTTTGACACCATCTTCCTCTGTTCTCGGGTTTTCCTCGATTTTCCTATTTATCCTGTTCTTGTAGAGTTCTTCTATGGTTGGGTCCCGTAATGATTCAACGTTTATTTTACGTGTTTTTACAGTTGGTTTAGTATTCTTTCACAGCATGAATTTGATTCTAAGTTTCCCTAACAGTAGACTATGGTCGCTGCCCACATTAGCAGAGTTTAGTGTTCGGACCTCTAATATTTGTGATGGGTGAAAATTTTTATTTGTCACAATATAGTCAATTGTTGATTTCTGACCTCTATAGTCAGTAGGAACATAATTACGAAAATTATCCAGAAGATTTCGAACTTCTCATGAGACAATAAGGCGATAATTACTGAATGCAAAATGTAAATATCGTGAAAGGCGTAAGTTTTCAAAATACATCCAGAATCAATTGGAAAATATCCTCAGATGTTGCCGCGTCTTAAGAAGAATCAACTTTGCAAATGACAAAACCATAGTTTTGGATGATGAAAAATATTTTACATTATTCCATTCTGAAATCAACTGTAATGCATGTTTCTATACGAATAACCCAGAAGACTGTCTAAACGAAGTGAAATTCAAACAAAGAAAAATTTGAAGACAAGGTTTTGGTTTGGTGTGCTATTTCTGAAGCTGGGGTTTCAAGACTATATGTAGGGCATGTGAGAGGCGAAGCTGTTGATGCAACTTATATACTGAAAGATGTCTCCCAAAATTGTTAGATTTCATCAATACCTATCACGCTGATGACGAAATAATGTTCTGGCCAGACTTGGAGTCTTCCCATTATCCGCGAGTTACGAGAGGCTAGAGGCTAATAACAGCCTATTTGTACCTCGCGGAGATAACCCCCCAAACGTTCCACGAGCAAGACCAATCGAAGATTTTTGGGGTTTACTGACAAGGAAAGTCTATGATAATGGATGAGAAGCCCAAAACGAAGAAGGTTTGAGAGAGAGAGAATCTTTCAGAAGATACGAGAGATCGATGTGGATGTCGTCCAAAGACTGATGGGAGGTGTTCGAAGCAAATTGAGTGCCATTGAGCAGAACAGGTCCTTATTAATCCTCTAAATACGATTTTATAAAGTTTAGATATGATGTAAAATCCTAATGATAATTATTTATTTTATTTATTTAACAGAGGTAAGATATAGGACCATAAGGCTCCATGAATCTCAAAAACATAATTCATATGGTATGTGATTTCACAAAAGAGAAAAGAAAACAGGGTAAAATTAAAATTAACAATAATGCCTGAATTAACCAACGAGAAAATCGAGATGAACTGAAAAAGAATGAAATAAATGATGACATAGATAGAATACGTGATATCAAAAAGTGAAAATCAAAAGGAGGCACCAGTGTTACGCACGCACTTTTTCGAAAAGATTTTTAAATGAGTTCACTGATGAAGCACGCACCACAGCTTCTGGTAAAGAGATCCATTTATGGAAGACGATTTTGCATATAAAGAGCTCACGAGGGGTAGTTTTGAAGTCTTTCCGATACAGTTTCAGTGAATGACCGCGAAGATGGGTTCTGCTGATGCGAAAGAGATCGCCAAGGTCCGTTCCAAATAGGCCGTTTATTGCACGATAGGTAGTAATCAGATCTCCACGCTCGCGACGCTCAGAGAATGGCCTCAAACCAAAAAGTTCAAGCCTCTCCTCGTATAGAGGTCGAACAAAACTTGTCTTGTCATTTTCCTCTGGACAGACTCGAGGAAGTTTTCATCTCGAACCAGGGATGGGTGCTAAACAGGACCACCGTGCTCAATGATAGGTCGAACGTAAGACGTGTATAGTAACTTACACGTGCTGATGGAGCATCCGATGAAAGATTTGCGTAGGAGATAACATATTCGGTTCGCCTTCGATACAGCATGGCTGAAGTGAGCCGACCACAATAGGTCCTCAGAAATGATCACACCGAGGTCATTTTGTGATTGCGTGGACTGAATGCTCGAACCACCCATATAGTACCGCTATCGGGGGTTATTCTTGCCCAGATGTAACACCTTGCACTTGCTTATATTTAGGGAAAAAAGCCATTCGGGAGACCACTCACATATATTTTGTAGGTCTTTCTGAAATTGCAATGACGACGTTAAAGCATTGGCGTAAAGCTTGAGATCGTCAGCGTATGATTCGTGAGTAGAGAAAACGGTAGATGATAAGTCTGCCACATATGCCAGAAAGATAATAGACCTCATAACTGAGCCCTGAGGGACCCCGCTAGTAACAGGTTTGGTGGATGAAACGGAGGAGCCTACTCTTACTGAGAATTGACGATCGCTAGGAAAATCCGTTATCCATTCCAGCAGACCACCCCTCATCCCCAGATGATCTAGTTTATGCAGCAGACGCCGGAGAGGAACGCGATCGAAAGCTCTTGCGGAATTCAAATATAATATGTCTATATAATCGATGAGCTGGAAGAAGAATTGGATCGCATACATTGGGACGTTGTGGGCCTCAGTGAAGTGAGAAGAAAGGGCGAGAGTTTGATCAATTTGAGGTCCGGAAATCTACTTTATTGGAAGGGCGAAGATAATATATCTCTCGGTGGAGTCGGCTTCATTATTAATGAACGTTTGGTGAAGAATGTTGTGAAAATCGAAAACCTGAGTACTAGAGTATACTATGTCATTCTGAGGCTGAACGAAAGGTACAACATGAAGATAATACAAGTATACTCGCCTACCAGTGCTCACGCAGATGAGCTGGTTGAAGAGGTGTACGAAGATATTCGCCTCACTATAAAGAGGACTCCAGCCTATTACAATTTTGTGGTTGGAGATTTCAATGCTCAGCTCGGTATGAAAGAAAATGACACCGAAGCATCCTTAGGGTGTCATGGAATTGGGGAACGGAATGAAAGAGGAGCCATGCTCTTAGACTTTCTATTAGAAAACCGCTTATGTGCGATGAATTCGTTTTCCAAAAACCTCCGCAGAGAGGATGGACATGGTCGAGCCCAGATGGTAACACCAAGAATGAAATTGACTTCATTATAGCTGACAAAAGGAAGTTATTAAGAATGTTTCGGTCCTTAACAAATTTTCAACTGGAAGTGACCACAGAATGGTTAGGGCTAAATGTATGATCAATATAAACCGTGAAAGGAACAAACTCGTAATGACAGGAGGGGTTGAAAATAATAAATGGGCACAGGTATCTGATGAAGCGGCATTTAGTGAAACTTTGATTGAGAAGCTTTTGCGCAATAAAAACATGAATATCGATCAGCACAACGACAACAATACAACATCAATAAAACTATGGACAAACATTGTAGCACTTTGAACAGGAAACAGGAAAGAATCAGTGAGACAACGAAACGCATGATGAAGACCAAAAGAGAACTATTAAGCAAGGACACAGCAGACAAGAAAGAACTGAAAATACTTAACCGCGAGATATCTCGCCAACTTAGGAAGGACTCTCGATAAAAGCTTAGCAGTTCAAACTATAGAACAAAATAAAAGCATGAAGGTATTACGATAGACGACTTCATTGGGAAAACGTAACATTCACAAACTAATGGATCCATATGGTTCAATTATAACAAATAGAGCCGAAATAGTGAAGGTTGTCGAGGACTTTTACTCCAATTTGTATCGAAGCCTGAATAGCGAGAACAAAGAAGACAATCGCATACCTCATGTTATTAATCAGGGTTCGGAGGACCTCCAAGAAATAGCAGCTGATGAGGTCCGAAAGGCACTATCAGATATGAAAAACAACAAAGCTCCAGGGGAAGATGGATTAGTTGCGGAGGCTTTGAAGATAGGCGGTGAAAATCTGATTCGTGAAATAACGAAACTTTTCAATAAATATTTAGCTGAAGCAAAAGTACCAGAGTCTTGGCATAATGCTATAATAATAATTACGTACAAGAAAGGAGACCCCACAAATCTCTCGAACTACAGACCTATAAGCCTTCTATCGCACTTATACAAACTCTTCACCAAAATAATAACAAAGCGCCTCACAAACAAACTGGACACCTACCAACCTCGAGAGCAGGTCAGTTTTCGGGCAACATTTGGTGTTAATGATTATCTCCAAACTCTCAAGACTTTGATTGAAAAGAGCATAGAATACAACTTGCCTCTGGTTCTCATATTAGTGGATTACGAGAAAGCCTTCGATACCGTGATACAGGCGATTATGCTTAAAGCGTTGGCTGACTGTAGAATAGATCATAGATACACTGCCATCATTAAATATATATATGAGCATGCCACTTCACAAGTGTGACCTCACAATTATACAGAAAAATTCAGGATCGGACGTAGAGTAACACAGGGTGATACTATTTCCCCGAAGTTGTTCACGAACCTATTGCAATATATGTTCAAGCAATTGGAATGGGATCAGAGGGGAGTAAATGTGGATGGTGAGCGATTAAGTCATCTTCGTTTCGCCGACGACATCGTCATTATAGCAAACAGATTAGATGATGTAAATGAGATGCTCTTGCAGTTGTCTAAGGAATCCAGTAAAATGGGATTGAAGATAAATATGTCAAAAACTAAGATGATGACCAACTTAGTACCAAGCCAACCAGTTTCCATCGATGATGAAATTGTAGAACAAGTAACGTCATACAAATATCTGGGGCATGAGATAACTATAGGTAGGGACAACCAAACAACAGAAATAGGAAGGCGAATAAGGCTGACATGTGCTGCATTTGAAAAGCTGAGAGATCTGTTCAAATCAGAGTTACCAATTCGTTAGAAACGTAAAGTATACAATCAATGCGTTGTACCAGTTTTGACGTACGGTGCAGAAACCCTGACCCTAACAAAGAAATCAGCTAATGAAATATGTGTTGCTCAGCGTAAGATGGAGAGAGCTATGTTAGGCATAACACTACCGGACAGAATTCCCAACCATATCATACGCCAACGAACTAGAGTCCAGGATGCTCTCGAGAGAGTTGCTAATTTAAAGTAGAACTGGGCCGGTCATCTATCAAGAACTACGAACGGTAGATGGACAAAGCGTCTTTTGGAGTGGCGTCCCAGAGATAAAGCCCACAGAAGTAGAGGACGTCCACCAGCTCGTTGGAAAGACGATATCAAGCGAGTGTGTACAAACTGGATAAATCCGGCCCAAAATCGCGAGGAATGGAGATCGTTGAGGAAGACCTATGTTCAGCAGTGGACTTGGATGGTTGACAGATGATGATGATGATGATATAATCGTGAATAATACCGCAAGAGCTCAGATTTGGCCGGATATTTTTCTAAGCTCGTTTTCGAATACTTGCATGCTGGCAAGTCAACCAGAACTGAGCGACAAGATCACTCGAGCTACGCTCTCGTGATTTTGTCGAGCAGATCGAGTTCAGTTACCGAAATGTAAGTATAAGAAAACGAGTTTAGGAAAATATCCTGCCAAATCTGAGCTGGAGTGGTATTCGCTGAGAAAATTTCGCGAATGACAAAACGTACAAGATGAACTTTATTGACAAATGCACACAAAACTAATAGAGCTTGCCGTAGAGTGTGCGGTTAGTTAGATCAATTCATGTTCACTGACACCTGCCTTTGATAGGTTCGAAACAGCACTCGATCTATGAGAATGATTTGTGATCTTTTCATTTTTCGTATCCAGTCCAACTTTCTCTGCTGAAATTTTTGTCCATTTGGATATTTCATTTATTCCCAAAGGCGTATTTGCGTACCAACCCTTAGAGGTATTGTTTTTCCAAAATTGATTGAGAGCCAAAAATATTCTATCACTTGTAATGTGATCGGGTCTTTTCGACAATATCTTATGAAACAACCACACAGGACATAAATCTGGGTTTTCCTTATTTTTTACTAGCCATTTACTATCACAGCATTTTGGTAAGTATTCGAGAATACTGGGTTCTATTCAATACGACCAGTCACTCCTCCGTTATTAAATTTTCCTCTTTGAAAAGTGTACCTTGCAAGTTGCTGCTTCACCGCCACGCCATGCTAATTCATAAGCAAAAATATGGAAAATTTTTTTCGACAAACCAATCGGGCCATTTTCGTCTCAGTATAGAGCCATGCTATCAATTTCAGTTCTTGTCAATGCAACGGAATTTTCTTTTCGCTTTTCCACATCCCCTTGTAATATGTTCCTTTTAGAATTGCGAGCTTCACGAGCCTTCCTCAATGCTGAATCGGTAAAGGGGTTGAAACTATTCGAAATAAATTTTCAGCATCATTTTCGCAGTTGTGTTCCACATTGTAATCTTGTCCATTGACTTGTTTCATATTGAAACTCTAATCCATAAGAATTTCAATAGAATTCTGTATATCCAAATCAAACGTTCCTTCCTTGCTGAATATACTGAATTGTTTCCGAATCAAGCAGTGCATTTTTCTTGTATTTTTGGGAATAGAATTCTGTAAGGAAATATTTATATCTGTTTCACTGGTGCTTCCGAAACCAGACATTTTAATTTATATTGGCAGAAACTTTACAACAGGTACTAAAATGGCTGTCCTAGACAGTTTTAAAACCGTGCTATTTGAGTGTTGCGTTGCTATGGAAAAGCAAGGATTCTCTATGGGCCAATTTATCCACTAATGTCCTACCTTCCTCCCTATTTCTATGGAAGTTATCCGATATCAAACTTGAATTTCTGTGTTCTTAAATGCGCATTTTGACACATGAGTGGAATTGTCAATTCATTGAGGTTTTTTCAGATATTAATTTATCTATTCGATTTGTGACATACGTATGTCTTCTATCAATTCAAAACGGGTTCCTTGGAAAGGGTTTTGGAAAATAATGCTCAGGTACTATTCTTCATTTAAGGTCTGACCTTATTGCAAGAATTTAGAGCGCACAAAACCACGAAAATCAAAGAAAACATTACCTTGACTTTCGATCAAACCGATCGTGGTTTTTTCGGTTTCGGTTCAATTAGAAGGCGCCATTCGAAATCTTGTTGACTGGTTTGCAAGTCAATATGATAAGCCCATGTCTCATCACCAGATACAATGCGTTTCAGGAATGTTTCAGCTTGTTGTCAGCGAGCTCGACTAAATTCAATTTCTGAGGAAAATCCAGGGCATTTGGAACAACTCCAACATAAACAAAGAATGAAACTAAAATCAAGTTAACAATTAAAAGCACTCTATGATCAAATTTTTCCCCACCCTGTTATCTATTGTGGTGACGTCAATTGCGATCACAATCAATGGGGTTATACAGAAAACGACAGGAGTGGTATTTCATTAGTTGAATGGATGGAAACAAATGATTTTCAACTTGTATTCGATGCGAAGGCAAATGGCACTTTTCATTCTGTCAGATGGAATCGCGACTATAATCTTTATCTTTGTCTGGTTTCTAACGATTCTAAGTTGTTTCCTTTACCTGTTCGTAGTAAAGTACTTTCAGATTTTCCTCACAGTCAAGACAGGCCAGTTATTATTTCGTTAAGTTTTCAATTTTGCAGATTCATTAGAAAACCAAGATGGAATTGAAAAAAGCTCGTTGGAATGATTTCACTAAACAGGTAGATAGTGATTTGAAATGGGATCCCCCTTGAGTAGAAATTATTCCAGATTTATAGAAGTTGACAAAAATGCTGCTAAAAACCATAATCCCAAAGGCTTTCGAAAGCATTATATACCTGGGCGGTCAGGGGAATCAAATGTTTTTTATAAGGATTATCAGCAAGAGAGGAAGCCGATGCACTCCTTAGTTCTTTGAATGATAGCAGAAAGGATAAATGGAATGAGTTGATGAATAGTATGAATTTTCGTCATTCTAGTAGAAGTTCCTGGGATCTGTTGAGGAAATTAGGCAATGCTGATCCCATTTCAAAAACTCCGTTTAATATAAATCCGAATTCTGTAGCATTTAGGCTTGTTAATGTCTCTAAAAGTGTGAAGATTAGTATATACGACAGCTATAGAATGAAACGAATCTTACATAAAAAAGGAGTGATGCTATCACGGTAAAGGATTTATCGAATCCTGTCGACGAAGAAGAGCTCAAATCTTCAACAAAATCTACTTAAGTTCGTAAAGCTCCAGGATTTGATGGCATTATCCCTGAATTTTTGAAACATCTAGGAAATAACGCCTAAAAGTGGTTACTATCCCTTAACAATGACAAACTCAGCTCAGGTAGTATTCTCGTTGTATTTAGAAAGGCTAAAGTTATTGCCATTCTCAAACCTGGAAAAAATCCAGAACTTCCTCGTAGTTATCGACCTATCAGCTTACTTTCTGTTTCTTTCAAAATTTTAGAAAGACTCCTTCATCAGAGGTTAGGACCAATTACTTTGGCCACTTCTCAGGGAGGTTTTCAGATAAACTGGAATTGTTCTGATCAGGTTTTAGGTTTATCCACTTTCATTGAGATAGGATTTCAGGAAAACTTAAAATAGGCGCCGTACTTGTAGATCTCTCAGGGACATCTTCTCTTCAGTTTATGTATGTCTGATATCCCTGAAACTTCCCCTACAAAGTTCATTTATGCTGATGATATTGCTTTGGTTCTTAGACACTATGACTTCCGATTCAGAAATTCTGAACATTTTCTTCTAAAAATGGCATTTATGTCCAAATCCTTCGAAAACTGAGGTTTCTTGTTTTCATCTGAATAATCATGAGAAGGACGGGCAACTAAGAGTATTCTTCAATCAATAACTATTAGCTCATAATTTCACTCCAACATATCTTGGTGTGAACCTATATCGTTCTTTGAATTTCAAATTTCATATTGATAAATTATGTCATAAGTTAAAAACAAGAAACAATATACTACATTAACTAGATGGATTTAATTGAGGAGCCGGAGTCTACTCGCTAACTACTGCTTTAGCTTCAGTATATTCAGCAGCAGAATATTGCTGTCAGGTGTGGTTGAATAGTGATCATATCAATAAGATTGATTCTCAGTTGAACTGTTCTATGAGAGTTATAAGTGGATGTATCATTTCAACTACTACCCCATGGCTTCCACTTATTTGTAACATAGTTCCTTTCCAGATTCGCATGATACTTAGATTATTTTGGGATAAGTATCACTCAATTCTAGAAGTTTTTCCGATAATACACGATCTTCAAAATCCACCTAACCTGAGATTGAAATCTAGGAACCCTATTTGTCGTTTGACTTTTTGCGTACACGGAGGAAGGCTGTTGATCTTTGGAAAACTGAATGGCAGGAAGTTGATGTTCTCAATAAAGTTCTCATAGAGGATCCTTCCAAAAGGGTTTCAGGTGTCGATAAAAGTAGGAAAAATTGGTGTACATTGAATCGTCTCAGGACAGGAAATCGTAGTAATAGTATGTTATTCAAATGGAATACTGTAGAAAGTCTGGCATGTAAATGTGGCTCAGCTGGAGAAACAATAAGACATTTAGTCCCCGATTGTCCTATTCACCATTTTACGGGTGGTTTTCAAGAAATTCTCTCCGTTTCAGATAATTTCATTAACTGGGTGGACAACTTCAAGTCTATTTAGGGGATTAGTTTTCGAATCTTCAGGTTATTATTGGCTACACCCCCGAACGGTGTATTCGATGTTCACTGTTGAAAAACAGCGGAGCATTAGTTAAGTTTTTAGATGAGGCTAGGGCTGCTCCCCTTTCAGGGCTTTATTCCCATAGTGTATGTTGATAAGGCAAGAGCTACACTCCCGTAGGGCTTCATTCCTAAAAGATGTATGAGATGTTCCCTGTTGAGAAACAGAGGAGCAATTTCAAACCTAGTTGCTGTATTTCAAGTTTTCCATAAGTAGCTTTTTATTCGTTTCCGTCCTAATCCAATGAAACCCATTCCTGTCAAAACTTTTCGAATCCTCTCTCGTGATCCTACGACCTCTCCGGGAGTGGTCAGATGTTCGGATATACGAATTTATTTCAAGTCAATAATATTTCGAATTCGAATGGGTCATTATTGGACTTGTTATTCACATGAAACCGGGACACTGAGGCACGTCTGTCAGATCGGATTTTGTTACTTTGGATATGCATGGTGGTCATCATGCCTTTGAATTCAGCATCCGTTGCTCTATATCTACTGAACTCAAGTTTGAAGATATAGTTTTTGATAATGTAAATGGTGACTTTGATAAGTTGAACAATCAATTGAATAGTATTGATTGGAAATATTTGTTTTCTATGGATATCACCACAGCTTGGTTCTCAAAAATATAGAAGAAACTTATCGCAAGAAAAAAAATTGCACATAGAAACTTTAAGCAAGATCCGAATTCCTCGAATTATGAATTGTTTGCAAAGTTGCGTTTTGATGCAAACTCATGCTACGAGAGTGTTATTTTGAGTTTTGCAATAAAGCAGAAAATTCTATTTCTGAAGAACCGAAGGAATTCTGGAAATTCATTGATAAAATAAATAAACATTTTTCTTTGCCTTCTGTTATGTTTCTTAACAGTCGGTTATGTTTCTCAACAATGGTCACTTTCATATCTGTCTAGGGCTCCTCATCTAAGACTTTCTATCTAGGGCTCCTCATTTAAGACTTTCTATTTATGGGTCTCCACCTACGACTTTCTAGATACGGGTCTCCACCTAGGACCTATATTTTGATATAGGTCACTACACAGTTTATGAGATACAAGATATGACTTTTAATTTAATTCAATTATCTGCAATTTAGGAGGATTTTCCAATTCGCTTGAAGGTCTGCAAAGGAAGAAATGCCTAAAATGAAGAATGCTCGTTGCACACGTACTTATGATATGCGGATTATGCGCACAGATTTTTAACCAGTGGCGTGACACAGACAGAGGGTTGATTGGAATCAAGTGTTTTAACTCAAATTGTTGTGACGTGATTCTAGCATGTTACACTAGTGTAACAAAATTAACTTCAATACTCTGGTTAAGCCCAGAGAAAATATGCAATGAGACTCTAATTCAATATTCGTCACTGAAATCCTGGAAGAAAAGTCAAGAAAGTTTTGCTTAGATATTTAATCAATTACATAAATTATGATAATGATACATAGTGTCACAAATACTTCTTTATATGATAATACACGGAATAAGACTTATCTTGGTGGTTCTTGATTTTACTGCTGCCTTTTTCGGAAAACCACTACTTCAGCTGTTGAGCTCCACGTACGAGTCTCTATCTAGGAAACCCCACCTAGGACTTTCTAGCTACTGGTCTTCACCTAGGAATGTCTATCTAGGGGTCTCCACCTAGGACTTTCTAGCTACGGCTCATCACCTAGGAGTTTCTATTTATGGGTCTCTCCTAGGACTTTCTAGATACGGGTCTCCATCTAGGAGCTATATTTTGATATAGGTCACTACACAGTATATGACATACAAGATATGATTTTTAATATAATTCAGTTATCTGCAATTCAGGAGGATTTTCAAGTTCAACCAATTCGCAGATTGTTAGCCAGTGGCGTGACACAAATAGAGGGTTGACTGGAATCAGCACGATACAATACGCTATATACGTAACCTCTGGCATTCGACAAGGCATCTTGGACCTTTTTTTTATATTGATGAGGTTATTTCGGCAGTAAGATATTCAAAGTTATTATTGTTTGCTGACGATTTGAAAATCTATAAACCTGTAACTAGTGTTTCTGATTGCTAGGAGCTTCAGCATGATATTGATGAAGTCAACAGATGGTTTTCGGATAATCTACTGAGTTAATCTGTCAAAATGTATATGTATTTCTTCTTATAGAAACACGGATCCAATAGTTTTTCCTCATAGGATAGATGGAATTTGTATCGAACGTGTTGACCATTAGAAGGACCTCGGTATCATATTAGATCATCGTCTCGATTTCAAAATGCAATACTCAAACATTATAAGTAGGTCACACATCCGAATTCACAAATATTTTAGCTTTGAAACTTCTCCATCTTTCATTTCATAGGCCAATACTAGAATATGGTTCCATCATTTGATCTCCACTTTATGCAGTCGGCTCCATGAAGTTTGAGAGGGTTCAGAATAGATTTTTGTTATATCTTTCCTACAGAAAATGTACGCCTAGAACTAATTTTTCTGCTACCAACATTCGTTCAGAATGTATAATAAGTACTCTGGCTGAGAGACGTAACAGATCAGATTTGATTTTTTTGGATAAGCTCCTTAAAAATCTGATTGATTGTAGTAGCTTATTGGAATTAATTTGTTTTCATCTCCCTCTTAGGAGGACTAGAGGTGACAGTTTGTTCATTGTGCCTTTTAGTAAAACTAATTTCGGAAGTAATGCTCTCATTAATAGATTTCTTCATTATGGCAATACGTACCTAAGAACTGACTTGCTCTTTAGTTTTTCCTTGGGGGAATTCAATGATCATCTAGCTACGATGAACACTGAATAAAACTGTTATCATTAATTTATACTGGTTGTGTTATTCGTTCCCTTAAATAAATAAATATTCATTCTCATCGACGAACTTTTGACGGATTCGCTTTAATGTGGGTATGATTTTATCGACGACGAAAGAATTGACGATGAACATACGAAGAAATTATAAATTTTCCGTACTAAACAGATGAAAAAAAGAAGCATTATCAATGGTCTAGTTGACAAAGCAATAAAACTTTCTCATACAAATTATAGAGAAAAAAATTAGAAATATATTTAAATTATGTGAGATAAACATACATTACCTGAAACGTATTATAAACCACTTACGAAGAAGAGAATACATGAAATATACGATTATGGAGGGAAAACAAAGAACAATTTGAATTTGGGAGGCTTCTACTTGGTAAAATTCCATTATCAATAATAAAAAACAAGTACTGTGTTTTGAGGAATTTTACTTAATAATTGCGATTCGTAGCGCGTTTCACTACTCCGTAGCTTCTTCAGACAAATGAATGTACAGAAAATATAAATATAAATGTTCTTGAGTATTTAAAAGCTTATTGGGTTGCTTCTTCTCAAGTGGTTATTTATGACAGGTATATCCAATAAAATTAAGGAATAGATTGCTCCCCGAAGAGATTCAATAGGGGCGAAGGGCTTAAATCGACTTGTTCATTGATGAGTCTACTTGAGTGTTTGTATTTATTGATTTCTAAAGTTTCCCAAAGATCTACCTTCCAATATTTGTTATCTGTATGCAACATTTCAAACTGTGGGTCGAAGGAGTGATTATTATCTAAGAGATGATTCGCGTAATTTGAATCTGAATTGGTGTTCAACCAATGTAGAAATTATCACAGTCATTGCATTTCAATTTATAAACACCTGATTTATTGTTTTTACCTGGTTTGGTTTTATTATTTTTATATATCTGCCTAAATTATTATTAGTTTGAAAAGCTATGTTGAAATTATTGCTACTCAAGAATGATTTCAGTCTCTCACCTGTGATGCCAACGTAGGTTAAGGTGTTTAATTTTTGTTTCAATTTATCCATAGGGTAAACTTCATTCAATGCGATTCTACTTTGTTTTTTATTTAAAGTATTATTCATTAGTTTGGGATTGTAACCATTATTTTTGGCTATTTGTTTAATCAAATTTAATTCTTTGTTGAAATTTTCTGGTGATAACGGGATGTTAATCAATCTATGAATAAAACTATTGAATGCTGACATTTTATGTTGATATGGATGACACGACGAGTTATGTATTATAATATCCAACCTAGTTTCGACAGATAACTTGAACTTTTCGATTGTAACCCGATATGGGCCCTTTCATTAGATCAATTCATTCTCGAATGTTATATACAGTGCTGACAGCAATTTCTGTTTACATCATACTAAAGGCTGCTTTGTAATTAGTGAAATGTACACCAACTACAGGTAATACCTTTTCAGAGGTATTACCTCAACCATTTGTTTATTAATAGAATTAAGTATTCTGAGGAATGCAATGGCATCTGTCAGGAATATTTGTAAGGATTTTTGTTGAAACTTGCAAATCAACACATATTATCTGTATGTGACGGCTTATGGTAAATTGCGAAAACATGTTTTCCATTTTCATTCGAAATTGTTACGTCTAAGAAATTTATCGAATTATTACTTTCTATTTCGGTTGTGAATCCAATTTTTGGATGTAATGAATTAATATGATTTTCGAAAATTTTTAACTGTCTATCTGTTCCTGTGAAGCAAATAATGAACGTCTACATAGCGATACCAGTATGAACAATATTTACTGAGTGGATGATTATGAATTAATTTCTCTGAGTTATTCATGAATATTGCTGCTAACAAAGGACTACCGCAAAATTTCAGAAAGTGGTTAAAAACATAATTTCGACAGCAAAATCAGTGTTTACTATTATGAATTCATTAACTCCAAACCACAATCTCCCGAATTATATTCGTTGATAAAACTTCATAAACCTAATTACCCTATTAGACCTGTTGTTTCTTATGTAACGGCACCTTCTTTCAAACTTTCAAAATTCTTCAACGACTTGCTAATAAAACATTGCAATTTTAAATCTAAATTTTCAGTCAAAAATTCATACGAACTAATTGCCAATATCAAAGATACCATTATACCACCTAATTCCAAACCCATTTGTCTCGATGTTAAGAATCTATTTCCCAACAATCCTCCGAAAGATACGTACTACTTAGTTGAAGAATTATTAGAAAAGGATCATGTCAATACTATCATTAAATCAGATATTCTTTCATTATTACAAATTTGTTTAGATCAAAATTATTTCCATTTCAATAACAAATATTAGACTATTGAAGGCGGCTTGATTATGGGCAATCCGTCAAGTCCTTTTTAGCAGAAATATTCATGAATAATTTGGAGAAATCAATTCATAATCATCCACTCAGTAAATATTGTTGATACTGGTATCGCTATGTAGACGATATCATTATTTGCATCACAGTAACAGATAGACAGTTAAAAATTTTCGATAATCATATAAATTAAATGAGATAAAAACACAAGGTTTAACTTTGATCTACACTTTATTTGAAAAAAATTCGACGACGTTTCGAACAGCAGCTTTATCAATAAAAAATAGAATGAAGTATGATGTATTTGCTGTCAGCACGTATATAACATTCGAGAATGAATTGATCTAAAAAGGGCCCATATCGCAATTGTACAGTTCAAGTTATCTGTCGAAATAGGTTGATATTATAATACATAACTCGTCGTGTCATCCATATCAACATAAAATGTCATTCAATAGTTTTATTCATAGATTGATTAACATCCCGTTATCACCAGAAAATTTCAACAAAGAATTAAATTTGATTAAACAAATAGCCAAAAATAATGGTTACAATCCCAAACTAATGAATAATACTTTAAATAAAAAACAAAGTAGAATCGCATTGAATGAAGTTTACCCTATGGATAAATTGAAACAAAAATTAAACACCTTAACCTACGTTGGCATCACAGGTGAGAAACTGAAATCATTCTTGAGTAGCAATAATTTCAACATAGCTTTCCAAACTAATAATAATTTAGGCAAATATATGCAAAATAATAAAACCAAACTAGGTAAAAACAATAAATCAGGTGTTTATAGATTGAATTGCAATGACTGTGATAATTTCTACATTGGTAGAACTCATAGAAATTTTAATATTAGAATATCGGACCATAAACGCAGTTTTTCATATAAAAAATCAGATTCAAATTACGCGAATCATCTCTTAGAAAATTATCACTCTTTCGACCCACAGTTTGAAATTTTGCATACAGATAATAAATATTGGAAGGTAGATCTTTGGGAAACTTTAGAAATCAATAAATACAAACACTCAAGTAGACTCATCAATAAACAAGTCGAGTTAAGCCCTTCACCCCTAATGAATCTCTTCGGGGAGCAATCTATTCCTTAATTTTATTGGATATACCTGTCATAAGTAACCACTTAAGAAGAAGCAACTCAATAAGCTTTTAATTACTCAAGAACATTTATATCTATATGTTCTGTACATTCATTCGTCTGAAGAAGCTACGGTGTAGTGAAACGCGTTACGAATCGCAATTATTAATTAAAATTCCTTAAAACACAGTACTTGTTTTTCATTACAAAGAACAATGACGACTTTAGCTCGATTACAACCTCTAATTGTCCCAAAAAATTGATAGATGCTTAGAGAAGTGCAGCATAAGAGTAGATCACAAGCCAAATCATTACACAAAAAGTTTTTTCACTAATTTGAAACCTCAGGTTGAAACTAAGGATAAGACGAACTGTATAAATCGAATCAACTGCCAAGAGGTTGACTCCACATATATCGGAAATACTAAACAGTACTTGCATAGAAGAGTTTCCGAGCATCAATATTCAATGCGATAGAATAAAAATCAAACAGTTTTAACCAAACATTAGAAAATCTTTACAATTCTGACTATTTTTCTCACTATTACTTACGAAACAAAATATTCTTGAATTGATAGAAATTCAGAAAGAACCAAAGGTCGTGAACTCCAAGACGGATGTTGATGGATTTATGAATGAATATAGGATTTAATAAAATGATAAAATTGAATATTTAGAGCATCGATAATATTTCTATGTGTATTTGTGTTGACTTAATATGTTGATATCGATAAATTCAGGTGAACAGTTAGTTAAAATGATTGCATCGAAAGAGGAGTTAGTTTGTTTATAATTGTTTGAACGACACGTTGAAAGTAAATTCTTTGTCTTGTATGTCTATATATTTAACAATAATTTGATAGATTTTATAATTTTTAGATAATAATATTGTGGAGGAATATTTTGAAAACGGCTAACGCTGAATTGCGTGAACATAATCTGAAAATTATGAAATAAATATTCAACTGTAGTTCCTCTTAACCTAATACCCATATTACCCAGTAAGAACAAATTTTGTCCATAAAAATACAATAATAACCTTGTTTTATGGATGAAATTTGTTTTTACTGGATCCTATGGGTAATAGGGTTAAGAGGAACAACAGTTGAATATTTATTTCATAATCATAAGCTTCCTGCTTAGTTGCAATATTATAGCTCTTAGAGGCTGCGTGCATGGCGGGAAGATTTGGGAACTAGCTCTTGTCAGGAAGAATTATTCATTTATCTACGCATATTTGGACAATTATTCTTGTTTCAAGTTTACGTATGTAGATTCCTTGCGAAGTTTATCGTGGAAAATATTTTTCTCATCAAATATTTACCGACAGGAGGTTTCATCCTGTAAAAAAAGACCCAGAGCACAATTTCCAACGGAATTATTTCGCTTGTTTTGTACCGTTTATGTGGTTCACGGACCGATGAATCATGTTCCCCAAGTGTTGGATTATTTAACGTTCTCACATCTGTTTATTATTAATCGTATATTTCTCGAAGTCCAGTAGCCTGTTCATAGAGGGCGACTCTCGGAGGTATGTACGAGATACGTCCTTTCTGGAATCGTTAGGGTACCCCGATGTAGCTTGTTAAGATGCTGAGAAGCAATCTGCGACACCGATGAGCTCCTTATAAGGACGAAACTGCAGTCTGCCGCTTTGTTTCTCAGCATACTGCATAGTTGCTGTATTGTGACTCTTGGAGGCTGCGAGCATGGCTGGCAGAGTTAACTTGAGACGAGAAGAATTATTCAAAAATCCGTAGATCAATGAATAATCCTTCGTGACAAGAGCTAGTTCCCATATTTGCCCGCTATGCACGCAGCCCCCAAGATTCATATTAGTGCAACTAAGCAGGATGCCGAGTAACGAAGCGGAAGACTGCAGTTACGTCCTAATTAGGAGCTCATCAGTGTCGCATATCGCTTCTCACTATCCTAAAGATGTCAATGTCCTAACAACTATCCCAATGTAGCTTACATTGGGATACCTTAATGATTCTAGAAAGGACGTATCTCGTACTTACGTACGAGTCAGCCTCTATGGACCTAGATAGTGAACCCGCTACCTGATTTCGAGAAAGATACGAACGATAACGGACAGATGAGAGAATGTTAAGAATAGATTTGGGAACTAGCACTTGTCAGGAAGGATTTTTCATTAATCTACTAATTTTGGAATAATTCTTTTTGCCTTAATGCGGAATATATATATATATATATATATATATATATATATATATATATATATATATATATATATATATATATATATATATATATATATATATATATATATATATATATATATATATATATATATATATATAATAATAATAATAATATATATATATATATATATATATATATATATATATATATATATATATATATATATATATATATATATATATCCCAAGGCAAAAAAAATGAAAATATGATTCAGGGATTATTTGAGTTCATATGAAATTCGGGATTGAAAATGTAAGACCCTGAACATTCAAAGAGGGAAAGTCATAGATGGTGAAACACAACTTCCAAACGGTGACATTATACAGTGCATAAGAGATGGCGAAACATACAAATATCTGGGATACCAACAAGCCAGATTGTTAGACCAAAAACAATCAAAGGAGAAGATTCGTTCAGAATACAGTCAGCGTCTGAAGTCTGTGCTGAAATCGATGTTGAACTCGGGGAATCTAGTCAAGGCAATTAACACCTACGCCATTCCAGTGTTGCTTTACTCATTTGGAATAATCAGATGGACTAAGACGGAGCTAGATGATATTCAAAGGCAGACCCGAACGATGCTGACAAAGTACAACAATCATCATCCAAAATCGTCTGTGATACGAACAACTTTGAAGCGGAAAGAAGGAGGACGCGGATTAATAGATGTTGTCAATTTACACACCGAACAGATAAGAAATCTCAGAGAATTCTTCTCAGCAAAAGCTCTCACTTCTGACCTACATAGAGTGGTATCGTTGGCTGATAAGGGATATACACCTTTAAATCTTGCTACCAGAGATAACCTGCTGAATCTACCATTCCTATCAGATACTGAAAAACAAGAGCAATGGTCAAGAAAGGAATTGCATGGACGACATCACCATGAGATTAGTCAACCACACATCGACAAAGAAACCTCCAACAAATGGTTGATGAAAGGAGAATTATTCGCGGAAACAGAGGGATTCCTTATGGCCATCCAAGACCAAGTGATCGCTACAAACAACTACAAAAAATTTATTATGAAGGACGGAACATTACAAACAGATAGGTGCAGAAAATGCCATATAAGATCGAAGACTATACAGCATATTACGTCCGGATGCGAACAACTGGCCAATACAGACTATCTTCACAGGCATAATCAAGTGTGCAACATTATCCATCAGAAACTTGCACACAAGTACGGACTTCTGAATACATTCCAGCCATATTACAAGTATCAACCGGCGCCCGTATTGGAAAATGACTCTATCAGATTATACTACGATAGGCCTATTATCACTGACAGAATGGTGACGAATAATAGGCCGGACATAGTGGTGTATGATAAGAGAGCCAAGACAGCAATGCTGGTGGATGTCGCCATACCAAATAATAACAACGTGCTGAATAAGTTCCAGGAGAAAAGTCCAAATACACAGACCTTGCTATTGAGATCAAGCAAATGTGGCACCTCGACAAAATAGATATCGTTCCTGTCATCGTATCCTCGACTGGTTTAATACCCAAAACTTTGCATGATAGCATTAAGAAATTAGAATTGCATAAGAATACCTATATAGAAATGCAAAAGCTGTCATTCTTAATACATGTAGGATAGTTAGGAAATTTATGTCAAGTATATTGTAATCGAGCCTATTCCTTTGATTGCTAAATCTGGGAAAGGTAAATTATATCCAGCTACTAGCGGAGATAGTGCATATATATATATATATATATATATATATATATATATATATATATATATATATATATATATATATATATATATATATATATATATATATATATATATCCCAAGGCAAAAAAATGAAAATATGATTCAGGGATTATTTGAGAAAACGATAAATATAAACTTCATTTTGACACATTAATTCCTTGCAACAGAGCTGTAAATCACTATAGGCCAGATATCGCTATTACGGATAAACAGAATCTAATAACATGAATAATTGATATTGCTATACCCGACACACACAATATTAAAAATAAACACAATGGAAAAATTTCTAAATATATGATGCTTGACGACGAATTTAGAAAAATGTGGAAAATGACAAAAGTATTCATTCTACCTATTAATATTTTTACAACAGGTGCTTTCCAAGGAATCTTCTCGAAAACATTGAGATTTTACATCTGAAAAAAATTTATTTGAATATCCACAGAAGATAACAGTAATCAAATCTTGTAATATTCTTAGTAGGTTCGTTTCCGATGGAAATAATGAGGTAAACTCATAGATTTTCACTTTATTTTAAAGTGCTCAGCATCATATTTGATTTATTTGTATATATAAATGTAATATATTTGGATGATAATTCTATCATTCATATTCAAAACAGTACAAACCAGTATTCTATTTGATCGTTCATAAATTCACATAAAGAAAACTATGAATGAAGGAATAACATTCAGTGTTACTTGATTAAGGTCCGTACACTGAATTTTTCCGGAGAGAAAGCGTCTGACCCTACTCGTCGGTATATTGATATCAATCGCTGATGATGCTATAGATTGTATACAGGGATATCTACCGGTACCGTCCGTTAAAAACTTTTGAGTTCCAATAACAATATCAATCTGAAATTTTATACGCTGCCATAACTAGCGATTTCCAATTGGAGTGAAATATTTTCGAAGTGATACAATTTCCGGTTATACCGGAAGTGGGTCATCACTTTGTTATCTACTTTTTTATTATACATCTAGAACCGACATTTGAGCAAGACATAAAATACCCAAGTAGTTGGCACTGATCTGTCAGAACTTTTAACAGATTTAATTATTTTTGTTATAAACTCGATTTTTGAGGAATATTTAAAAAAATTGTAGATCGTAGATCTTTTGCACTACAGACAAAATTTTTGCTTGGGTGGATAGAAGAAGGATCAAGGAATTTTTTCATCGATCTACACATGTCAAATGTTTATTGCGTTGTCTTGTATAATTCTTTCAATTTGGCCTTTTTCAAACTGCAATAACTCAATTTTTTCGAGATGCACGTGCCAATTTTTATATCGCCATCAGATGAAGCGTCAAATATTAGATAGAATTGTATAAGTATGTACTATACCCATCTCTTATAGTTCCGAAATAATTTGGGAATATATTGAATGTTGATGATTTTGCAAGAACTAACAGAGAATGCTTTGAAATATTTGAATCAAGTAGCTGAACTGGCTACGCTCACCTGACAGGAGCCTAAAATTAATGTACTTGTCAGTTCGTTCATTCGAATTTGATATTTCAACGAGAATTGTCGTTATTTGAGATGAAAAATATCCAAAAAATACAACACATTTGGCATAAAACCACTGGTTATTCAAACGAAAATATATTTAATCTCTTTTTAATTCATTTTAGAAAATCTAAATGTAGTGAGAAGAAATTGCAGGCAATTCCTATTTCCAAATTTACCGTCTATGAGTAAAATGAAATTTCGAAGCATTAGAAGCAATTTTCTACAATTCGGATGAACAAAAATTGTAGGAACTAAACCAATCATCGCAGATAATTACATTAATACGAATAAATGATAGCAACCATCATAGGAGAAAACTAATTTACGATCTGAATAAATGTTCAACATGGGCCCCATTTCGCTCAATACACTTGTCAGCTCGTATACGAACATGATGAGTTGCCATCCTAGTTTCCTCAGGATCAATATCACGAAAAGCATTATGAATGCGCTCTAGTAACTCTTCTTTACTTCTTACAGGAATAAGATACACTTCACTCTTGATTTGGCTCCATAAATGAAAATCAAGAGGCGGAGGCCATAAATTTGGTCCTTGATTACCCCACCATCTATCCTCGAACATTTCTGTTAGCTGCTGATCTACAGCTCGTGTTTTATGTGCAGGTGCACCTTCCGTTTGCTAATAGCAATTCCTCAGAGTGTTAAGGGGTAATCCATCTAAAAAATTTACTACTGTTCCTCTCAAAATTCCCAGGTATCTTCCTCCATTAGGATTTTCCTCAGAAATGTGATAAGCCAACAAATCAATCATCAAAATTTCAAAAACGTTCACGCTGAATTCGTTTTGGAAATCAATAACCTCAATGAAATGTGGATTTTCTGTGGCCAAAAATGTCTATCTTCTTCTTTAAAAATAACACCGGGTGGTCACCCCTGCTCTAGAGGTTGAAATTTGAGATGTGAATGATGTTTCGGAAGATGACAGCTTTGATCTGAAATGAATCTGTTCCATTTTTTTGCACTGATACTTGAATAGCTCAGGGCAATAGATAGTCTCCTCTATTTTTCAGTGGCTCACTCTGTATCTTCTACAGTTTTCAATCAAAAATGAAAATTCTTTCTTGGGAATGCAGACAAAGATAATACCTTTCTTTCGAGTTATCTCTCGACCCATCTACCCTCTTCCAAATCTTCAAGGGTGGTCACCTCGGGTCCAGGGGTTGAAATTCGAGATGAGGATGGTACTTGATGATGACTGCCACTGATCAGCATGGATCTGTCCCATTTTACTTCAATGAAACTGGAATAGTCTCAGGGAAATAGTCTTCCCTATCTTTCTGTTGCTCATCCTGTATCTTTTACAGTTTTCTATTAAAAATTGAAATGTAGACAAAGATACCACCTTTCTTTTCAGTCATCAGTCGACCCATCTTCCATATTCAAAATGTTCAAGGATTGCAACCCCCGCTTAGGGGGTTGATATTTCAGGCAAGTATTGTACCCCAAAAGATGTCCCCCTTGAAACAAAAATTGACGTGTTTTTTAGCGTTTTGATCAGAAACGAATATCTTTGTAGATATAGCCTCTGTTTAGTTTTCGTTGAAGCATCATGTATACGGCCTTAGTTCGATTTACTTGATATTTATTCCAGTTCTTATGAGCTTTGTTTTTAACTGCGGCAATTTTTATACAGTTTTTAGTGAGCCAACGCTTCTGTATGGGTGTTTTTTTCGTGTAGTTGGGAACGTAGAATACCATGCTTGCAAGAATAGCTTCAGTGATGGATTTTGTGCATAAAATCTGACTTTAGGAGAATTTTTTCTCATATTGAAGAATCTTTTAAGTACATTCAATCGAAAAAGGGTTATTTTTCCATAGTCGTATCATGAAATACTTTCAGTTGAAATAGTCGAAGAGAGTTTCCAATATTTTATTAGAATTTCAACATTTTCCGACGTCTAAAGTTACGTAATATCGATCAAAAACAAGTTAAAGAAATAACTGGAATACAAGTCGAAGTTGAAGCCATGGAAACGGCGTGCCGAAAGCTCAATTTATTTGTAATTAGTTTCCAATTATGTGATTTCGCTGAACGATCTAATTAATTTTCGATAGGTCCCCACGAGTAAGGTTGAACCGACGTTGTTCTCAAAGGATAAAATAGCTTGGTTGTTGATGAAAGAGGAGAAAATCGAAGTGGAACAATCGCAAAGGAACACGTTCAATTAGTTTAGAGCATGACAGGCAGTCAAATTTTCAAATTTTTTGAATTTTTGATTAGTTTAATAACTACATAGATTATTTTTTAATAAGATCATACAGGGTGTCTGCGCTGAAGGGATCATTAGGAGTATTAGGGTAAATTAATACTTATCCACAATTTGCAATTGTTTCTAGAGCGATACCACTTCTGGTTATACCAGATATCAACTATAACTAAGCTATCTTAGGTGGCGTGGTGTACTTTTTAATTAATATTTTTGGAAGGCATCTTTTTTCAAGCATCTTCTGTTAAGATTGGCTTATCTAAAATCCACCTGACTTAAATTAAAGTTAGGATTTGTTTCATCTAAATTTTTGGAATTAGGGGAAATCCGGGCAAAGCGAATACTCCACACTAGTCCTAAACAACATTGTCATAGCAATGTTCATCCATCTTGTCTCAGTGAGAGGCAAACACGGAAACGAGAGGCCCGTCGCATGGTGACCGCGCAACCATACATTGCGTATACGTGAAATATTCTTGAATATTTTGAGGTATGTGATTCGATGATATTTCCTTCATTTCTTATTTATCAGGTATTTGCATACAGTAGAGTGTTAAAATGCTTTTTCGAACTTTCTTTAACAGAAAACACAAATTAATAGTTTTTGTAGAAATTAAAATAATCTTAAAGGGCTAAAGGGTGGGGCTCGGCTGGCTCCCACCGTTATATTATTAAAGATAATACTGTATATAACATATTATTTTAGAACTGAATGAACGCGATGTTTTTTTTATTGATATATTTCGACTGCTACCTAGAACACATGTTCAATATTGTACGATACTTATTCCAGTCTGAATAATAAACTTGATGCATTCACATCGCAAAAACAAATTGGAATATACTTATTTTCGACTTTCATTCTGATGAAAAAAAATTTTGTGTTGAATTATGATGTTGAACAGTTTTGTGTACTCTTCTCTCATGGCTTCTCCGCCATATTTGATCATCTCATTTGTTATCTTATCTTCATTTGGAGCTTTCCTATTTTTAAGTTTACTTATTGCCATAGCTATATGCTCTTTCGTGATTCTTACCGGTTCATTTATAATGTCGTTTTCTAAGTCTTCTTCTGGGGGTTGTTCTTCATATTCTGATTCGGTGTAAAGATTTTTGAAGTATTTTTAACATGTTTCGTTTGTGACTGTATTCAAATGTATAGTTTCATTGGTGTCCTTTTTCATACCCTTAATAATTTCCAAATTCGTTTTTGCACTCCGTATATATCCGCTTCCATTTCAGCACTAAATCTCTGCCAGTATTCTTCTTTAATTTCCCGAACTCTGTTATTCACCTATTTCTTATTTCTATGTATCTATTTCAGTTCTCTGGTGTCGGATGGTTCTTATATTCTAGATATATTTCTTTTTTTTTTCCTTTGTAATGTTTTTGACTTCAGTGGTGAACCAGGACTTATTATTAGGTTTGCCGTTCTGTGATACCGTGCGGGTTCCCAAGGCCTCTGTGGCACCCTTGTATATGTTTTCTTTTAGTTTGAGCCATGCTATGTCGGGGTTATCTTGCTGCAATATTGGATTACGTGTTATATACTGTTTGCAACGGTTTGAATAAAGTTGTTTTGTGCTCTCATTGTTGAACGATTCTACGTTAAATTTTTCAGTTTTACAGATGGTGTTTTTTTTAATTGAGTTGTCATCTTCAGTTTCCTAGAATGAGCTTGTGGTCTGTTTCAATGTTAGCTGATGACAAAACTCTCACATCTAAGATTTGTTGGGGTAGAAACATTCGGTTAGTGATAATGTAATCAATTATGGATTTGTTGTTTCGGTTATCGTAGAAAGTATACAGTGTGTTCCAACGAAAATTTGACCCCCTCTAACTCCGAAATGAGTAACATTAGCGAAAAACACCAAGACACGTCGATTTTGTTTCGAAGGGGAGCATTTTTCGAAATAATTCGAAACTTCTCAGATCAACCCCTACCCCAGCAACCCTAACTTTGAAATTCATCATAGGGAATAAGGGTCGAGTGGCACCTTACTGAAAAGGTCTGTCAATTCTCCACCTTGATTTGTCATTTTAGAATTTTAAATTAACATACAGGGTGTCCCAACCAAGGGTGAAGTTGAATTCCTGGAAATCCCAAATACTAAATGAAATAGATTTATTTTGGCATAATGCAAGCGCAGGTTTATGCTCGGTCTAGAAAACGACCTACACTTGTGAATTTGGAGTTGGTGCAATCAACCCCTATTTCCAGCATCCCCAACTCAAAAATCATTCGATCGATAATAGGTCAAGTGGCACCTCGTTGGAAAGGTACTGCAATTTTCTCTTCGAATTTGGTATTTTCGAAATTCAGAATCATCATACAGGGTGTCCCGAAGCAGGAACATTGAAAATCCAAATAACTTTTTGAAACTGGTTCATTTCGGTATACGAGAACATGTTTGATCCGAGAATAGGACTTTCTTGTGTGGTTATAGAATTTTGCAATCAACCCTTCCATTCAGCATCTCCAACTTGAAAATCATACAAATAATTCAAGTGGCATATCTTCAGAAAGGTTTTTGAATTCCAGAATGATTAAAGCATTTCATTCAGTTCGGCTCTCCATACAGGATGTCGCTTTCGAAAAATTCAATATCGTCATTTGAAATTATCAACTAAAATTAATTCGAAACTGTTAAAAGTATTGGGGTACGATGTGTTGAGCATCAATTACGAAGAAATAAAGCTGATTTCTTCATTGAAAATGTTCACATTTTTTTCATTTCCATCTGGCGTGCAGTCATCTGTTATTTCTCATTTTTGCAATGAAATATTATTATTATTCAGATCAGTTCCTCATTATTGTTGTTGTTCGTCAGTTGAAATTAATCTGAAAATGGTTTATTCCACTGAGGAAAGGGTCGAAATTGTTTCGACGTATTTTCGAAATAACAATTGTGCCAAAGAAACGGCAAAGATATTCGATAGGAACCATCCTGAAAGAGAAAGGGAGTCAGTCACCAGTACGTTAGATATTTGGTTGACAAATTCCTAGCTACGGGTTCGGTGGCAAACAAAAACATGAAGTGGCATGTCCTGTCAGAAATGAGGCAACGGAAGTGGCAGTAGTGGGTCATCTACAAATGGAGAATACTACTTCGATCAGAAAACTATCTCGTCTGACTGGTGTATCAGCTACAACTGTCCATAGAATCGTGAAACATCACAAATTTCACCCCTACAAGGTAAAATTAGTGCATGAAATAAACGAAGATGATCCAGATCGTCGTTTACAGTTTTGTGAAAATCTAAGTGAAAACCTAAACGCTAATCCAAATTTTCTGAATAACATCTGTTTTTCTGATGAAAGCACCTTCATGCTCAGTGGTGAAGTGAATAGACATAATTGTCGATATTGGGACACACAGAATCCTCATTGGTTTAGAGAGGCCCACACGCAAAGGCCTCAGAAGTTGAACGTTTGGGCAGGAATTTTGGCAATCATCTAGTTGGGCCTTTCTTTATTGAGGGTAATCTGAATGGAAATGGCTACCTACAGTTGTTAGAGGAACACATACAGCCTAGATTGACAGAAATTTTACAGAACGATCCAACTCTTTCTGAGGACGAAATGCGTTTTCAACAAGACGGTGCTCCTCCGCATTATGATGCTCGGGTGCGCCAATATTTAGACGAAAATTTCCCAGGAAGGTGGATTGGTAGAAGAGGACCTGTTGAGTGGCCAGCCAGGTCACCAGATTTAAATCCCTAGATTTTTTTTGTGGGGCCATCTAAAATCTAAAGTTTATGCCACAAGACCAGAAAACCTGGAGGAGCTGCGGATGAGGATTATCACAGAATGCCGACTTTTGACTCCTGAAGTTTTCGCTTATGTGAGAAGAGAGTTCGAAAATCGTCTGTATAACTGTATGGAGGTGGGTGGAGGTCATTTTGAACAATTGTTGTAATAATCAAGTTAGTTTTCTGTTTTCAATTGAATACAAGTTCAATAAATCTCGTTTTCCTGTTTAGATGAGCATCCAATCAGTTTCTCCATCATCCCCTCATCCTGATCATCACGCCAGAAAACCTCGATTGCCAAACTGAAACCAATGCCTCAGTGATTCAGAAAATAGAAAAATCTTTCTGGAACTTTGCCACTCAACCTGTAATCACTTGTATGATTTTTTGAGTTGGGGATGCTGAATGGAAGAGATTGATTGCAAAAATTCCATATTCACGCAAGAGAGTCTTATTCTCGAATCAAACATAAACATGTTCTCGTATTATACCGAAATGAACCAGTTTCAAAAAGTTATTTGGGTTTTCAGTGTTCCTGCTCCGGGACACCCTGTATGCTGATTCTGAATTTCGAAAATACCAAATTCGAAGAGAAAATTGAAATACCTTTCCAACGAGGTGCCACTTGACCTATTTTCGATCGAATGATTTTTGAGTTGGGGATGCTGGAAATAGGGGGTTGATTGCACCAACTCCAAATTCACAAGTGTAGGTCGTTTTTCTAGACCGAGCATAAACCTGCGCTTGCATTATGCCAAAATAAATCGATTTCATTTAGTATTTGGGATTTGCAGGAATTCAACTTTACCCTCGGTTGGGACACCCTGTATGTTAATTTAAAATTCTAAAAATGACAAATCAAGGTGGAGAATTGACAGACCTTTTCAGTAAGGTGCCACTCGACCCTTATTCCCTATGATGAATTTCAAAGTTAGGGTTGCTGGGGGTAGGGGGTTGATCTGAGAAGTTTCGAATTATTTCGAAAAATGCTCCCCCTCGAAACAAAAATCGACGTGTCTTGGTGTTTTTCGCTAATGTTACTCATTTCGGAGTTATAGGGGGGGTCAAATTTTCGTTGGAACACACTGTATTTGTGCTGTTCTTTGTGAGGGAAAAAAGTGTTATTAATTCGCAACTCGTTCTGTGCACAAAATTCCGTCAACATTTCGCTGTTTCTGTTAATTATGTCTTCGTTATATTTTTGTTTTACCCCATTTACTACTTCGTTACCTACTCTAGCGTTAAGGTCTCCTAATATGATTATCTTCTCTTTAGTTGGTATTTTATCTAGTTGTGATTGAAGACTTTCATAAAAATCTACCGCCGCTTCCTCTGGTTTGCTTATGTCAGGTGCGTATACTGATAGGATATGTAGCGGACGGTCGAAAGACATTGTGACTTTCAGGATTCTATCGCTAACATATTCTACGTTTAACATGTTTTCTTCGTATTTTTTATGTACTAGTAGTCCTACTCCCGATGTTGCTCTTTGGTCTTTTTCTAGTCCAGAGTATACTAAGATGTATTGTTTAATTTTGATAATCCTCATCATATATCTCTACTCACAAAGGTTTATTCATGTTTCTGAGACTACCATTTGGTGTCTCACCAGCTTCAAAAATTTTTCAAAAGAAAATTGAATCGCTATTAGTAGGTATTGAGGGAGTGTTAGTTATGCAAGACGATATTGCAATTACTGGAAAAGATAAGCAAGAACATTTGGCGAGACTCAGACGAGTACTACAAATTTTGCAAAACGCTGGTCTCAAAATAGCTAAGGAAAAGTGAAAATTTTTTGAAACTTCTATTGAATACTTAGGCCACATAATTGACAAAAATGGAATTCATCCATGCCCTTCAGAAGTTGAAACAATTCAAAATGCACCCATTCCGAAAAATATTACACAATTGAAATCTTTTCTAGGTCTAGAGAACTATTACGGCAAATTCATACAGAATCTTTCATTCATTTTGCATCCTCTTTATTCTCTTTTACAGAAAAATATTGAATGGAATTGGTCAGGTGAGTGCCATAATGCATTCAATTTGGCAAAGAATTCATTAGCTTCTGATAATGTCTTGGCATCATATAACCCAAAGTCGACTCTAAAATTAACTGTCGATTCATCAGAGTATGGGGTTGGCGCCATTCTGAGCCAAATATAAGAAGAAAGCTATGAAAACCGCTAGCTTTTGCATCCAGATTGCTGAGTAACACAGAAGGCAAATAAGGAGGGACTTGCAATCATATTTGGTATTTGCAAATTCAATCAATATTTGATAGGAAACAAAAAATTCAGGTTGTTTGGTGACCACAAATCATATGTTCATATTTTTAGGGAAAATAAAAGACTTCCACAATATGCTGCTGACAGAATTCGACGATGGGCATCTATTTTATCAAATTATAAATATTTCATCGAATATGTGAAGTCAGATAAGAATATTGCAGATTCTCTTTCACGTTTACCAATCCCCGAAGAAAATTCTTCAGATGTTTGGATAGATTTTGAATTCAGTTACATAAATTTCTTTGAAAATTCCGGATTCGATATAAATCTCGAAAATATCAGGAAAATTTCGAACAAGGATAAAATTTTGGTGAATATTAAAGAAATCGTTGGGACCAATAAATGGCGTACAAAATTTCCTAAACATGAACATTACAAGCATTTTGCTTCAAAAGATTTGAGCTTTCAGTTGAATCAGAATGTTCATTATGGAATAATCGATTAGTTATACCTGAGATATTACGTAGAGATATTCTTAGAAAATTACATTCTACCCATTTAGGCATAGTAAAATTGACAGGAATTGCAAGACCCTACATATGTTGGCCGATAATTGATGAAGATTTAGAAAATATTGTTCGAAGTTGTGGAATTTGTGAATTGAATGGACAAAATCCCTCAAAATCAGAACTTCATCCATGGCCATATCCATATTTTTTTATTAATAGTAGACGCACATTCAAAATGGTTCGAAGTATTCCCAATGAATGATATCACGGCAGAGTCATCAATAGAAATGTTGAGATTCACTTTTGCTCGTTTCGGTATCCCCAAAGTTATAGTTTCTGATCAAGAACGACAATTTGAAACTAATCTCTTTCAAACTTTTCTATCTAGAAAAAACCGAATTGAATTTATTGATGTTGCAGCTTATCACCAAAGCTCTAATGGACAGGCTGAATCATCAGTAAAAATAATCAAGCAATCACTCAAAAAAACTATAGCATCAAACTTAACTGATTTTGATCTCGCACTTTCTAGATTTTTAATCGATTATAGAAATTCAATTCATACCACAACTGGTGTTAAACTTTCTGAATTGATGTTCAGACACAACATAAATGACAGATTTAGTTCAATTCTTTTGCCTAACTCTAATCAATTATATAGTAGGATTTAGGAAAAGCAAGATGAACAGAAAAGATACTTTGATGGGAAAAGAAATATTTCATTTGATATTGATGATAAAGTCTTAGTTAAGGCTTTCAGGAATAATAAAGAATATTGGAAAAAAGGTATCATAAAAGGAAAATTAGGAAATTGTATATATAAAATTTGGATACCAAAAAAGGTTTATTTCTGAAAAGCATATTGATCAACTCAAGAAAAACTTTTTATCTGAATTATCAGAACCAGTATCAGATATTCTGAATCCTAATACCCATGATATAAAACGTCAAAGTTTGCCTTCAGCTTTAACACATGAGAGGAGAACTGTAAAAAATGTAGGAAGACTTGGTTTTGAATAGATTCAATTGAAACAAACTCAATATATATATTTGTAATTATAAGCTTAACCTATTCTTCAATAAATGGAGATAATTTGTGCTACTTAATAATAATAATAATATCGAATATTCATAGAATAATTTATATTTGAAAATGTAAATAATTCAAGGGGAAGATGTTACATTATTAATGATAAGATAATACTGTATATAACATATTATTTTAGAACTGAATGAACGCGATGTTTTTTTTATTGATATATTTCGACTGCTACCTAGAACACATGTTAAATATTGTACGATACTTATGCCAGTCTGAATAATAAACTTGATGCATTCATATCGCAAATAAATATTTGGATATACTTATTTTCGACTTCCATTCCGATTACTAAAAGGGTGCAAATATCTAACACCCTCTTTTCAAAGTGTTGGCAAAAACACTGTACGAGATATTCAAAGAAAAACTTTATTTCGACAAAAAGGTTATATACTGTAGTTGTTTAGTTTAGTTTCAAAAATGATATCGTTCGAATGATGGCTCTAGCGGGCAACACACATTTTCAGCCTTTCATGGAAATTCCGCATGACTTTCACAAGACTGACCAGGGTTGTCTGCTTAATTTCTTCTTCAATGGCAATTTTCAGCCCATGAATGGTCCTTGGGCGATCTTTTAAGACCTCACCCCTGAGATAGCCCCGCAGAAAAGAGTCACAGGGGTTCAAATCATGGGATCGCGGGGGCCACTGAACTGTTTCCCGCATGGGGACAACCTGCCCAGAGAACATCTCTTGAAAAATTGAATGATATCGTCGGTCTGTATGCGTAGTGGCACCATCTTGCCGGAACCAGAAGCTCTGTTGGTCTTAGATATCACAGAATCCCTCGATTTTCGGGCGTAAAAATTTCCGAGTATGCCACAGTACCAGTCAGAGTTCACAGTTACTGTGATGCCAACCTCTTCAAAGTTGCGAAAATTTTGCTAAAGAAAGATGAAAATGAGCTTCGTCGCTCGTCCATAAGATCCCAGTGACAGGCACATAGCTGCTCACAATAGTATGGTACATAGACTCATTAATATCCCACTGTCACAAAATAATTTTATAGAAGAGCGAAGAAAAAATATAATTAACATATAGCGGTCAATAACGCTTACAGTCCTAGTATAACTGAGAACATGACTTCACGCAAAAAATTTAAAAAAGCAATCAAGGAAGTATCTCTAAGTATAAAAAGTTCTAACACAAAATACAACAGCTTAACTTATACAGGTGATCGTAGTCTGAAATTGAAATCATTCCTCTCGCATTATAATTTCGAGATAGTGCTACCGGGATGGGGTCACACACACGATGAAAACAGTGATGGCTAACACAAACACTCTTTGTAAACATAGAATTAAAATGAAATAAAAACACGTGGTTCGTTGGTAAACAACAGCGGTTTGGCAATATGGCGTGGGTACAGAAAGCCGGCTCGTGGCAACGCGTACTGCAGCCGGTTTTCTGAGACAGTGTTGATTCGAAGAGGTCGTTGAAGAGAAAAAGCTAGGAGTCTACAAAATGCACGGATATTTAAACCCTCGGTAGGCACAGAGCGTACTCTGGGCCTAGCCTGGTCGAAGGGCCTACTAGGCGATCTGTGATTAAGAAAGCGTGGATAACACAGTAACACGCTTATTCGGAGGGGCCTAGAGCGATATACGGTGAGATACCGTAGTGGACACGGTAACACAACCCCCCCCTCTGAAGATCGCGGTTAGGCGCCACCATATTGCCATACCGGGTAATGAAACAATGTTGTATCTTTATTAAAGACATGTGTATACGTATAAATCATACCATTGAAAATCAAAAAAAGAAAAAGTTTAATCAAGTTATCCTACTTAAATCTCATACGATCCTGTGTGCTGTGGGACTGTGGCCGTCTTACTATCTTACGCGCCATTTGGCATCAATACGATGATGACAAGGGAAACCACAAAAAGCCTTATCTGACGTAAGCGAGTCATATGATCTAGCAACTTACATTTTGAGAGCGTGGTGCAAGGCTCCATTTGAATTATTTAAATCTAAGATATGTACAATAACAAATCTGAGGAGGAGGGGTGGTTGAAACGCATCTACTTCGTATCTTTATTTGTCAATCACACATAAAACTTAGATATGAAAAGTACCTGAAAAAGAGAAAAATAGAACTGAAAAAAACAATTTACTAACCTGAGACACATAGGACACATGATGAGTTTATCATACGTTGAACAACAGCGACTGTGAGAAGGTTCTAGATTCACTAGCGTACTGGTCGTTTTACAGTACTATACTCACACACTCGTCTTTGGACGCCACCACTTGGTGTTGTCTTCGGTTCAAGAACCGGATGCTTCATTCACAGCTGCTGCGGTGGTGGATTAATTCTGCGGTCGATGAATTAGACGAATACTATCCACGTGCGTCGTTGCTTTTGTTCGCGTTGGTTTTACCACGTGCGTCGGATTCACCTCGTGTGCGAAAGTAGCGGAATTCTTCACTTGGATTCTCGTATAAATATTTATCGGCTATATATAAAACAATGTCCTAAAGCACACGTTGGGATCCACTTGCTACCGGGATGGGGGTCACACATACCATGGAAACAATGATGGCTAACACAAACACTCTTTGTAAACATAGAATCAAAATGAAATAAAACACGTGGTTCGTTGGTAAACAACGGCGGTTTGGCAATATGGCGTGGGTACGGAAAGCCTGCTCGTGACAACGCGTGCTGCAGCCGGTTTTCTGAGACAGTGTGAATTCGAAGAGGTCATTGAAGAGAAAAAGCCGGGAGTCTACGAATTGCACGGATATTCAAACCCTCGGTTCAGGTAGACCCAGAGTAGGCTCTGTGCATAGCCTGGTCGAAGGGTCTATTAGGCTATCTGTGATTAAGGAAGCGTGGTTAACACGGTAATACGCTTATTCGGAGGGGCCTAGAGCGATCTATGATGAGATACCGTAGTGGACACGGTAACAATAGTATTCCTAACTGGTAATTCTTCAGGCCGACGTATAAAAACTGCAAATATAAAATTGATGAAGGTAATAAATCCGGTGTTATAAACTGTCTTGCGGGGATTGTAATAAAATTTATAGTGATAAAAGAAGAAATTTCAAAGTTAGATTATCCGAGCACAAACGTGGTTTTCATTTTCATGAATCAGATTCAGATCAGAGGACCTGCCGGATATATGCCTCAATGAAATTAGAAGTGCACTTAAAAGTATGAAAAATGGAAAGTGTCCAGAAGAGGACCATGTCACTGCTGTAATGCTGAAACTTGGTTGGAGAAGAATGAAAAAACTCATTCAAATGCTATTGAGCAAATGTCTTCAAGAATGTAAGCTTCCAGAAGAATGGTACAATGCAGAAGTCGTGCTGCTATTCAAGAAAGGCGACATCAGTAACATCGAGAACTATCGCCCTATTAATCTGTTATCACACGCCTATAAAATTTTCATGAAAATCCTAACAAAATGCCTCACGAAGAAACTAGATTTTCATCAGCTCCCAGAGCAAGCTGGCTTCAGGAGTGGTTACATCACCATAGACCAATCTGCAGACAACTCGATACAGAAATGGTCCTTTCTGAATACTATGAATAATGCTAGAATTGACTCAAGGTACAGTGCAATTATACGGAATATATACCAGAGAGCAACTATGCATGTCAAAATTGATGATGATACAAGAACTGCAAGATTTGATCTCAGACGTGGGATACGCCAAGGTGATACGATATCACCGAAACTTTCCACCCTGGCTCTAGAAGACGTATTCAAGAAATTGGAATGGCAAGGAAAGGGCCTCAAAATCGAAGGCTCGTACATTAATTCTGCACTTTGCTGATGACATCGTCCTCATCACTAGAAACACAGATAAACTAGAAGAGATGTAAGTGCAGTTTAATGAAGCGTCGAATAGTATAGGATAGAAAATGAATCGATATCCCAATTAAATTAAGAAGAAGAGTTAACGACTACTGTATCTTACCCGTGGCTACATACGGACTCGGAACGATGGCCATAACGACGAAGCATAGTGCTAATCGCCTAAGGACTACTCGAAGAGCCATAGAGCGTGCAATGCTGGAAAAATCCTTGAAAAATCGTGTAAGGAACTATGAAATCAGGCGAAGAACGCGAGTCTCAGACATTATGAAAAAATAGCCGCTTTAAAATGGAGATAGGTAGGTCACGTTGCAAAGCAGGACAGAGAGAAATGGACCCTGAGGGTTATTCAATGGAGGCCTTGAGAGATCAAGCGAAGTAGAGGCAGGCCGCAGAGACGTTGGGTCGACGATATAAAAGACCAAGTCGGAAGACAGCACAAGACAGACATGAATGGAAGCTACACGGAGAGGCCTATGTTCAGAAGTGGACGGAAGAAGGCTGACAAAGAAGAAGAAGAAATCAGATTCCCATTATTCTAATCACTTACTCGAAGATACCCAAAACTCATATGATAATTTGAAATTTTACACAATGAAAATAATAGACAAAATCTCAATCTATGGAAAATTTTAGAGATTTGCAAAGAAGAGAACTCAGATAGGTTAATTCAAAGTCAAACGGATCTGAATCCTTCGCCATTTCTCAATATTTTCAATTCATAAAGTAAGCAATTCCGATAGGTTTTCCAACATACTCTTTGTACTTGTACCTAATGTAATGATAAGTTAAAAATGAGAATATTACATGAGGAATAGCTCTGTTCATTTGTTTGTATCTATCTGATGAAGCCACAGTGTGGAGAAACCGGTCTTAGTTTTGTTAACCCCTTCGGCCCCAGCGTCCATTTCAATGGACATGATTTATTATTGCATGTGATATGAGACAGGATAATAGAAAATGCTAGTATCAACAGTATCAACTTTGGACGGTACCGGCGACTAACCTAGAAACGTTACAATAAACAAAACACAATCGGATCTTTTGTGGGTCGGATGAAATAATTAGTCAAGCGTTGACGATTGCCATGGCTACACCCAAAGCAAGTATGTCTTTAGTTTTATTTTATTTACTCTATAACGACTTTATCGATCGTTTTGATATTTTTTATTCTGCATAATAATCATATTTGCTTGGATGTTCATTTACAAAGAATGCAAATTATGCATGTTGCCATAAAATATTGCAGATGAAGCTGATGTCCATTTCAGTGGATATAGGGTCACAATCGCTGTAGACGATCGGCGAGCGACGTTCGTATTTACAATAAGATTTTGTACTAAATTATAGATGTTATTTTATATTTTCAGCTTTTGATCTATCCAAAAGGCAATATGTGAATGATTTACTCAATTTATTAGAAACGGAACAATATCGGAACTCGACGATGAAATTGTACAGACAATACCACGAGTGCACGAGGGTAGTAATATAACGCTACTATCCGAAAGAATGATAGCTGATCATTCTGAAGAATAGGAAGATATAGTAGAGGAAGAAAGGGTAGAACCCGGATCTAGTAGTAAGCCTAAAAATTAAATAATTTGGAGAAAACATTTACAGGTTTAATCACCACAATTCATTTGGTCAACTCCACTACCTTCTCAAATAGATTCACCTCACGCTCCCATTGATTATTTTTCTAAATATATATCAGAGTCCCTAATTGAAGATTTTTCATTCAATACAAATTTGTATGAGGTGATAAATGAAGTAGTAATTTCAAGCCATGTACCTCAACAGAAATGAGAATATTTTTGAGGCTTTATATCATAATGGGTACCCTGAAGTTTCCTCGTATTCGTTTTTATTGGGACTCCAGTTTAGATATGAAAATATTTTTAGAGAAAATGACTAGAGATAGATTTCTTCAGATGAGTGACAATTTGCATGCTAATGATAACAATCCTATTCCACGAAATAACACTGATCTATTCGTCGAAGTTTGACCTGATTCAGTTAGAAAACGATGTCTAGAATAAAGTTAGAGCAAATATTTATTTATTGATACAAGCTCAAAAGAATTACTCCCAATAACAGAGCCGAACAAGTCTAGACAAATTTGCTCAAACCTAAAGAACAGATTTAAAAAATAAACTCTCGAAAACAATAATGACCGAACGCATTGATGATGCAAACTCAAATAATAGAAGTACACACCAATCAATCAAAACAATTTAAGTGCGTGAACTAAGTTTTGCTGATAGGTTTTTTTATGTAGCTCGAGAATGACTGATATCAATGAAACAGGCTACCGTGTTGAAATAGTGACAGCTTCGATTGATAGGTGAGTTGAAGAAAACATCCGCAACAGCTCCAACGACATAAAAAGTAACATTGCCTCTGCCAGCGAGCCTGGGTACCAAAAACATCAGTCTGTCAAGCAGATACGAACAACAGATGGAGTTACTCAGAAGTCCATACAAAAACATGCAGCACAAATATTTCCTTCTAATTTGAAGCTCCAACACAGAAAAATGATCAATTAACAGAAAACCTGGCATTCCTCGGATAGGATATACTCCATCCTGTTTATATGCCAGGTACCTTAGGAAGGTTATCTGGCCGCTTTCTAATGCAATTTAATATTTCACATAGTATTGATCCCAGATAACATAGGCATATTCCAATCTAGACCGAACGAAAGCGAAATACAGAACCCTGAGAACAGCAGTATTCCGGAAGCTCTTGAAATTCCTCAGAATAAAACCCAACATTTTTCTTGCTCACCGAACAACATCACCTATATGGTCCCGGAACGACCATTTCGAGTCGAGAAGCACCCCGAGATCACGAGAACAGAAAACACGTTCAAGCCGTGAGCCCACCACCGAATAAGGAAAGAAATGTGACGACTGTTTGCACGTAATTGACATGTACTTGCACTTTGAGACGTTCAAAGGCAGTTTCTTTCCTAAACACCACTGATGAATCATCAAAAACTCTCCTTGAAGACTTTGACAGTCCTCATAGGATCTTATTTCTGTGTAAATCTTGAGATCGTCCGCAAAGGCTACGCCCCCAACGTTAAGCCTCTCAAGTAAGTGATTCACGATAATTGTGAACAGAAGCGGACCCAAAACCGACCCCTGAGGGACTCCCGAATGGGCTCCAAAATCCTGGGATCTGAATCCATTGTACATAACATATTGCTTTCGCTCACTCAAAAATGAATATAAAAATTTGAGAAGGCTCAGAGGGATCCCTATCTCCTTCATTATTTTATTTGAGCAACATGGTTCATGCGATCAAAGGCCTAGGAGAAATCCATGAAGAACGCGTCAACCTGGCCACCCCTTTTCAAAACCTCAGTTACGTATTCCGAAAAGCATGCAAGATTCGTTACAGTTGATCTACCGACCCTAAAACCATGTTGCCGGTCCGAAATCAATTGACTCAGCTGAAATGCTAAAAATTCATGCAACAGAAGCTCAAAAACCTTTGCAAAGGAGCAAAGCAGGGCCACAGGACGGTAGTTCGTTATATCGGTCCTATCACCGCTCTTGAAGATGCGACAGATTTTCGCGATCCTCCACTTAGACGGAAACTGATTGTTCTTCAGGCACAGATTGAAAATTGAACATAGTGGAGCTACTATCGCCCCTATGATATCCTTCACTATAAAACAAGGTATGCAATATTAAGTGTTGATGAACAATATCGATTGTACCTTTTCGAGGAAAACTAGAAGTCAAACAATATGTCAAAGGAAAACCACAGCCATAGGGTGTAAAAATATTTACGAGTTTTAGAGTGGATTAGTTTACGATTTAATTATTCATCATGGTGCAACTACAAATCTAGACAAGAATGACGATTTGAAATATGGCACATCTGCTACTTATGTAAATGCCTGGTAAAAAGAATAAGCGAGTCTGGTTATTACCTCTTTTATGACAATTATTTTTCCAATTACGTTTTGCTGCACGATGTTGGTTTCTGACAGACTATAGGTAATGTTAAAGATTGGGATGCTCTCGTTGAGGCATTAAAATTAGATTTTAGGTCACCGTATCATGATGATGAGCTTTGGAAGCTATAAAATGTAGAACTCAAATTAAGGATGAATCGGCCGTTATTTATTTTGCCTTTGAAGCTCAAAAACCTTTGCAAAGGAGCAAAGCAGGGCCACAGGACGGTAGTTCGTTATATCGGTCCTATCACCGCTCTTGAAGATGCGACAGATTTTCGCGATCCTCCACTTAGACGGAAACTGATTGTTCTTCAGGCACAGATTGAAAATTGAACATAGTGGAGCTACTATCGCCCCTATGATATCCTTCACTATAAAACAAGGTATGCAATATTAAGTGTTGATGAACAGATTGTACCTTTTCGAGGAAAACTAGAAGTCAAACAATATGTCAAAGGAAAACCACAGCCATGGGGTGTAAAAATATTTACGAGTTTTGCGGTAAGAGTGGATTAGTTTACGATTTAATTATTCATCATGGTGCAACTACAAATCTAGACAAGAATGACGATTTGAAATATGGCACATCTGCTACTTATGTAAATGCCTGGTCAAAAAGAATAAGCGAGTCTGGTTATTACCTCTTTTATGACAATTATTTTTCCAATTACGTTTTGCTGAATTATCTTGCGAGAAGGAAATTTATGCAGGAGGAACGATTAGAATAAATCGTTCTGGAAAACCGCCACTCATTACCGACAAGGAAAGATCATTAAAAGATAGGGGAAATACTGATCAAGTTACGAATAATAATAATGATGTGGTTGTTGTCAAATGGATGGACAACAAAGGTGTAGTACTTGCTTCAAATTTTGTTGAAATAGGAAACCAAGATTAAGTTCTATGACGGAATAAAATATCTGAAAAATACGTAACTATATGGCGTCCTGAACTTGTACAATTATATAACAATGGTATGGGTGGTGTAGATAAAACTGATCATGTGATTAGTTTATATGGTATCTCCATTGGATCCAAAAAATGGACATTACGTATGATATTTCACGCCATTGACATAGCACTAACCAACAGCTGACTAGAATACCAAGACGATTGCAGAACCTGTAATATACCAAGTACAGACGTTTTAGATCTGTTGTACTTTCGGCACCGTGTTGCAGAGGCTCTCATAAGAATGAGGCATCCATTTCCTAGCAAAAAAGAGAAAGACTTGCATCATGTGATAGCAGTCCAGTAAATTTACCAGTTACACCAAAACGACACCGTTTCGGAACTGAAATAAGATCAGCGAGCGAAATCGGGTATGACACTGTTGACCATTTGCCCGAATTTGATCAAAAGAAAGAAGCTACAAGATGTAAAAATCCATGATGTATTGAAAGAGGCATGTTTACTGCCTGAAATGTGAAATACATCTATGTTTTACTAGTGAGCGAAATTGCTTTCAAACATTTCCTCAAAAAGAAGTATATTCATAACAGTATAAAATATCAAATAATAAATAGAACGTTGTGATAATATATCATATTATTATTATACTATACAGGGATATCCACCGGGAACGTCCGTTAAAAACTTTTTGAGTTCCAATTACAATATCTAGCTGAAATTTTATACGCGGCCATAACTAGCGATTTCCAATTGAAGTTAATTATTTTCGAAGTGATACCATTTCTGGTTATACCTTTGTTGTTATTTCAAATGGCAATCTACCTTGTTTATTATACCTCTAGAACCGACATTTGAGGTAGGCATAAAATACCCAAGTTGTTGGCACTTATGTGTCAAAACAGATTTAATTATTTTTGTTATGAACTCGATTTTTGAGGAACATTTATAAAAATTGTAGCTCGTAGATCTTTTGCACTACAGACACATTTTTGCTTGGGAGGATAGAAGAAGAATCAAGGAATTTTTAAGCGGTTTACACATGTCAAATGTTTATTGCGTTGTTTTGTATGTTTTTCTCAACTTGGCCTTCTTCAAACAGCAAAACTCAATTTTTTTTTTTCATATCGCCATCAGATGAAGCGTCAAATTTCAGATGGAATTGTATCAGCATGTACTATACACATCTCTTATAGTTCCGAAATAATTTGGAAATATATTGAATTTTGATGCTTTTGCAAGAACTAACAGAGAATGCTTTGAAATATTTGAAATCAAGTAGCTGAACTGGCTACGCTCACCTGATAGGTGCCTAAAATTAATGTACTTGTCACTTCGTTCATTCGAATTTGGTATTTCAACAAGAATTGTTGGTAATTCAAAGTGAAATTTGAAAAGCACCAAATTTATAATAAAATGGCTGATTATTCAAACGAGGATGTGCTCAATCTCCTTTTAATTCAAGGCGAATGTCAAAAAGTGGTGGATAGAAATTGCAGGCAATTCAATAACCAATTTCCAAATTTGGCGCCTATGAGTAAAACAAAATTTCGAAGGATTAGAAGCAATATTCTGCGATTTGGAGGAACAAAATACAAAGAAACTAGAAGAAAACCAATTCTCGAGGACGACGACAATCAAATCAACACGTTAGCGTATTTTCTTGCCAATCCACATGAGTACGTTAAGTCTGCATATATGGTTATTAATAATAACTTTATTTCATTTCCATTTACAAACTTAAATTTTTATTAGAAAACTATTAGAGAATTCTTATCTCATAGTATAAGGGCTTTCATGAATTAAAGTAAGTAAGAACATTAATATATTAAGAAATAATTATTAAATACAACTAATAATATTGTCTGCTACTAATGAACTGTGAATCTGAAAAGGATAATCCTTGTGCCTGATTTTAACAACAGCAACAGTACTTGATGAGCCTATATTCCTAATATAAAAAGAGGAAAATATAACAGTAACATAAATTTCGACAAAAGAAAAAACAAAAGACATAGTCCTACTGAAAAGCGAATCAAAAAACGTATAGAAGTAGCTTAATCAGAACGACACATGCAAGTTAAACTGCGTTTTTCAAATCCATTAAGTTGGTTATAAAGGATCGGGTGTTCGAGAGAATCCAATTCTTGGTGCTTTTTTCAAACAGTTTGAGGGCGGTCAAGCTTCTGATATCCTGTGGCAACATTTTGAGAGTTCGAGGTGCTAAATATATTGGATTGAGTTATACTTCCATTCAAAGAATCCTTGAGAAACATAACATGCACCCGTATTCTTTTATCAGACTACAAAAATTGAAACCAACTGACCTTCTCAAGCGGCTAAATTTCTGTGAAAATTTATCAATTCGGCCTCGAGAAGATGAGACAATTCTGCAAAAAATTATATGGTCTGATGAAGCCAAGTTCAATGAAAGTGGAATAACCTACAGGAGAAATCGACATTTTTGGGCCACAGAAAATCCACATTTCATTGAGTTTATTGATTTCCAAAATAAATTCAGCGTGAACGTTTTTGCAATTTTAATGAATGATTTGTTGGCTCATCACATTTATGAGGAAAATCTTAATGGACAAAGATACCTGGAAATTTTGAGGGAACATTATATGGATTACCCCTTAAGTTTCTGAGGGATTGCTTTTACCAAATGGATGGTGAACCAGCACATAAAACACGAGCTGTAGATCGTTAGTTGACAAAAATGTTCGAGGATAGATGAAGGTGCAATCAAGGACCAAATATATGGCCTCCGCGTTCTCCGGACCTGACGCCCCTTGATTTTAATTTATGGGGCAGAATCAAGGGTGGAGTGTATCTTATTCCTGTAAGAAGTAAATAAGAGTTACTAGAGCGCATTCATAATGCTTTTCGTAATAGGAAATGAGGAAACTAGGAGGGTAACTCATCATGTTCGTATACGAGCTGTCAAGTGTATCGAGCAAAATGGGGCCCATAATGAACATTCATTCAGATCGTGAATTAGTTTTCTCCTATAATATTTGCTATCATTTACTCGTATTAATTTAATCATCTTCGATGATTGGTTTACGCTTAGTTCCTACAATTTTTATTCATCCGAGTTGTGGAAAATTGCTTCTAATGCTGCGAAATTTTATTTAATTCATAGACGGTAAATTTGGTAATTGGTTATTGAATTGCCTGCAATTTCTACCCACTACTTTTTGACATTCTAAAATGAATCAAAAAAAGATTGAATATATTTTCGTTTGAATAACCAGTGGTTTTATTCCAAATGTGTTGTATTTTTTGGATATTTTTCATCTGAAATAACGACAATTCTTGTTGAAATATCAAATTCGAATGAACGAAGTGACAAGTATTGGAAATCGCTAGTTATAGCCGCGTATAAAATTTCAGCTTGATATTGTAATTGAAACTCAAAAAGTTTTTAACGGACGGTCCCGGTGGATATCCCTGTATATAAATCTGCTTACTTATTTCAAATTAGTACTACAAATCATTTATTTATGAAATACGCAATAATACAACACTCTAAACCTGATGTCCACTCAAGTGGATAACAAAATTTCCTAAAACTAAAAACGATAAATCATTTATTTATACAAAAATCCCTTAACTTCACCTCTATCTTGCAGAAAAATCTTTTTTTTATGCCTTATGTAAATTCAGGTCCGAAGGGTTGATACAGTGAAAATCTAAATACCTCAGTTTTATTCCATTGAAAATATGTATATCGATTTTCATCAAATGACGACCTCTTCAATCAAATAATCATTAAACTCTATAGTACCAAAAAATCTAACATGAGATTTTCAAAAGAAATCTCAATCCTCAAGAGACAAATATAATCATCGAATTGCATTCATCAAACATTTCCTTGATACACGGCCGAACACAATTCTATTTCCATCCAAGCAAAAAGGTCTTATACAGTCTCCAGAAGCTCAATAAGTTTACAGGAATTCCTTTGAACCTTCGCTTGATGTACGATAGAATGAGCACGCATATTGAAATACAGATTGGAACATCATGCATAAATAAAATGATTACTTGAAGCGTTAAATCAGAATCGATGTAAGGAAACACTTGGAATGGTGTAGAACAAGGTTTTTAGAACAGAATTTTCTCTTTAACTCAAACATTGGAGAAAGTGTCGTTCGATACTGGTGTTGAGTAATTTTCTCTACAAGAAATTAATGGTTTAAAATAAAGGTAGCTCAAAGGACCAGTACAGAATTTATGGTTGAAAAAGTACTGTACACACTCATAAATGATAGCCTCAACTGTTCGGATGATAGCTATATATAAAAATTAATTTGAACTTTTCTGTATGAAAAATGACTGTGTTGATGAGTACTAAACTCAGTGAAGGTTACTCTGATACTTCAATACTACTGGTAGAAAAACTAACCTAGAAATATTTATACAGTATAATCATACCTACTAGAGACGAATACCTTTACATTCGGCAAAAGATTTATGATTATTTACAATGTAGGTTTTACCAATACCATGAATATTGGGAATTTAAATCAATTGTGAACGCTGGTCATTCCCTTTTAAAATACTACTTAAACAACAATTTACAGCTTTTCTAAGAAAGGGTACAATGAAGATTTTGAATTACCAATAAAATAACTCTAATAACATATTTCATATTTTTATTCACGTTTCTCTTTGTAACTCTTGTTGTTTTATCTAGCACCAATTTGTGGACAAAATATTTTGATCTCATCAATTCATTAGATGTGTCCAGTAAATGTGAAAATATACAAGGTAATATTTTTTCAGGAGCAAGTGAAATTTGACCCCATCAAAATCGTAGTGTGGTATATCACTTGGATTTTCAAAAATATTGATTGAAAATATCCTTCAATTCTAATTGTTCTTGTCTTTGGAAATTTTTTCGACATTACAACGCTTTTCAGGGAAAGACTATTTTACATGACAAAGCACGCCTTGTTTGAATGAGCTGAAGTGTCTACTCTTGTTGGATGTGATGCCAATACTCACTATATTCTATGGGAAGCCGAGGTAACAACATTAGAGCAGAAAAGCTAATCGAATATCTCTACAGCACAAACCTTACACCTCCCAACGAAGGAATCGAACTTTCATCGTATCGAACAATAAAAAGTCTTGGACCTGACTTTATGCAGTGAACAATTCACCACCAAAATTCACAACTGTATTTTTATTTTATTCTATTTTATTCACCTTTGGGATACTGACATATATATTCTTATGAAAAGAGAGGATTTACAAAAATTTGAATAACTGAATTTACAATAAATTCTTATATCTAAATTTTGATGTGTGTCAGAAAAAACACATCTGTGAGCTCAGGAAATGTAACAGGGGAACCATACTATCTTGTATATGATTCAATAAACGAGTGAAAAAACGTGAGGAAAAAACTCGTTTCCCTGTCGCTATTGCACTAGCAATAGCTTGTCTGTTTATGTTGTGTTAGTATCGTGTGTACATAAAGAGTACCAAAGATTTTTGTGCTTAGCCGCTTCATTCTCTCTTGTATTCCATTATTTCCAAACGAAGACAAGGGTGAAAGGAAGAGGGTTTGGGACAGGAATCTGTAACAATGGAAAAACAAAACCAGCAGAAAAATATTTCAACAATCATACTTCTTATATGTATAAACAAATCTAAGAGAGGATTTACATAGGAAGCAAGGTCATGAAAAGGACTAAGGAGATAATAAAAAAACCTACATAACCTGCGATATTTCCTCATGTTTTCCATCTCTGTTTGACCCAGAGAGCCCCGATGGCCGGTTCCGTGTTCCAAGTAATGCCGATTATGATCTATAGATATTTTAGAATCATTATTAACTCAATAATCTGGGTTGACATCGCCCATATATCATTTCTTCGTGAAGCTTGTTCAATTTAAGGAAAAATTTGCGAAAAAATTTTGACAGTCGTTCGAAAAATATGACATTTGTCATATGAAATGATAGTAAAAATATATAACACTTATAATCACTCAAAACATACAAAAAACAAACTGTATCAGCAGAAGAAACGGTAAGTTAAAAATGTTAATCATTAATACATATTAAAGAACAAAGAACAGAATCTATGTCTGTTCGAGAAAATCTAACCTAACCTGTCCTTGACTTGGACTTTCGACATAAAAAAGACGTCCACGTTGTTTGAAAACTCATTTGCATTTCTGTTTATTCTTTTGAAGGAAATTCTGAGAGCACGACGTTCTCTTTAAAGGAACAGTAAATAGTTCAGACTCTCTCAGTCTCCTAGATTGAACGTTTATGCCAATCGCGGCGTGTAATTCCTCACTCTAAACAGAATTCTGAAATAGTCCGCATAGAAATACTACGTCTGCTACTTTGCCTCTATTTTCAAGGCTTATGAGGTTGAAGTGTCTTCTGGCTAGTGAATGGTTACCAGCAAAACACAAACCAAACCTAGAACAAAGTTGGTGAAGAAATCTATTTTGATTAGAATCAATTCGAGACCCATACTGGGGGCACCAAACCAAACTAGCGGAACTCAGCCTACTAAACACAAATGCATAGTACAAAACAACAACTGTCTGCGCGTTTGTGAAGTATTTAGTTCTCCTCATTATGAATCCTACCATTTTAGAAGCTGCTGTTGAAATATAATTAATGTGAACGTCGAGTATTAATTTGGAATTCAAAAAAATACCCAAATCCTTTGCGCGCTCAACGAGCTGAAGATTAACGCCACAAGGGAGTAGGTGAATTCGATATTTGATTTATTTCGAGTAAACGTAATAGAGAAAGACTTAGTTGTATTCAAAAATGGACCGTTTTGTTGACAGAACTAGAAAAAACGATCCGGATCAGATTGAAGCTTCTCACAATCGGTCAGAGAATTTATCCGTAGGAAGACTTCTAGGTCATCTGCGAACATTAGAAACCTCGAAAACTTGAAACATTCCTTGATCGGGTTTATATATATTAAGGGGTCCCAAGTGGGACCCCTGGGGTACTCCAGACAAAGAAATATAGCTCTCAGATTGGAATCCCCGACTGATACGAATTGGGATCGATTCCTCAGGTAGTAATCGAACCACCGCAGAAGACTGCTCATCACTCCGACCTCTGCTATACGTGAATATTATGGCTTGTTTCATCAAATGCTTTGCATAGATCAGAGTAAACGGCATCCGTCTGCGCCTGATTGTCCAAACACTATAGATAGACATGTTCGTTTCAATAGACTTCCCTTTCAAGAAACCATAATGTTCAGATATGATGAGATGTTTTACAAATGGAAATAAATAATTGTATATCAATTCTTCAAACAATTTCGCAATTAATGATAATTTGAATATTGGTCGGTAATCTTTGACGTCTAACTTTGAACCACCTTTAAGGATCGGAACAACAGTTGCATTCTTTCAACTACTAGGAAACTTACCATTTGCCAAAAACTGGTTGAATAATAAGCACAGAGGCACAATAACAACTTCAGCAGTCTCTCTCAAAAACACAGCGAGAATCAAGTCGGAGCCAGCGCCCTTTTTGAGGTCAATGCCACGTAAGGTCTCACCGATTTCATCTCCTCATGAAAGAATCGAATTTAACACATCACAGTTTACTCAATATAATAAGTTGTCTAAATTGAGGTGAAACTTTTCAGGTTCAAACACACTCTTGAAGTGTTTAGCGAACAATTCACAAATCTGTTCACCAGTGCTAACAGTTTCCTGAGCCAGCCGCACCTCCGAGGAAAATTCGCCGAATTTTGTTAGTTCAATGATATAAAATTGCAGAAAGATTTCGTATTGTCACGAATCCCGTCCTCAAATGAAGTCAAAATCCTCTGAAATCCGCCTCAATCAGCGATTTCGAACGAATCATCAGAGAAATATCCTTCGATTCTAATTTTTTAGTTTCTGGAAATTTTTTCGAAATTGCAACGCTTTTCAGGAAAAGACTATTTCACATGACAAGGTACGCCTTGTTTGAATGAACTTGAGTGACTACTCTTGTTGGATGTGATGCCAACACTCACTATATTCTACGGGAAAGCCGAGGCAACAACATCAGAGCAGAAAAGCTAATCGAATATCTCTACAGCACAAACCTTACACCTCCCAACGAAGGAATCGAACCAACTTTCATCGTATCGAACAATAAAAAGTCTTTGACCTGACTTAATGCAGTGAACAATTCACCACCAAAATTGACAACTGTAGTTTTATTTTATTCTTTTATTCTATTTTATTCACCTTTGGGATACTGACAGGTTGCCCCATAAGTAGTATCCACATTACAATATTATGAAAGGATAGTATAGGGGGTTTTACCCCGACGAGTTGCCCAAATATTTGTTCATGCAATCAAACTGACTTCATGAAAAAATATAAATCCACCACCCGGTAATTAATACCATTGCCAGGCAATGATTATAATCAAAACATATCCTGGAGTAATTATATATAAGTATAACGTTAAATGTAATGAGAATATATCAATCTACCAGAATATATACATACTATAGCATCATTAGACAATGATATCAATGTACCAACGGGTAGTGTCAGAGGCTTTCTCCCGGAAAAATCCAGTGTACGGATCTTAGTCAAGTAACACTGAATGTTATTCATTAATAGTTTCCTTTGTGTGAAGTGGTGAACGATCGAATAGAATACTGCTCTGAATATAAATATGACAAAATTGTCAGTTAATTATATTACATTTATATAAACAAATAAATAAAATATGAAATGAGATTCTGAGCAGTATAAACTAAAGAGAAAACCTATGACTCTACCTCATTATTATTTTCGGAAAGAAATCTACGAAGAATATTACAAGATTTGATGACTGTTATCTTTTGTAACTGTTCATACAAATTTTCTTCAGACCCAAAATCTCAATACTTTTGTGAAGATTTCTAGGAATAACGCCTGTTGTAGAAATAATAATCGGTAGAATAAATATTTTCTTCATTTTCCACATTTTTTAATCTCGTCGCCAAGCATCATATATTTAGAAATTTTTTCATTGTATTTATTTTGTATATTATGTGTATCGGGTATAGCAATATCAATTATATATGTTTTTGATTCTGTTTATCATTAAGAACGATATCTGGTCTATTGTGTTTTACAGCTCTGTTGCAAAGAATTGTTTTATCAAAATAAAGTTTATATTTGTCATTTTCACAAATAATCTCAGGTTCATATTTGTGAAATTTTTTTCTTTGGGAATTAGATCATGTTTAATTCCTAGATTAAAGTGAATAATATTAGCGACGGCATTATGTCTTTCTAAATAATCTGTTGAAGCAAGGACTGAGCAAGATGATAATATATGAAAAACTGTTTCTGAAGAACAGAAACATCTACGGCAAGAATCATCTATATTTTGTTTGATGATGTGTTTTCTATAATTCCTCGTGAAAACAACCTGATCCTGGATCGCAATTGCCAAGCCTTCTGTTTCAGCAAACAATTCTCCAGATACTAACCATTTATTCGATGCAATTTCATCAATTTAATCATTTTTCAATTCTTTAGGTGCTTTACGTGTAATTCCTTCTGCATCCAACTTTCTGTTTTAGAATTATCATCAAATATATCAAAATCTACCTTTTGCATTGTCAAGTTCAGAGGTGTAAGATTATAATCTGGAGCAACAACAATATCATGTAATTTAGACGTTCTCTGTTTATCATGAAAATGGGAACGTAGATGAAAAATCTGTTTACTATGAAGATTATTTAAATCAATTAATCCACGACCTCCAAGATGTCTAGTGTAACTCTCTGAACAGCTGACTTTGGGTGGTGCTTATGATATTTAGAGCATTTTCCTCGTTTGACATTGTAATTCATTTAGATCAGTTTTAGACCATTTAATAATTCCAAAAGAAGATGTAAGAATAGGAACAGCATAGGAGTTGATAGCTCTGAAAAGGTTTTTACTAGTTAAATAACTCTTGATGATAATTCTAAGTCTTTTGTAATATGAACTTCTAATATTTTCTTTGGTGCTGCTATGGTTAATTGTCTTCTCTTGACAAAATCCAAGATATTTATATGTATCTCCTTGATGCATTGGCTCGATTTCGATATTGGAAATCTTTATATAATCAGAGGTGATCTTTTCTTTTTCAATAGAAAGATTTTTACATTTTGAAGCCCAAATTTCATATGAATATCATTGGAAGAGTTGAAAGTAATCTCAAGTAGACTTTTTAAATGAGATCTGGTTCCGGCATATAATTTAATATCATCTAAATAAATTAAGTGATTTAATTTGAATTCAGTTAATAGACTCTTTATTTTGAAGCCGAAACTAGTAGCATTTAATTCATGAGATAATGGATTGAGGCAAAGACAAAACCAAAGAGCACTTAAAGAATCATCTTGAAAATGCCTCTTTCGATTGGAATTACTTCGGATTTTAACGATTGTTTTGAAATATTTAAATGAAGATTGGTTCTCCAATTTTTCATTACAAATTCAAGAAAATGACGAAGTGTCTTATCAATTTCATAAATTTCCAAAATTTCTTGAAGCCATGAATGGGGAGAACTATCAAAAGCCTTTTGGTAATCAATGAAGGCTGTATGAATATTTCTTTTCTTAGTTTGAGCTTGATTCAAAGCAACAGAATCAATTATAAGTTGCTCTTTAGTACCAAGGTGTTTTTCTACATCCTTTTGATGTTCGGAAAGAATATTATAATTCTCCAAATGTGCATAAATTTTTGAGTAATACATGCAGTTAGAATTTTATATATTGTAGGAAGGCAAGTAATTGGTCTATATTGAGACGGATCAATAGTATTATCACTTTTCGGTTTTAAATAAGTAATTCCTTGTGTGAAAAACAAAGGAGTAGCTGAGGGTTTTTATTATAAATGAAGAATATTCAGCCAATTTTTCATGAACGCAAGAGAATTTGTTGAACCAAAAGTTATGAATACCATCAACACCTGGAGATTTCCAATTTTTTGTGTGTTTAATAACTGATGTTATATCTTCGTTTAAAAATTTTTCAAATTGCATGCATTCTATTTTAGAAAATCGAGACCTTTCATTTAAAATCCAACTTGCATTGGAATTGTGTTGCCTTGGCACTGCCCAAATTGAAGACCAATAATCAGTTAAAATATCAATTTTAGGAACTCCATTTCCAGAAATATTTTCATTTGAACCTGAAATAAATTTGTAAAAATGTTTTTCATTATTTTGAATAGTTTGTATTGGAATTTTTATCTGAATTTACTTACACGTAGTCACTTACATTCACGTAGTCTAATGGAGTATACTGAAAGTTTTGTTTTAAACTATCGATGTATTCTATCAATTGTCCATTACTTATCTCATAATTTTATGGGTTTTATATTTGAGGAATATTTTTCCAATATGTGCCATAAGTTTTTTGATCGATTACCTCTGGAATATTGAGTCAATCTTCCTAAATCACATCTGATAGAAGAAATTTTACCTTCTAACCTTTTTTGCCATGAAGGTTTCTTCTTGATATTATAATTAGATCCAAAATTTTCTAATTTGTATCCAGAATGTTCAACTACTGTAATAGCGGCACAATATATAATCAGATGAAGTGTATAGATATTCATTACTTTAACAAGTTGCTTTGGAAGAATATTCTCATTAAGCTCGTTTATACAATCGAAAATTTTCTTTGAATAATGAATTTTAGGAAGTTTAGGTCTTAAAGTTGGGTCAATATTTTCAAATAAATTCATTTGATTGAGAAATAAATTTTCTATATCTTTGTTATCATTATTTTTAGATGAATATATATATATATATATATATATATATATATATATATATATATATATATATATATATATATATATATATATATATATATATATATATATATATATATATATATATATATATATATATATATATATATATATATATATATATATATATATATATATGAAAAGAGAGGATTCACAAAATTTGAATAATTGAATTTACAATAAATTCTTATATCTAAAATTTTGATGTGTGTCAGAAAAACACAACTGTGAGCTCAGGAGATGTAACAGGGAACCATACTATCTTATATATGATTCAATAAACGAGTAAAAACCTGAGGAAAAACTCGTTTCCCTGTCGCTATTGCACTAGCAATAGCTTGTCTGTTCATGTTGTGTTAGTGTCGTGTGTACATAAAGAGTACCAAAGATTATTTTGCTTAGCCGCTTCATTCTCACTTGCACTCCATGATTTCCAAACGAAGACAAGGGTGAAAGGAAGGGGGTTTGGGACAGGAATCTGTAACAATGGAAAAAGAAAACCAGCAGAAAAATATTTTAACAATCATACTTCTTATATGTATAAACAAATCTAAGAAAGGTTTTACACAGGAAGCAAGGACATGAAAATGACTAAGGAGATAATATAAAAACCTACATAACCTGCGATATTTCTTCATGTTATCCATCTCTGTTTTACCCAGAGAAAGGAGAAGGTTATAATCACTCTGCACCTCAAATCAAATACATCTTTTGTGTAGTTTCTTTTTCTCTAGAATGACCCCCTCACCGTATTACGCAAATAATATTGTGTACATTTTTTGGTTTTTCGGTTGCGCGGTACGTGCGTATTAATTATGTGTCGAATGATAGCGTAAAATGAATCGACATTTTGGTCTACTGAATTTCCCTCAAAACTGCCGAACCAGTCATTGCCCGAAATCTCTCTATTTATAGAATTATAATCAGTTCTCTTGAAACATAACGTATACGAGTCCCGTACACTATGCAACCTTCGGAAGAGGAACAGATCAAATAAAAACTCGATACCAGGATGTTTTCTATCTTCACTTTCTGGTGGATGTTGACACTTTGCAATGTGTGAGATTTTAATTTTAATACACATTATCAAGTCCAATATTCTGTTATCCTCGTTGGTGATATGATTAAATGTTTTGAGATTCAGGAACGAGCAAGTGTCCAATAAACAAGAGTAGTCATTTTCCACATTGAAGGGTTCAAGCCAGCAAGAGTCATCGCTCGAACCTCTCCAAGATGTGCTGGAGCAATTAAAATCGCCATAAATCAATGCAACGTTGTCCTCCGGTAGCTCAATTCACATAAATTTGGAGCAGAATGCTGCATACGCAACACTGTCATCCGGAGGAAGGTATACGCAGCACACAAACACTTCATAATTATTCACTTGTACGGATATCCATACTCTGAAGATTTGGTAGGTGACAAAGTTTGCACTTTTTATAAACCGGACCCCTCCGTCAGCTCTAAAATCGCGGTAGACTCCCGGTCACGTCTTAACAAGCAGTAATCACCAACATCCACAAATTCGTCATCAAAAACAGAATTATTGAGCCAAGACTCTATGACACACAAAATATCAGGATGAATAATTCTGATAAACAACACTCAATGACATATTCAAGTGGACTTGACTATCTGGAAAATGGCAATTTCATACACACTCATAACTATTGCAGTCCCCTGAGGTCGCCCTCGGACGAAATCTGAAGGATTTCTCAGACTTCCTCAGGAAAACGTTGCCGTTTTGCAACCAGACAAACCTAAACTGCTTAAATTTAGCTGCTTCACGAACAGTTTTGAATAGGAATTTCGAGGCTTGGGATAGGTGTTCTCATATAAAAAATTTCTGGGATACACTATCCAGTTTGAAACCTTATCTGTTCTCATTTAACTTGTGGGCCATCTTTCTAGCGCACAGAAAACGATCGCGATTCATGCTTGAGATGAACCTCAAAACAACATTCTTCGGCTTGTCAGCATTGCGAGATAGAACTCTGAAAACTGAGTCTACCATCTCATTAGTAAGCGGGCAGTTCAGAAACCCTCCGACCTTGGAAACAATGTCTTACAGATTATCTCCCTGCTTCTCCGGAATATCCTGAATTTCAACATTGTTAGCTCTATTATAGTTCTTCAGGTTTTCCAACCTTTTGCTCATCGAAGAAATATCAGACTTCAGTTTGGCATTTTCTTTTTTTAATAGATCAGTCGACTTCCAGTATTAATCCAGCTTAGACAATTTGCGCTCTAAATCTGAAACCAAATCCGAACAGAAGGTTACAGACTCCTGCAACTTCTGCATCTCGCAGATCAGTCTCTTCACCAATATCGAGACATCATCCAATGGTGTAACGGAGAGACCCGGTGAAGGAACAACACCGCTCGTCAAAGATTCATGGGCTGGCTGTTCCGAGGTACCTTGACCGGCGCCGGTACTATTCAAGGCTGCCGATCAAGTGGTGCGAGGACGGAGCAGTTGACGGCAATCCACGCACCTCCATCGACCGTTGGGCAAGCTGCTGATAACGTTAAGCTGCTGCTTCGAAACATCCGAACATACGGAATTGGCATGATAAAGTGACGCACAAAAACCGCTACACGGGATTGTTTTTAACAATGTGGCAACAAAAGTAGTATCCCTCTCCGACCATCTACATATCTATTTCGACATCACAAATGTACCGCAACACTGCCTTACAGAATACCAAAAGAATCGATTGGAACCGTTACTGGGAACAACTATCGGAAATGGTGGAACCAACAGCTGGGACACCGAGAAACATCAAGGATCCGGAAGCTGCTGTTGAAAACCTGTGAACCAGCATCACTTTGGTGTACCATAACTGCTGACCTATACAATATAACAGAGGCAGGAAGAAAATTCTATGGTAGACAGCAGAACTCACTGCCCAATGAACGAAAAGCAGATGAGATGCACAAGAAGCGATTGGAATACCTACAATGACAACGACTACAATAAATAAATTGATTATACACGATCTATGTGGCCTTTGTATGGTGGCCTGCACTGAAGGAAACGAAACGAAATAAAATAAGCAAAATCCAAAGGCCAGTATGTCTAGCAATTACGAGAGCCTTGATATCCACATCCATGGCTTCCATGGAGAGTCTGCTGGGCGTTCCTCCCCTAAACATAATAGAGAAGGAGGTAGCCGTGAAGGCCTCATTGAAGCTGTGCGAAGAAGGTATGTGGAAGGACAGAAATTCGACCCTACGACAACATTTCAGTACTACTAACAGAGTTACTCTACTCTGGTGCCCAGGACATCAGGGCATCGAACTTTTCGAAACCTGCGATCAACATACAGAAGATAAGTATTTAATGATGTTATATTTCTGTATTGGTCATCTATGTACTTATCAATGAAGAAGATAACTATGATAATTCAGAATTGTTTGTTTTATACACACACCACAAAAATTTTCGCATCTCCTGGTATTCTGAATTCTACAAACGATTGAGCAGCTCGATCCCAGTTTCTTTGTCAACATATGTATTTGAACATATGAGGGGAGAAATATCTTATCTATGTTGTAACACTTGTTTTCATATAATATCAAACACGTCGGAAACATAAATGAGTTTATTTGACTATCAATATTCATTCAATTTCTCTTCAGGTTTCACGCTGAATTAAGGAAAGATTTCTGTGTTTCTTGTTGATTTTCGAATCTTTGAATTTATTGTAATGGCTGCTGAACTTTCTGGACGCTTTTTGAGTGATCATGAACTGGTAAGAATTGTAGCACTACTAGAGGAGGGGCGAATCCAACGTTACGTGGCTAATTTGTCGAATGCTAACCAAATCACTATTTCGAGAGCAATCAGTCGGTACCACAAAATAGGGAAATATGGAAGAAGGTCCGGACAGGGAAGAAATCGGATAACAACACCAGTTGATGATTGTTGGCTTCGTTTAAATGCACTAAGAGTTCGGAACTGTACGGGTAGAATGCTACAAAATGAACATGCACTTTCCAGGAATGAGCATATTTCATTGCAAGCTGTTAGGAACAGGCTCAGAGAAGACGATATCAGACCAAGGGTGGCGTCTCACCAGAGAGCATCGAACTGCACGACTTCAGTTTGCGAGGAAACATGCAAATTGGGGTATTCCAGAATGGTTGAATGTTCTCTTTTCCGACGAGACCAGGTTCTGTCTAGTATCAAATGATAAACGAATGACTGTATACAGACAACCTAGGGAACGGTATCAGCAATGCAATATCCGGCAAACTGAATACTTCGGAGGGGCTCAGTATTGGTGTGGGAGGCCTTTCTTTCCATGGTCGAACTGAGTTAGTCCTAAAAAATAATGGAAGAAAGACAGCGGCTAGATACATCGCAGATATCCTTGAACCGCATGTTGTACCCTTTGGCCCTCTGATTGGCGAAAACTTCATTTATATGCATGATTATGCTTGGCCTCATGCAGCTAGAGTAGTTACAGAATTTCTGCAGAATGCCGAACTAGATATTTTATGATGGCCAGCCGGAAGTCCCGACTTGAATTCCATGGAACATGTTTGGGACAACATGGGGTGGCAAATTCAGCAACGTAAGATCCAAAAACTAGAAAATCTGCTTCCTGAAATTTGGAACTCAGTGACTCAAGAGTACATCCAAAATTTGTTTGAGGGGCTTCCGAGACGTATACTGGCAGTAATTAGGGGCCCGGGGAGGAAACACTCGATTCTCAAAATGATTAGTAACCATTCGATGCTAGTTGATTGGTCTCTTCGCGAATGTTTGAAGATTGGAGAATTTTTCAATTTTTCATCAACTCTGTTGTTGTTGATATTTTCCATCATGAACTAATCTCTTTTGAATGATATTTTCTTATTTTACACTTCTGAAAGTTACCCAGCGACTCTTGAATAACCAACCTAAAAGTTTATATAGTATTGTCGTAAAAGTAGGATGACAATTTTGGTGGGTAGTGTATAAACTTTATTTTTGTGCCATGTTACAAGTTCCTACCCTAAATAAATATTTTTTATTATATTGCAGTATTTCATTGCGTAGTCCGCTCGACGAAGGTGATGTTATTTTGAAACAGTTTAGTTATCTAGGATTAAGAAAACAATAGTTTTCTTCATAATCATAATAATAATAATAATAGTATTTGAAAATGTAAGACCCTAAACATTCAAAGAGGAAAGTCATAGATGGTGAAACACAACTTCCAAACGGTGATATTATACAGTGCATGAGAGATGGCGAAACATACAAATATCTGGGATACCAACAAGCCAGATTGTTAGACCAAAAACAATCAAAGGAGAAGATTCGTTCAGAATACAGTCAGCGTCTGAAGTCTGTGCTGAAATCGATGTTGAACTCGGGGAATCTAGTCAAATCAATTAACACCTACGCCATTCCAGTGTTGCTTTATTCATTTGGAATAATCAGATGGACTAAAACAGAGCTGGATGATATTCAGAGGCAGACCCGAACGATGCTGACAAAGTACAACAATCATCATCCAAAATCGTCTGTGATACGAACAACTTTGAAGCGGAAAGAAGAAGGACACGGATTAATAGATGTTGTCAATTTACACACCGAACAGATAAGAAATCTCAGAGAATTCTTCTCAGCAAAAGCTCTCACTTCTGCCTCCATAGAGTGGTATCGTTGGCTGATAAGGGGTATACACCTCTGAATCTTGCTACCAGAGATGACCTGCTGAATCTACCGTTCCTATCAGATACTGAGAAACAAGAGCAATGGTCAAGAAAGCAATTGCATGGACGACATCACCATGAGATTAATCAACCACACATCGACGAAGAAGCCTCCAACAAATGGTTGATGAAAAGTGAATTATTCGCAGAAACAGAGAGATTCCTTATGGCCATCCAAGACCAAGTGATCGCTACAAACAATCACAAAAAATTTATAATGAAGGACGAAACATTACAAACAGATAAGTGCAGAAGATGCCATATAAGATCGGAGACTATACAGCATATTACGTCCGGATGCGAACAACTGGCCAATACGGACTATCTTAACAGGCATAATCAAGTGTGCAACATTATCCACCAGAAACTTGCACACAAGTACGGACTTCTGAACACCTTCCAGCCATATTACAAGTATCAGCCGGCGCCCGTATTGGAAAATGACTCTATCAGATTATACTACGATAGGCCTGTTATCACTGACAGAATGGTGACGAATAATACGCCGGACATAGTGGTGTATGATAAGAGAGCCAGAACAGCAATGCTGGTGGATGTCGCCATACCGAATAATAACAACGTGCTGAACAAGTTTCAGGAGAAAAAGTCCAAACACACAGACCTTGCTATTGAGATCAAGCAGATGTGGCACCTCGATAAAATAGATATTGTTCCTGTCATCGTATCCTCGACTGGTTTAATACCCAAAACTTTGCATGATAGCCTTAAGAAATTAGAATTTCATAAGAATACCTATATAGAAATGCAAAAGCTGTAATTCTTAATACATGTAGGATAGTTAGGAAATTTATGTTAAGTATATTGTAATTGAGCCTATTCCTTTGATTGCTTAATTAATTGGTAAATTATATCCAGCTAACAGCTGAGATAGTGCATAAGTCCACGATAATAAATAATAATAAAATAATCTTCATATAATTCGAGATATGTTGAAATCCCGAAAACCCAGAATCTCAAAATACCTCGAAAACTGAAGAATTGAACTGAAATCTGTCTTCCCTAATCTGTTTTTTTTTGAAAATCGAACTCGAGCGTGGGAAATCATTTTTATTAGCAGCCGTACTAAAAAATCGAATTTGGTCCAGCCTGTATAGTTTCAGAGCTATCGAACACCGCAATGAAAAGTGTAGCAGTCCGATTTCTCGAATTAATCATTTATATCTTTTCAACTCAGTTCTCATAATTTCATAATTTTATTGATAATTCAATCTCATTTCATCAAGTAAATATTCAAACAGTTTGAAATTCGAATTAGGAATCTACAGTTAACGATACCCAATGAAAATTATAGTTATATTCGTAAGGTGTCGCTGCTATTGATCTAGGTTGTTCGCCGGTTAATTGTGAAATCAGTACTTGAAAGAAGATCATTTTCTCGTTTCTGTGGGATAACAAAAAAACAGTAACTCATTCTATGTTTCGTTTCCACTTTATTGTTGTGAAGAAAATAATGTCGTCATCTGAGACTCATTTTATTGTTAGTGATTAATCTTTTTAGTTAAGTTATTTTTTTGTATTATTTATCTTGATTAGAGTTAGTAAATTATTAATCAGATGTGATTCTGAATAATTATCTTGTAATAAAGCTAGTTGTTTGAAGTGATGAGTATTATTCCTAAGGGTATATCTAGGACCTAGGTTCTAGACGAAGATCTCACACACTGAGATTAAAGGACTCTGATCTAGCTAGTCATAGGTATTAATAGGTAGTGTCAATTGTAATTTTCTTCAACTATCCTTTTATAATTTAATCTCATTACACGTCATTAGTTAAGTTTCGTAGTTCCAGTAAAATTGAAATATTTCTCCAATTTTAGAGATTATTAGAAACAAAACCATGACAAGAGGCACACGTTACCTATAAATATATAAATTGAATGAAAAATAAATTTACAAACTGGGAATATAGACCTACAATATCATCTAATGAAGTAGGTTCGCAAACTAAGGAAGACCCTGTATAATACCGATAAGGAAGGGAATCAAGTTAACTGATAACTGTGTGGGATGACCAAACTGAGAATTAATGAAGTAATAACCCTTAGAAATTCATGGCAATCTTGACCGCAGTGCAAATAGGAGTATTGGGGTAACTTGTACCACTCAAACTTAAGTCCAATCGTGCTATTCACGTTTCAGGATTATACCGTCTTGGATATCCAAACTCTAATGTAATTACGTGACCCAATATGGAAACTTAACCTTCTCGTATTCATACTACCAGCTTCTGAGGTACATTATTATTGCGAATGAAATAACGAATTAAATGGGACACAAATAATCAGCTCTGAATGTCAAGGCAGCAGCAGTATTAGAGAAGCTCAAGTTATGATGGAAATTTGAAGGAGGAAGGGAATTTATGGAATACTATCGAAGGCGTTGCAACAATAAAAGAACGTGAAAAAGCTAGAAGAACAATTTTACAGAATAACTCCCCGGAAAACATAACATATGATGATCAATGCTTGAAGAGAGTAACCTCAGGTCGCGAAAAATCGAAATATTTCGGATAAAATCGCGAATTACTTCTGAACAATGCATTTTGAGCATATAGAAACCAACAACAGATCGATGCCCATTAATATTTTGTTTGTTTATTTGCTGACGCTATCTATATATTTCTTGATTTCAATATAATTGAATTTTTGATTGAGAAGGTTGGTTAGATTAGAAATCAATATACATATTTTCTATGAAATAAAACTAAAGTATTTAGATTTTCACCCTATTGTTCAAAGTTCATTCAATAATTCACAAAAGTATAAAATTCAGTTGCAAAAATTAAATAAATTATGGAGTAATAAACCTGAAACTTCGAAAATCAAGTCCAAATTTTCCGATCACCAATTTAATATTTTGATTTTCAGTAATCTTCCAGATGCTTATTTTTCCGAAGATGAAGTTTCACTTCTAGAAAAGGGTTTTGAACACAACTTAGAGTCAAATAACGCTCGTCTCCATTACGATCTGCTGGGAATTGAAACCAAAATAGCCCTAAATTATTCACCACAAACCAAACACCTAAAATACTCTTCAGCGTTACTACTTCAAAAAAAGTTCAATAGTTTTCAATCTAAGAAATTCGAAAATACAAATTTTAAGTCCATTAAATCTAAGTTCGCATCTGATATCCTCAGATCACCAAAGCAGACAAAGCTCATACAGTCATAGCCTCAAATAAAGCAGATTATTTATTGAAAACCCAAAATTTCATTGAATCAGGTTGTTATGGAGAAATTGATAAAGATCCAACTAATAAATTTCCATCCATAGTAAAAAATGCTTAAGAGTATGACAAGTCTATAATATCTACCAACCGAAAATATAAACTTTTCATTGACAACCCTCAATCTCCAAAACTTTACTCCCTCGGCTAACTCCATAAAACAGGGCATTCCATTAGACCAGTAGTTTCATATTTTCAAGCTCCAGTTGCAAAACTTTCACGCCTTCTCATAGATATCATTCAACAGTACGCTAATTTTGAACCAAGATTCTCAATAAAAAACTCTTCAGTCCTAATAAATAAAATTCAGCACACGATACTACCACCGAACGCTAAACTTGGGAGGTAGTAGATCTCTTCCCTAGTGTTCCACCTAGTGATACAGTGAAACTCATCAACAACGCCCTTCAAATTAATGAAGTCAATCCGATAATTCAATCAGAAATCTTTTTAGAAATTTGATTAGAACAAAATTATTTCAACTTCAATGGAGTATTTTATAATAGTAAAAGAGGTTTAATCATGGGTAATCCTCCGAGCCCTCTGTTCGCTGAAATTTTCATGGATAATATCGAAAAACTATCCAAGAACATCCGTTATTCAAACACTTTATTTATTAGTTTAGATATGTCGACGATATCATTTAATGTTTCACTGGCAAAAACAGACAATTAAAGTCATTCGAAACATTCATTATTAAAATTCACGATAATATTAAATTCAAGTTAGAGATAGAAACCGAAAACTCCATTAACTTTCTGGATTAAACTATTATCAAAATTAACTGCAAACATGATTTTTCTATTTTTCATAAGCCGTCGCAAACAGATATTACCATTCACAGCTCATCTACACATCCTTGTCCAAATAAATTAGCAGCTTACAATAGTATGGTACATGAACTCATTAATATTCCTATGTCACAAAATAATTTCATGAAAGAGATAAATATAATTAAACAAATAGCATTCAATAACGGTTACAGTCCAACTATAACTGGAAACATGATTTCACGCAAAAATTTCAAAAGCAATCCAGCAAGTATTTCCAAGTATAAAAAGTTCTAACACAAAATACATAGCTTAACTTATATTGGTAATCCTAGTCTAGAATTAAAATCATTCCTCTCGCATTATAATATTCAATACAGCATTCCGAACTGATAATTCTTTAGGCCAACATATCAAAAACTGCAAATCTAAAATTGATAAAGGTAATAAATCCGATGTTTATAAACTGTCTTGCGGGTATTGTAATAAAATTTATATTGGTAGAACTTTCAGAAATTTCAAAGTCAGATTATCCGAGCATAAACATAGTTTTAATTATCATAAATCAGATTCCCATTATTCTAATCGCTCACTCGAAGAAAACCAAAACTATAATGATAATTTCAAAATTTTATACAATGAAAATAATAGACAAAAACTCAATCTATTGGAAATTTTAGAGATCAGCAAAGGAAAGAATTCAGGTAGGTTACTTAATAGTCAATTTGATCTAAATCCTTCTCCTTTACTCAATCTTTTCAATTCATAAAGTGAGCAACTCCGATTGGTTTTCCAACATTCCCTTGTACTTGTATCTATTGTAATATTTAGTAGGAAATAAGAATAATAAATAAGGAATAACTCTGTTCATTAGTTTGTATCTATCTGATGAAGCCACAGTGTGGTGAAACCAGTCATAGTTCTGTGAATATAGTGAAACTCTGAATACTTTAGTTTTATTTCATTGAGAAAAAAATAATTGAATTTTATTGTCAATTGTGAAAAATGTATTGTGTAGATCTACCTTCATACCATTGTATATAGTTTATCTGAATTCAAGATGACAGTCAAAGACGGTTATAATATGATTCAATGATTTCATTTTAAATTCTCAATGTAGTAATATATTACGTACTCTTAAAGCAGTTAAAATCACCCAAAAGCGTAAAAGTCGAGACGAATGAACGCATTGAAACTCAGATGAGAAATCCAGCGAAAACAATATTCGACTTTGATATCGATTGCTATTAAATACCCTTTCGTATCCACGATACCGGACAACATCTGTTATTTTCTTAAACAGCAATTCCTACATCGCGACGAAGGGACGCGTTTCTAAATGACTATGTAACAGGTACTTGAGTACCAATGGCAGAGGAAAGTACGGTTGTAAGGGCTTCTGGGCCACGCATATATAAGGGCTGCGCTCGCGACGTAAGGGAATTATTTAGTTATTTTATCTTCAGATATGCAGTACTTCCATTATTCTGCTTTCGAAGCTCAGGGAATTCACTCACTCGTATGAATCGGAATCAAATTTGAAGTTCATTAATCGTGCGTAACATAACTCCAGAAGTATGGAAGACGCGAATTGTTACCCTCCGAGAAGTCCGACAAGGGAAGATGAGTTGCAGTTACCGTTGTGTTCCACAGGTAATTATCTTCCGAATTTTTGCTCCCAATTTCTGATCAATATTTAATCCTTACTAATTCCTTGAAGTATTTTTCTTCTTTACGTGCCGTCTCCTTTAAGAAGGTGGACTATCATCATGGCGATTTTTATTTTTGAAGTTGCGGATCTGAACAAATCAACAGAGCTACTGTTGTACCGCTGTTTTAGGTTGTTTAAATAGGAGATGCTTCTTCTTCCTATACTTCTTTTACCCTGTATTTTTCCCTGTATGATAGTTTGCAATAGTGTATATTTTTCCGCTCTCATCATGTGACCCAGATATTGCAACGTTCTGATTTAATTGTGTTCATTATTTCTTTCTCCCTCCTCATTCTTCTCTATACCTCCTTGTTCGCTGTTCTGCTCACCCAGTTTATTCTGAGGATTCTTCGATATGCTCACATCTCGAATGCTTCCAGCTGGTCTGTGTCGCACTTCTTAAGCGTCCAGGCTTCCATTCCATATAATAGTACTGGAAATACCTAGCATTTAAGCATTCTCATTTTGAGATGTACACTAAGATCTGTTCTGGTTAATGCATTCCTCATTTTATTAAAGACTGTTCTAGCCTTTCCGATTATTGATCTTATTTCTTGTGAATGATCATTATTGTCATTTACAGTTGTTCCCAAGTACTTGTATTTGCCGAGTTTCTCCACTGGCTCCCCTTTGATCCATAATGTTTCTCGCAGTTGTTGGTGTTTTGTGATTGTCATAAATTTAGTCTTCTTGGTGTAAAGTGTGAGCCTCTTTCTTTGCTGATCTGTACTATTAGATCTATTAGCATTTGTAGTTCTTCCAGGGTTTCTGCTATTAGTACTGAGTTATCCGCGTATCTAATGTTGTTTCTAACCTTCCCATTAATTTTCACTTCTGTAGTTTTTTGATTTTGCAGAGCTTCTTGTACTAAATCTTCTGAATACAAATTAAAGAGTAATGGTGAAAGCACGCATCTTTGTCTTACTCTACGTTTTGTTTTTATCTATTCTGAAAGTTCATTTTGCACAAAAACTTTGGCAGTCTGGTTAAAATAGAGATATGCTATTATTCTGATATAATTCCTTCCAATGTTTTATCCCTCATGAGTTTTATGAGTTGATTATGGCGGACTTTGTCGAGAGCATTGTTATAATCGGAGAAGGCTACATATATTGGCTGATTGACGTCCATGAGTCTTTGTGACAACACATTAAAAGCAGACAACGCCTCCCTAGTAACCATTTCATTTCTGAAACCAAATTGTGTTTTGCTAAGATCTTGCTCGAACTTTTTTAAAATTCTTCGAGGTATAATTTTGAGGAATATCTTAAGGGTATGGCTCATTAGGCTGATCGTCCGGTGATCCTTGCATTCCTTAGCGTTCGATTTTTTTGGCAGTGTAATAAATGTTGATTTGAGTCATTCTCTAGGAATGATTCCGGTGTTATATACAATGTTGTACAGATCTACCAGTGCTCCAATCTGTTCTTCTGAAATTAATTTTTTTCTTTTGTTATATTTGGGCCCTGTTCCTTATCTGTGTCTCCATCTATTGTTTCCTGTTGTCTCTCATCTTCGAACAATTCTTCAATGTATTCTTTCCATCTTTTTAGTTTCTCTTTGGTGTCTGGAATTATCTTACCGTTTTTATCTAATAGAATATTGCGTTTGTTTCTTCTTTTAATACCCGCTAGTTCTTCAATCTTTTTATGGGATTGAAATCACCATGTATTGCTTGGAGTTCTTCTATTTCTACGCATTTTCCCTCGTAACATTTTTCTTTGGTGTGTCGGATTTTCTTTCTAATTACTTTCTGTATGTGAAGTATATGCTACGTAATTTATAAACGCACTGAGGACGAGTTAAAATAATCACTTCTTAAATTCCAAATTATTTTCATTATTTTTTTATGGAAAATGATCTATTTGAACTGCACAGACAATTTCTGATATTTATTTTGAAGAATTATTTTCATAGACTAATTTAAAACCATTGTTCTCGTAACTTGGTAAAATTTGAAATGTACTGAAGTTATTTTGCATTGATTTTCATAGTTGTACTCCTAACTTGACAAATTATATGAAGTTTATTCTAATCCTTTAATATTGATTTCAACATTTGTTTACCTCACTTGCAACATTATTGAAACGCAATTGAACTATTGTACATCGATTCTACTTACTTAATCACAATTTGAAATGTTATGAAGTATAATATTGATTTGGAACTTTACTTTTATAACTCAGAAAATTGATCTTATTGAAATGTTACCAAACCATTTTGCCAATCCTAATCTTTCGTTTATAATCTGATGAATGATACATTTGAATATGAGAATATTTAATATTGATTCTTATCTTTGTTTCTATTAATGAGCCAATTATCTATTTGAAAAATCATAATCCATTTATTCAGTATTTATATTTATCTCATTTTATGACTGAACAGAACGTACTCAAACTGTAACGAAGATATCTATATTTTCGTTGTATCCAACTATGGGAAAGATCTTACTTTCAAATTATTGATTTGATGTCCGATACTCTTGAGCTCAATAAGGAACTTCTCCTTCATTTAGGTGTAATAATCGCCTTCGAATTAAGTCATGGCTCATTAGTATGACGTCTTCAGGGACGATACGCATGTATGAACCCACGGACATAGAGGCTTATATGTTGTCGGTATGAAAGTTTTGCAAAATGTCTGAGTTGGTGGCATGTATCTGACGTTTGTGGTACATACAGGTGTATGATCAGAGGGCATGATTTCCTAATTGGCAAATCAGCGATATGGTAATAGAGTATAATACGCAGTCAGTGACATAATATTAATTAATATTTCCCAAAAGAAAAAGTAGAATTAATACTGCCTGTTGCCGCACAGTTGAGCAAAAGAATCACGTATGGCGGACGGGGCGGCTCTAGACAACCTAATGAAATGAGCTATGGGGATATCAGTCTTCATCAGATGGAAAAGAGATATGCAATCTTTTTGCCCATTATTTTGAGAGTGTTTATGACCTGAAAGTCAGCAGCGTAGTCGTGGTGAAACTGTTAAAACTGCAATAATGATGTACAATTAAATATTCACATAGAAGAGGAAGAGGTCCGAGAGGTTCTTTTATCCCTTGGCGTGTCGAAGGGTTCAGGTCCAGAGAGCATTTCACCAATTTTTCTCAAAAATTGCGCTCACAAATTAAGTGAACCTCTGCATATTTTGTTCAATATATCTCTGATTGATGGTGTATTTCCAAAAAAATGGGAGGAGTCCGCCGTTGTCCCAATTTTCAAAAGTACACAATGGAGATAAAATAATATTTCTAACTATAGACCTATTAACAAACTTTCGATCTGATTGAGCCCAGAGAAGAATGATATTTAATTACATATTATAATCATGGTACACAATGTCACAAATGCTTCTTTATATACCTGAGATCTTGCACATGTGTATTTCCAAAAAAGTGGGAGGAGTCCGCCGTTGTCCCAATTTTCAAAAGTGGAGATAAAATAATATTTCTAACTATAGACCTATTAACAAACTTTCGATCATTGCTAAAGTATTGGAACTCATAATTTATAAGTATCTTTTCTCTCATGTGTATCATTATCCCACAACAGCACGGATTTTTTAAGGGCAGGACTTTTAACTAAATTTGAATTTTACCGGTTGAGCCCAGAGAAGAATGAGCAATGAGACTCTAATTCAATAATCGCCACTGAAATCTTGGAAGAAAAGTCAATGTGGTTCTACTTAGATATTTAATTACATATTATAATCATGGTACACAATGTCACAAATGCTTCTTTATATATACCTGAGATCTTGCACATGGTTACTTTTAATGTACCTATGAAATCTTTGAGGCACCAGGACCTTTTCTCTATAACTTATAGAAAAATTAATAGTGCCCAGAATTCCCTAGAATGCTACGTGTCTGCAACACGCATAGAAGCATCAATTTGTATGGGGTCACATTGGCGTCTCTAAAGAGAACATTACGCTTCATTATTTCTGTGAACACAATTCACTCATCATTATAGTCTCAATGTCTTTACAGAAATGTTGTGAACTCGTGAAATGCATTAAGTCGGACCTGGAACGCTACCAATACGAAGATTATCAATTGTTTTCAAAATTGTGGCACGCCATCTGTGGCGATTTCGAGTTAGTTCGGTGGCTTTTGTGACATTTCGGAGCTTTAATGAATGTGACCGAAGAACGTCAGAATACAATGGAGGAGAGCCGCTTTGGATTACTAAGTTCATTCAAAATCGAAACATTAGTTCGATGGGCGGTATAAATAATTCTCAACATTCTCCTCCAAGCCCACATTCCAAATGCATCAATGTGATTGCGATCTACCTTTTTAGTAGTCCAAGTTTCAAAAGCATATAGGAATATAGAGAAATTAAGAGTCTGAACTAACGACATTTTGGCGCTTTAAGTGATATTATTGTCACGCCAAATTTTAGTGAGCTTCGTCATGGCCGCCAGTGCTGGCTGTATACGTCGTCTAATCTCATTTCCACAGCCACCAGAATTTTCTATGAAAAACCGAGATACACAAAACTTTGAACTACTTGGCAACGGCCAACAGACTTCATTTCAGGCTAGATGTTATGTTCCCTGTCTACGATCATAACCTTTCTTTTATCATAGTTAATACTAAGACCATACGCTGCACTATGCTGTTCTAGATTACTCAGCAAAGCTAACAATTCGTCCTGATAAGCAGCAGTAAGGGTAGTATCGTGAGCAAACCTTAAATTAGAAATCTTGCTTCGACCAATAGTTATGCCACCATGCCAGTTGTCAAGTACATGTCTCATTACAAACTCGGAGTAGATGTTTAATAAAATCAGAGATAATACGCATCCCTGACGTACTCCTTTTCTGGTCGCCATTTGATCAGACAGATTGCCGTCAATTCTTACTTGAACTGATTTACACAGTTTCTGAATGAGAAAAACTAGATGGTAGGGAACTCCTATAGAACGCAGGATTTCCCACATTTTAGGCCACTTGACGTTATCGAAAGCCTTGGAGTAGTCTTCAAAGCAGATATAAATGGGTAAGTAATGTTTTCTGGCTTTCTCAATGATCTGCCTCGAGTTCGAGATCTGTTCGCGAGTACCCTGTCTTTTACGAAGTCTTCCTGCGCCAGGAAATTTGCCAGCCAATAAAACTCTCCAAACGAGACTGTTAAAATATATAGCAGCATCTTACCTGAATGAGAGACCAACGACAGTAAACGATAATTGTTTGGGATTGTTGGAGAGCTATTTCCATAGAGTGGAACAAGAATAGACTAGCACTATTCATCTGGCCAGACGCCGGAGGGCCAGACTTTATTACAGATACTATGTAAAAGAGAGATGCCGTCATTGCCCAAGCATTTTAAAGTTGCGGCGTAGATGGGATCTATGCCTGTAGCTTCGCCCGTTTTTAGTTTCTTCAAGGCATGTTCCACTTCTGAAAAAAGGATATTAGGCTCATGTTCATAATTCAATTAAGGAGTCTAGATGCTATCATCAAAATAAAGGTTCTGACAATAAGTAGGCCACACCCCAATCACCCTGTCCAAGCTGGTGATTAACTGTCCATCAAAATTCTTCACCGCCCAAGTTCTGGGTTTAAAGTGCCGAGTAATATGTTTAATCTTCAAAAACATCTCTCCCAACAGATTAGTATCAGCATGGGTCTGTTTCTTCCTACACAGGTATTCGGATGGAAGTTTTCATCTCGCTGGCAAATTTTTGAATTTCGCGCGAAAGCTGCCTGTACGTATTATGTTTTGAACAGAATCCAGACCCGAAATCTTAAGGTTTCTGCGTGCCTCAATAACAGACAATGTATGGGTAGAAATCCATGATTGTTTTGGTTGTATGCTGCGCTTCGGTTGGGATATTTGAGGGGCTTGTGAAAGTGCACTTTCAAATGACAACCGCATATTATTAAAACTGCAATGATCTGTTATAGGGGCATCTTGAGAAAGTCTAGAAAATTCTGACCGAAAGGAAGCTGGGTCAGCGATTTCCATTGTATATATCCGCCTATAGTGGTGACATATCCTAAGTTTCAGGTGGAAATCGCAAAATAGAAATTGATGGTCTGAGCCTTAATCTGAACTTAGTAGAGTCTTACAAAGGGTAACAGATGATCTCCATCGTGTTCCAACTAAAATGTAATCAATTTGATTCTGATGTCCGCTCGGTGAGGTTCAGGTATATAAACGTCACGGATGCTGGGTGAAAAAGTGTTGGCAATTGAACAATTATGGTCAATACAAAATTGAAATAGTCGTTGACCTCTTTCATTTTTGACACCGAGACCGAATTCACCAATGTGTGCCGGTAGATATTCTTCTTCTACCCTTTTACCAACTTTAGCGTTAAAACCGCCCACAATAAGGACCATCTCGCGATTCGACAGAGATTCAAGTGTAGCTTCGAGATCGTTTTAAAAAGATTCCAGATCCTCCTCATCGGAATTAGATGTAGGTGCATAAACCTGCACAATATTAATTGGAGTTGGGGTCGCATTAATGCATAACGACATTATTCTGTCACTCATACACTTGTAACAGAGTACGGTCCTCACGTGGGCTTTTGCCACCCAAAACCCAACACAGCTAACGCTCTCGTTGGATTTACCCGAAAAGCAGGTCAAACTACCACTGCTGAAAGTAAAATGACGTGAGTCCCTATGATGAGTCTCAGATAAACCACCAATGGCTCTTCCATTCCTTGTAAGCTCCTTCTCGAGGAGAAGCTTGAGCTTGCCGATAGCTTGAAGACCTCTAACATTCCAAGTTGCCAGGTGATGTTTCCAGCGTATCTTGAAACTTTCATCATTAATAAATTTCCCACAAGAAGCCTGATGGTCGCACTCCTTGTGCCCGTCGCCAATTTCACACTGACCTCCCCGGACGAGGAACAGCGCCGATTGCCAGTCGGAGAGCGAAGCCTTTCATCCGAGGCCTCAGTGATTATTATTATTATTATTATTGAAGTTATTTAAGGCTGAGGACAAGTCCTATAAAAGCCTAATAAAAAAAATAATTTCTATAGTATTGCAAGCACAGCTTAGCCATAATTAAATATGCACACATATATAATAACTAAATCCACTTATGTCACTTATGATGCCGACGTGTTTCATTTTACGAGTTTCTTTCGGGATATCTTTAAAGATCTTCAATGCAGTAGTCTCCCATTTGCATTCTGCATCCTCATGCCGTTGACAAAATATATAGTTTGGTTCATCCGCCCTTAGGGACACTTTCTTATCCCAAGGACAAGAGGGTATCTGACTCATACTAACTCCTCCACCCGAAGCTGTTGATTAGCAAGAGGGTACTGTTTATACCTACAGTATTTCGGTTCCTTTTAGTCGCCTTTTACGACACGCAGGATATACGTTGGGAGACATTCTAACCCGCACTCACACGGGAGTGAGGGTTAATGTCTTATAACATATTTTTTTCAGATTACTAGATTCTATGTAACAAATATTCTAAACTAACCTAGTGAATGTCATTTTGGCTTCGGCTGTGGACATTCCTTATATTGTGCTCAAATATATAAATAAATAAAAATAAATGAATCGATTGAGGGAGCATGAAGTCTGCAGGGTCAGATAGTTATTAGTATAAATCTTTCACCGAGTGATTACCTTGATTTCTATATCTATTCTCACGTTTGGCTATTTCTCGTTCCAGCAGCGGCAATTAATCAATCACTTTATCTGAAGATCGATCAAAGCATTCCATTCCATGTGATCGTTCGTGGGAACGGTTTTGTTCGCGAAAAGTCAGAAACATTTAAATTGAAAGATTATTGCTTAGCGGAGTGTTACCGAGAACAGATGTGCCAACAACTGCAGTTCGAATTGTTTTGCCACAATCGACTTCAAAACTGAAATTAAATTCTTTCGCATTTAGATTGGCTCGTCATTCATCAGTTGCATCGACGCTTGGCGTCCTATCGTGCGAATACAATGGCGTAATCGGTTGCTCCGAATGTGCGGATAGTCGTTTATTCAATAGTTCTGTTTATCTTGTTTAGCATATGTTAATTGAAAAAACATCCACATTTGAGAACACTTTCACGTCATCACACCATAAAGGGAACTGCACGAGGGTGAATTGATGTCAAGTGAAAAAGAAACGGAATTAACTTTTCTCTACTTGGTGTCGATTATTTCTTTTCTTGGCTGATCGCTTGCTCGAATAATGCTGCAGGTTTTTGATGCCCTCTTTTTAAGAGTATTGCACAAGTTCCCCAAATGAACTTGTGTTTTGGGAAGACTTCCAAGCATGTGAAAAAAACTCCATCCCCGAGCCATATCCAATCTAACCTACGCCAATGAAAGAATTAGTAATAGACACTTGGAGTAGGCCAGAGAAACTCGTGAGTTCGAGTCTATGGCGAAAGCAGGTAGCAACAACTCTTGCCTCCTACCTCTGATAACAGATGGCGGTTCTATAAAAACAAGTAATTGTGATTCGTAATGAGTTTCACTATACCGTAGCTTCTTCAGACGAATGAATGTACAAAAATTATAACAACTATATAAAGATACAACTGAGAATATAAATACAAATTCTCTTAAAAAATTAAAATCTCATCGAGTTGCTTCTTCTAAAGTGGTTATTGATGACAGGTATATCCAATAAAGTTAAGGAATAGATTGCTCCTGAAGAGATTCAATAGAGGTGAAGGGATTAAATTGACTTCTTCATTAATGAGTCTACCAGTCATTGCGATTAAATCTATAAACATCTGATTTATTATATTTATCTGATTTGGTTTTATTGTTTTTTATATATTTGCCTAAGCTATTATCACTTTGAAAAGCTATGTTCAACTTATTTCTACTCAAGAATGATTTCAGTTTTTCACTTGTAATGCCAACAAAGTTTGAGGTGTTGAGTTTTTATTTAAATTTATCGACAGAGTACTCTTCATTCAATGCGATTCTACTATGTTTTCATTCAAAATATTATTTATAATTTTCGGATTATAACTATTATCCTTAGCTATTTGTTTATTTAATTTTAATTCTTTGTTGAAATTTTCTGATGATAACGGAATTTTAATCAATCTATGAATAAAACTGTTGAATGTTGATATTTTATGATGATACGGATGACACGACGAGTTATGTATTATAATATCTGTATGTGACGGCTTATGATAGATTGCGAAAACATGTTTTCCATATTTATTAGAAATTGATAAGTCTAAGAAATTCATTTAATTATTGCATTTTTATTTTATGACATTTGTCATATTTTTCGAACGGCTATCAACATTTTTTCGCGAATTTTTATTTAAATTAAACGAGTTCCACGAAAAAATAATATATGGTTGATGTCAACCCAAATTATTGGGTTCATAATGATTCTAAAACATCTGTAGATCATAATCGGCATTACTTGGAAGACTGAATCTGGCCATCGGAGCTCTCTCGGTCAAACAGAGAAGGAATTTGAGGATTTATCGCAGGTTATGTATTTTTTTTATTATCTCCTTAGTTCTTTTTATGACCTTGCTTGCTATGTAAAATCTTTTCTTAGATTCGTTTAGACATATAAGAAGTATGATTGATGAAATATTTTTCTGCTGGTTTTCTTTTTCCACTGTTACAGATTCCTGTCCCAAAACCCCTTCCTTTCACCCTTGTCTTCGTTTGGAAATCATGGAATGCGAGAGTGAATGAAGCGGCTAAGCAGAAAAATCTTTGGTACTCTTTATCTACACACGACACTGACACAACATAAACAGACAAGCTATTTCTAATGCAATAGCGACAGGGAAACGGGTTTTTTCCTGAGGTTTTTTCACTCGTTTGTTGAATCATATGCAAGATAGTATGGTTCCCTGTTACATTTTCCTGAGCTCACACTTGTGTTACGTTACGTGTTATTTCTGACACATATATATATATATATATATATATATATATATATATATATATATATATATATATATATATATATATATATATATATATATATATATATATATATATATATATATATATATATATATATATATATATATATATATATATATATATATATATATATATATATATATATATATATATATATATATATATATATATATATATATATATATATATATATATATATATATATATATATATATATATATATATATATATATATATATATATATATATATATATATATAAAGTAAACATCTACTTCAGCCATTTATTTTGAATTGAGCAGGGTGTCCTAATTTTCTAGAAAAATCTTTGGAGATTTTTTCAGATTGAAAGACCACTTTTTATTGAAGATTCAAGAGTGTCCTAAACTCTGCTAAAATGCCTTTAATTAATGAGTTTTTTGGTGAGTTGTTTCGTCACAATATTTTTTCCCTTAAATTTCATGAAAATAGGCTCTCACATCATCGCATATTCCTTCGGCCAAATGATTGAATACTTTTCCTTTTCCTTCCTTTTATTGCCCCAGGACGGCTTTATTGATGAATTGAAATAGATTTTCCTCATTCTATCCATGAGTGACTCGAAAATTATGTATATATATATATATATATATATATATATATATATATATATATATATATATATATATATATATATATATATATATATATATATATATATATATATATATATATATATATATATATATATATATATATATATATATATATATATATATATATATATATATATATATATATATATATATATATATATATATATATATATATATATATATATATATATATATATATATATTGAATAATGTAATTTCAGAAATATCATATCTTCATATTTTCAAATGGATCATTTTGCATTTTATTATTCATGTCAACGCATAAAATATGGTGCCATATTTTTGCAGAAGTAACCTTATCTTTATCTTCGACCATTTTTGAAATAAAAAATAAACTGAAATAATAAAATCAGATGTTGCGAAAGAAAAGTTTATTAATACATATCATTATACTTGATCAGAGAAATGAACTTACTTTTAAGGTAATCGTGTATAAAATACGTGATACATTAGTTTTTAGTGAGATGATCTACATGGTGTCGAACTATTTTAATAAGTATTCCAAATGTTTCTTTGTAGACACAACTCAATACTTCTGAGGAATAACCGTTGAACTCTCGATTTGAGGATTAACTGACTGAAAGGCGTCGACAATTCTCTGTCTAATATCTAACTGTGTTGTAGAAGGAACCTGACGAACGATGCCCTTAATATAACACCATAAGAAAAAGCTAGACTTGTAGGGTCCGGAGACCTAGCTGGCCATCTAAATGAACCACCACGTCTTATCCATTTGTTTGGAAATACATGTTTCAAATGCTCCCTAACCTGATGTGAGTAATGTGCCGGTGCTACATCCAAATCTTGTCTTATATGCTATTGTACATCGGCAAGTAACATTGGTATATGATTTTTCAGGAAATCTAAATACATTTCACTATTGGGACGCCCGTCGAAAAAGTGCGGCCCAATTAGATATCCATCTACTAAAGCGGCCCATACATTCAAGGACAGACGATTCTGGAGATATATTTGTCTGATGAGGTGTGGATTTTCAATGGCGTTATAACGAAAGTTTTGCCTGTTAACAGGCCCATTCTTGTGGAAAGTTGTCTCGTCCGAAAAAAGAACTCTGCTGAACATATTTGGATTTTCCGCTACTTTGTCACTTGCCTAATTGCAAAAATTGATTCGATTCTCATAGTATTGTTTGTTCAGTTCCTGGTGCAGCTGTACATGATATGCATGAAATTTTTTCACTTTCAAAATTCTCTGGACGGAAGTTTGACTTATATCTGTTAACTGAGAAATCTCTCTCTGGCTTCTATATGGGTCCTCTGTCACTCAACAAAACTGATAACTGGTAGTCTTCAGCTGTAGCTCTTTTTGGTTTTAATGTTTTTTTGTAAGCGATTTTACACATTTCTGTTAATTTCATTAGATGTTTTCGAAGAATCTTGCACCTCTGTTTATAAACTCTACTTACCAGAATTTCTATCACACTCACCCAGAATAGAAATCATATCAACAATTTCTCCTTTGGAGAACTTCATGGCCGTCAATTGGGAAATATGGGTTCAAACAACAATTTAACAATGTTTAATAACTAAACACCGATGAGTGCACCATAAAAAATGCAAAATATGATATGTCCGGACACCTGACAGAAGGCACAAATAAAAACCAATGTCAACACATACCTCGATTTACGTTTTAATCATCTTGATTTTATCATTCGTTAAAAGGATTATCTTGTTTAGGTTTCATTTTTCACTACTTGAATCATTACAGACAAAAAAACTTCTGTGAGAATAATGATGCATGTTGATGAGTTTGATACGGTTTGTAGAATTTTCATCAAACATTTTTACAAATAATCGAATATTTCGAAAACGATCGAAGATAAAGATAAGGTTACGTCTGCAAAAATATAGCACAATATTTTATGCGTTGACATGAATAATAAAATACAGGTTGTGCTATTTGAAAAAATTAAGATTTGATATTTTTAAAATTACAATATTCAATAGTTTTTCGAGTCACTTTCGTATAAAATAAGGATAATCTATTTAAATTCATCATTAGAGCTATCCTTGGGGAATAAGAAAACGAAAGGAAAAAAGTATTCATCTTCTCTGGCCGTAGGAGTATGCGATGATGTAAGAGCTTATTTCCATGAGTTTTCACGGAAAAAAAAATATTGCGACGAAACTACTCATCAGAGAAACTTGAAACTATTAAAGCAGAGTTTAGGCTGCTCCTGAATCATGAACAAAAAAGTGGTCTTCCAATCTGAAAAAACCACCCAACATTTTTTTATAGAAAATAGGGACAACCTGTTTACTGCAAAATAAATTGCTGAAGTAGATTCTTGCTTTCTAAATATAATACTTTTCGAACAAAAATGAAATCTTCAAGAGTGTACGAGCTGCAGAGCACCGCGCCACTAGTGTATCACCCAGTAAAAATTAGTGTGCATTACAACTGATTGAGCACCAGCAATACCTGGAAACAAAAACGGTTTTGTGGCATTGTGTCGAGCTAACGAAGATTTTCTTCACTTTTTTCATTCCATTACATTATGCATCAACAAGTTTTGTGTCGAAAGTTTTAAACACGAGGGAAATTATGGGCATTGCAACAAAAATTGTGAATTCCATCCTTGCACGTAGCTAGCAACGGCGGTTTTTTAAGTTGCAGTTGGGTTAGGTTAGATAGCGAGTCAGCTGAACACACTGATTTTTCAGTTTCAAGAATTATTGCCTCTCTACTAGACGAATTAGGTGATGATACTCAGATTTAGAATATCTAAAAATGGCTGGATGATTTGGCATTTTGACTGACATCACAATGCACTTAAGCACCATTAACTTGAAGGAAAAACTATTATTGAGATGATAAGCGTAGTGAACGCATTCAAAAGTATATTGCAACTTATGACAGATCAACTGAAAAGAAAGTATCTGAAACATTTTCCGTCTTAGAAAGCAAGGATTCCTCAAATGAACTATGATACGTATGAGGCTGAATTATCAAATATTTTGGGACAATTCGAAATGCGTTTTTATGATTGCAATAAAATGGCAAATATAGCATCATTTATGAGTTATCCCCTTTTCATGTACAAACATTGAAGAATTAGCTACTGAAATAGCAAGTCCGTTTGAGGTGAACGGATGTTCTGTTGAGAATGAGTTGGTGCAGATTATATCAGATATACATCTCGAAGCTACAGCATCCGATACAAATTTCTGGTGTTTTGTATCTGAAGATAAATATCCGAATCTAAGGCAAATCGCCCTTCAACTGAAGGCAATGTTTGGATCTACTTACTTGTGCGAGTCTGCATTCTCTGAAATGAAGATAATCAAGTCAAAATATCGCAATCGACTAACTGGTGATCATATATCATCATGCTTGCGGTTAGCACTCAGTGGTTACGTACCATCTTAGGAAAGTGTTGTGAGGACATGGAGTGCCACGCTTCAACATCCAAAGTTACTCCTTAGTCAAGTTTAACACCATAATTAATTCCTTTGTTTTGTAAGAACCAATTAACTCGCAATTTTGAATAACTATGACTTTTTTCATTGGTATTATAGAGAAGAACCTAATTAAATGTAACCCAAACCTTGACTAAAATAATGTATATTGTGCAGAAAGCTAATATCAATATAATAATAATAATAATAATTTATTGATCCCTTAAGACATCACAAGTATGTATAGGACAGGTCAATAGAAAAGACATTTAGACATTATCTAAATCAACACATAGAAACTCATTCACAGTATAAAAACATTTTGCTAAAAGTAAATTCTTAACTGCCACCTTAAATCAATTTACACTTAGACCCTGTATATGCCGTGGAAGATGATTGAACAATCTGATACCCTGGTACAGGGGCGACATTTCAAATCTAGAAGTTCTGTGTTTAGGGATACATGATGTTTCCTTATTTCTAGTATTGTGGGAATGAAAGTTAGAAAGTTTAGTCATGTTACTTTCATTCTCTTTAATATAAACGAGGCATCTCAAAATGAAAATAGACGCCAATGTGAGGATACCATTCTTCAGGAACAACGGTCTACATGAAGATTGTGGAGCTGTATCGAACATTATTCGCAGAATTCTTTTCTGGATGATGAAAACTCTACCTACGTCTGAGTAATTTCCCCACAGTAAGATATTATAGGACAGGTGACTATATACCAAACTGTAATAAACGTTCACAAGGGAACTTAGAGGTAGTGAACTCTTGATTTTATTTAGGGCATAATAGGAATTATTCAGCCTCTTACAAATCGCATCGATATGTGCACTCCACTTCAGATTCCTATCGATGTGAACGCCGAGGAATTTAGTGGTGTCCTTCGAAGAGATGACTGTATCTAAATACCTTATTGCTATGCTGCCCTGATCACAAGACGACAGAGTGAAGTGAATGCATTCCGTCTTGTTGACATTGATCATAATAGCATTAAATGGCACCATTCTACGAAACTCTCCACTAGCAGCTCGCATAACTTTTGAAGCTCCTCAAGAGTCTCAGCAGTAATAGCTATGGAAGAGTCATCAGCGAACAGTATCAACCAGATTATTTTGATAATAAATTGCGAATATTAGATTTTCTGTAGAATATTTTTTCAAATTTGGTGGCAGATCGTTGATGAATAACAGAAATAGAAGTGGCCCCAAGACAGAACCCTGGGGTACTCTAATTTACAGTACTGTTCATTTGAGTATGAGTCGTGAACCCTGATTGAGGCAGTTCTGTCCTCCAGATAACTACGAATCCAGTTCAAGAACACGCCTCTGAATCCAAGATTATAACATTTATCCGATATAAACTGGATAGCAAGACTATCAAACGCTTTAGACAAGTCAAAGAACAATCCAGCAACATATTGTCCATTATCAAGGCAACGATAGACGAACTCCACGAACTGCAATGCTCCAGTTTGAGTCGAGCGGCCGGTTCTGAAACCATGTTGTGCAGTATCAAGTATTTGAAATTTATCTAGGTACTTCATCATTCTATCAAACACTATTCTTTCAAAAACCTTGGAAAAGACACTTAAGATAGATATAGGTCTATAGTTCATGATATCGTGTACATCATCCTTTTTATGAATAGGAATGACGATTGCTTTTTTCAGAATACGAGGAAATACACCTGTGCTAATTGACAGGTTAATAACATGAGCGAAATATATATATGCTACGGTACACCCTACTTAAGTTGGTAGGTGGGAAGGGTGTATCGTGTACGTACGACAACCCTGCATCAAACATATTTGCAGCCTCTCAGAGTCGATCGTAAGTAGTCTGAAAATATTGAGATAGATCGCCAGCAGTTCAAGTTTGAGCTCCCCTGCCTTAAACCTTTGTCATTTAATGCCCTAAAATGGACAGTAGTTGGGCGGCGAGGATTCGCGCGATATTTTTTTGTGCTACGAAAAATATATGCAGATATGAATTATTCTATGTTTAACCTAAACAGAGCGTACCAAAAGTCGCTTTACTTAAAGAAAATATATAAATGCGAAAAATTTTGAAGTATGATTCCCCAATTCATTTCATGACGAAGTTCCTTTAAACATATTTCCGCGAAAGATTCGTTAAAGTTCTACAGGATATTGGAATCTCTTGATATTTTAATTATTTTCTTTCTGACTCTTATAGCTGTTGAGATATTTGGTTCAAATTAAGTGCATGGGTTCCCCTTTAGAGACCACGTTGTAGGAGAACTATGGCGATATTTTATCTTGGGCCACGTATTTTTTTTGTCTCTTTTTTCTCAATAATCGGAAAAGACTCTGTATATCAATCTATGGGCTTGTTTTGATCTCAGACAAATGGCAAATTCTTCTAACTCAACTGTCTGATATCGCAGTTAATTTTATTAGTATAATTACGCGTTCATCGCCTTCGATATAGTCAGCAGCCAAGAAATGACTTAATGCTTTTTCATAGGTCACATAACCGAGTCGATAAACTCGTAGCTTTATTACGCTAGACGAACGTAGATTCATGATATCCAGTCACCCTTTGTTTTATTATGCTTTACACAAATGAAATACAAGCCTTACGCCTAAAACGCTTTATTTATTTTCCATTAAGAGAAAGTACCTCACGGCGAATGCAGATTGGATGATGGTATAATTTACATGGCAATTCATAACAAAAAAACATGTTTTTTAGCTGGAATCAAGCTAAGTAATTAATTTATGCTATCATACACATTTTAATTGGTTTCGCAGAAATTTTCTGTCAAAGCATTAGTCGACCACGAATAAATACGGTTACTAACAAATTGAATTTCGTTCATTAATTTGTTCTGTTTTCACTGTCATCTTATTTTTTCACGTTGATACATTTATCTGAGAGATTCAATCAAATGAGCTTTAAGGCTGGATATTGTTCTGATAGAGTGTGTTAATTCGAACCACAGAGTCCAAATTTTTTTCAATCTTTCATGTAATTTGGGTGTTCCGTTTTTCACAATTTTTCTACAATTTTGATTCATTTCAATGAAACAAAAACTGTAAAATAGTAAATATACATGAAATAGATCATAGCTATTTGAACTGCCCTGAAATTTTCTAAAATTTATTTTGAAGAGTTATTTCGTGGACTAATTTAAAACATTTGTTTCTTAACTTGGTAAAAATTTGAAATGTATTGAATTCATTTCATATTGACTTCCACAGTTGTTTTAACTCGACACATTATTTGAAGTATATTCAAATTCTTTAATATTGATTTCAACATTTGTTTATCTGACTTGCAACATTATTAAAACGCAATTAAACTATTGTTTACTTATTCCAATAACTTGGTAACCATTTGAATTTGAAATGTTAACATTGGTTTGAAGCTTTACTTATTGATCTCAGTGAAATGTTGCTAAAGCATTTTGCCATTGCACATCTTTCGTTTATAATCTCATGAATGATACATTTGAATGTGAGAACATTTAAAATTGATTCTTATCTTAGCTGCCTTAAATTGTCAATTATATATTTGAAATATTATAATCCGTTTATTCAGTATTTCTATTTACCTCATTTTATAACTTAGGAGAACATACTAAACTGTAACGAAGATGTTTATATTTTCATTGTATCCAACTATAGGGAAGATCTTACTTTAAAATTATTGATGTTCGATAATCTTGAGCTCAATAAGGAACTTTCCCTGCATTCAGGTGTAATGATGGTCTACGAATTATATCACGGCCCATTAGTGTAACTAAATGGCTTCAGGGACGATACGCAAGTATGAACCCACAGACATTGAGGCTTGTATGTTGTCGGTATGAAAGTTTTGAGGAATGTCCGAGTTGGTGGAATATATGACGTTTGTGGAACATAAAGGTGTATGATCAGAGAGCATGATTCCCTGGTTGGCAAATCCACGATATGGGAATATAATATCATCCGCAGTCAGTGACACAATATAATTAATATTGCGCAAATACAACAGAACAAAAATTTAATTATGCCCGTTGGCGCTCAGTTGAGCGAAAAGAATCACGTATAGATTTACGGGCTTACCTTTAGTTACATATATAACGTTTTAATACCATACGAATTACTGAATTCGATTAAAAATACGTAAGCGAACTAACGCTTGCAAGTAGTCAGCTGTGGACGTGCTCCTTAGAATTTTAAAAGCAAATCTTCCAGAGTTTGGAGTATCAGGGTAACGACCTATTCAGAAAACATGATAACATATTACCAAACCCTTAGATAGTCAGTGACCACTAATGAGTTGGGTGAGGTCTGATTAGGCCAGTCTATAATAATATCATATCCGAATTCTATCCAGGATCTGGATGAAGGCCGATTTAGCCTGTTTATAATAATTTAATATTCGAACTTCCACTCGTAATATCGGTAAGGACCAATTAGATCTGTTTATAATAATCTAATGTACCAACTTCCACTGGGTGAGGGCAAATTGGGCCTGTATCTAAATGATCTGATGTTTCATTAAATTAATTCGAAGGCGCCAAAGAACGCAAGGGTAAGAATTTAATACATATGCTGCAAAGATCAGACATTGTCACGGAATCTGTTTTTGATTTTCTAATTTCCTAAGCTATGGTATAAGCTACGGAGAGTTTGGTCGTATCACATCAAACCTCACATAAAAGAACTTCTTGAATAGGTAACTACAGATACACAACACAACAAACAAAAGGGTCTTATTTTATGAAAAGAACTTCAATATGAACTATATGATCACATGGTTTTTCATTTGACCAATTTCAATCGGTCTTAGGTGTAATTAATATGGGCAGAAAATAAAATAATTCAAGTATTGCAATTTACATAAAAGAGATGGATTTTGTATCGTCTTTCATAGACCGGGGTTGCGGGTGTATCAATAGATGTTCAGATATTTGATTCAAATTAGGTGCATGGGTTCCCCTTTAGGGACCGCGTAGTTAGAGAACTACGACGATATTTTTTCTTGGGCCACGTATTCTTTTTGCCTCTTTTTTCTCAATAATTGGGAAAGACTCTGTACGTCAATCTTTGGTCTCAGGTAAATGGCAAATTCATCTAACTCAACTGTCTGATATGGCAGTTTGTTTGTTTGTTTTTCCTTTAACGTGCTCTGTTTCTGCCTTTTGGCTAATGACACGCCGGGGAATTCTGTCACCTCACTAACCCGGGAATTTTGCCGAACCCCTCTCGTGTCGTGGGAAGGGATCTTCAATGTCCATCACATCTCTGTTAGACAGGACTGACAGCTTTACATCTCCTCCGAAAGATGGACACTCAAGCGATTCCCAGAATCCGAAAAATCGCACCGACTTTGTGAGGATTGAACCCAGGTAACTCTGCGTAGGAGACGAGCATCATATCCCATACGCCACCGAGCCAGCAATATGGCAGTTAATTTTATTAGTATAATTACAAAATATGACATAATGCTTTCTCATAGGTCACATAACCGAGTCGATAAACTCGTTACTTTATTACGCTGAATGAACGTAGACTCATGATATCCTGTCAACCTTTGTTTTATTATGCTTTACACAAACGAAATACTAGCCTTCTGCCTAAAACGCTTCATTCATTTTCCATTAAGAGAAAGTACATCACGGCGAATGCAGATTGGATGATGGTATAATTTACATGGCAATTCATAACAAATCAACATATTTTTTTAGCTGGAATCAAGCAAAGTAATTGATTTATGCTATCATACACATTTTGATTGGTTTCGCAGAAATTTTCAAAGCATTAGTCGACCACGAATAAATACGGTCACCAACAAATTGAATTTCCTTCATTAATTTGTTCTGTATTCTCTGTCATCTTATTTTTTAACGTTGATACATTCATCTGACAGATTTGATGAAATGAGCTTCAAGACTGGATATTGTTTTGATGAAGTGTGTTAATTGGGGACACAGACTCCAAATTATTTTTCAATCTTTCATGTAATTTGGGTGCTCCGTTTTTCATAATTCTCCTACAATTTTTGATTCATGTCAATGAAACAATAACCGTAAAATAGTGAATAGTAAATAGATTGATTCTAACAATCATCTACACAAGAAATAAACCTATACATTGTATGAATAAATTGGGAATTTGTCAAAAACACAACAAATTTCAAGGACCAAAGAAATTGTACAAAAGGATTTGAACTCCTCCAATGAATAGGGTTCAGAAGCCATAATAAAATTATGAATCCTTCTCCTAAATACTCAAAACTGCTAATTCGTGAAAATGTACAAAGGGAATTATAGAGTTTAATTGCTTCATACTCTACACCCTTTTCATGTAGCCTTGTTGAGTGAAACGGATAGAAGTAAGGTGTCAACTTTCTTGTTTAAATACTCTTGTTTCTGTATTCCTCCAAATAATTTCGTTGTTTGTGGAAAAACAAGAGCATTCTGTAAACATACAAACCATAAACTATGAAGATATAATGCTTCTTAAATAAGCCACGACAAGATTCTCTCAATATTATAACTGGGCTACAAAAATTTGGTCAACATGAGTAAACTGCCCCAGAAAATAATGCCGTAAGATAAAAGAGATTGGAAGTTTGCATGATAAATGATCTTAAGGATGTTCCAGTCAACTTGATTACGCAAGACATGCAATGTATAGATGACAGTATTCAACCTCTTTCTCAACCTATCAATGTTGACTCCATTCCAAGTGACTGTCAATAATTACACCCAAAAAGTTTACAGATTCACTAACTCTCAAGTTGCAGTCTTCAGGTTGAAAAGTGTGGATATGTCAATTCAGATCTTTTAGAATTGAAAAAAAATGCAATCGGTCTTCTGCATATTAACTACCAGTTTATTACTCTGGCACCACCCAATTACATTATCAAAAATTTCAACCGAAGCAGTAAGAGCCAAAAGTTTGTTCAGCGCCCTTATTAAAAAATTCGCATCATCCGCATACAAAACTGGACGACAGATACCATTAAAAGAAATCTCAGAAAAAACAACGGTCCCAGAATACTTTCTTGTGGAACCCCCAATGTTAGCTCTGTTTCATCAGACACATGTGAAAAACCCTCACGCTCAATTACAACCCTCTGCTTCTCACCCTCATCCAAAGCAATAATTATAGCATTCATCAATCCAAACAGTGCAGTCCTTGACAAAACCATGCTGATACCGGCATATCACATTGAACTTTTTTATGGAAGATGTTAATCTAGAGGAAAGAATTTTTTCGAAAATTTTCGAAATAAATGTTAAATTACTAACAGGCCTGTAGTTACCCATTTCATCAAGGTGACCCTTTTTAAATAATGGTTTGACAATTGCAACCTTCTGAATATCGGGAAAAACACCCCCTTCAAATGATCGGTCTATAATATAAGCTAAAGGACGTGAAATTAAATGAATAGATCTTTTCATAACTGACATAGGAATTTCATATTATCCACGATTACAATTTTTATTATTGGTGAATGAAAACACTTCTGTTTCTAGAACATCGAAAATATAAAATGATTTATGTTTGCTTATTATGTGTACATTCAAAGTTGGGCTTTCCCGACTGATTCCGCGTTGAAGTGCGAGAAATACCAGAAAAGTAGTCATTGAATTCATTGGCAAGATTATTAGGATTTCCCTGCTTCATAGTATTAATTGAACTGCTATTTCTACCACCAAGAGTATTAACTATTTGCCAGACAGCTCTAGATTTATTCTGAGATTTCAAGATGAAATTATTGAAGTGTTCTTTCCTAGAATGAGAAATTGCTTAATCATAACGTTTTTAACAAAGTTATATGCAGGTCTGTATTCAGGCTTAGTAGCGGATATAACAGAAAGGCAGTCTGAACTATGTTGGAGTGATTTTATTTGAGGACTTTGCATGAAGGGGTCCAAAGCAACGAATGGAGTTACCTGAATCCTAGGGAAGCCTTCATCAAAAAAATTCTTATACCGATTAAAAAAGCACTCCCAAACCTGATATACATCAAACTTCGTAACATAGATATCAATCCACTCCACTTTTGACTTTTTTTTCAAGAAAAGCCAACAAAGATCTGTCATTTATGCTTCTATCGAGGATCTTTTCTGGCGGGCCGGAGACTAGAACATCCTTTTGAAAAACAAACTTTACTGCAGAATGATCACATATGTGTCGTTCAACCACTTCACTCTCGAAATCTTGTTTTTCCTTGATTACATCATAGGGGGGTCAAAAGAAGAACATTCATCGATATAATAGCCCCTCACACCTCCCCACTACTCCAGCCAACAAAAACGTGTTTTTTGCATTTTGTTTCCTTCCTTGGGTTCCGCTGGCTTAAATAATCTGAAAAAGTTCATGAACAATATTAGTCACCCTAAAAAACATACAAAATTTCACATAATAATCGGGCCCTCTTAAAGGCCCGAAAAAATTTTTTTCGAAGCGAAGACCGGTGCAAGTCCAATTTTTTGGCGTTTGATTTCTGTTATGAAAAAGTATTTCTATGAATTTTTTCAGTTTTTTCCTGAAGATGCGCCACCTCCAAAGCAGCATAAAATTGTTTTTTTTCTCATTTCAATGAGGAAAATTCAACTTGTTACATGTTCAGGAGTGCGGAAAATAATGTTAATAGTTCATTTCTTTACAAATCCATAAATATAAGAGTTAACTACAGAATTTTTAACTCAAACATATTCTTTAGAGACCATTTTCAGCCACTTTTGCAAATTATTTTAATGTACTAATTATAATACTTGGAATTTATCATTATAATTGATATAAGAAAAATTATTATTTTTCGATAGAGGAAATGTCTGGTACAAGTAACGAACCTCCAGTTAGAAATAAAAAACAGTTGACGATCGATGCGCAAAATGAAATAAAATTCTACGCAAGATTTCTGGATTTCATCTGAAAATTGGGACACGTGACCAAGCATTACAATTTCATCAAGATTCGAATGAATATTTCTCGATTGATGATACTATTTGCAGTAAATGTCGCCCCATTTTCCGAAAGCAAAAAAGGATCAACAAAAATAAAGAAACTTCTCAAACTGATGATCCTGCAAACTTGACTTTCATCATTGGGATGAAAGTCAAGATTTAAATAATTCTCCGATTGAAAGTTTATCCTTATCTGAAGTATACGTTTCGAAAAGCTACGATTCTTCTGACGATTTTGAACCCAGTAAGTCAACAGTTTCTTCCGGCTCTTCTTATACAATACTTGATAAACTTCCAAAAGAATCGGTAAACTATTTCTACTCATGCATATTGTTTTCTATGCAGATCACGCAAGGAACTTCAAGATGTACCCTTTAATGCTCGAATCCAAGTTTTGTTAAAGAGAGTGTTTTTATATGTAAAGAGGAGAAATAGATGCTGCGAATAATATTTGATTAAAATTCAGTTTATGGAAAAGATTTAATGAATATGCATTGAACCACCACAGAATGTTCAATAGAAACTTCAGAATTAGAACATTTTTAGATAAATTAACTGATGAAATAGATAATAATCTACACGAAAAAATTAAGGAATTTAGGTTATCCGATGAAAGAATCAAGGCTTCAACATGTTTTACTTGGGAAAATATAGTTCACCTTGAAAGCATAATAGGAACTTCAATGAGATCTTCTGAAAACAGAAATGTTTTACAGGCTTTAGTAATATTTTAATGAAATTACGGACAGGAAATTTGATAATTGTGTCGCAGCTATTCTTGAAATTGACGAAAAGTAGTTCAAAAAACAATGGATAGCGTGCTGAAATCTTTCAAAAAGATTTCACCTAAATATTTTGGTTATCATGCTAATACTAGAGAATATTTCGTCAACCGTACATATCCAGTTGCACGTCAATTATTTGATTTAGACGATAGCTTATCACTCATATGCGACGGTACATACTTACGCCATGGAAAAAGTAGTAACAATATTTACCAGAAGAAATCGTACTCAGGGCAAAAAAAACAATCCCTATGCAAACTGATTACGATCACTACTACAGATGGTTTCGTAGTAAACGTAGAAGGTCCTTTCTACGCCACAAAAAATGATTCTCAATTATTGAAAGAAATATTGGAGGTACCAAATGGGCTCAGTAGCCTTTTGAAAAAAGGTGACGATTCATATTAGAGAGAGGTTTCAGAGATATAGTAGGAGAATTAGAAAGCAAAGAATACAAGGTTCTGATGCCAGCCCTTAAAGGTAAAAGAAAAAACTGACCGTAGAGGAGTCCAATGCTTCCTGATTAGTAACAAAAGTGAAATGGGTAGTGGAAGCTGTGCACGGCGCAGTAGGATAAAAATTTAAGCTCCTTCATTACCAACTTCACAATTCTTTGCTACAGAATGCTCGAATCTATTGCCAGATTGCTTGTTTCTTGTACAATTTATTTGGAAAACGTCTGAATTCAGATAAAGAAGGAGCAGGTGCAATAATTGAAAGAATCAAGGCGACGAAATATTTGACTAATACATTGTCTACTCATGTGGAAGATAAGAATTGAATAGAAGAAGTACACCTTCAGACTTTCAATTCCAAGAAACTCCTTGACTTTCCAGAATTGAGCATTAAGTAGTTAAAAATATTCTTTACAGGTGTACAGGTGTACATTTCAAACTCTTCGTTCTAATAAAATATATATATATATATATATATATATATATATATATATATATATATATATATATATATATATATATATATATATATATATATATATATATATATATATATATATATATATATATATATATATATATATATATATATATATATATATATATATATATTTATATATGAGTGTTTCATTTGAAAGAAGAGTTTGAAATGTAAACACCTGTAAAGAATATTTTCAACTTCGTTCTAATAAAACACATATATAAATATATATATATATATATATATATATATATATATATATATATATATATATATATATATATATATATATATAAATTTTCTTTAAATTGAACAAATTTCACGAAGAAATAATATATGGATGGGCGATGTCAACCCATAATGATTGTAAAACAACTATAAATCATAATCGGCATCACTTGGAAGACTGGACGACTGAACTAAGCCATCAGGGCTCTCTCGGTTAAACAGAGAGGGAATTTGAGGAAATATCACAGGTTATGTTTTTTTTTATTATCTCCTTAGTCCTTTTATGACCTTGCTTGCTATGTAAAATCTTTTCTTAGGTTTGTTTAGACATAAGAAGTATGATTGTTGAAATATTTTTCTGCTGATTTTTTTCTATTGTTACAGATTCCTGTTCAAAGTCCCTTCCTTTTCATCCTTGTCTTTGTTTGGAAAACATGGAATGCAAGAAAGAATGAAGCGGCTAAGCAGAAATATCTTTGGTACTCTTTATGTACACAAGACACTAACACTACATAAACAGACAAGCTTTTGCTTGTGCAATAGCGACTAGGAAACGAGTTTTTTCCTCAGATATTTTTCACTTGTTTATTGAATCATATTCAAGAAAGTATGGTTCCCTGTTGCATTTCCTGAGCTCACACTTGTGTTTTTTCTGACATCCACCAAAATTATAGATATAAGCATTTATTGTAAATACAATTATTCAAATTTTTGTAAATCGTCCTCAGGGCAAAAAAACATCATATATATATATATATATATATATATATATATATATATATATATATATATATATATATATATATATATATATATATATATATATATATATATATATATATATATATATATATATATATATATATATATATATATATATATATATATATATATATATATATATATATATATATATATATATATATATATATATATATATATATATATATATATATATATATATATATATATATATATATATATATATATATATATATATATATATATATATATATATATATATATATGTATATATATATATTTATAGATATATAGATATATAGGGTTTTACCCTGACGAGTTGCCCATATATCTGTTCATGCAATCAAACTGATTTCATGAAAAAATATAAATCCACCACCCGGTAATTAATACCATTGCCAGGCAATGATTATAATCAAAACATATCCTGGAGTAATTATATATTAGGATAACGTTAAATGTTATGAGAATATATCAATCTACCAGAATATATACATACTATAGCATCATCAGACAATGATATCAATGTACCAACGAGTAGTGTCAGAGGCTTTCTCCCGGAAAAATCCAGTGTACGGATTCCTTAGTCAAGTAACACTGAATGTTACTCATTAATAGTTTCCTTTGTGAAGTGGTGAACAATCGAATAGAATACTGCTCTGAATATAAATATGACAAAATTGTAAGTTAATTATATTACATTTGTATAAACAAATAAATAAAATATGAAATGAGATTCTGAGCAGTATAAACTAAAGAGAAAACCTATGACTCTACCTCATTATTATTTTCGGAAAGAAACCTACGAAGAATATTACAAGATTTGATGACTGTTATCTTTGTAACTGTTCAAACAAATTTTTCTTCAGACCCAAAATCTCAATACTTTTGTGAAGATTTCTAGGAATGACGCCTGTTGTAGAAATAATAATCGGTAGAATAAATATTTTCTTCATTTTCCACATTTTTTAATCTCGTCGCCAAGTATCATATATTTAGAAATTTTTCATTGTATTTATTTTGTATATTATGTGTGTCGGGTATAGCAATATCAATTATATATGTTATTTGATTCTGTTTATCATTAAGAACGATATCTGGTCTATTGTGTTTTACAGCTCTGTTGCACAGAATTGTTTTATCAAAATAAAGTTTATATTTGTCATTTTCACAAATAATCTCAGGTTCATATTTTTGAAATTTTTTCTTTTGGGAATTAGGTCATGTTTAATTCCTAGACTGAAGTGAATAATATTAGCGACGGCATTATGTCTTTCTAAATAATCTATTATATATATATATATATATATATATATATATATATATATATATATATATATATATATATATATATATATATATATATATATATATATATATATATATATATATATATATATATATATATATATATATATATATATATATATACGGGACTTTCAACGAACACTAAACAGAGGCTATATCTACCATGATATTATTTTCTGATCAAAACGCAAAACTGGTCAATTTTTTATTTCAAGGGGACATCTTTGGGGTACAGTACTTGTTTCAAAGATCAACCCCCTGAGCGGGGGTTGCATTGAACATTTTGCATGAAGAAGATGGGTCGAGTGATAACTCAAAAGAAAGGTGGTATATCTGTCTACATTGTCTCGAACAAATTTCCATTATTAATTGAAAACTGTGAAAGATACAGGGTGAGCAAATGAAAGATAGGGAAGACTATTTTCCTTAGACTATTCAAGTTTCAGTGAGGTAAAATGGAACAGATCCATGCTGATCAATGGCAGTCATCATCAAGTTCCATCATCATCATGCATTTCAACCCCTGGAGCAGGGGTAAACATTTGGAAGAGAGTAGATGGGTCGAGTGATAACTCGAAAGAAAGGTATTATCTTTGTCTGCATTCCCGTGAAAGAATTTTCATTTTTGATTGAAAACTGTGGAAGATACATAGTGACCTATCTTCTGCTTTAATAATAACACAGGGTGGTCACCCCTGCTCTATGGGTTGAAATTTGAGGTGTGAAAGGTGTTTCGAAAGATGACAGCCTTTGATCTGGAATGAATCTTTTCCATTTTTCTTTACTAATACTTGAATAGCTCAGGGTGATAGATATTCTCCTCTATTTTTCAGTAGCTTTCTCTGTATTGTCTACAGTTTTTAATCAAAAATGAAAATTCGTTCACGGGGATGCGGACAAAGATAATACCTTTCTTTCGAGGTATCACTCGACCCATCTACTCTCTTCCAAATTTTAATGGTGGTCACCCTTGCTCTAGGGGTTGAAGTTTGCGATGATCTGTTCCATTTTACTTCACTGAAACTTGAATAGTCTCATGGAAATAGTCATGCCTATCTCTCACTTGCTCATCCTTTATCTTTTACAGTTTTCAATTAAAAATGGAAATTTGTTCAAGGCGATGTAGACAAAGATACCTCCTTTCTTTTGAGTTATCACTCGACCCATCTTCCCTATTCAAAATGTCCAAGGATTGCAAACCCCGCTTAGGGGGTTGATATTTCAGGCAAGTGTTGTACCCCAAAAGATGTCCTCCTTGAAAAAAAATTGACCTGTTTTTGCGTTTTGATCAGAAATGAATATGTTGGTAGATATAGCTTCTGTTTAGTTTTCGTTCAAGCACCCTGTATATACTCTACTTTTTACTAATAATAATGAACATATTGAATTACTTTTACAGGATCGTACCAATTGTCTCAAGCAATTTCTTACTTAGCAGAAATGCTGCAAGAAGACGATATATTGTTTTTGAGTTTCGCCAAAGAGCAGCAGCAAATCGTAAGATTCCAAGTAAAATCACGGCATGTGAATAATAGAACATACAAGTGTTATGTACATTATGAGCCTAACAATAACTGTTTGGACGTTATAAGACGTTACTGTTGTAATCGTGCAAACGGAAATAGAACGAAAGGTACCTGTTCTCATGTGGCTGCTCTCGTTTATTGTTTGTCGTACGGAATATTTCAAACGAGAATAATTAAACCGGCACACCTAACTGATATATTTACAAAGAGAGATACAATATCTGTAATTGATGAAGATAGCGAAGATGACTGAATTAATGAGAGAAAATTATGTAAATTATCAAATTTATGTTTTGTACAGTTATTAAAGTATCGTACTTCGAAATATTTCACTATATATTTTTCACTCAAATTCATATCTTCACATAGCACAAACAGACGCATAAGCATTACAAATATTAATGAAAATCATTATATTTTTATTAATAATAATCTTTATACTTATGATAATTTAAAATTTCTCTCAAATTCTTGTATCGTTCAATCCCAATTCTTTAGATTTCTTTATTACATTTTTTATATAAAATAATGTGATGCATAAAAAATGTAAATTAAATAAACAACTAGTGAACCAATAATCTATAGTTATAATCATGAAAAGTAGAGAAATAGTCTATTATTATTTTTTCCACAAGCCCTGATTAGAAAAAGTTGAATTTTCAGCAATCAAGGGTCGTTAAGCTAAATATTTGGCAAAATTGACAGAAAATGGCCTCTAAAATTATGTTTGAGTTAAAAATTCTTTAGTTAACTCATATAACCACCTCAAAAAGTCTAGGGAACACTTATCAATATCTTTAAAATATGAATTTGATAATTCGAATTTATTAAAATCTTTCGGTTTTGTTAGGATGTATTGTATATAATTTATTCTCAAGAAAACAAAATAATATTCGACTTCTCCAAAGCTCCTATTATAAAAAAAATTGAAATTTGAGAATGACGAAATTTGGTAAAACACAAAAAAATCCTAAACTAATATTTTCGGAAACGATAGGGAAGCAATTATACTTTTCAATACCCAGAAGGTCCACCCTGCTATTAATGACACTTTGGCATTGTCGCGGCGTGCACAATATTAAATTGTCTATTACATTTTGGCCTGTCATTCCCCCTGAACTGCTAATCGAAGTTCCTGTTCATGATGAAAGACGTTTTGACGCAGGAGATTTCTTTTTAGGGTGTTCACACATGCTCGATGGGATTCAGATCTGGGGAGCAGGATGGCCACGGTAGTAGATCGATATCATTCTCTTCAAGAACGTTCAAGACAACTCTTGCACGATGAGGAGGGGCATTATTTTGTTGGAAGAGTGGATTTTGCCCCATTGTTTGGAGATACGGTACCACTACAGGTAAAACTATCTCGTTTGAGTAAAAATGTCCCGTGAGGTTGTTCTATATGAAAACGAGGTCAGTTCTTTCACCAAGGCGTAATTTTCCCCAAAATATCACTGAACCGCCTCCCTGTCTAACAAATTCGCGAGCATGCTGGAGACGGTTTTGCTTCCCAGGTTCCCCCCATATTCGAATTCTTCCCGAATCGGGGTAAAAACTAAATCTAGATTCATCACTGAAGAGAACTGTGGCCCACCTCTCTTGATCCCAGTTTACGTGTTCTTGGCACCAAGCTAAACGAGCAGCGCGACTTCCATGGGTCTGTTGTGGAACTCTCAAAGGACATCTGGAATGCAGTCGATTTCTCACAGTTTAGTCAAAAATTTCTACATTATGAACTCGTGATAGCTCTTGAGCTAATTGAGATGCTGTGGTAGTACGATCCCTTCTGGCTTGTAAAACCAAAATTTGGTCTTGGGCGACTGTCGTAATCCTGAAACGACCTGTATGGCGTTCTTCTACGCTACCTGTTTCATTGATACGCGACCATAAACGGTTTATGACACTTGGGCTACTTCCCAGAACCCTGGATACTTTCCGTTGTGAGCTCCCAGCTTGGAGCATGCCAACGCCTTGTAAGATCTCTTCTCTATTCAAATGTCGTCTTCACATGGTCGAATCACAAAACTTGAATCTTTTATTTGTGCTTACAACAGAAACAAAGTGCCAACTAACTGATTTCAAACACTGAATACATGAATTAGTTTTTTATAGAAAAACTGAAATCTGTTGCGGCACTACATAATTTGGTGAGAAATTGATGCAGGTGTTTATTTGTTGAAAAAAATCATTCATATTGATCGTTCTGGATACGATATATCGATATTCAGAAGTGTTCCGTAGACTTTTTTGAGGTGTTTATTTATGAAATTGTGAAGAAGTAAACTTCAAACTTAATTTACGCACTCCTGGACATGTAAAAAATGTTGAATTTACCGCATCAAAATGCAAAAAAACTGGTTTTTCGCATTTATGGAGATGGCGCATCTGCAGAAAAAATTTTGGAAAAAATTCAGAGAAATACCTTCCATAACCTGAATCAAACGCCGAGAAAATTGGAGTTGCACCGGTCTTCGCTAAATTTAGAGATGAAATTTTCGAAAATATAAATTTTTTGGGTCCTCTATGGGAGCCCGACTATTACGAAAAAATTCTGAATGTTTTCAAGGTTACCAATGTTGTTCATGAATTTGTTCAGATTTTTAAGCCAGCTGAATCCGAGGAAAAATAAAATGCAAAAAACACGTTTTTTGATGGTTGGGAAGGGGTGACGTGTGAGGGGGCTAATATATCGATGAATATTCTCCTTTTGACCCCGCTTTGATGTAATCAAGGAAAACAATGATTTCTCGAGTGAGGGCATTTCGTCTATCTTATCGGGATTACAAGTTTATTATCCAAACAAAACCCTGAAACAGGACGAGTGTAATAGTAACATTGAATTCCTCTACAAGAGAAATAAAATTTTGTACGTCTTTGTTGGAGTTTGAAAGAATATATTTAAGTTGGAATCACCGGTATTAATAAAGTTGGACCTTTTATCACAACAACATTGCAAAACAATTCTGAGCCTTCGAAGAGACGTATTTATATCACATTGCTACCGAGATGGGGTCACACACACGATGGAAACACTGATGGTTAACACAAACACTCTTTGTAAACGTAAAATTAAAATGAAATAAAAACACGTGGTTCATTGGTAAACAACGGCGGTTTGGCAATAAGATCGGTGGCGTGGCAGCGCGTGCTGCAGTCGGTTTTCTAAGACCATGTGTATTCGAAGAGGTCGTTGAAGAGAAAGAGCCAGAGTCTCCGAAATGCACGAATATTTAAACCCTCGGTCCAGGTAGGCCCAAAGTACGTTCTGTTCCTAGCCTGGTCGAAGGGCCTACTGGGCGATCTATGATTAAAGAAGCTTAGTTAACACGGTAACATACTTATTCGGAGGGGCCTAGAGCGATCAATGGAGAGATATAGTAGTGGACACGGTAACACGGCCCTCCTCTGAAGATTGCAGTTAGGCGCCTCCATATTGCCATACATGGTGATAGAACCATGTTGTATTCTTATTAAAGACATGTGCATACGTGTACATCATACCATTGAAAATCAAAAAAAAAAAAGTTCTTACAAGTTATCCTACTCAAATCTAATACGACTCTGTGTGCAGTGCGTCTGTGGCCGTCTTACTATCTTACGCGCCATATGGCATTAACGCGATGATGACAAGGGAAACCACAGAAGACCTTGTCTCACGTAAGCTAGTCGTATGGTCTAGCTACTTACATTATGTGAGCGTGATACAAAGCTCTATTTAAAATATTTATATCTAAGATATGTACAATAACAAATCTGAGGGGGAATTTGAAATGCATCTACTTTGTATCTTTATTTGTCAATCACATAAAACTTAGATATTAAAAGTAACTGAAAAAGAGAAAAATAGTACTGAAGAAAACAATTTACTAACCTAAGACACATAGGACACATGATGGGTTTATCATACGTTGAACAACTGCGACTGTGAGTAGGTTGTAGATTCACTAGCGCACTGGTCGTTTTACAACACTACACTCATACACTCGTGTTTGGGCACCGCTTGGTGTTGTCTTCGGTCCAAAAACCGGATGCTTCATTCACGCCTGCTGCGGTGGTGGATTAATTCTGCGGTAGATGAATTAGACGAATACTATCCACGTGCATCGTTGCGATTGTTCGCGTTGGTCCTACCACGTGCGTCGGATTCACCTCGTGTGCGGAATTCTTACAAGAATTCTCGTATCAATATTTATCTGCTAACTCAATTGCTACCGGGATGGGGTCACACACACGATGGAAACACTGATGGTTAACACAAATACTCTTCTTAAACGTAGAATTAAAATGAAATAAAAACACGTGGTTCGTTGGTAAACAACAGCGGTTTGGCAATATGGCGTGGGTACGGAAAGCCGTGGCAACGCGTGCTGCAGCCGGTTTTTTGAGACAGTGTGAATTCAAAGAGGTCGTTGAAGAGAAAGAGCCAGAGTATCCGAAATGCAAGGATATTTAAACCCTCGGTCTAGGTAAGCCAAGAGTACGTTCTGTGCCTAGCCCCGTTAACGGGCCTAATAGGCGATCTGTGATTGAGGAAGCGTGGTTAACACGGTAACACGCTTGTTCGGAGGGGCCTAGAGCGATCTATAGTAAGATACCGTAGTGGTCCCGGTAACAACATAGAGGAGGAGTATTAGGCCTGTGAATACATATAACTAGAAGTTTTGACTCGTTAAGATTCAATTGGACAGCACAACATTCATAAATATTTGGAATGCGCAAAACCTTGAAATCTGACCTTTCAGTAAAAATAATATTCTCTCTACAATAAATTTCACAACGCCACCTTTACCAGTACCACGACAAAAGATGAAATCAAATTGTAATATTGAAAATTATATGCCTAAAGCTCGTCGATATGTTTCCATTGTTCCATGATTGCCAAAATATTTACATTAAGTTCTCTCACAAGTAAATCTAACTTATTCATAGCAGTGCTAATTCGCTGAACATTTTGCTGTAATAAACAGAACTCTTGAGAAACTTGTTGCTTCCTCCCAGTCACTCTGATACCAGTGTAGTGTATTGCATCATGAATAAAACTCTAACTGCTAGAAGTATTTTTACTCGTCTCGCTTTCGGAAATATCGAAGTTGGCCTTCACTTGTACTTTCTAAAAGATAACCCCAAAGGGTTAAGATAGTCGAAATGCTCTCATTCTCGAAATCTTTAATTACATCCTTTTGGTGATCCTCCCTCCCCCAACCCCAACATTGAAAAACGTGTTTTTATATATTTTAGCGAATTCTGTTCGTTTGGAAGATCTGAAATAATTCATTAAAACTGTTAACCACCCAACGGAACTACGCTAAATGAATGTCTGGACAGCTCTAGCTTCTACGGCGTCTGATTACTGTTATTGGAATGTACTTTTTGAATATTTTCAGGTTTTTCATGATGGCGCGCCACCTCCAAAACTCTGCAAAACTGCTCTTTTTCTATTTAGTGTGGAAAATTCAATTTTCCACATGTATGTGCATGCGAAAAATAATGAAAACAGTTTAACTTATAGCGTAATAAAACCTAACCTAGAAACGTTATATCCGAATAAAGATTTTTTTTCAAAAAAGTTCTTTAGTGATGATTTTCAGAAATTTTAGCCATTAATATTACATTCAAGCATTTTTTCAGTGTGAGGAACTCAACTTTCCCACTTCTGCCAACTAAAGATTGTTTAACTCAAGAAAATTATACCGTGTGGTGCAACTAAAACGAAAGAGACTCAATAACTGCTGAACTATTCGTTTCTGGGTTGAAAGCAGAAACAGGTCAATTTTTGTCTGAAAGGGGACATCTTTTAAAACACAGGCATGAAAGAATTGTGTATATTAAGGGTTATATAATTGATAAATTAAGTGAAATTGTATATTTCATTAAAAAACCTGAGGTAAGATTAATTCGGAAAAGGCACGTTAATCAAATGAAAAGAACTTTGCCTTCTTTTCATTTGCCTGAGGTTGAGAATGTGAAGCATTTGCCTAAAACCACCAGTCCTAATATTTTAAGTAGATCACGGCCAAATCCTTAGCCAGTCGACATACTATCTCATGTTTTATTATGTATTAGTAACTAGATTACATTTCGTAAATCACTATTCTGTATATTATACAGGGTCTTACATAGTAGTATGTCACATCTTGAGTGGGTGAATCTACGTGCAATTTCAAGAAAAATAGTTCATATGAATATAGGTCCGCAAGAGTTTCGTTACGGAGCTACAAGGTGTTGAAATTTCCGGTAAAAATTGGTTTTTTCTTCGAAACTCCTGCAGTTTTCGATATTTTCAGCCCGAATTTGAAATGCAAGCTAATCTGTACAGCCTCCATTGTTACAAGTCCCGAATTCCTACTAGAATCTACAAGGTGTTTCTTTTTCGGAGCCATGTTTCAATTTGACCTTTCAAACTTCTTCGCAGTACGCCACTGATCAGGTTGGAATCAATTTTCGTCATCTTCGTTCGATTTTGAAACTTTTTTGACTATTGTAATTTTTTCGTTTCTCCGACTGTTCTCTAGCAAAAAATTATTAAACGATTGTATGTATTCGCTAAATTGTAAGCACTTCTTATTAAATAAATGACTAGTAGGCTTTGATTTTTGGCCAATTTTACTAACGCCGAGTTGGTTGGTACCCATTACATGTACGGTCTGGCTGACGGCAACACAACTGAAGCTAGACGATTATATCAGGTGTACTTTACAGATGGAGTAACACCAGACAAGGGAACATTTTCAAATATCCACAGGTTGAGGGAAACTGGTACATTCACTATAAATAATCATTTAAAAGATGCAACTCAATTTACGCGAACTCCAGATATTGAGGAAGTAGTTTTGAATTGTATTAATTTGAATCCTTATGTGAGTACAACAAAATTTGGAAATCATTTGAATATTTCACATGTTCTAGTTTGCAGGATTCTCCACGACTTTTGATTGTACCCGTTTCATATTCAACTCGTCCAAACTCTACTTTTTCGAGGTTTTCCTTCAAGACTGAATTTCCCTCTTATCGGCAATTTCTTGAGGAGGAGTTCCCTTTATTTCTCGAGGATGTGGCACTTTTGGTGAGAAACATAATATGGTTCATGCATATGCTTTCAAAAGTGCATACATTCATATCACTAATACAGGAACCTTGGGTGAGCAGCGGCGTAGTTGGGGGCCTGGCGGCCTGCGATAGAAATGTTATCTACTGTAAGGATGGCCTGACCCCTAGAACATGCGTTCTCACCCCTAATAGTATCAGAACTGACATTTTACCGAATTTCTGTTTCAAACAACTGGTAGCAGTTAGAGTCGATGGAAAAGGGTACACAAATAGCACCTTTGTGGTATGCTCAGCATACTTCCCCTACAACTCTCAAACACCACCTCATACACAAGATCTACAGGAAATGTGAAATACAAGACTGGCCACTTGTCGTTGGGTGTCGTTGGGTGCCAATGCTCACCACATTATATGGGGAAGCCAAGGCACTAACATCAGAGGAGAACAGCTGATCCAATATCTCTACAGCTCGAAACTTATACTTCTAAACGAAGGAAATGAACCAACTGTCGTCACATCGAATAGGAAAGAAGTCCTGGACTTTACTTTATTCAGTGATCAATTCCCCCAAAAACTTCGAAATTAGAGAGTGGCAACAGAAGTAGTTTCCCTCTCCGACCATCGACACATCTGTTTCGACATCACAAGTATACCGAGACAACGACCAGTGCCTCACAGGAACCCAAAAAAACCGATTGGGACCAATATCAGGAACAATTATTGGAAATGGTGGGACCTTCAATTAAGACACCGAAAAACATCAAGGATCTGGAATTTGCCATTTTGAAACTGTAAACTAGTATCATCTTGGCGTAGAACAACGGTTGCCCTATACAATACAATAGAGGCAAGAAGAGAACTTAATGGTGGACAGCAGAACTCACTGCCCAAAGGATGAAAATCAGACGCCTCCTAAATAAAGCGATGCGCACTAGCACAAAACGCGATGGGGACAACTACAAGGAAGCGCAAAGAGCATACATAGGATTTATCAAAAAATCCAAAAAAGAAGCATGGCATTCCTACTGCGAGGCAATAGAGGGTGTACCGGAGATAAACCGTCTTCTCCGCATCCTCTCCACACCGGGACCGACAGACATCCAAAGTCTTGATACACCGGAAGGAGTAACAACACAGACGAAGGATGAAACACTGAGGCACCTGGCGGAAGTCCACTTCCCGGGTTTCCTCATCGACAACACAGCAATCCAGAAATCCAGTGGACATGCTGAAAAAGCAAACTGATTTACCAGAATCAGATGGTTTATACCCTGCACACTTAATAAAAGGTATGAACAAAATTGTTATGCACTCAATTCACATCTTCAGATACTGCCTAGCTTTGGGATACATTCTGGACCCCTTGGAAAAGGGTTTGGGTTGTTTTCATCCCCAAGCCGGCCAAGATCCTACACAGAATCGCTAAAGAATTGAGACCAATGAGCCTCACCTCCCTCCTACTGAATATTATGGAGAGACTTGTAAAAAGATATCTCAGAGAGATTACCCAAGTGGAGCACCCTCTACTTATCACTCAACATGCCTACGAGCAAGGTAGATCAGTCGACTCAGCGCTACACTCCGTAGTAGGGTATATCAAGAAAAGACTGGAAAAAGGCAGAGTTACTCTATGGAATATTCCAAGATATAGAGGGGGCTTCCGAGAATACACTATACAAATCAATAGATAAAGCTATCGCAGATAGGAAAGTAAACAAAACCATTGCAAGGTGAATGGGACGTCTGCTGTCGACCAGGCGCATTAAGGCTCAGCTCGGCGAGGGGACCGTCCGGGGGACCGCCAGCAAGGGATGTCCACAGGGGGGATTTCTATCTCTTATTCTTTGGAGCCTTGTGCTCGGTTTGGCAACTGACGTCCCTTGCCGATACTGGACACTTTGCGGTGGGTTATGCCGACGACCTCGTAAACCTAGTTCGTGGGAAAATCCTCAGCACCATATGTGATCTTGTGAATTACTGAATGCAGAGACTTGTCTGTAAATCCTAACAATACAGACATGATTATATTCACTCGAAAAAGAAAACTGCCGCCCTTCAAGGCACCGATTCTTTTCAACGAGGAACTAACACTAGTAAAACGAGTGAAATGCCTAGGTGTGATGCTTGAGGCCAAACCAAATTGGGACAATCACATCGAAAAACAGGCGCAAAGAGCCCAAAACTTACTCTGGGCGTGCCAGAGACTATTCGGTTTCCCACCAAAGATATTATATTGGCTATACATGATATTGAAATACTGCTCCTGACCTATGCCTTCATCGTATTGTGGCATGCACTGGAAAGAGGAATGAAAGAGAACAAAATCAACAAGATCCAAAGGAAAGCATGTCTGCCAGTTACGAGAGCTTTGAGATCCACACCCACGGCCTCCAGTGAATGTCTTCCGGGCATCCTTCCACTACATTTAGTAGTGGAAGGAAATAAGAAATAATTGCTATTCTCCGGTGCGTACAGGAAAACCTACATGGGAACTATAGATACATCTACATATGCTCTGATAGCCAAAACGATCTTAGGTAGCTCAAAGATATGAAGGTTTCATTCAAACTGGTTGACGAATGCAGAAAAGCACTTCGAAAACTCCAGTGCTACAAACAGAGTCACTCTGATTTGGTGCGCAGCCCATCAGGGCATCGAAGGAAACGAAAAACCAGACAGCCTCGCTAAAAAAGCAACAGCTATCAGGCCGATGGGACCAGAACCAATTCTGACCGTTCCATGGACCTATGTGCTCTCTTACTTTCGAAGCTGGACCACCACCGAGGCCCAAAACTACTGGGCAGGCATCTCGGAACTAAGACAGTGAAAAAGGCTCATAAAGAGGCCGCAATCAAAAAAGAGGGTAAATGAACGACTGTCCCTCGGAAAAAGTCTGTTGGGATGGTAGTGGGCTTATTCACGGGACACCTACTAACAAACATCTACACGTCATGAAACCATCGGAAACCACACAATGTCGTGCTTGCCTAGAAAATGACGAAACAACGAAATACATACTTTTCGAATGTCCCGCCCATAAGGAAACCAGACTGAACACCTTGGTTACTGAAACACCCAGCGCCCGGATGATCCAGGAGGCCCCTTAAACAGTCTTGCAAGCTTCATCAGGAAGTTTTTGCTAGACAAATAACAACTCAACAACACATGGCAAGCACAGTCGGCCAAACGGCATGAGTGCTGCCTATATGGGAGCCGTGCAGGAAGAAGAAGAAGATGGTTCATGCGTGATGGGGCATCAGCACATTTCAGTGGATAAGCTAGGAAATTCTTGAATAAACATTCAACAACCGATGGATAGATCGAAATGGGCCACAACCATGGCCTCCTAGGTCCCCAGTCTTGAATCGTTTAGACGTTTTCTTATGGGGATATCTCAGAACTTATTTATACCACTCCAGTGAATACTGTAGAAGAATTGAGAAATCGAATAATAACCTCTTGTGACGAGATAAGAAATACCTCAGGAATATTTCAAAGAGTGTGTGATAATTTGCGAAGAAGTATAGAGGCCTGTATTCTTGCAGGTGGGGGACCTTTCCAGCAATTCATTTAGCTTTTAATTGTTCTTATTTTGAGTTTGATATTGAATAAGTATAAGCTGAGTCTTGGAAGACGAGCTATAGAAATAAAACCAAATTTTGGGCATACCCGCCGAGTATTTCTATCATTTGTTTTTTATTAAGCGAATAACATACAATTCAAATAATTTAGTTTCAATAATTTTTCACTCGAAAACGGTTGGAGATATGAAAAAATTACAGCAGTCAAAAAAGTGTTCAAATTGAACGAAGATGACGAATACTGATTGTGCTCGGATCAGTGGCGTACTGCAAAAAAGTTTGAAACGGCAAAAGGTTAGATGGCCATGGAGAAGAAAACACCTTGTGAATTTCAGTTAAAATTTGGGACGTGTATTAATGGAGGCTGTAAAAATAGCATGCATTTCAAATTTGGGCTGAAAATCTCAAAAACAGGAGTTTTGAAGAAAAAATCACCACGGAAATTTCAACACACTGTAGTTCCGTAATGAAGCTTTTTTGAACCTATGTTCATACGAACTTTTTTCTTAAAATTACAAGTAGATTTACCACCTCAAGTTGTGACATACTATTATGTAACACCCTGTATTTTAAGGAGAAAGTACTGTAAATCATCAAATTAATGTATTGGACACTTTGCGCATGAGCATGAGTGACCATATATGTAAAATGTAGAGGTGTTAGTTCAGTAGTATTTAGGCAGTAGACGAATAAAGGGGGAAAAATTAAAACCGACTTAAACTAACTAATTTATAAGTGCACACAGCTTTACACACCTTTACCCGTGCCCTAAAGGATTCGAAGGAATGGTTGGTTGGATCCCAAAATTATCGACGAATATTCAATTCTAGTCAATCTTTGCATGCGCCAAAACTAGTTTCAATACAAAAATCAATTTTACAAGCAATAAAGGATTATTGGAAAGGACCAGGGTTTCAGAGAAACGGCCACCTTAGTCTCTGCCTTTACACCATTAGACTTGGAAATATTGAACATTCAGTTTAGGAAGAACCACTCAGGATGTCTAGTCGATTAAATATTGATGTTTCAAAGTAACAACAAATCTTTCACCACAAAGAAGACATTAACAAAATGTAAACACTTCAACATTCCTCAAATCTATGAAACTTATTTATTTACACCCTGTATACTGGCAAGTTCAAGGAAGAGAAAAGCTGAAATGAATTCTGGAAATTATACGAGATAAAAGGGATCTAGAAACCATTAAACAACAATTACGGGATCTCTGTTTTCTGGTCCGAAGAATTCCATGAAAGGCTAATCCAATTTTCATCATATCAAAACATTAGGAACGAAATTCTATATAAAGTCCTCGTTCGTGGCAATTTGGAGCAGAAAATTCGTACTCACGTTTGAGGTAAGCTGTCGTTTGAAATTGTCCGAAGTGAATAAATGGAGAAAAGCAGAGCCCTCCGCGTAATTAGCAATTCACGATTCGGCGTCAAGGATTAATTTGAACCATTTACGATTATATTGCAGTATCTTGAATTGGTTTAATTGCTTTTTTGAGGATTAGTTTCCGTCAATCTCTAATTTAGTATACCAATTATTTTTATCTTTCGTTCATTTTGATATCTTGTAAATCCCGGACATTGTTGGGAATTTAGTTTTGGATGTTTATATCACAATGTATTTTGAATCTTTCCCCACAGGGTGTTTCCTGAGTAAATGGACCTTCAGCTTGAAATTCGGCAGAAATCATCAGTTAAATACCAATTTCTAAAAATTACTATTTGCGAGATTATCGCAATGTGTTGACACATTGAAGAATTTTTATTCAAGAAACAATTTTTAACCTTCGATAGCATGTTGAATATTCCTTATTGCTACCTTAGGCAGGTTAGAATTACAAGAGAAAGTACGGATTATTCAACGTGAGTTGCTTTGTTGACAATTTTATTTTACTTGTCGTTTTATGGATCAGTTCATAACACATCACGATTATTCAAACATACAAGCTTTCACTTGTCAGGATACAAATACTTATGACGAACTTACTTCTGGTAAAAATTTCAAATTGTTCCATAACAATATAAAAAGCTTAGGAAAGAACTTCTATCAGTTACAGGTTGTTTTAATGAGTTTAGTGTTAGCTTTGATTGTATTTTACTGACTGAAACTTTTCAAATTTATGATATTACTTTATATAAAAGCGGCGGATACAATGTTCTTTATAATAACGTGTGTGTAAAATCAGAACGATGGGGTGGTAATTTATATCGAAAAAAAATCAGTTGCACCTCGAAGTTTTGTCAGTGGGCGATATTAATGTTCTGAAGATTTTAATTGAATTTAAAACGGAGAAAATTCAAATAACAAATCTCCACATATTTCTGTTGAAGGCTTAACTAACTGCTTTCATAACTGAACACCTCAAAAAGTCTAGGTAACACTTACCAATATCTTTAAGATATGAATTTGATGATTCGAATTTATAGAAATCTTTCGGTCTTTGTTAGGATGTATTGTATATAATGTATTATCAAGAAAACGAAATAATATTAGACTTCTCCAAAGCACCTATTACCAAAAAAAAACCTGAATCAATATTTTCGAAACGATGTGGAAGCACTTATATTTTTCAGTACCCAGAAGGTCCACCTCTGATAATTTATTAATGTCACTTTGGCATCGTCGCGGGATGCTCAATACTGAATTGTCTATTACATTTTTGCCTAAGTAATTCCAAGCCCCCTGAACTGCTAATCGAAGTTCCTGTTCATGATGGAAGACGTTCTGACGCAGGAGATTTCTTTTTAGAGTGTACCACACTTACTCGATGGGATTCAGATCTGGGGAGCAAGATGGCCACGGTAGCAGATTGATATCATTCTCTTCAAGAACGTTCAAGACAACTCTTGCACGACGAGGAGGGGCATTATCTCGTTGCAAGATTGGATTTTGACCAATTGTTTGGAGATACAGTACCACTATAGGTAAAACTATCTCATTTGCGTAAGAATTTCCCGTGAGGTTGTTCTGTATGAGAACGAGGTCAGTTCTTCCACCAAGGCGTATATCTCCTCAAAACAGCACTGACCCGCCTCCCTGTCTAACAATTTCTCGAGCATGCTGGAGACGGTTTTGCTTTCCAGGTTTCCTCCATATTCGAATTCTTCCCGAATCGGGATAGTAACTAAATCTAGATTCATCACTGAAGAGAACTGTGTCCCACCTCTCTTGATCCCAGTTTACGTGTTCTGGGCACCAAGCTAAACGAGCAGCGCGATTTCCATGGGTCAGTTGTGGAACTCTTAAAGGACGTCTGGAGTGGAGTTGACCTCCGTTGAATCGATTTTTCACAGTTTGGTCGGAAATTTGAACATTATGAATTCGTGATAGCTCTTATGCTAATTGAGATGCTGTGGTAGTACGATCTCTTCAGGCTTGTAAAACCAAAAATCGGTCTTGGGCGACTGTAGTATGCCTGAAACGACCGGTATGGCGTTCTTCTTCGCTACTTGTTTCATTGAAACGCGACCATAAACGGTTTATGACATTTGGGCTATTTCCCAGAACCCTTGACACTTCCCGTTGTGAGCTCCCAGCTTGGAGCATGCCAACGGCTCTTAATATCTCTTGTCTAGTTAAATGTCGTCTTTCCATGGTCGAATCACAAAACTTGAATCTTTTATTTGTGCTTACAACAGAAACAGAGTGCCAACTAACTGATTTCAAACAAGAAATACATGAAATGATTATAAAGCAGCGTCGCGTCTGCTGCATTTTTAGTAATTCATAGAAAAAAACTGAAATCTGTTGCGGCACTTTACATAATTTGGTGAGAAATTGATGCAGGTGTTCATGTCTTAAAAAATCATCCATATTGATCGTTCTGGATACGATATATCGATATTCAGAAGTGTTCCCTAGACTTCTTGAGGTCTTTTTGTGAAAACTCAGTGTAGAAATAACTATTCTCATGTAATAATATGAGATATGAATGTCAATATTCTAAGTAATTGTGGAGGTGTTAACAACTACATGAATATGTTGTGTGAAGAAAATTTCAGTTTTGTTGAATATGAGCCCACTCGGGTTCAAGCGGAAGGCGTTTCTTGCGTGGATCACTTCTTCATAAAGGGAATCAATAATTTCATCCCAATTATATTGAAAAATCATATTATTGACCAGTTTTAAACTATACTCGTTTTTCGTTTGCACTAACAAGATGTAAGTGGAACTGATGCGTAAGTTTTGACTGCTGTTATCACAGAAAAAAGTACAAAAATATACAGTTAAAAGAAACATCAAAAGAATATTTCGGTTAACAAATGCAATTTCGAAATCTAATGATGAACTTAATAGACTATCAAATTGGGGAAATTAGCAAAACTGTCAATGATTGGAACGACTTTAGAATTTATAGAAATAAGTTACAAAATTTGATCAGAGCAACAAAGAAAAAATTTTACGTGGATAAGATTAGGTCAGGTGGAAATGTCTCAACAGATATGTGGAAAGTTGTGAACGAACTGTGTACCAAGGATGGGTCAAACAGATATATTAAAAGCTCGAATTGGCCAAATGGGAAGACATATTATTCAAGGGAGGTAGCGGAAATTCTCAATAAACATTTTGTTAGTGTAGGAAAGGCTTAAGAGGAAAAGATAAAACGCAGATCAAAGGCAAAAGTCATGGTAGATCAACAGAAATTTGAATTTTTAGGAAGTGTAATAATGGAGGCTGTAAAAAAATCTTGTATTACAAATTTGGGATGAATATATCTCAAAAAACATTTTTTTCTGGAAATTTGAACACCCTGTAGCTCCGTAACGAAGCTTTTGCGGACATTTGTTTATATGAACTCTTCTTGAAATTGCACGTAGATTTACCCCTTAAAGTTGTGACATACCATTACTTCACATCCTGTATACAAGTTTCGTTGTGTTTTATCTGTCTGTATGATATTATTGATATCTTTAGGAAACTCGTTTTAAATAAAAAATTAAAAGTGCTTTCCAGAGAAACGTCACTTGACGCACTCACCTTATAATCAATTTTGAGTTTCTGAGGGTATGTAATTTAGACTTACTCTGTTTATCATGAAAATGGGAACGTAGATGAAAAATCTGGTTACTATGAAGATTATTCAAATCAGTTAATCCACGACCTCCAAGATGTCTAGGTAGTGTAACTCTCTGAACAGCTGACTTTGGGTGGTGCTTATGATATTTACAAAGCATTTTCCTCGTTTGACATTGATTTTAATTTAGATCAGTTTTAGACCATTTAATAATTCCAAAAGAAGATGAAAGAATAGGAACTGCATAGGAGTTGATAGCTCTGAAAAGGTTTTTACTAGTTAAATGACTCTCGATGATAATTCTAAGTCTTTTGTAATAAGAACTTCTAATATTTTCTTTAGTGCTGCTATGGTTAATTGTCTCCTCAAAATCCAAGATATCTATATGTATCTCCTTGATGCATTCGCTCGATTTCGATATTGGAAATCTTTATATAATCAGAGGTGATCTTTCCTTTTCAATAGAAAGATTTTACATTTTGAAAGCCCAAATTTCATATGGATATCATTGATCATTGGAATAGTTGAAAGTAATCTCAAGTAGACTTTTTAACTGATATATATATATATATATATATATATATATATATATATATATATATATATATATATATATATATATATATATATATATATATATATATATATATATATATATATATATAATAAAAGTATTGAGAGTTTGGGTCTGAAGAAAATTTGTTTGAACAGTTACAAAAGATAACAGTCATCAAATCTTGTAATATTCTTCGTAGGTTTCTTTCCGAAAATAATAATGAGGTAGAGTCATAGGTTTTCTCTTTAGTTTATACTACTCAGAATCTCATTTCATATTTTATTTATTTGTTTATATAAATGTAATATAATTAACTGACAATTTTGTCATATTTATATTCAGAGCAGTATTCTATTTGATCGTTCACCACTTCACACGAGGAAACTATTAATGAGTAACATTCAGTGTTACTTGACTAAGGTCCGTACACTGGATTTTTCCGGGGAGAAAGCCTCTGACACTACTCGTTGGTACATTGACATCATTGTCTGATGATGCTATAGTATGTATATATTCTGGTAGATTGATATATTCTCATAACATTTAATTTTTGTTTTGTCTTATATAATATGTTGCTAACAAAATCTGCAGCATAACCATTTATTTATATATATATATATATATATATATATATATATATATATATATATATATATATATTTGAAAAGTTTAACATATATAGGCAATATTAGCAATTGAAGAGAATTGAAACTGTGAAAAGAAGTTGTTTCAAGATGACCGATTTTTCAATTTTTGTTCTTCAAGATATTTCAAACTTAACATACATAAATGTCGAAACTAATTTCTCTCTTGGTGACCTACATATAAACAGGGTTTATAATGTAAGAGACCTTGCCATCATACTAAAAGAAAAACTTTCTTTTATCTCTCACATCGATAGTATAGTCTCTTGAACTTTTGAGATGCTCGGTTTCATCCTCAGAATTATAGGGAATTTTGAGAACTACGAATCTTTGAAAACTTCATACTTTACACTGGTTAGGAGCAATTTATAATATGTTACTACGGTGTGGTGCCCCTATTATCATGGCCATATTGACCGAGTTCAGAAAGTTCTAAGAAGGTTTTTCAAGAGTTTAAATTTTAGGTTCAATCGTAGGTTATTGCAAAGTAATTAGTCAAGTCGACAAGAGTATAAAATGTTGAGTTTGTAACAGGGGAGAGTGCTGTTTGATGGTAAATTTCTGTATCGCGTATTGTACAGTTTTCCCAGTATCGGAACTGTCAAAGTTCACAGTTTTATGTTCCTAGAGCTAGAACTGCACTTTTATATAATTCTGTATTTTTGAGATCCATGATATTTTTCAATTATCATTTAAGTAGCTTGGATGTTTTCGTTTTAAGTGTAAATGTATTCAAGCAAAAACTCACCTCTTATCTGTAAGAAATTAGGAAGCTTAATTTTTAATTGTTGAGTTGGTTTCTGTTATAAAATTGAGTAACACTTCTCTTTGTATTATATCACTCAAGTTCTATTACTGTAGAGAATTCCTGTTATTGGGTTTTTACCAGTTGGGATTTCGATTATTGAAAATGAATAAATAACTAAATAAAAGATGTTCAGAATTTCGAGTAGATGGCGTTGATAAATTGGATTAACAATGGATATACGAATATTGTTGCCGCCACAGTCAAGATCAATTTTATTATTTCAAATTCGTTAAAAACAGGTTTCAATATGTATTAGGTTTCCCTAAGGCCATCCTGTGTAAAAGTTGGACATATATAGAATTTTAGAGGGAATATCAATTTTCCGAAAAATTACAGCTTCCCCGCTATTTTCTACAAATTATTTACCGAGTGGACTGTGAAGTGGGTAGTGGAAAAACCCATTTGCTCTAATGTATGGAAACGAAATTAGGCAAACATTTGTATAGGATATCCAGATATTCATTAAAGTACTTTCATTATATTTCCATTATTTTCATACAGGGGTTCAAATTTCATTATATTATTATAGCTAATGGAAGAAATGTTAGAGCTACTAGTATGGGGGACAGCTTTGCAAATCATTTCATTCAACATGTTTCTCTGTAAAATGATCTCAATCATTTTAAATGTCAGCTACTCATCGATCGAAAAGTCTGACATATTCGATGGAACTGTGGTGTGGACAAGGTCATTTATGTGAACTAGAAAACTATTGACCAAAAAGCTTATTGTCTCATATTTATAAGCTGTTCACAAGAATTCTCACCAACGGTCTGAACGCAAAGCTTGAGTTATACCAACCAAGAGAGCAGACTGGATTCAGATCAGGATTCGGCACAAATGGTCATCTCCTAGTTGTGATAATCTTTTTGATAAATCAGTGGAGTACAATGAACCACTAGTCCTTATATTTATTGACTACGAGAAAGCGTTTGATACGATTAATCAACACAAGATACTCGAGGCCCTAGTAGAGTGTAGAATAGACTATCGGTACACCACAATCATAAAATACACTCGGAGGCAAAATTAGCGCAACACTCGAAAATTTAACCAAATTCGAAGTCCGATATTTTTCCTAATTCTCAACCGGTTTAGATGATTTTTTCGGCAAGTTATAGGTCAACTCTTCTGCTTTGTAGAAATTATAAGAGAAAACCAAAAACATTCGACAAAAATTTCATACGGAGGCGAACCTAAAAGTGTTTTTTTTGTCAAAAATTCGAAACACCCTGTGGAATTTCGTGGTCCGAGTTGAAACGTACAATATCATGGTCTGTCAAGACACATCTTCCTACAGTAACGCCCTTCTCCTTTTATGCATTTATCTCTATTTTTACAAGAGATATCCAATTTGAAGCGAAAAGTCACAAATTTCAAGAATCTATTTTTAATCTTGCGTAGGTGCATAAAATCGGAGGTTAGCCCAAACATAAAATCAAAATTTGAGAAGCGGAAATCTAACAGAATGAAAATTTTTGAAATTCACTGTCCAATTTCACGCTCCGGGAGAACTCGAAGTACACTGGAAAAATCATTGATTTTGACATTTTTTTTAAATTTTTTTGTGTGACACTCTATAATAATTATCATTGCTGTTCAAAATTGAGAGCAGGTGTGTATCCTGGCGATACACTCGTGAAATGAAATGAACATGTTGAGAAAAATGTTCATGATGACCCACAAAAAAAAAAAACATTTAATTTTAGTAGCGAGTATGATGACCATCCACCCCCCCACCCCCCCGAGCTCTTATTACAGCGCGCATACGATTTCGCATACTCCCAATGATGTTGTCTGTCATCTATTGAGGTATGTTGTCCCACTCTTCCACCAAAGCCAATGTCATCTCTTCAACGTTGCCTGGATTCCGTTGTCGAACCCTTCTTCCAAGAATGTCCCAAACATGTTCGATCGGGTTTAAATTCGGTGACCGCGATGGCCAGTCCATTCGTGTGATCCCAACTTCATTGAGATATTCTATCACTATGCGCGCAGTATGAGGGCGCGCGTTATCGTGTATAAAAAGAAATTCTCCCCTATGTAAGGAGCAAAAGGCACAACATGAGGCTCCAAGATTTCTGTTGTATACCGATGGGCATTAAGTGATCCATTGCCAATAATCTCCAGTTCTGTTCGTATTCCATAGCATATGCCACCCCATATCATAACTGACCCTCCACCGTATTGCTCAGTTCCTGCGAAGTTCGCTTGATTTTACCGTTCCCCTCGATGCCTCCATATTCTATCTCTACCATCCACAAAATTCACACAATATCGGCTCTCATCACTAAATAAAACTCGTCTCCACTGATTGATTGTCCATGCCACATGCTCCCTAGCAAACGCCAATCTTGCTACCCGATGGGCTCTATCGAGTCTTGGTGCTCTTGCTTGCGCGTATGATCTCAGACCAACTTCATTTAATCGTCTTCTGACTGTCCTCACACTGACGTTAATGTTATCCACTGCTTGTAAAAGATTACGTTCCTTAACAGCAGTAAGACGAGCATTTCTTATGGTTTGATTGACGATGAAACGGTCATGTATAGCGCGGGTTGCCCGATTTCTTCCTTGTCCTCGCCTCCTCACGTACAATCCAGTTTCCCTGTAACGTCGGTAGATTCGATGGATAACCGACGTCGAGACACCCAACATGGTACCGACTGAGTGGTAGGTGCGCCTTTCGTCGATCAATGTAACTGCCCTTGCTACTGAGGTTGGTGCTAAATCTCTCATTCTGAATGAAAAATACCGTTTCGAATCGTAAACAGTAAAAGAATCACAAAACACCGCAACCGACCGAATTTGTATCAAATCAAAGAATGGAAAACTCTCATTCTTTAAACAAGTGCAAATGTGGTCATATACAAAAAAACGTGTGTTGTATTTCATATTTGATAAAAAAAGGTGTGCACATGTGTAAATGAAAAGTTTTATCAATGGTCCCAGAATTCGGTTGTGTATTTTAATACCTACCGACTGTTATCTCCTATGAATTCCTAATTTTCATCAAATTAACCAAATTGTCATCAATAACTAATGCAATTGGAACATAAAAATCGCAAACGACAATTTCGACACGCCTGAGTGATAATAAGAAAATTCCAGATTGATAGACGAATTTTAATGACAATTTCTTGATTCAATGGAATTTCTCCAAAGTGGTGATTTTCCACTTGAAATTAAATATATTTTGCAAAAATAGAGATAAACGCATGAAACAAGAGGGGCGTTACTGTAGGAAGATGTGTCTTGCCAGACCATGATATTGTACGTTTCAACTCGGACCACGAAATTCCACAGGATGTTACGAATTTTTGACAAAAAAACACTTTTAGTTTTGCCCCCGTATAAAATTTTATTCGAATTTTCTTTGTTTTCTCTTATAATTTCTACAAAGCAGAAGAGTTGATCTATAACTTGCCGAACAAATCATCTAAATCGGTTGAGAATTAGGAAAAATATCGAACTTCGAACTTGGTTAAATTTTCGAGTGTTCCGCTAATTTTGCCTCTGAATGAATGTTCATGAAAATGCAACTGCAAGTGTCAAACTTTATGAAAACACAGCAAAAATTGCAGTTGAAAGAGGTGTACGCCAAGGCAAGACTATATCTCCAAAATTGTTCACCACGCTTCTTGGATATGCTTTCAAACAAAAAGATTGGGAAAACTTTGACATAAATATTAACGGCGAGATGCTGACTCATCTCAGGTTTGCAGACGATGTGGTTTTATTTGCAGATTGCAATGAAAAGGCTAAGAAAATTCTCGAAAGACTAAACGAGGCTTCCCAACAAGTAGGGCTAAAGATAAATATTTCGAAAACTCAACTGATGACGAATTTTGTTCTCAGCAGAACTGAAGTGATAGATGCCATTGAGATGATCACAACTTTGAAGTGGAATGGAATGGGCGATAATCGATGGACAAAATGGCCCATAGAGTGGAGGCCTAGACAGGAACCGTTGAGAAACCGGGGCAGACAACCAACCAGATGGACTGACGACCTGCGACGAATTCATACTACTTGAATTCAGAGTGCGTATGATAGACAGTTTTGGAAGCATTCACGGGAGGCCTACGTCCAGCAGTGGTCAAACTTATAGGCTTATAATGATGATGATGACTCATCGATCGAAAAGTCAGACATGTTCGATGGAACTGAGGTGTAGATAACGCCAATTATGTAATTTCGTGATGCTGAAAATAGTTCTTAACAATATTAGTTTTGTGGCATTATCATGCATAAAGAAAAAGTTTTCACACATTTTTGCCGCAGATGCTGCATTTTCTTCTAAAATGTCTATAACGTACCTCTGAGTATTCAGGGTTTCATTGTTTACAATGACAAGATCAGAGCAGGCATTTGCGGAAATTCCTCCCCACGTCATTATTGAACCTTCACCAAAACCACGGGTAGGTAAAACTGCACTGGACATTTCTCTTACTTCGGCAATTATACACTAGAGTACGTCGATTGTAATGAAAAAGACAGATTCTCGACTTATCTGCAGACAAAACTCTCCCGCAATCAGCTTCTAACCAACTGACATATTTTCCGGCAAAGTTCAATCGGATTTTTCGAACTACGACTTGATTACTCAGACCAAATTGTCCGAGATGTTGTCATATCGTTTGAATAACGGCCATGGGTACGACTGAATCAGTCTCCCTGGCCTCCATAATACGATGAGAAAGACAATGGGAAACCATCTCATCATACATCGCTAGTAAAATCGTCATGGCTATGAAAGCCAATAAATAAAAAAAATACTGATCATGGTCCTCGGCACCCAATATCCGGCAGGGGAAGAATGGAGTAGGCTTCTCAGAACGTCAACGAGCGAAATTCTTGCCAAGCACACAGAAAGGAATTTACCAATGTGCGCATTGGTACATGGAATGTCCGGAGCATGTCTCAATCTGGTGAAACCTATAATGTAATCCAGAAAATGAAATGGTTCAATATTAACATACTGGGAGTAAACGAGGCAAGATGGCCCCACTCAGGACAATTCCCGACAGCCCATGGCACGATATATCACTCCGGAAACAATGATGGCCAACTTAGACCTGGTTTCGCAATTCTTATCACCAAGGAGTTCAATAGAGCAGTAGAAGGTTTTGTCCCGATCTCCGTAGGAGTAATGATCCTACAGTTAAGAACATCGCACCTTAGACTGAACTTAATAAAGGTGTACGCTCCCACAACAGATGGCGACGAGGACGAAATAGAAATGTTTTACCAGCAGATCGAGGAAGCTCTGAAAATAACTAAACATAGAGAAATCAACATAATCCTGGATGATCTCAATGCAAATATCGGCGAAGGACAAAGTGGGCGGAATGTAGGATATTATGGTTCAGGGGAACGTAATGCAAGAGGAGATCGACTATTGCAATTCTTTCAATAGCATAACCTCATAATTAATGACACATTCTTTAAACTGCCTAAAAAACGATTGTATACATGGCGATCACCTGCAGATAGACCGGAAAAAATCGTTAGAAACAAGATAGACTATATCATGATCGATGAGAGGTACCATAACTCAGTTAAATCAGTGAAAGCATACACTGGAGCAGATGTTTCCTCCGATCACAATCCACTCAACGCTGATGTTTCAGTCAGACTCAAAAATAGGAAGAAGCAAAGAAAAATGCCCAAACTCCGCAAATGCTTAAAAAAACTGAAATAATGAAATGTCCCTAGAAGCAGTAGAACGAGAACCTTGATACAATAAATATCAACAGCAATGGTATTGAGAAACAATGGAAATCAATAGAGCAATGCCTGCTTGATCCATGCAGTGATATATAGACAAACCACACAAAAAGAGAGAAAACTGGATGACTGATAATATACTGGACATGATTGAATAAACGAGACATTTCGAAAATACTAACCGTCACGAATACAGGTAGATAACCTACGTGATCAGAAGGTGGCCAAGGAAATCTACTTTGAAGAGAAATATAAAGGCACCGAAGATTTTCAAAGTAGGTAGGATTCTTTTAATCTACACAGGAAAGATGAAGGTTTGGCAGTGTTGAAAAGATGAATCCCTTCGAGTATACTCCTTGACAAAATCGAAAACTCTATAACATGGAGAGAGTATATTGAGGAATTATTTACTGATGAACGCGGAGAATTAGACCAGATAGGAATTCCACCAAAGAAAAATGGGTCCGGATATCTCACAAGAAGAAATATCATACGTGCTGAAAAAAATGAATAAAGGAAGAAGCCCTGGACCTGACGAACTCCCCATTTCCCATACAAATGCTGAAAATAACACAAGTCTGCAAAAAAAAAGGTGAGAGCTGTTTTGATTTTTTTGTGTTATTCTTATGTTTTTGGGTGTGCTGAATTCGAATATGAATTTCATTTTGTCCTAGCACGTCACGTTTTCTGACAATGTAGGTGTTTTTTAAATAACGTAATTTATTATTGCGTATCAAAACATATTTTCTTATCTAAAATACATTAATTAGTGAGCACTAAACACATTTTTTTTCCCAGTGAGACTCCTTTTGGTACATTTTTGCTTATCGGAAGCATCTGGAAGGTCTCCTTTAAGCGTCCAACAGTAGTCTGCCATCATTGAGACGCTTCATCTTCCCTGGTATCTTTTTTCCATCTCCTTGATATCTTGGTGACATCGTACACCTTGCTCTTCAATCACGTCTCCTGAATTTTCTGGAAAATAGTCGGGGTGGGAATGAAGAAAATGTAGTTTTAAACTCATCAAGCAATCTAAAGCTTGTAAGGCTTTCAACATTCTTTTTACGATTTTTTTGTAGTTAGGGTCTTTGTTTTTGCCTAAAAACTTTGTTATAACTTCCTTAAACGCAATTCTTCTCTTTGAGGATCCGTCATGGTTGTGACGAATAGTGGATCAGCCATAAGCCGTCTAATATCTGGTCCAACAAAAACACCTTCCTTCATATTTCAAAAAGAGGCCAGAAAACTTCGATATTAAGTATTTGAAGTAATTTCCATCTTGGAGGTGACTTTACAAATTGCTTCATCAGTCCCAGCTTTATGTGAAGCGGTGGTAAAAGAACTTTATGAGGAGGCACCAAAGTTTCATGCAGGACATTCTTTTCGCCAACTTTAAGCTCCCTCGCAGGCCAACACTTTTTGGTCCAGTGATTTGTTCGGTCTCTACTATCCCATAGACACAGGAAACAAGGTAATTTCGTAAACTCAGATTGCTGTCCGAGCGACATGCCCAAGATTTTCAAATCACCGCACACTAAGCCAACCGTGGTCTTTATATTTTAATTTACAATGAATCAATTCCAAGTTCTTGTAGGTTTCTTTGAGAAGTACGGAATGGCCGACAGGAATGGAAGCATAGAAACCACCGTTGGGAAGCAGAACTGCTTCAAGGCTTCTTTTGAAGATTCTATAAAAATACGCCACTCTTCTGGGTCGTATGAGATCTTAAATATATTCATCAAACCTTCAATATTGGTGCAATAAACCAACTCGTCTTCTTGGGCAAAATAGGAAGTAAACTGCTTTTCAGGATATCTAAACCAGGAGGACACTCCCGGCAAAAGTAAGTTCCTGTTTTAGAGCCTTGTTCCAAGCAACTTAGCAGCGTTTTGGAAAGATTCAAGTGTCTTACCAAATCATTAGGCTCGCCTTGGAAAAACAATTTTGGACTTCTGTCATCTTCAAATTCAGAAGTTGACTGGTCATCGGGTGTAGGTACAGCACCATCTTCGTCATAACTTGGAACCTCTTCCAAGGTACCAGGGACCTTGGGCACTGGTATTTCGGTCCCATGAGGCATAGGAAAAATAGCTGATTGCAGATAAGGGTATGAAATTGACTGCTTTCGTTTTGAATTATACCCTTTCACATTACACGAACAAAAGTAACAATCATCACTATGGTTCTTTTGCTCGCGCCATACCATAGAAATCGCAAATTGGAAAGCTTTTTTCTTGCCCTTGAACCAATTTCGAAGGTCTTCAACACATCGTTTGCAGACTTTATGAAGTGTACATACTTTATCCTGATCTCCAAATTTGAAGCCAAAATACGCGAAGTATACTTTTTTTACAAAGTCCGTAATATTAACTTGTTGCTTTAATGTCATATATTCTCCACAAATGTAACAGAAACTATCCGAAGAGTTCACACACTTCCGCATAGACGACATTGCACTGTATTGAACCAAGATCTATAAAACAATGAGGAGTTAACTTGTAATTGTCCCACGCCACTTCTACACTATCGGAGCGCGCACGTTCAGGTTACAACATGTTTATACTTATTAATGTAGGTCAAACAGGGTGTTCCTTATTTAGAAATTATTGATAGTTATGTCCTGTAAACATTTTGAAACAGTAGTCAAAATAAAATTATACCTATCATTTATACTACAAGTTAATCCCTTTTTAGCCCAAAAAATCCGTTTTTTGTAATGAAATTTTGCGTTTTGTTAAATAACCTTACGTTCTGGAATTTTTTGAGTATGTTTTTTGTTTTCAGAACACCTAAATACATAGAAATCAGTTGAAAATATTCAGATAGCAATTTTGTTGCAGACCTGTGAATAGAGGCAAAATACATGGATATATTGGTGAAACTCTTCAACTGAATATACAAGTCAGGTGTCATATCCATAGACTGGCCTACCTCAATCTTTGTCGGACTTCCCAAGAAGACAAATGCCAGAGAATGTGCTGATCACCGTACAGTTGGTATGATGTCGCATACGTTGAAGTTACTCCTGAAAGTCATCCAGAATCAAGTATATCATTAGACATGGAAATTGATGAAACCCAATTTGGATTGCGCAAAGACTTAGGAACACACGAAGCTCGCTTTTTGCTCATTGTGTTGAACCAGAGGTGCATGAATGTCAACCAAGATTTGTATATATGTTTCATCGATTACAATAAAGCATTCGACGAAGTCCTAAACAAATAATTTATGACTGTCCTTAAAGCAAAACATATTGACTTTAATGATCTCAGAATAATTGCAAACCTTTATTATAGACAACGAGCAAAAGTACGAGTCAGCGATCATCTCTCGGGAAAAATTCAAATCAGAAGAGGAGGGAGGCAAGGTTGTGTATTATCACCACTCCTTCTCGATGAATATTCAGAAGAAATACTGAAGAAAGCTCTTGAAGAAGAAACAGCCGGACTGAAGGTAAACTAAATATTGATCAACAATATCAGATATGCGGACGACACTGTCATAATAGCAGAGAACCTAGAAGATCTTCAAAGAATGATATATCTCTCTTTTTGAAAGAGAGGATTCATAAAAATGCGAATTATTGAATGATGAACAATATAGTCGAGTATGGCGAGGAAAACGGTTTTCAATGTACATCAAAAAAACCAAATTCATGAGAATATCGAATACTCCTTGAAACGAAGAGATTTTTACTATTAATGGCACCAGTGTCGTACAAGAGGAAAAATATACATACCTGGGTACAATAATCCATTCCACAAACGACTAAAAAGTCAGAATAGAAAAGGCAAGGGCAAATTTCAACAAAATGAAAAGAGTATGAGGCACAAGAGATTTGAGGTTAGAACTGAGAGTTAGATTGGCGAGATGTAACGTATTCTCGACTCTGTTGTACGGAATGGAAAGATGGTCACTGAATGCTACTACCACAAGAAGATTGGAATCTTTTTAATACTGGGTGTACCGGCGCATTCTAAGAATATCATGTATAGAACACGTTACCAACACCGAAGTTTTGGAAAGATTGGACAAAAAAATGGAGATCACACTTACAATTAAAATTAGAAAACTACAATATCTAGGTCACATAACTCGCGCAGAGAGGTAAACCCTGCTCCAGTTGATAATTCAAGGAGAATAATAAAAAACAAGTACTGTGTTTTAAGGAATTTTACTTAATAATTGCGAATCGCGACGCGTTTCACTACACCGCAGCTTCTTCAGACGAATGAATATACAGAAAAAATATAAAGGAGAATATAACTATAAATGTTCTTGAGTAATTAAAAGTTTATTGGGTTGCTTCTTCTTAAGTGGTTATTTATGACAGGTATATCAAATGAAATTAAGAAATAGATTGCTCCCCGAAAAGATTCAATAGAGGTGAAGGGCTTAAATCGACTTGTTCATTGATGAGTCTACCTGAGTGTTTGTATTTATTGATTTCTAAAGTTTCCGAAAGATCTACCTTCCAAAATTTATTATCTGTATGCAAAATTTCAAACTGTGGGTCGAAAGAATGATTATTTTCTAAGAGATGATTCGCGTAATTTGAATCTGATTTTTCATTTGAAAAACTGCGTTTATGTTCCGATATTCTAATATTAAAATTTCTATGTGTTCTACCAATGTAGAAATTATCACAGTCATTGCAATTCAATCTATAAACACCTGATTTCTAGTTTTTACCTGGTTTGGTTTTATTATTTTTATATATTTGCCTAATTTATTATTAGTTTGGAAAGCTATGTTGAAATTATTGCTACTTAAGAATGATTTCAGTTTCTCACTTGCCAACGTAGGTTAAGGTGTTGAATTTTTGTTTCAATTTATCGACAGGGTAAACTTCATTCAATGCGATTCTACTTTGTTTTTATTTAAGATATTATTTATTAGTTTGGGATTGTAACCATTATTTTTGGCTTTTGTTTAATCAAATTTAGTTCTTTGTTGAAATTTTCTTGTGATAACGGGATGTTAATCAATCTACAAATAAAACTATTGAATGCTGACATTTGATGTTGATATGGATGACACGACGAGTTATGTATTATAATATCTGTATGTGACGGCTTATGGTAAATTGCGAAAACATGTTTTCCATTTTCATTCGAAATTGTTACGTCTAAGAAATTTATCGAATTATTGCTTTCTATTCCGGTTGTGAATGCAATTTTTGGATGTAATGAATTTATATGACTTTCGAAAATTTTCAACTGTCTATCTGTTCCTGTGAAACAAATAATGATATCGTCTACATAGCGATACCAGTATAAACAATATTCACTGAGTGGATGATTATGAATTAATTTCTCTTAGTTATTCATGAATATTTCTGCTAACAAAGGACTTAACGGATTGCCCATAATCAAGCCGTCTTCAATAGTATAATATTTGTTATTGAAATGGAAATAATTTTGATCTAAACAAATTTGTAATAATGCAAGAATATCTGATTTAATGATAGTATTGACATGATTCTTTTCTAATAATTCTTCAACTAAGTATTACGTATCTTTCGGAAAAAAAATTTGCATACAGATAATAAATATTGGAAGGTAGATCTTTGAGAAACTTTAGAAATCAATAAATACAAACACTCAGGTAGACTCATCAATGAACAAGTCGATTTAAGCCCTTCACCTCTATTGAATCTCTTCGGGGAGCAATCTATTCCCTAATTTTATTGGATATACCTGTCATAAATAACCACTTAAGAAGAAGCAACCCAATAAACTTTTAATTACTCAAGAACATTTATAGTTATATTCTCATTTATATTTTTTCTGTATATTCATTGATTTGAAGAAGCTACGGTGTAGTGAAACGCGTCACGAATCGCAATTATTAAGTAAAATTCCTTGAAACACAGTACCTGTTTTTTATTATTAATAATGGAATTTTACCAAGTAAAAGCCTCCCAAATTCAAAAATTCAAGGAAAGATCCAAGGAAAGAGAAGCGTTGGAAGAAGGAGGTTATCATGGCTGCAAAACCTGAGACAATGGTAAGGATGCACGTCTGGTGAACTCTTAAGACCATCCGCCCCCAAATTCCGCTCAGCTATGTTGATTGCCAATCTCCGACCAAAATGCCACTTTAAATTTGTGAAGTATATAATGTAGTAATTTGTATTGTAATGTGTGCATCATATTTTATCTTTAGTTTTATGTTATTTTATGTAATGCTTATTACAGTTTTTGACTCAGAACAATGAAAACCCTTGACGAATATTTTTAGTTGCCTAACAGTAATATATTTTTATTTGATTTGATTTGACTCATTGATGGTGGATTGAGAACATCTCACTGACTACAAAGTCTGCCAGAAAATCACATCAACGAAAATCAGTTTCCATCATTTTTTAACAAGCAGTGCTTCATTATAAAATAGTCCATTTTTTTACGTGGAAACTTGATAATCTCATTAAAAACAAACCTAAGATTAAAGATATTAACACCAACTTGTCAAATCATCAATTTTTCAAGATTCATAAATTTAACCGAAACAAATTTCACCATTGCTGAGACGGCGTGATTGGAGAGAGGATTCAAACACAATATTTATCCTAAACATCATACGCCGAATTTTGAACAATTAGCAATAGATACTGAAATTTGCCTCAGAAATGTTGAAAACAATAGATCCATGAAACACCAAACTGGGTCCGTGTTTGAGGAAGAACACTTAAAAAAGCTTAATAGACCAATTAGAGATCACATATTAATCAAAAACATGAAAGTTAAATCAACATCGAATCAGATTATTTTCACAAAAGCAGATGAAAGCAATACAGTTTTAGCGATAAATAAAAAGATTATATTTCCAAAACTTTAGATTTCATTATTGATTTTAATTATTCAATTATCTCCCGAGATCAGTTATATCCGAGATAATATATTAAATAAGAAAGTGAAGACACTCATTGAGAATTCAAAATCCATCATTACGGATAGCGAAAAAATTAAACTTACCTCACCAAATCCTTTACCACCTCAACTTTATTCTTTGGTTGAATTGCACAAAATAGGTTATCAATAAGTCCAGTGGTATCATTCACACATGCCCCAGCATTCAAGATTTCCATTATTTTGATACATATTCTGGAGAAATGTTGTAATTTTGAACCGTTTCTTTCTATTCGTAATTCAAATGAACATTTTTTTCCCCGCGAGACTCCTCTTGGTACATTTTCGCTTGTGGGAAGCATCTGGAAGGTCTTCTTTAAGCGTCCAACAGTAGTCTGCCATCATTGAGACGCTCATCTTCCCTGGTAACTTTTTTCTATTTCCTTAATATCTTGGTGAAATCGTTCACCTTGCTCTTCACTCACGTTTCCTAAATTTTCTGGAAAATAGTCGAGGTGGGAATGAAGAAAATGTAGTTTTGAACTAATTTAGCAACCTAAAGCTTGAAATGCTTTTAACATTCTTTTTACAATTTGTTTGTAGTTAGGGTCTTTGTTACTGCCTGAAAACTTTGTTATGACTTCCTTAAAGGCAATCCTTCTCTTTGAGGATCCGTCATGGTTGTGACGAATAGTGGATTAGCCATAAGCCGTCTAATATCTGGTCCAACGAAAACACCTTCCTTCAAATTTGCCTCCGAGAGGCCAGCAACATTCGATATTAAGTATTTGAAGCAATTTGCATCTCTTGGAAGTGACTTTACAAATTGCTTCATCAATCCCAGCTTTATGTGAAGCGGTGGTAAAAGAACTTGATGAGGAGGCACCATTGTTTTATACAGGACATTCTTTTCGCCAACTTTAGGCTCCCTCGATGGCCAAAACTTTTAGGTCCAGTGATTTGTTCGGTCTCTACTATCCCATAGACAGAAAACAAGGTAATTTGGTGAACTCAGATTGCTGTCCAAGCGACATGCCCAAGATTTTCAAATCTCCGCACACTTTCCAACCGTGGTCTTTATATTTTAATTTACAAAGAATAAATTCCAAGTTCTTCTAGGTTTCTTTGAGGTGTACGGAATGGCCGACAGGAATGGAAGCATAGAAACCGCCGTTCGGAAGCAGAACTGCTTTAAGGCTTCTTTTTGAAGAATCTATAAAAATACGCCACTCTTCTGGGTCGTATGAGATCTTAAATACATTCATCAAACCTTCAATATTGGTGCAATAAACCAACTCGTCCTCTTGGGCATAATAGGAAGTAAACTGCTTTTCACGATATCTAAACCAGGAGGAAGACTCTTCCGGCAAAAGTAAGTTCCTGCTTTTGAGCCTTGTTCCGAGCAACTTAGCAGCGTTTTTGGAAAGATTCAAGTCTCTTACCAAACCATTAAGCTCGCTTTGGGAAAACAATTTTGGACTTCTGTCATCTTCGAATTCAAAAGTTGACTGGTCATCGGGTGTAGGTACAGCACCGTCTTCGTCAGAACTTGGAACCTCTTCCAAGGTAGCAGGGACGTTGGGCACTGGTATTTCGGTCCCATGAAGCATGGGACGAATAGCTGATTGCAGATAAGGGTATGAAATTGACAGCTTCCCTTTTGAAATATACCCTTTCACATTACACGAACAAAAGTAACAATCATCACTATGGTTCTTTTGCTCGCGCCATACCATAGAAATCGCAGATCGGCAAGCTTACTTCTTGCCCTCAAACCAATTTCGAAGGTCGTTAACACATCCTTTGCAGACTTTATGAGATGCCCATACTTTATCCTGATCTCCAAATTTGAAGCCAAAATACGCGAAGTATATTTTTTTTACAAAGTCCGTAATATTAACTTGTTGCTTTAATGTCATTTATTCTCCACAAATGTAACAGAAACTATCCGAAGAGTTCACACACTTCCGCATAGACGACATTGCACTGTATTGAACCAAGATCTATAAAACAATGATGAGTTAACACGTAATTGTCCCGCGCCACTTCTACACTATCGGAGCGCGCACGTTCAGGTTACAACATGTTTATACTTGTTAATGTAGGTCAAACAGGGTGTTCCTTATTTAGAAATTAATGATAGTTATGTCCTGTAAACATTTTAAAACAGTAGTCAAAATAAAATTATACCTATCATTTATACTACAAGTTAATCACTTTTTAGCCCAAAAAATCCGTTTTTTGTAATGAAATTTTGCGTTTCATTAAATAAACTTACGTGCTAGAATTTTTTGAGTATGTTTTTTGTTTTCAGAACACCTAAATACATAGAAATCAGTTGAAAATATCCAGACAGCATTTTTGTTGCAGACCTGTGAATAGAGGCAAAATACATGGATATATTGGTGAAACTCTTCAACTGAATATACAAGTCAGGTGTCATATCCATAGACTGGCCTACCTCAATCTTTGTCGGACTTCCCAAGAAGACAAATGCCAGAGAATGTGCTGATCACCGTACAGTTGGTATGATGTCGCATACGTTGAAGTTACTCCTGAAAGTCATCCAGAATCAAGTATATCATTAGACATGGAAATTAATGAAACCCAATTTGGATTTCGCAAAGGCTTAGGAACACACGAAGCTCGCTTTTTGCTCATTGTGTTGAACCAGAGGTGCATGAATGTCAAACAAGATTTGTATATATGTTTCATCGATTATAATAAAGCGTTCGTCGAAGTCCTAAACAAATAATTTATGACTGTCCTTATAGCAAAACATATTGACTTTAATGATCTCAGAATAATTGCAAACCTTTATTATAGACAACGAGCAAAAGTACGAGTCAGCGATCATCTCTCGGAAAATATTCAAATCAGAAGAGAAGGGAGGCGAGGTTGTGTATTATCACCACTCCTTCTCAATGCATATTCAGAAGATATACTGAAGAAAGCTCTTGAAGAAGAAACAGCCGGAATAAAGGTAAACGAAATATTGATCAACAATATCAGATATGCGGACGACACTGTCATAATAGCAGAGAACCTAGAAGATCTTCAAAGAATGATATATCTCTCTTTTTGAAAGAGAGGATTCATAAAAATGCGAATTATTGAATGATGAACAATATAGTCGAGTATGGCGAGGAAAACGGTTTTCAATGTACATCAAAAAAACCAAATTCATGAGAATATCGAATACTCCACGAAACGAAGAGATTTTTACTATTAATGGCACCAGTGTCGTACAAGAGGAAAAATATACATACCTGGGTACAATAATCCATTCCACAAACGACTAAAAAGTCAGAATAGAAAAGGCAAGGGCAAATTTCAACAAAATGAAAAGAGTATGAGGCACAAGAGATTTGAGGTTAGAACTGAGAGTTAGATTGGCGAGATGTAACGTATTCTCGACTCTGTTGTACGGAATGGAAAGATGAACACAGAATGCGACTACCACAGGAAGATTGGAATCTTTTTAATACTGCGTGTACCGGCGAATTCTAAGAATATCATGGATAGAACACATAACCAACACCGAAGTTTTGGAAAGATTGGACAAAAAAATGGAGATCACACCTACAATTAAAATTAGAAAACTACAATATCTAGGTCACATAACTCGCGGAGAGAGGTGAACTCTGCTCCAGTTGATAATTCAAGGAAAATAATAAAAAACAGGTACTGTATTTTAAGGAATTTTACTTAATAATTGCGATTCGTAACGCGTTTCACTACACCGTAGCTTCTTCATAAATGAGAATATAACTATAAATTTTCTTGAGTAATTAAAAGTTTATTGGGTTGCTTCTTCTTAAGTGGTTATTTATGACAAGTATATCCAATAAAATTAAGGAAAAGATTGCTCCCCGATGAGATTCACTAGAGGTGAAAGGCTTAAATCGACTTGTTCATTGATGAGTCTACCTCCTGAGTGTTTGTATTTATTGATTTCTAAAGTTTCCCAAAGATCTACCTTCCAATATTTATTATCTGTATGCAAAATTTCAAACTGTGGGTCGAAAGAATGATTATTTTCTAAGAGATGATTCGCGTAATTTGAATCTGATTTTTTATTTGAAAACTGCGCTTATGTTCCGATATTCTAATATTAAAATTTCTATGTGTTCTACCAATGTAGAAATTATCACAGTCATTGAAATTCAATCTATAAACACCTGATTTATTGTTTTTACCTGGTTTGGTTTTATTATTTTTATATATTTGCCTAAATTATTATTAGTTTGGAAAGCTATGTTGAAATTATTGCTACTCAAGAATGATTTCAGTTTTCACTTGTAATGCCAACATAGGTTAAGGTGTTGAATTTTTGTTTCAATTTATCGACAGGGTAAACTTCATTCAATGCGATTCTACTTTGTTTTTATTTAAAATATTATTTATTAGTTTGGGATTGTAACCATTATTTTGGCTTTTTGTTTAATCAAATTTAGTTCTTTATTGCAATTTTCTGGTGATAACGGGATGTTAATCAATCTATGAATAAAACTATTGAATGCTGACATTTGATGTTGATATGGATGGCACGACGAGTTATCTATTATAATATCTGTATGTGGCGGCTTATGGTAAATTGCGAAAACATGTTTTCCATTTTCATTCGAAATTGTTACGTCTAAGAAATTCATCGAATTATTGCTTTCTATTTCGGTTGTGAATGCAATTTTTGGATGTAATGAATTTAAATGATTTTCGAAAATTTTCAACTGTCTATTTGTTCCTGTGAAGCAAATAATGATATCGTCTACATAGCGATACCAGTATAAACATATATATTTACTGAGTGGATGATTATGAATTAATTTCTCTAAGTTATTCATGAATATTTCTGCTAACAAAGGACTTAACGGATTGCCCATAATCAAGCCGTCTTCAATAGTATAATATTTGTTATTGAAATGGAAATAATTTTGATCTAAACAAATTTGTAATAATGCAAGAATATCTGATTTAATGATAGTATTGACATGATTATTTTCTAATAATTATTCAACTAAGTAATACGTATCTTTCGGAAAAAAAATTTTGCATACAGATAATAAATATTGGAAGGTAGATCTTTGGGAAACTTTAGAAATCAATAAATACAAACACTCAGGTAGACTCATCAATGAACAAGTCGAATTAAGCACTTCACCTCTATTGAATCTCTTCGGGGAGCAATCTTTTCCTTAATTTTATTGGATATACCTGTCATAAATAACCACTTAAGAAGAAGCAACCCAATAAACTTTTGATTACTCAAGAACATTTATAGTTATATTCCCATTTATATTTTTTCTATATATTCATTCATCTGAAGAAGCTACGGTGTAGTGAAACGCGTCACGAATCGAAACTATTAAGAAAAATTCCTCAAAACACAGTACCTGTTTTTTATTATTGATAATGGAATTTTACCAAGTAAAAGCCTCCCAAATTCAAAAATTCAAGGAACGATCCAAGGAAAGGGAAGCGTTGGAAGAAGGAGGTCATCATGGCTGCAAAACCTGAGACAATGGTAAGGATGCACGTCTGGTGAACTCTTAAGACCATCCGCCCCCAAATTCCGCTCAGCTATGTTGATTGCCAATCTCCGACCAAAATGCCACTTTTAATTTGTGAAATATATAATGTAGTAATTTGTATTGTAATGTGTGCATCATATTTTATCTTTAGTTTTATGTTATTTTATGTAATGCTTATTACAGTTTTTGACTCAGAACAATGAAAAACCTTGACGAATATATGTTTTTAGTAGGCTAACATTAATATATTTTGATTTGATTTGATTTGACTCATTGATGGTGGATTGAGAACATCTCACTGACTACAAAGTCTGCCAGAAAATCACATCAACGAAAATCAGTTTCCATCATTTTTTAACAAGTTGTGCTTCATTATGAAATGGTCCATTTTTTTACGTGGAAACTTGATAATCTCATTAAAAATAAACCTAAAATTAAAGATATTAACCAACTTGTCGAATCATCAATTTTTCAAAAGATTCATAAATTTAACCGAAACAAATTTCACCATTGCTGAGACGGCGTGATTGGAGAGAGGATTCAAACACAATATTCATCCTTTACATCATACGCCGAATTTTGAACAATTAGCAATAGATACTGAAATTTGCCTCAGGAATGTTGAAAACAATAGCTTCTTGAAATACCAAACTGCGTCCATGATTAAGAAAGAACACCGGAAAAAGCTTGAAAGACCAATTAGAGATCACATATTAATCAAAAATATAAAAGTTAAATAAACATAGAATGACATTATTTTCACAAAAGCAGATGAAGGCAATACAGTTATACCGATAAATAAACAAGATTATATTTCCAAAACATAAGATTTCATTAATGAATCTAATTATTCAGTTATATCCCGAGAACCAACTGATAAATTCAATAAGGAAGTGAAGAGTGTCATTGAGAATTCAAAATCCATCATTACATATAGCGAAAAATTTAAACTTATTTTACCGAATCCTTTACCACCTCAACTATATTCTTTAGTTGAAATGCACAAAATGGTTATCCAATAAGACCAGTGGTATCATTCACACATGCCCCAGCATTCAAGATTTCCAAATTTTTAATACATATTCGTCGGGATTTTACCCCGACGAGTTGCCCATATATCTGTTCATGCAATCAAACTGATTTCATGAAAAAATATAAATCCACCACCCGGTAATTAATACCATTGCCAGTTAATGATTATAATCAAAACATATCCTGGAATAATTATATATTAGGATAACGTTAAATGTTATGAGAATATATCAATCTACCAGAATATATACATACTATAGCATCATCAGACAATGATATCAATGTACCAACGAGTAGTGTCAGAGGCTTTCTCCCGGAAAAATCCAGTGTACGAACCTTAGTCAAGTAACACTGAATATTACTCATTAATAGTTTCCTTTGTGTGAAGTGGTGAACGATCGAATAGAATACTGCTCTGAATATAAATATGACAAAATTGTCAGTTAATTATATTACATTTATATAAACAAATAAATGAAATATGAAATGAGATTCTGAGCAGTATAAACTAAAGAGAAAACCTATGACTCTACCTCATTATTATTTTCGGAAAGAAACCTACGAAGAATATTACAAGATTTAATGACTGTTATCTTTTGTAACTGTTCAAATAAATTTTTCTTCAGACCCAAAATCTCAATACTTTTGAGAAGATTTCTAGGAATAACGCCTGTTGTAGAAATAATAATCGGTAGAATAAATATTTTCTTCATTTTCCACATTTTTTAATCTCGTCGCCAAGCATCATATATTTAGAAATTTTTTCATTGTATTTATTTTGTATATTATGTGTGTCGGGTATAGCAATATCAATTATATATGTTATTTGATTCTGTTTATCATTAATAACGTCATTAAGAACGATATCTGGTCTATTGTGTTTTACAGCTCTGTTGCAAAGAATTGTTTTATCAAAATAAAGTTTATGTTTGTCATTTTCACAAATAATCTCAGGTTCATATTTGTGAAATTTTTTTCTTTGGGAATTAGGTCATGTTTAATTCCTAGATTAAAGTGAATAATATTAGCGACGGCATTATGTCTTTCTAAATAATCTGTTGAAGCAAGGACTGAGCAAGATGATAATATATGAAAACTGTTTCTGAAGAACAGAAACATCTACGACAAGAATCATCTATATTTTGTTTGATGATGTGTTTTCTATAATTCCTCGTGAAAACAACCTGATCCTGGATCGCAATTGCCAAGCCTTCTGTTTCAGCAAACAATTCTCCAGATACTAACCATTTATTCGATGCAATTTCATCAATATAATCATTTTCAATTCTTTAGGTGCTTTCCGTGTAATTCCTTCTGCATCCAACTTTCTTTTAGAATTATCATCAGATATATCAAAATCTACCTTTTGCATTGTCAAGTTCAGAGGTATAAGATTATAATCTGAAGCAAAAACAATATCATGTAATTTAGACGTTCTCTGTTTATCATGAAAATGGGAACGTAGATGAAAAATCTGTTTACTTTGAAGATTATTCAAATCAATTAATCCACGACCTCCAAGATGTCTAGGTAGTGTAACTCTCTGAACAGCTGACTTTGGGTGGTGCTTATGATATTTACAGAGCATTTTCCTCGTTTGACATTGTAATTCATTTAGATCAGTTTTAGACCATTCAATAATTCCAAAAGAAGATGTAAGAATAGGAACAGCATAGGAGTTGATAGCTCTGAAAAAGTTTTTACTAGTTAAATAACTCTTGATGATAATTCTAAGTCTTTTGTAATATGAACTTCTAATATTTTCTTTAGTGCTGCTATGGTTAATTGTCTTCTTGACAAAATCCAAGATATTTATATGTAACTCCTTGATGCATTGGCTCGATTTCGATATTGGAAATCTTTATATAATCAGAGGTGATCTTTCCTTTTCAATAGAAAGATTTTTATATTTTGGAAGCTCAAATTTCATATGAATATCATTGGAATAGTTGAAAGTAATCTCAAGTAGACTTTTTAAATGAGATCTGGTTCCGGCATATAATTTAATATCATCTAAATAAATTAAGTGACTTAATTTGAATTCAGTTAATAGACTCTTTATTTTGAAGCCGAAACTAGTAGCATTTAATTCATGAGATAAGGGATTGAGGCAAAGACAAAACCAAAGAGCACTTAAAGAATCACCTTGAAAAATGCCTCTTTTGATTGGAATTACTTCGGATTTTAATGATTGTTTTGAAATATTTAAATGAAGATTGGTTCTCCAATTTTTCATTACAAATTCAAGAAAATGACGAAGTGTCTTATCAATTTTATAAATTTCCAAAATTTCTTGAAGCCATGAATGGGGAGAACTATCAAAAGTCTTTTGGTAATCAATGAAGGCTGTATGAATATTTCTCTTCTTAGTTTGAGCTTGATTCAAACCAACAGAATCAATTACAAGTTGCTCTTTAGTACCAAGGTGTTTTTTTTCTACATCCTATTTGATGTTCGGAAAGAATATTATAATTCTCCAAATGTGCATAAATTTTTGGGTAATACATGCAGTTAGAATTTTATATATTGTTGGAAGGCAAGTAATTGGTCTATATTGAGACGGATCAATAGTATTATCACTTTTCGGTTTTAAGTAAGTAATTCCTTGTGTGAAAAATAAAGGAGTAGCTGAGGGTTCTTTATTTTAAATGAAAATATTCAGCCAATTTATCATGAACGCAAGAGATTTCTTTTTTCTTGAACTAAAAGTTATGAATACCATCAACACCTGGATATTTCCAATTTTTGTGTGTTTAATAACTGATGTTATATCTTCGTTTGAAAATTTCTCAAATTGCATGCATTCTATTTTAGAAAATCGAGACCTTCCATTCAAAATCCAACTTGCATTGAATTGTGTTGCCTTGGCACTGCCCAAATTGAAGACCAATAATCAGTTAAAATATCAATTTTAGGAACTCCATTTCCAGAAATATTTTCATTTGAACCTGAAATAAATTTGTAAAAATGTTTTCATCATTTTTGAATAGTTTGTTTTGGAATTTTCTATCTGAATTTATTTTATATTCACGTAGTCTAATGGAGTATACTGAAAGTTTTTGTTTTAAAGTATCGATGTATTCTATCAATTGTCCATTACTTATCTCATTATTTTTATGGGTTTTATATTTGAGGAATATTTTTCCAATATGTGCCATAAGTTTTTTGATCGATTACCTCTGGGATATTGAGTCAATCTTCCTAAATCACATCTGATAGAAGAAATTTTACCTTCTAACCTTTTTGCCATGAAGGTTTTTCTTGATATTACAATTAGATCCAAAATTTTCTAATTTGTATCCAGAATGTTTAACTACTGTAATAGCGGCACAATATATAATCAGATGAAGTGTATAGATATTCATTACTTTAACAAGTTGCTTTGGAAGAATATTCTCATTAAGCTCGTTTATACAATCGAAAATTTTCTTTGAATAATGAATTTTAGGAAGTTTAGGTCTTAAAGTTGGGTCAATATTTTCAAATAAATTCATTTGATTGAGAAATAAATTTTCTATATCTTTGTTATCATTATTTTTAGATGAATTTTCTGATTTATTTTCGATGCTTTTCATGAATGGGACTAGGTTTTCATCTGAAATTTCAAAATTTAAATGTTCTTCTTGTTGAATGTTGTTTTTAATTGATTTTAATTCTGATTCAGATATAAAGTTTCTATTTTCAATATACCGTCTTTGATTCGCAATGCTTTGTTCTGAAATACAGCAATTGGGAATTTTTCTTTGAACATATTATATAGTTTAGACATGTACCTGTTTTTATTTGTTTCATTATTTGTTATTTTGTAATAACAAGACATAATGAATTTATTCATTTATATATATATATATATATATATATATATATATATATATATATATATATATATATATATATATATATATATATATATATATATATATATATTGAATATATATTAAAATTTGGATTGAATGATTTGATAAAGAAAGTAGAAAATATTGTCATTCCAAGTAATGCAAAGTTAGTCGCTTTTGATGTCAAGAATTTGTTTCAAGTATTCCACAGAAAGATCCGTATAATATAATCAATAATTTGTTAACACAAAATATGACAAATCCACGAATTGAATACGACATTATGGATTTATTAGATGTATGCATATCTCAGAATTATTTTTTATCTAACGATTGTTTTATAAAAATGATGGGGATTTATAATGGAAACCTCTTAAGCTCTCTTTTAGCAGAAATCTTTATGGATTACATAGATAAAAGTATTCATAAACACCCGCTTAGTAAACATTTCCTATAATGGTATCGATATGTCGATGAGATTATTGTGTGTTTCACAGGAACAGACAGTTCACGGTATTCGAAAATTTCATCAACAACCTGCACCCAAAAATAAAATTCACTTCTGAAATAGAACAGAACAATTCGATCAATTTCCTAGACCTAACAATAACAAGGTCAAATAATAAACACCAGTTTTCTATTTATTATAAGCCTTCTCATACAGATATCAAAATTCATTATACATCGGCGCATCCTTACCAACATATAGTTGCAGCATTTAACAGCTATCTATATACATAGACTCTTGAACACAGCGATGTATAATGATAATTATTTCAAAGAATTGAATTTGATAAAACAGATCGCAATAAATAATGGTTATGATGCAAATTTAGTTAGCAGCTTACTACATAAGACAAAACAAAATTAGCTTTACAACATATATATCCAATCGGTGAACACCAAGACAAGAAATTCAAAAGGTGAACATATATAGGCCATATTAGCAATAATGTGAAATCCCTTTAAAAATTCAAATTTAAATATAGCGTTCAAAACATCATCAAATTTATGTTCATTTATCAGGAATTATAAATCTCCAATTAATAATGAAAAGAGATCAGGTGTTTATAGATTGGATTGTGCAGATTGCAATTGTTTTCATATAGGTAGAACAGGAAGAAATTTTAATGTTAGAATCTCTGAACACAAACGCAGTTTCATCAATGGAAAAACCGATTCATATTATTCAAATCGTCTTAAGGAAAATGGTCACTATTTCAATTCAGAATTTAAAATCCTACATTCTGAGAAAAGAGGTATAAGACTCAACCTTCTGGAAGCACTTGAAAGTAACAGATTTAGGAATTAACCGGAAGTTCTTAGTGATCAGGTAGACATAAATAACTCACCCTTTTTAAATTTATTTCCTAAACAATAGTTCAAGTACGGATAGCTCTGAGTGAATTGCCTCCTCAGTATATATAAAAATTTGTTAGTAAGATATACTGTGTTTCGAAAACGCTTCGAGCATTTTATAATATATTTTAGTATAAATCATCGTTTACTTGTATTTATGAAGAATATCTGTGCTGGTTAAGTAGCCCTTCCTCTTGTTGCGCGTTAAGTTTTCGGTACCGTGGCCAAGAACACAGTTCTAAATGAACCTTTGAATCTTTAAGAAAAGCCAAGCGAATACTGCGAATATCTTTTCAATATTTCTAAGTTTTTATAAGGATGAAGTTCATTTCCAATTTGATAGGGAAAAATTGAGTGGCAATTTCAAATGTCATTGATTTCATGAACCGCAAAGGGATGCAAAATGATGCTATAATTTCATTGAAACAGGTTTGAGAACGTGTAGTTATCGCAACAGGAGTAGGTTTGCGAACTGTGCAAAAATTTTTTAGCGAAATGAAGAATATTGAGAATGGCGAAAATAACAATTTTCAACACTCGATAAAAAAAGAAGACAATCAGCAAAAAAAACGGATCTCGATGATTTCGATAGAGCTCTGCTTTGTAGATTCCTTGTTAATCCTTACGACGTCGATAAAATCGTACCCACATTAAAGGGAATAAATCAAAAGTTAGTCGAGTAGGAGGAATATGCAGGATCACGAGGGAGCATTCGAAAAGTTTTGAGACAAATGGGGTTCCGTTGGATCAAGACGAATACAATTAAATAGCTATGAAGAACCTGAAATACTACAACTACGTTTAAATCATTTAAGAAGCATCAAACGACACAGTCAAGAAAAGATACCAATAATTCACATGGACAAAACATATATTCATTCCTTCCATACAAACAAGAAGGTTTCGAGTGACGAAACAAACAACTGCCACGTCAGCCTGTTTTAAAAGGACCAAGACTGATAATTCTGAACGCCGGTAGTGAATGTGAATTTGTACGAAACGCATATCTGGCCTTAAAGTGCAATTGTGAAACCGGTGATTATCACGATGATATAAATTTCGAAAACTACGAAAAACGGTCGAGAAAAAACTTATTCCAAATTTACTACCAAAAAGTTTGTTAGTGATATCGATAACGTCCCATATCATAATGTACAAATAGAAAAACACCCAAACATGGTTTCCCGAAGAGAAATAAAAACAGTGCCTGCAACGTCGAAATGATGCCTCCGCATATAGGATGCTCAAAGCACAAATTTATAATCTAATTAAATTGCACAATCCCAGGTATGAAACGTATGATATTGCCGAATTCCTGAATGATCAGGGTTACGATGGACTTAGACTTCCTATCATCTTGACTTAAACCCGATTGAAATCGTTTGAGCAGCCATGAAAAGTTATGTAGCTGAATGTTGATTGCTCAATGAAAAATGTTGAAAAACTGTGTGGTGAGATTTTTTAGTTGTTTTCTCCAGATCAATGCGAATCATTTTGCGAAGATACGCCGAAAATTCAACAATATTTTATGGAGCAAGAACCTATGCTGGATGGTGTTGAAACACCCCTAACCTCGGTCCGTGAAAGACGATGCAAAAGGCATCATTTTTATGTAAATTGCATTACCTGAATTATCTTATTTTCTTTCCCATATTGAATACATCTGACACCGACTGAAATTGGTCAAATGAAAAGCCATGTGATCGTCTAGTAGCTGAACTTGTCTTGAAGTTCTGTTTATAAAAAGGGACCGTTTTCTTTGTCGTGTTGTGTATTTGTAGTAACCTAATCAACAAGTACTTTTATGTGAGGTTTGATGTGATACGACCAATTCTTCTTCGATTAAACCATAGGTAAGGAAATTAGAAAATCAAAACAGATTCGGTAACAATGTCTATTTGATCTTTGTAGCATTTGTATCAAATTCTCATCCTTGCATTCTTTGGCGTCTTTTAATGTATTTAATGAAATATCAGATCATTTAGATAGAGGCCCAATTTGCCCTCACCTATATTTTGAGTGGAAGTTGGTACATTAGATTATTATGTACAGACCTAATTGGTCCTCACTCGTGTTACGAGTGAAAGTTGGAATACTTAATTATTATAAACAGGCTTACTCGGCCCTCACCCATATTCTAGATGGAATTCGAATAAGAGAATATTATAGACTGGCCTAACCGGCCCTCACTCATCTTACGAGTGGTAACTGGCTATCTAAGGGGTTGGTAATATGATATCATGTTTTCTGAATAGGTCGTTGCTCTGATACTCCAAACTCTGGAAGATTTTCTTTTAAAATTCTAAGGAACACGTCTACAGCTGACTACTTGCAAGCGTTAATTCGCTTGCGTATTTTTAATCGAATTCAGTAATTCGTATAGTATTAAATCGTTATATATGTAACTAGAGGTGAGCCCGTAAAGCCATACGTGATTCTTTTTTGCTCAACTGAACGCCAACTGGCAATATTATTATTATTATATTGTGTCACTGACTGCGGATCATATTCTATTCCCATATCGCGGATATGCCAACCAGGAAATCATGCCATCTGATCATACACCTGTATGTACCACAAACGTCACATACATTCCACCAATTCAGACATTCTTCAAAACTTTCATACTGACAACATACAAACCACAATGTCTGTGGGTCCATACGTATCGTCCCTAAAGCCATTTATTTATACTAATGAGTAATGATATTATTCGTAGGCGATCAATAAACCTGAAGGCAGGGAAAGTTCCCTTGTTAAGCTTAAGAGTATCGGACATCAAATCAATAATTTGATAGTAAGATCTTCCCCATAGTTGGATACAATGAAATATAAACATCTTCGATACAGTTTAAGTATGTTCTGCTAAGTTATAAAATGAGATAAATAGAAATACTGAGTAGAAGGATTATGATATTTCAAATAGATAATTGGCCCATTTATAGAAGCAAAGATAAGAATCAAACAAGTACAAGAACAAAAGATTTCTAGTGGCAAAATGGTTAAGTAACATTTCACTGAGATCTATTTTTGAGTTACAAAAGTAAAGCTTCGAATCAATATTGAACTTCATAACATTTCAAATTCAGATAGTTATCAAGTTATTGGAATCAGTACAAAATAGCTTAATTACGTTTCAATAATGTTGCCAGTTTGATAAACAAATGTTGAAATCAATACTAAAGAATTTGAGTATACTTCAAAATAATGTGTCAAGTTAAAACAACTGTGGAACTCAATATGAAATAAATTCAGTACATTTCTAATTCTACCAAGTTACGAAAGCAAAGGTTTGAAATAAGTCTATGAAAATAACTCTTTAAAATAAATTTTAGATAATGTCAGTGCAGTTCAAATAGATCATTTGCCAAGAAGAAAAAAAATATGTGAAAATAATTTGGAATTTGAGAAATGATTATTTCAACTCGCCCTTTGTGCCTTTAGAAATTACGTAGCATATACTTCAGGAAATTCGTGAAGATTAAATAGTGAACAGAAATATTGAAGGAAATTCAGAAAGTAATTACTTGTGGGACACAGCGGGAACGGTGCTTCTTCCCCGGTCCGGCTTCTCGGAGAGGAACAATCTGTGTCTTTCATTCTTTTGGACTCATGTTATGCGCGATTAATTAACTTTAAATTTAATTCCGATGCACATAAGTGAAAGAAAACTGAAAAACGGAATCACTGTTTATCTGAAGAAAAATAACTTTGTAATGATAATCATAATAATCCTTCAACGTCGCGATCGTGATCCTTATATATGCGTGACCCAGCAGTTCTTACACCCTTACTTCCCTCTGCCCTTGGTACTCAAATACCTGTTACATAGTCGGGAATTGCTGTTTTAGAAAATACCAGATGTGTGGTATCGTGGATACGAAAGGCTGCTTAACGGCCTTCGATTTTAAAGTCGAATATTGTTTTTGCTCGATTTCTTATCTGAGTTCAGATAAATTCCTTCGCCTCGATATCTACGCCTTTGGGTGATTCTAAGCTGCTTTAAGAATACGTAATATCCTACTATATTGAGAGTTTAAAATTAAATAATTGAATCATTCTGGCAAATGACTGTCTTTTCACTGTTATTTTGAAGTCAGATGAACAATATGAAATGTTATGCAGGTAGATCTACAAAATAGGGTGTGATCGAAAATTTCATAGTTACTTTGCAAGCAAACATCGTTTGACAGCAACAGCGAGTCTTCTATCTGACCGAAAATTTTTAATTTTTCGTTATTGAATTCATTTTGTGTTTCATATTTGAATTGTTTGCAAAAATTATCTAGATGAATAGATTTTTTACCATTTCCAATGAATTTGTATTATTAACTTGACAACCAGGTGAATACGATCAATTCGTCCTCACGATCGCTTGATACGATAGTACCTCTCAAAATTATTCTTATCTTTGTTATGTCGAAATCACAAAGATACTAGGTACTAAGGAAAAACATAGTTACTAATTCTTCGCCTCAAATCCCTATTTAATATCAACCTTCAATTATCTTCAGATTATATCGCAGAGCCAATATCAATCCTTATCAATAAATCGTTCGAAACTGGTATCTTCCCAGAATGTTTCAAAACGGCTGTAGTCAAACCAATTTATAGAAGTGGTGACACAAAAAACTCGGAAATTATCGACCAATATCTCTTATATCAAACATGCCTAAAATTTGGGAAACAGTGTTAAAAAAACTGAATCTTGAATTTTTTGGACAAACATGGTATACTTTCAAAGAGACAATTCGGATATACGACCGGCAAAAGTACAGCAAATGCAATGACCTTTTTAATTCGAAAATTATGTGATAATGTGAATGAAAGTCAGCCTTCAGTTGCCGTGGTTTTAGACTTAGCAATACGGTCTCTCATGATGTTCTGTTCGGTAAGATTGAAAGATATGGGCTGCAAGGGAAATGTTTAAGTCTCATTAAGAGCTACTTATAGAAAAGGAATCAATATATTCCGATAGGTAGAAGTAGCAGTGGATTATTGAATGTAGATTGTGGAGTAACTCAAGGTACGGTGCTTGGTCCCCTACTATTCATCGTGTACCTGAATGATCTTTTACTTGTTGAGCAGGCTGGTGAGGACATTGTGTCTTTCGCCGACGACACGGAGTGTATGTAACTGAAAAAACTTGGAATGAAGTATATTCAGCAGCTTCCAAAACAATAAATAAAATGAAAGAATGGATGGATAGCAACCATATTCCATTGAATATGAAAAGACGTTCACCTGGCTTAATCTGATAATAATTCCTCTCAACCAGTCAATCATAGTATGCAGATTTATTCAGCTTTGAGTAGAAGTAGAACATCTTGAAACTGTGTTGAAATTGAAAAAGTGAATCGAGTTAAATACTTAGGGATAATTGTTGATGAGAATTTGAGATGGAACCATCACATAAAATATGTCTCTAATCTATATACTACACACTTAAAGATGTCTTACCAACGGAATCGCTCAGAACCATGTATTTTGCACTAGCTCAGTCCATATTGTTATATAATAGTTTGGGGTAGAGCATATGAAACCCATTTGAGAAAAGTTGAAATGATACAGAGATCTATTCTCAAGATAGTTATGAGGAAACCTAGAAGATTTCCTCCAGAATGTCTTTTTGATGAGGCAAAAGTTTTTGAGGTAGTACAGTTGTATGCCGTGGAGGTTTATAGTTTCGTTTTTCTAAATAGAACATGTTATAGATTGTTTGATCATGGATACGTTACTGGAAATCAATATCTTTCTAATATAAGAATCAATAGGTAAGAATACAGGTAACTGCTCGTACTTTTATGAATGTTGCTGTTTCACTACATAATATTTTGCCATCTGAACTGAAGAATGTAAATAACGTACAAGCTCTGCCAATATTTCTGAAAAAAGTTCTTAGCTTCATACAAAACCGAAATACTTATTGTTGTAGAGTCATATCCATTTGTTGAGTAGGTATGAGAATTAAAAGTGCAGTCCTTGACTGATTCAATTGGTATGGGTACGGTAGCCAGTAAATAATATTTTTTCGCACACAAAATTTTATTTTAAGCGAATATGCATTATATCAAATAATAATAATTAAGATATAATGTATTTTAATTGATTGGTATCGTATTTATTGAAAAATTTTCAATAAATTTATTAAATGAGATAAAAACACAAGGTTTAACTTTAATCTACACTTTATTTGAAAAAATTCGACGACGTTTCGCTGACACAGCAGCTTCATCAAGAATGAAAAATAGAATGAAGAGTATGGTATTATAAACAAATCGTAGAACAAGTTGGATGAATAACAGGAAAATCCACACCGAGCCATTGTACAGTTAGTATGAAAGGTAATAAAAACTAATTAAACAAGTTAAGTAGGGGTGAGTAATTCAAATCTACCTGTTCATTCAGAAGCTTGTCCGAATGTTTGTATCTATTTATTTCTAATGCTTCTAGGAGATCTAATTTTGAACTTTTTGATTTTATATGTAATATGTCAAAGTTTTTATTGAATGAATGGTTTTCTTTTATTAGGTGGTTTGAATAATTTGAATCAGATTTATTTTTATCGAAGCTACGTTTATGTTCAGATGTTCTTATGCCAAAACTCCTATAGGTCCTACCGATATAAATTTTATCACAAGAACCGCAATTGAGTTTATAGATTCCTGATTTACTTGATTTTTCAACACGAGATTTATTATTTTTAATATGTTTACCTAAGTTATTAAAAGTTTTGAAAGCTATATTAAGATTTTGTTTGACGAGAAAGGATTTAATATTTGTACTTGCAGAACCGCAGAATGTTAAACTGTTGAATATTTTATAGTCTTTATGAATAGGATATACTTCATTTATTGCTTTCTGATAGAGTTTTTACGAATGATTAGATCTATCATATCCGGATTATATGAATTATTAATGGCTATCTGTTTGATGATGTTTAACTCTTTATTATAATCTTCTACTGATAAAGGTAAATTGAGTAACCGATGTACCATGCTGTTTAAAGCTGAAACTTTGTGTTGAATTGGATGTAATGAGTAGTTATGTATAATTGTATCAGTATGTGTTGGTTTACGAAAGACCGAAAAACATGATTATTATTTTGTTTAGTGATTTTAAGTCCAAAAATTTATGGAATCGTTCTGTTCAATTTCTATCGTGAATTTAATGTTCAAATGGATGAAATTAATGAAATTAAGAAATAAGTCTAATTGACGAGTAGTTCCAATGAAACATACTAAGATGTCGTCAACATATCTATACCAATAAAGAAATTTGGAAATGAGTGGATGTGTATGAATTTTCTGTTCAATATTATTCATAAAATCTCTGCTAAAAGTGGACTCAGAGGATTTCCCATGATCAAACCATTTTCACTACTGTAATAGATGTTGTTGAAAGAAAAATAATTTTGTTCAATGCAAACGTCCAACAGATTCAATATTTCTGATTTGATTATGTGGTTAACATGATTCGAATTCAACATGTTTTCGATTAATATTTTGACATCACCTGAAGGAACACTTGGGTATAAATTCTCAACATCAAACGAAATAAGTTTTGGCGTTAGGTGGTAGGTTAACGTTTTTTATGTTATTTATCAATTCGAGTGATTTTTTTATAGAAAATTTTGATTTGAATGAACAATAATTTTCAATGATATCTATAAGGTAGTGCGACAATTTCACGGCTGGGGCTGTAACGTAAGATACGACTGGTCTAACGGGGTTATTTACTTTATGCAATTTAATGAGTGAATACAGTTGAGGTGGTTGAGGGTTCGGTTGTTTTTATCTCATTTATATCATGGATCTACATCAAGTAACGGCCTCCACAATTAAAAAAATAAATTTATTATTATTATTATCATTCATCCTATTGTACAGATTTTAAGTATTCTTGAAAATTTGAATTATAAAGAGAAAACAATAGCACTTATTATGAAGATTCAGTTAAAAAAAACCCTGTCTCGAAAATTTCCTGTAGTCTAACTGGTGAAGAGTCTGTGACTCACTTCTTCGTAATGAAATTAAACTGATCTGGTACCTTGAAATGACATATGCCTAAGAGGGATAAATTTTCAAAAGGCCCTTACTCCGACCCTGATAGCTATTCGACATAACATTGCAGAACATATTATTTATCTTACTTCCTCGGCTTGCTATCTCTTTTGTTCTTCGCGCATCTTACAAGTATCTCAACCAAACAGATATTCTTGTCGAGTTGTACATAATTTTCAAACTACAAGAGATACAGACGTTTCAACCACGGATTCGAAATCGTCATTAAAAATTAGATCAATATCACGTGACTCAATCATAAGAATTACTGTTATGCGATGTAATTTAAATAAATTAAGAAATGAGAGTAATACTATCTGAAAATATTTACTGGCCTCAGTTACCTAACCAGAAAATCTTTTTATATCCAGAACGAAAGTCTCATTTAACACTTCCAATATTGACTTTTCATTTGTGTGTGTTATTTCGCACTGGATAAACAAACACCAGCAGAAAATAGTTCCCAACGAGGAAATAATCGCCTTCATAATAAAACTTTATCGTCTTCGACAAGGTGGCATTAAACCTCAAGCCTAGAACCCTGAAATTCGTGAAGCCGTAAACTTTGTCGAACATCTAAAATTTACTGTTCTAGAAAATCGTTATTACGAAGCATTCATTTGTACTGTGATTTAGTTCTTGAAATGTAGAAGAAAACGTTTACGATATTTCTCATCAACTAAGCAAAAAGAGTTACAATGATTTTCTCCCATCTACATGCTTGCGTTTCATGTTTCCTTCGTAATGACGATAGTTTTAATAAGTTTCCTTCCTTTTTCATTAATTTATTCACTTATTCATAAGGGGTGTTTGAAAAAGACAAGGCAATATTTAATGAGGTAATTGCTGAAATCGTTTCATGTAAAAAAATTCCATAAACATAGATCCACAAACACTTCGTTACCGATTCACAGTGTGTTAAAGTTTAGTCGAAAGATGCAGTTGAATTTGAATTCTCCGTTAAAAACTTCAGATATTTGGGTGAAATTTTGGTGGTGTCGAAATTTTTCAAAGATGGTTAATTTTCAATTCGAAACATTATATTGGACTGGCTAGTTGCGCACGTATGTGCACAACGCAGGTTACACTCAAAGAAAAGAAGCTAGAAAGCTACTGATTTTTTCAAGAATGAAAATAGTTTAGTAATTTCTGATTATTTTTCAAGAAAAACGCTCACCTGAAAATTTTCGTACATTTCTAAGTTTTTTAGTTGAAAAGTATTGAAAAGAATGAGAGAAGAAAGTCCACACATTTCATTGTACGATACGTAGTCTTCGATTAACCCATTTAGCCCTACTGTCCTTGTAAAAGGACTGAGCAAGTCAACCCAACTCATTTCGTATGAAGTACTCGATTCTAGATGGCGCCACCTGTATAGCATAACAAGTGATCTATTTAAACGAGTTGTTTATTGTTTATTGTTTCGAGAATACAAACAGGTTCAAACCCATTAAACAGTATTCGCTAAGTACAATTTGAAAAACAAAAGATTAGGTATTAAGTAAATAGAAATAGAAAATATGAATAATTGAAAAATAAGCAGAAAAGAAGAAACTACATCGAGAACAAGTCTTCTAGAATTTTTTTTAAGATCAATCGATGTTATTTTAATAAATGTCTATAGACTGAATTCATTGCCCATGCGTAGCATTCTAGTTTTGGGCGCGTACTTGGAATAGTTAGTTCTCTCGAACGGAATATAGAACAACTTATGTTTCCTCAAGTGAAAATTAGTAGATTTGAAGAATATATTTTCCAGAATAGTTGGTGCACTACTTTCCCAGCTAATACCTTCTGAAGATTTAGGATGTCATTCATCTTTCTTTTGTCCTCAAGTGAAACCAAATGAAATTGTTTTCTTGATTCCGCATAGAAGTCAACCCCCTCCGCCACCGTGAATTTATACAAATAAGCCATATATTTTTAGGGTTTATTCTGAATTTTTTCAATCCGTGACATGTAAACTTTATACTGAGGATTCAATATAACTGAGGCAAAGTTGAGTTTACTGAATACGTAGACATAGTAAACACTGAGAACAGAAATAAAATATTTGAAAATACGACACGGTGGAGAGTGTACACCAACATTCTATTTGAAGAGCTGACTATGCAATCAATATGTTGATCGAAAACCAACTTTGAATCCAGATTGACGTCAAGATCTCGAATTTGTGACACTTTCATTAAAGAATTTTTATCTAGTTGATAAGAAAAATTGAAGGATTTCGAATTTGTAGTGAACGTGATAGTTTGAGATTTTCGACATTTTCAAATTCAGAAAAGGCTATTGGTTTTGCAATACTCTGAAAAAAGTGAGAGCTCCTTCTGTACTACAAGACAGTCAGACATGCTCCTGATGGTATAATTGGTTTTGAGATCGTCAGCGTATAGTGAAAATTTACATTTTTTGAAAATGTATCTTATATTATTTACATATATGAGAAACAGGAGGGACCAAGGTGTGATCCTTTGGGAACCCCAGATGTACAGCAATATGTATCTGATCTATGCCTACTACCAACAGCAACGTACTGTTGTCCATTCCTCATATAAGAGTTGATCCATCGCAAAAGTGGACCACGTACACCAACCTCCTCGACCCGACAACCAAGAATATTATGACAAATTCTGTCAAGGGCCTTTCCAAACGTGTAGACGGCATCCATTTGTATGCCTTCATCCAAAGCACTTAAAATATGCTCGACAAATGTCAATAAATTAGTTTCAATTGAATTGTTTATGAAAAATCCATGCTGTTCAGGCATTTGGCCTGTAAATTTTCGACATTGCTTTTGTTTTCACCTTTAAAATAGGTGTCACACTCTAGCATTTCCAACGATCCGGAAAAACCCCGTCTTTGAGTGATGCATTAAATAAAAAAGAACGAGGTGTACATAATTAACAATAATTAACAAGTTTAGACGCGCAACCGTTGCAGACTTAGAATTTACTTGTGATTAGCCAGTGTTGAAGTTTAATTGTATCGATCGAGATGTCCAAGAGGTGGTAAGTAAATTCCTTCGGTTTTGTATAGTATGATTTCCTTTCGTCTGATAGTTGAGTTCAACAGAGTCCGTCGAATTTTTCCATCAGTATAACCTCACATTGTTTTCATACTCCGCTGAATATGAGACAATACAAAAAGCTGTCCTTTTAAAAGGACAGTAGGTTCATCGACAACCGTCGGCTTAATTAGAATATTTTTGTTTCAGGTACAAAGATTAGACCTTTAACGTTAGCTGAAATAATGGCAGAGATCGAACAAATTGAGAATAAGGTTCCAGAAGAAATAGCATTTTTTCCATCTAAGAACGCCAAAGATGTCTGCGATATAGATGAAGACTCTGGAGATGAAAATACTGACCTATTGGACAATCTACCAGGAACTCAACTTAGAGCTCCTACTGAAGTACGGATGCAAACTGAAAATCATTGGGATAGCGACGATGATGAATCTCTCTCAGAGTTTGTATAACGAAGACCAAAACTTCTGAAAACTTTTGATTACAAAGAAAGTGATTTGGACTTGGAAAAGTCACCTCGGTCGCAATGGACACCAATATCATTGGCGGACAATAATCTTTCACCAGCTTCTACGTTCCAGTTATTCTTCGATGAAGATTTGATCGATCTTCTTCAATTCTCAAATACTTTCGCCCAGCAAAAGTATGGTGCCGGGGATATCACAAGAGAAGAGCTACTTTGTTTTATTAGAGTTCTATTGCTTAGTGGCTATGTATCTTTTCCTCGGTAAAAGATGTTCTGGCAGAATAGGGATGACATCAACAATAATATGGTATGTGAAGCTATATCGCGTGATAGATTCCAGTATATAATGAGCAATATTCACTGCAACGGTAATACAAACCTGGTTTTTGAAGACAAATATTCGCACTATTATATTATATAGTTCATTTGGACCCACACCAAGGGTCTTCAAGTACTTTGCCAGATAAGTACAATCACATGGGTCTTGGTGCATCAGTAGTTTTACAATATGCAGATATATTGAAATGTATGGCCTTTGAAGGATTTCATTTTTACTGTGACAATTATTCCATCTCACTTTCCTTGTTCAAAGAATTGAAATTGAGGGGCCTAAAAGATACTGGAACACCGGCAAACCGAATCCCCTCATCTCCCTTATCTAGTTCAAGTGTTCTAATAGAAAAGATCGAGGTTATTTTGAGTATACTTTTGCAGATGACAAAATCATCAAATGGAATGACAACAATGTTGTGAATATAGAATCAAATGCTTCAACAGTGTGTCCGGTTAATAGAGTGAAGAGGTTTTTCTAATCTGAGAAGAAATATATTTATATAGATCAGCCAGGCTTGATGAAATCTTACAAAGAAATATGGGAGTGATGGACCGTGGTGATCAAAATCTCGTTGACGCTAGAGTTAGCATCAGGTGAAAAAATGATATTTTCTCGATCAACTATAATTCAGAAGATCTATAACAACTGAAATATTAGAATCTAAAAAGAGAAAGAAACAGAGAGGACCTTTCAAAGCTCCTAGAAATTTACATGAGTTTCAACGTTGTGACAGACTGGATCATCTCATTGTTTATAATAACAATTAGCGACGATGTGCAGTATGTCATAGAAATGCAAATTTTCTCTGCCAAAAATGTGATGTTGGCATGCATCCAAAAGGTTGTTTTGTTTCGTGTCATACTATTTAATGTTTAAATGTTCTCTTGATGAGAATTAAGACTTTGTTCAAAATCAATCGATAATTCTATATGAGTTTGCTATAGTACTACTGTCTTTTTAAGAGGACGTATAGTTTCGACGAATAGCAACACTCAAAAAGATTGAAAGAAAACCGATGGATTATACTTTATAGTCCAGAAAATAAGGAAATGACCATCTTCAACCTCAGTCCACAAAAAAAAGTTTCTTTTATAAAGAAACGATAGTTGCAGGGTTATATGGGTCAAAAGAAACCTCGTAGTGTATTTTTTCAATCATTAAATAAGCTGTGTTTCAAATTTATAAGTTAAATTCAATTGCGAATCAAAGACAATTTTGATTATTACCACTAATTTTAGAAAAATTACAAAAGCAGATCACAATGACCTTCTCCAGTTCGGATGAAAGAGTCTAGTTTCCTCCTCATTGATTGGCAAATTCTTTCGAAAACGCCAGGATCCGTTTTTATCGTGATGATTCTATTTCCTAAGTCCTCTATATTTACCACGGAGGTAGTGGCACTTTATCCTCAATCCCTATTTATTGAGAAAAATTGAAATCGGACGCTTTTTTGAAATTTCGTTTCCGAAAATGTTTCAGAACGTTAAAAACTAAAATCACAATTTCGAGATAATTTGTCAATCCGGAAATCTCCTACATACATCCCATCTTAGCTGTTAACCAATAGGTATATCATCTCATGACAATTTATCTCTTCAATAATTTATGGCTTTTCTGTGTTAAATTCTCGAATGAAAAATGAAGAAAGATGAAATAGCGATTCCAGTTTCAAAGAAGATGCTTGAGTTGTCCTTCCAAATTCTCAACAAATAATCTGCATCTTCTTCTGACCGAATTCACAGTATTCAGTTGTTAAATTTCATGAATTTGGTCATTGACATCCTGTAATGGATTGAACAAATCCTTCTTTCTCTTAGGCCTCCTATGGTTATTTTTGTTCTGGACAAAACCTCATATAGAAAAATTTCAATGAGCTCAGAACAGGGTATCTCGTGAGCAATAAATGAGGATACTTTGTGACAATCTTTTTGATCTCTCAAAGTTTCGTTCAATTTTTTGCTTATGGGCAGGTGAATCGTCCTGTTGAAAACACTTTCTTTCAAATTCAGCAAGTAAAACATTTTTCGAATATGGCTCAAAAAATTTGGTCGAGATTTTCAAATACGTGTTAGCGTTTACGAATTTCTCAGAAATTCATGATCCTATAATTTGCTGTCCTACAATTGCCAACTGATGCTATAGGGACGTGGGCGATTTCTCTCTTGAAAAAATAACGATTATCATCTGACCAATGTGAACTTTGCATGCTCTCTCTAACTGACTTCAATTAATACCTTTCAATTCCTTACTTGGATCAAACTATATCGTGATCTCATCCTCGACTCCGTTGTCGTTTCCTTCTCCATAATTTTCTTCTTCTTCACCGTGTAGAAGGCGTAGCGCCTGTTCTGTTCCGGTTTCCCTGAAGCAGTTCGGGTGAAGTTGATTGCCAACTGTCCCGCCATCGTTTTGGTGGTCGTCCAACGGGTCTTCTTCCGTGTGGTATGTTGTTATATACGATTTTGGCTATTCTATCTGTGGTCATTCTGTTTACATGCTGGTTCCATTCTCTTCTTCTCTTTCTTACCCATCTTACAATATCGTCTGTTTCACATTTTTCCCTTATGTCGGTATTTCTTTGTCTGTCATTCAATGTGTAACCGGTTATAGTTCTTAGCGTTTTCATTTCTGTTGTTCTTAGTATCCTCTTTGTTACCGACGTTTCCGCTCTTGTTTCTGCCCCGTATGTCATAATTGGTCGCACACATATTTTGTAGATTCTGGATTTGCATGGTATAGTGAGGTGTTTATTTCTCCAAATTGGTTTTTTAAGATGTCCCGATACTGCAGCTGCTTTATTCACTTGTCTCCTCACTTCATCTTCAAGGTATCGTGTACTTGTTATTTTGCACCCTAAGTATTCGAATGACATGACTTGGTCTATAGTGGCGTTGTCTATTGTTAACTTGCAGCGCAGAGGTTCCTTAGCTATGGTCATGCATTTTGTCTTACTTGTTGAGATTTCCATATTGAAATTTTTTGCGCGTTTGCTAAAGGCGTATAACATTCTTTGTAGGTCGTCTTCTGATTCTGCAATGAGTACAGCGTCATCGGCATAGCATAAGATGTTAATTTTGTAGGTTCTCATGCGGTATCCTAGTCCCAAGTTTTTAACGGTCTCTACAAGTTGGTCCATAACAGTAATAAATAGTAGAGGGCTAAGACTATCACCTTGGCGGATGCCCGACGTTGTTCCGAAATGCTGCGTTAGGGTGTGGTTTGTTCGTATTTGCGTTGTTGTATTAGTGTTCAGATCTTTTATGAGTCTTATATATTTTTTGGGTACCTCTTTGTTTTCCAGTATCTTGATTACATCCTTCAGTTGGACTCTGTCCAAGGCCTTCGTTAAGTCTATGAAACAAAGATATGCTGGAATGTTATATTCAAGAGACTTTTCTACTTATTGCCTTGTTATAAATAGTGCATCGACCGTAGACCGGTTTTTTCGAAAGCCTTGTTGCTCTTCGCTGATTGGCATTGTTGACGTTATGTCATCGGCAAGAATCTTTGTAAGCAGTTTCAAAGAGGATTTGTTTTGTGTCCTTTTTTAAAGATAGGCACTGTTACACTTCTCTTCCATTCTTCTGGTATTTTTCCGTGTTGAATTATGATGTTAAATAGTTTTGTGTACTCTTCTCTCATGGCTACTCCGCCATATTTGATCATCTCATTTGTTATCTTATCTTCATTTGGAGCTTTCCTATTTTTAAGTTTACTTATTGCCATAGCTACTTGCTCTTTCGTGATTGTTACCGGTTCATTTATAATGTCGTTTTCTAAGTCTTCTTCTGGGGGTTCTTCTTCATATTCTGATTCGGTGCCATAATTTTCAGTAATCTATATTATTGTATCCCTTTCAATTTCATGTGATTCTGTCAATTGTATTGATTAAATTTTACTCTGATATAACCTCAAGGACGCAGTTTATGATTCTATCTTATATTATTGTGAAAGTTGAGAATTTGGAGGAGTTTTGAAGAAAAATCAACAGAAAATAAGGGAAATGACCATTAGATAACTTACTTTAACCGTTAATAATTCGGGGTAAGTAATTCTATCCTCTAAGTCCATCTTGCTCCTTTCATTTTCCGATTTCTGCTCAATATTTCCACATTATTGTCATTTATTTTTTTGTTTCCTTGTTTTTCCTTCCTTTTCACTTCATGGGGCAAATTATTGTACATTTTTTTCGAACAATTGTAATTAGACAGAACCGATGTATTGAGGGGATGAGAATGCTTTCCACTTATCGAATTGATAGTCCCAGGTTAGATCTCCAAAACAAAGCTTATTTAAACGTTTGGAAGTAGTAACGACGCCAACAACCCAGTTAGCAACCAGAAAGGGATAGTTGCAATTTTATTAGAACGTTCCTGAGGACAAATACGTCGCCCTCGCTCCGGTCCCTGGAGCGTGTAAGGTAAGTTTTTCCTTTTGTGTATAGTAATTGATGGCACCTTGTAATTGAATATTATTTGAATATAGTGGCAATTTGAATTAAAACCGTTTGAATTTTACCTAAGGATTCAGAGATAGGTGCTCCATAATATTTCAGGGTAATTGTGGCTCTACCGAGCTGCCGGGGAATCCTCTTCAACAAATTCGAGATTATTATAACTTTTATCGACTAGTCACTACTTAAACTAAATTCATCACTTCAAATAACGTTTTTTCGAAAATCTGAGGCATTTTATCTTCGAATCCTCTACAGAAATTAATTGGCTGCTCGGATTCGACAGGAAGAAGCTATATGGTTTAAAATGTCATAGTCTCTTTTCAAAACGCCACTCTTTTCGGCTATTTCTCTCGTCGATCTTTCAGGTTATTCAATTACGTTCGTTTGAGTTTTTTCATCATTTCCATGGCATATTTATCAAACCTGTTTTTTTGGTAGGTCACAAAATGTTTGTCACGCGAGTGTCGTTCTTGGAACCGCTCTTGATAAAGTTACGAAGAGCATTTAGACAAAATTCCTCCGATTTCGAACATATCACAAATATGAATCATGTCATAAATTCTGAAAACCAAAAAATACTACATATTTATACAAGGAATCCCAAGTTGAATGGCCTGTTAGACGTTTATAGACAACTAATAATTCTATCATTCTGAAATTTCAACAATTGATTCAGACAGTCTGAAACTCTATTTCTATAATATCTTCACCTCAATGCCACTTCCGGCTATACCAAAGGTGCATACCAACTTTGTTATTCAATATAAAACACCCTGTATATTGATGACTGGTTCGATAGCACTTGTTATTGAAATTACGAAACACCTAACACATAAGTCTAGCTTGTTTCGTTCATGAAATATTCTAGTTTCACTTGAAACTTAACGATTTTCTGCTTTTTGAAAAAATTGGTATATCTCGAGAACGACGAGAACTACCAAAATAATTAATTTTATTGATTGAGGCAGAACGAAGTGTGCCGGGTCATATAGTCTGTGATAAAGGAATGAAAGAGAAGCTCCTGAAGTGAAAATTAACAAAATTAGGAAAAACCCACACTCAACTTACTCAACACCCAATAAACAATTGGATGAAAATAATTCCCCATTACTTAACCTATAATAGCCTCATCTTCTCGTGAGCCAAGCAGTAATATAAATACCGGAACTGTAAATTAGTATTAACACCTGTAAATAGATGATAATATTCTAAACTAGAGTCCGCGAGCTATAAAATGATCCATTAAGGTCCTCCGAGGTGCAAATTCGAAATTCGGAACAATCAAGTAGGCTGTGCTTACTGCCAGTTAAATCAGTAGCATAGCGTCTCATTCTCATTGTGGCCGAAATACAGCAATGGTTGAATCAGAAAGGTATATATTCTGAACAACAAACCACAAAACTTGAATTATATAAAATAATTCAGGAGCATAAACCGCCGATTGAGACATAAGTAATCGACTCCCTACTGACTGCTCATAGGCATTCGGTTCTACACTTACCCTCCATATCACCCTGAATTGAACCCAATAGAAAGAATGTAGGTATATGATGACACCGATGACGGCGATGATTAACTTGATATTTGCAAATTAATCACTAATAATATATAATAGAATCTTGAATATTTTCAATCACCAAAATTGGCAAATATCTATCATTGTTATATGTTTCGTTTCATGATGGAATAAATCACCTGTTTTTATTATTTTCACGAAGTTGTTCATCTTAATGATTAAATAACACAGCTCTACAAAAAATTTTTCCTATTGTTGCCCTGGATATCATCGCAAATTTTATGTTTTCAAGTGCCCAGATTACGAATATATTCATGAAAGTTCTCAATGTGCTCGTATTCTCATGATTTTTGCATTTCTTATATTTTGAACAATTATAAGCTTGTTAGAAATAAAATTTAATTTTCCAATCATGATTAGGCTTCTGCGCAACTTTTTCGCGCATACAAACATCACCTGATCCCCACTCTCAGACCCCTTGCTTCACAGAATAGCTGAGATCTCAGTTATTTGACAATATTGAAGTACATATACACGTAAATCTGGATAAAGTGTCATGGATTAATATTTTGTTTCAATTACTGAATGTCCATTCTTATATATTTGTCTTCTAGTCTAAAATATGAGTTTGTCACGAAGAAAGTGTAAATATTGTAGTGATTTATTTTGTTATATTTGCGGTGTATATATACCAAAAAACAAAAATAATATCACAGACGTATGTTGAATATTTTGGTTTCAAAATGGACAAATTAGGTAAAACATGGGTTCCTAATAAAGTTTGTAAGTCCTGTGTTGAGTCTTTACGGTTGTGGAAAAAAAGTGAACGTTCTGGATTAGACTTTGGTATTCCTATAATGTGGATGGAGCCTACGAATCATTTAGATGATTGTTACTTTTGCGTAGTAGATGTTGAAGGTTTTAATCGAAATCAAACGTGGAGATACCCAGACTTACAGTCTACGAAATGTCCGGTTCTACACAGTGAAAATCTCCCTCGGCCCATATACATTTCAAAAGTAATTCGCATGCCCTCAGAAACAATGATGTTACCAAACTCACAGAGATCGGGACCATCTACTAGTGGAGGTGAATGGGAAGGTGAAACATCTACGCCAAAGTTATTTTCTCAAAATGAACTCAGTGATTTAATACGTGATCTCAATTTATCAAAACAAGTATCAGAACTGTTAGCCTCAAGATTGAAAGAAAAAATTTATGGGCACCAACAGTAACAATTACAACATACAGAACGCGAGAAAAAGAGTTATTACAATTTTTTGGTGAAAATGAAGGATTAGTGTATTGTAATGATATCGCGAAGCTGCTTATAGACATGGGTTTAAAAGAGTACAAATCTACTGAATGGCGCCTTTTTTGATAGTTGCAAAAGAAGTTTAAAATGCGTGTTATTGCACAATGGAAATAAATTTGCATCAATTCCAATTGCCCATTCAACGAAACTCAAAGAAGAATATGAAAATGTAAAATTAGTTTTAGAGAAAATTAAATACTCTGACCATCAATGGCCGATCTGTGTGATTTAAAATGGTTAATTTTTATTTGTCCAACAAAGTGGATATACAAAATACCCTTGCTTTATTTGTATGTGGGATAGTAGAGCAAAGCAACTTCTTCGGGAACAAGATGTTTGGCCTGTACGAAAATCTTTAACTGTCGGTAAAGCCAACGTAATAAGGGAGCCGCTGGTGAGCAGAGACAAAATCATACTTCCACCATTACATATTAAGTAAGGTATGATTAAGCAATTTGTAAAAGCGTTGAACAAAGACGAAAATTGTTTTAATTACATTTGCAGAAAATTTCCGAAGCTTAGTATGGAAAAATTGAAAGGTGGAATATTTGATGGTCCTCAAATACGGCAATTGATGAAAGACTCAGATTTTATCAAAGTTATGACTGTTCCGGAAAGTGAAGCTTGGAAAAGTTTTGTGTTGGTTGTCGAAAATTTCCTAGGTAACCATAAAGCAGCAAATTATGAAGAAATTGTGCAAAATATGCTGACAAACTCTCAGACTTTAGGAGCAAATATGAGTATTAAGTTACACTATCTCCGCAATCATCTAGATAAATTTCCGGATAATTTAGGAAATTATAGTGAGGAACAGGGGTAGCGGTTTCATCAAGATCTAAAAGTGATGGAAGAAAGGTATCAAGTTCGATGGGATTGTCACATGATGGCAGATTACTGCTGGTCTTCGAAAAGAGATTGTCCCTGTAAAATTATAGAAGAAAAGCTCATAAAATGCGTTTTATGGAAATATGAAATATATTTTCGACATTTTCCTCTTCATTTACTTCGATGTATCCGAATTTCTCAAAATATAACTGACATTATAAATATATCTGTTATTTTGTTTCTTGTTTTACGATTTTTGTTATGTAAAATGAAAATAAAGATTTAAAAAGAAATCAGAGCAAATCCTACAAAATCATTCATAGATTCACGAATTGTGTGCATAAATAGACCCAAAATCATTTTCATATCTAGGGCAACAGAACTATTGTAGACCAGTGTAATTATTTCCATGCAGGTACCCAGGTCTTGAAACCTATAAACTTTTATTTCGTTAATAATAAATCCGATTGGGAATTTTAATTAAGGTATTGTTAAAATGATAGCATGTAATTTAACTTCAACTAAGTACCTAACTATAAAGATAGACCAAATAATTGGGGGATGAATATGGGCACCTCATAAAGTCTGCAAACGATGTGTTGAAGTCCTTCGAAATTGGTTTAAGTACAAGAGAAAAGCTTTCCGATTTGCGAATCCTATGGTATGGCGCGTCAAAAGAACCATAGTGATGATGGTTACTTTTGTACGTATAATGTGAAAGGGTATAATTCAAAACGGAAGCAGTCAATTTCATACCCCATTCTGCAAGCAGCTATTCGTTCCATGCCTCATGGGACCGAAATACCGATGCCAAAGTTTCCTGCTATTTTGGAAGAGGTTCCAAGTTCTGACCAAGATGGTGCTGTACCTACACCCGATGACCAGTCAACTTTTGAATTTGAATATGATAGAAGTCCAAAATTGTTTTTCCAAGGCGAGTTTAATTATTTGGTAAGAGACTTGACTCTTCCCAAAAACGCTGCTGAGTGGCTTGGATCAAGGCTCAAAAGCAGGAACCTACTTTTGCCGGCAGTGTCTTCCTCCTGGTTTAGATATCGTGAAAAGCAGTTTACTTCCTACTTTGCCCAAGAGGACGAGTTGGTTTATTGCACCAATATTGAAGGTTTGATGAATACATTTAAGATCTCATACAACCCAGAAGAGTGGCGTATTTTTATAGATTCTTCAAAAAGAAGCCTCAAAGCAGTTCTGTTTTACAACGGCGGTTTCTCTGCTTCCATTCTTGTCGGTCATTCCGTACACCTCAAAGAAACCTACAAGAACTTGGAATTGATTCTTTGTAAATTAAAATATGAAGACCACGGTTGGCTAGTGTGTGGTGATTTCAAAATCTTATGCATGGCGCTCGGACAGCAATCGGGGTTTACCAAATTCCCTTGCTTTTTGTGTCTATGGGAAAGTAGATACCCGAAAAATCACTGGACCAAAAAATGTTGGCCTGCGGGGGAACTTAAAAATGTCGAAAATAATGTTCTGCATGAAACTTTGGTACTTCCTCATAAAGTTCGTTTACCACCGCTTCAAATAAAGCTGGTATTGATGAAGCAATTTGTAAAGTCACTTCCAAGAGATGGAGATTGCTTCAAATACTTAACATCAAAGTCTCCTGGCTTCTCGGAGACAGAGTTGAAAGAAGTTGTTTTCGTTGGACCAGATATTAGACGGCATATGGCTGATCCATTATTCGTCACAACCATGACGGATCCTCAAAAAGAAGGGCGGATTGCCTTCAAGAAAGTTAAAATAAAATTTTTAGGCAATAACAAAGACCTAAACTACAAACAAATCGTCAAAAGAATGTTGAAAGCATTTCAAGCTTTAGGTTGCTTAATGAGTGTGAAAGTACATTTTCATCATTCCCACCTCGACTATTTTCCAGAAAATTTAGGAGACGTGAGTTAAGAGCAAGGTGAACGATATCACCAAGATATTAAGGAGATGGAAAAAAGATAGCAGGGAAGATGGAGCGTCTCACTGATGGCAGACTACTGTTGGACGCTTAAAAGGGACCTTCCAGATGTTTTCCTCAAGCGGAAATGTACCAAAAGGTTTCTCACTGGAAAAAAGAAATGTGTTTAGTGCTCACTAATTAATATATTTTAGATAAGAAAATAAGTTTTGATACGCAATTATAAATTACTTTATTTAAAAAAAAATTATGTTTTATTTTAAGATAATAACTTGTTCAGCATAGACACCTACATTGTCAGAAAACGTGACGTACTAGGACAAAATGAAAGCCATTTTCGAATTCAGCACATCCGAAAACATTAGAAATACACAAAAACACCAAAACAGCTCTCAACTTTCTTTTTGCAGACTTGTGTAATCGATATTGAACCTTAAGGATTATTCACATGGCTCATTTTTGAGCTCGCTGACTCTAGTCGTGTACCTGAACGATGAATAGTTAAAATTGGATAAATTATAATGTATCACTTATCCATTAAAGATGGATTTTCACAAAATAAATCAATCAACAATCTTTTCAAGTAAGAAAAACATTCCTTTTTTCCAAATTGCCTTATTTAATTGTCACTAAACCTTCAAAGAATTCAAGAGTCATAAAAAAACTGTATCTTCTCATGGTTTATAAATGTCTAAAGATGATCACTAAAACTTACAGTAACAGTGTTGACTTCATAACTTTTCGGTAGTAGAACGACAAGAACCTATTTTTTCATTTCAAGAAAATATTTTTATCGCATTACAACCCTGGTACGTTCTTTATATTACAAAATATCAATATACATTTTCCGGACCTCTTTATTTGTCGTAGACAATTTGGACACTTAACATTGACCTGATTTGGGTATAAATCAAACACATTAGTGTTACAATTGGAGTGTCATACTTCGAAACCATAGGGTCTTCTGAGACAACATGCGAATATCAATTGAAAACTCCTCATTAGTATCAATAATACAATGTGTGAATATTATTATAGAGCAAATATCATCTCAGAACTCTTATATAAGTTTGACTAGTAAATTTTCAAGTTATAACTTTACTTCGGCGAGAATGGAATATGGAAGAGAAATGTTATCAGATTGGTATCCAAGAAAGCCTGATTTATATGTATTGGAAGAATACAATATCGACACTATAAGAATGTTGGCAAACTTTTCTAATCTGAGCTTCAATCCAAGAGCAAAATTTATTTTCATTGGTGAAACATTCTCGGTCAACTTTTTATCACTCATTTCATCTTTTCACATATTGGATGCATTATTTGTGAATTCAACTACTTTAGAATTGTCGACGTATTTTCCTTACAAAAGCACACCTTTGAATTCTTCAACTCATATCACTCTGGAAAGAATTGGACTTTGTGGAATAAACTCCACTATGTTAGAAAATATCAATTATTTCCCTTTGAAGATCCCTAAATATTGGAAGCATTTTTTGCTGTTAGTAGCATACCAAGCACAGGCAGTATTCTGCATTTGTCACGATTGTGAGAGAAGAGGTATATGGATAGAAACTGTCGAAATAATTTTGGATCATTTACGCATGGAAAAACGCTACTACCAGACAAATAAGTTATCACGTGAAGAAATATTTGAGAAATATAACGTCCATTTTTCTATGTCCTATGCAACAAGCCCAGATTATATAGAGTTTACGATGACTTATGTTCAAGATATGTCTGCATGGTTTGTTCATATTCCACTAGAGACGCCAAGGTGGAAGTACCTTATTTTCGTATTGTCTCCATTAACCTGGATTTCATGTATTTTAATAATCGTAGCAATGACTACTGTTTGGATACTTTCAGGATTCTTATTTATTGGGAATTATTCATGTTGGGACATACTGAAAGCTGTTTTCGATCAATTTTTGGAACATAGTATCAACCTCCCTAGAAAAAGTGTACACCAAACAGTGTTAATAGTCTTAATAATACTCTTAGCATTCTTCATGAATACCTTTTTCAAAAGTCGTTTCACCTACTTATTGAATGGTATAAACTATGAAGATCCCATAGATTCGTTTGAGAAAATCATGAAGAATCAGTTGATAGTAGGAAGCTACAAATCAAATCGAATACTTTTAGATACAACCCCAGAAATACATGAATATTTAGATAAGAATTTCGTGGAATGCGATGGCACCCCTACTTGTTTGAGAAGAGTTGCACAGGATAGAAACTTCGCAACTTTCAAATCTACCATGAAAACGAGATCAGCTGGTGAATTTCTCATAGATAAACATACTGGTCAATGGCTATTAAAGCAAATTTCCTCCTCAGTTTTCTTCAGACCTATTGTAGCTAACTTTCAAAGAGGTCATCCATTTTTTGCAATATTCAATGAGTATTTATTCCATTTGGTTGAGTCAGGAATTGCCGATAAAATCATAAGGAAATATAACAAGATCGTTGAAATGAGTCAGCCATCTTCTCTTGATACACATTCTTTGACATTTGATAATATAGTTGCTCCAATGGCATTATGGACAACAGGAATATTTATAAGCTTGGTAATGTTTGTTATAGAGAATCGTTATTGTGTAAAATATGATGAATAATTGAATTTAAGTACATCTAAAGTTGAATTTTCAAAATAGTGATCCTTTCAAATGAAGATGACATGCATGTTATTATAATTCAAACATATCAGATGTGAACTGCTTGTCAGTATCATAGATACAATACAAGAAATTCATTGAAGAAAACAACCTTTAAATGGCCTAACAACAACTAAAAAGATTTTCTGTCAGAAAAATATAATTATAGAAAAGAGCTCAATACCTTGTAATATTCTCATGAAGGATATTGCAACATTTTTGAAAAAGTTTCAATTAATTATACAAGGATATCCACCGGGGCCGCGCGTTAAAAACTTTTTGAGTTCCAATTACAATATCAAGCTGAAATTTTATGATACCATTTCCGGTTATACCGGAAGTGGGTCATCACTTTGTAATTTCAAATGGCAATCTCCCTTTTTTATTATACATCTAGAACCGACATTTGAGCAAGGCATAAAATACCCAACTTGTTGGCACTTATCTGTTTAAACTTTTGACAGATTTAGTTATTTTTGTTATAAACTCGATTTTTGAGAAACGTTTTAAAAAATTGTAGCTCGTAGATCTTTTATACTACAGACACAATTTTTGCTTGGGTGGATAGAAAAAGGATAAAGGAATTTTTAAGCAATTTACACATGTCAGATGCGTTGGTTTGTATGATTTTTTCAATTTGGCCTTTTTCAAACAGCAATAACCCTATTTTTCTAATTGCACGTGCCAATTTTTATATCGCCATCAGATGAAGGGTCAAATTTCAAATAGAATATATCAAAATAATATAATATTTATATATATATATATATATATATATATATATATATATATATATATATATATATATATATATATTATATATTGTATAAGCATGTACTATACCCATTTCTCATAGTTCCGAAATAATTTGGGAATATATTGAATTTTGATGATTTTGCAAGAACTAACAGATAATGCTTTGAAATATTTGAATCAAGTAGCTGAACAGGCTACGCTCACCTGACAGGTGCCTAAAATTAATATACTTGTCAGTTCGTTTATTCGAATTCGATATTTCAACAAGAATTGTTGGTAATTTGAGGTGAAAATTTTTGAAAAACACGAGATTAATAATAAAATGCCTGATTATTCAATCAAGGATATGTTAAATCTCTTTTTAATTCATGGCTAATGTCAAAAAGTGGTGGATAGAACTTGCAGGCAATTCAATAACGAATTTCCAAATGTGGCTTCTATGAGCAAAATAAAATTTCGAATGATTAGAACCAATCTTCTGCAATTTGGAGGAACAAAATACATACAAACTAAAAGAAAATCAATTCTCGAGGACGACGACAATCAAATTAAAACACTAAGAATTGACACGTGCAATTGGAAAAATTTGAGTTTGAAAAAGGCCAAATTGAAAAAATCGTACAGAACAACGCAATAAACAATTGACACGTGTAGACTGCTGAAAAAGTTCCTTGTTCCTTCTTCTATCCACCCAATCAAAAATTGTGTCTGTAGTGCAAAAGATCTACGAGCTGTAATTTCTTTAAATGTTCCTCAAAAATCGAGCTTATAACAAAAATAAATAAATCTGTCAAAAGTTTTGACAGATAAGTGCCAACAACTTGGGTATTTCATGCCTTGCTCTAATGTCGGTTCTAGATGTATAATCAAAAAGGTAGATTGCCATTTCACAAAGTGAAGACCCTCTTCCGGTGTAACCGGAAATGGTATCACTTCGAAAATAATTCACTCCAATTGGAAAGCACTAGTTATGGCCGCGTCTGAAATTTCAGCTTGATATTGTAATTGTAACTTTTTAACGGCCGGTCCCGGTGGATATCCCTGTATATGTAGGTGTGAACTTGATGGTATCAGAGAAAGTCAATGAGTTTCTTCAAGAACATTTAATATAGAGCCACTTGAAAATATCTTCGCATTTAAATAGAAATGGTAATGATCAGAAACCAATCAGTAATATTGAAAATCCAACACTTAAATTTTCATGTCGAAGAAACTGCAGTTTGGATAAAATCCCCAACCTTATACTAGATCCTTTTTGTCAGGAATTTTGCCGAACCCGCCTCGTATCGAGGGAAGGGATCTTTAATGTCCAACACATCTCTGTTAGACGGGACCGACAGCTTTACGTCTCCTCCGAAAGATGGACACTCAAGCGATTCCCAGAATCTGAAAAATCGCAACTTTGTGGGGATTGAATCCAGGTAACTCTGCGCAGGAGACGAGCATCAGATCCCCTACGCCACCGAGCCGGTTAACTAGATCCTTAAAACTAATATTTACAGCTCTTGTAGAAAAAAAACCACTTAATACTACTTATCGACTATGAATGTCTTTAGAGTAATATAACGATCAATATCGAAATGTTTGAATAAAACCAAGAAATGCGACGTCCGTAAAGTTTTTACACTTGTACACTTTTTAGTAAATGTTTTAATATAATCGAATTGCTTTCAGTCAATTACAATTCGCACATAAATTTGTCCATGCGTTGATAGGAGGGAGTCCGTTAATTTACAAAAATTTTCGTATAAAAATGAACCTTATTTTAAGCATATATTTAAACTAACTCTTTCAATCAAAAATCCAGACATTGGACGTGAGTCTGCTGGCTTTAGGCTCTGGATTTCCGAAGTAGTAGTTTAATTCTCAATAACTAGAACTCGAACGAACAAAATCTTCCAAAAAGCCTCGACCTCAGCCTTAAACTGAACCTTGAACTGACCTTTGAACGTGACTAAATAGGAACTGAACCTCGAACGTAGCTTTAAAGTCAACTTTTAATGTAACTTCGAATTGAACCTTGAACCCTGCAAAGAATTCAAGAAAAACCGTTTCAAGAATATTCGAAATTGAATTGAATACAAGATCACACGAAATATTCCTTCCCTTTTTCGATTGACGAAATTTTGAAAGATAATTAATGAAAACTCACCTCACAATTTGAGGGTAGGTGGGTACTTTACGTCACAGTGCTGTTCAAAATGGAGAACAGAAGAAAGGTAGGTAGATAAGAAAATATGTCAACGGTACGAGTCAGCAATTTCTGAATATCAGAAATCAAAATGAATACGATGATTACATAATGCATATGTGAAATAATAGTTCTCGAAGGAAATTAGATTTACTCACATTGCAAAATCGATGACGGCACGAAAACTAGAAACCGATACTTCACAATAATTATTTGCAGAGATAATGATCAGCGAAGGAAATCACTTTTCACAATCCTGAAAAAAAAGACGCGGCGAGATACGCTGAAATTCTGAGTTCCCCACTTCCAAGTCGTACTTCCATTTTTGTGTACTACGATAATTCTAAACTCGAGATGATAATTCCTTAATCCAATATACTATATTAAAAGAAACTGAGTTTTAAGGAATAAATGAATTTCTGTAATGATTGTTGATGGATGATGATTTCTATACTTATGCGGTATCATTTGAATTGGGGAGGCTTTTACTTGGTAAAATTCCATTATCAATAATAAAAAACAAGTACTGTGTTTTAAGGAATTTTACTTAATAATTGCTATTCGTAACGCGTTTCACTACACCGTAGTTTCTTCAGACGAATGAATATACAGAAAAATATAAATGAGAATATAACTATAAATGTTCCTGAGTAATTAAAAGCTTATTATCTCCTATGCATTCCCAATTTTCACCAAATTAACCAAATTGTCATCAATAACTAATGCAAACATAAAAATCGCAAACGACAATTTCGACACGCCTGAGTGATAATAAGAAAATTCCAAATTGATAGACGAATTTCAATGACAATTTTTTGATTCAATGGAATTTCTCCAAAATGGTGATTTTCCACTTGAAATTAAATATATTTTGCAAAAATAGAGATAAACGCATGAAACAAGAAGGGCGTTACTGTAGGAAGATGTGTCTTGACAGACCATTATATTGTACGTTTCAACTCGGACCACAAAATTCCACAGGGTGTTACCAATTTTTGTCAAAAAAAACACTTTTAGTTTTGCCCCCGCATAAATTTTTTTTTCGAATTTTTTTTTGTTTTCTCTTATAACTTCTACAAAGCAGAAGAGTTGATCTATAACTTGCCGAACAAATCATCTAAATCGGTCGAGAATTAGGAAGAATATCGAACAGCGAATTTGGTTAAATTTTCGAGTGTTCCGCTAATTTTGCCTCCGAGTGTATTTGAACTGTCCATATGATATCAGATGAGCATGAAGAAACTATTTTTGAATTGAGAATTGAAAGATATTCCTGAAGATATGTCACTGGACCCACTTTCTGTACAATCAAGGTCTACTCAGTTTCTGCTGAGGTAAGGGGGCTGATTTTTTATGTTTCGAACCAATCAGATATTGAAAAGTTCCAGCTCTTTCTGCCAAAATCAGTCCATCTTAAGATAGATGGGATGGCAAATTTCAGCAGAATACAGTTGCAGGTCATGCTAGAATACAGTGTAAAACAAATTACCGTGATTGATAAGAGAATTACCATCTGCCCGATTCACAATTAAATTGAAACTATGCAAAAGTATCTCGAGGACCGTCTGAATACAGTGTGAACTAAGTTTGATCGTCTTCTGTGACATTTTCTTCTGTAGTTTTACACTATGGAACCAACTAAGGAATATCGATATCAGAGTTGCTCAAACTTGAACTGCTGGCGATCTATCTCAATATTTTCAGACTACTTACGATCGACTCTACATACACTATACACCCTACCTACCTACCTACCTAGGTAGGCTGTACCGTAGCATATATAGATATTAGCTTTCCTCACAATATACATTATTTTAGTCAAGGTTTGGGTTAGGTTTAGTTAGGTTTTTCTCTAAAATATCAATTAAAAGCCTCATGGTTATTAAACTAAAGGGTTACATATGGTGTTAAACTTAAGTAAGGAGTGACTTTGAATATTGAAGCGTTGCACTTCATGTCCTCATCATATTTTTCATAAGGTGGTACGTAACCACTGTGTGCTAATCGCAAGCATGATGACATATGATCATCAGTTAGTCGATTGCGATATTTTGACTTAATTATCTTCATTGCAAAAAATGTAGACTCGCACAAGTAAGTTAACCTAAACATTGCCGTCAGTTGAAGGGCAATTTGTCTTAGATTTGGGTATATGTCTTAGACATAAAACACCAGAAATTTGTATCTAATGCTGTAGCTTTGAGATGTATATGTGATATAATTTGCACCAACTCAATTTCAACAGAACATGAGTTCATATTGAACTGACTTGCTATTTCAGTAACTAATTCCTCTATGTTTTTACATGAGACAGGATAACTCATAAATGATGCTATATTTGCCAATTTACCGCAACCATAAAAACGCCTCTCGAATTGTCCCAAAATGTTTGATAATTCAGCCTCATACGTATCATAATTCAACTGGGGAATCTTTGATTTCAAAGACGGAAAATGTTTCAGATCCTTTCTTTTCAGTTGATCATATGTTGCAATTTACTTTTGAATCAGTTCACTGCGCTAATCATCTGAATATTAGATTTTTTCTACCGTGAAGCTCCGAGTTAATGGTGTTTGATTGCATTGTAATTTCAGTCAAACATGCCAAATCTGTAAGATATTTTTCGCTTTTCACCTCTTTCGTCTAGAAGAGCTGTTATTTAGGGCAAAAATTCTTGAAACATTTCTGGGAATTTTCTGCCACTCAACCTCCTGACGTCTGTGTGAAGAACTAAATTAGTGTATTCAGCTGACTCTCTATCTTACAACTGCAACTTAAAAAGCCGCCGTAGCACGCTACATGCACGAATGGAATTCACAGTTTTTGTTGCTATGCCCATAGTTTGCTCAATCGGTCGTAATTCACACTAATTTATATATTGGTAGCTTGTAGTTTTACGTTATTGAAGAAAACGTCATATATCTTCGCCAAGGGTCTTTCCTTCAGAGGAATGATTGTCAAAAATTCTTCCCTAGCCAACATGCCATTGAATACCATCCGAATAAAAGTACACAGCTGGGAAGTGTCTGTCATATCGGTGGATTCGTCGAATCATAACGAAAAATATGTACATTTCATGATATTATAATTATCTGCTATGTCCTGACTCATGACTTCAATAGGCCTTGTGACAGTCGGACGAGATAACTGAAGTTCTCTAATGGCATACATGATTTCTGTTTTATTTTCGAAATCTCCAAACAAAGTCTCACCTGTTTCAATGAATGCTTCTTTCACAAACGATCCTTCTTCGAATGGTTTCTCGTGTGTCGCCAATATATAAGATATTTTGAATGACGCGATCGTAGCAGCTTTTGATTGTTTAGCTCGTCTTGTGAACATGGTTTGTTTTTTCTCAAATACGATAACAAATCAAGTACCTTTCGTTTTCGTTTTTCACTCTGTGGCGTAAAATTTATTCCATAGTTCCTATGAACCGTTTTATGATGACTCTCTAAGTTACCACGCTTACGAATTGCAACTGACGCACGACAAATGAGACAAATGCACCATACAAAAGAAAAAATCTTCCTCGTAATCGTTTTTGAAATGATACGTTTCAGATTTCTTCGCTGAACTTATTTTAAACTATTTAATAATAAACTTTGCATCGACGTAGCATTGCCTTCAAGTTAAAATTCAGAATGACTCCAATTCTTGCAGGCGAAACATTTAGCGGCGTGAATTAAAGTCTCGAATGTTCCCGTCAAACGCGCTGCCCGAAATTTCTAGAAAAGCTACACCTACCACTAGCAGAGTGTAATTTTATCAAGTGATAAAATGTTTGTAGTTTAGTTACCTACTTATTAAAAAATTTTTTCTTCTCCAGATCTACTCAAAAGCATTCGCGATCGACCGCTTGAGCACCCCCGATCTATATTCTAATCTAGTTATCTATAAAATAATACATTGCCCAATAAACATTGAAATAGAAGATAAATTTATAATCATTGAATAATCAATATTCCGGGATTTTAAGTGTGTCTGAACATGTTCCTTCTATCACTGAAGCATAAAATGCAGACTATACGAAAATTGCTTTCAATTATTACCTCCCACTCAGTCGTAAATGATAAAAAGCCCATTTATGAGTTATGAGACTCCATAGCCTCGCAGGATTGTTGCGCAAGTTATCGTCTCGATTTTATGGTTCACTGAAATCTGCAATTACACTTTCCGATATTTATGCGAAAACGTAAAGATCTCATGAAAGAATTTTAACTACATCTCCGATTTTCTCGTATAATTGAACACGGTTCTCTATCATCAATATAGTTCTGAATTAACAAGTCGTTTGGTTTATTCGTTTCACAATAGTTAACCAAATGGATTGAATTTTTATGTATTTAAAGTCTCATCTATCACTTGGGGTTATTAGAGACTTTTCTAAGATAGACAAAATTTACATTTTTCATATTCGTAAACATTTGTATGCTATCAAGGTATAGCTTAATAGTATTCAAATTACGATTTTCACCGAGAATATTGCACAATTCACCCTTTATCTGATAACACTTCCGGTTTCTGCTGTATATCGGACACTCAACAAACATATGCTTCACTGTTAGAATAACATCAGATTTCTTCTTTTGAGTCATCAAATGTTTATGTGTGGTTTAAGTATGACAGTGCGGAGTGGGCCCGCCGTAAGCGGGCGTGCAAGGCGTGCAATGCACGCGGGCGGCGCATTCAGGGGGCGGCAAATCAGACAATCATCGACTAAAATTCAAACATTGTCACCTCACAATACTAAAAAGATTATCCTTATAAAAATAATATGATGAACGGCGCCCAAATATTTCTTTTATATCATAGCATTACATAGCGCCATCTATTGAAATTCATGAGAACAAGGTTAATCCGTACCGTGCTCTATGCGAAATAGGGAAATCCCACAGATATCAGGGGAAATCCCCTTAAAACTATATACTCATTTCTTTGTTTTTATTTATTTAACACAAATGCGAAAGTGATGTGAGTGAATAACAAACTTCAATCATTTGGTTATAGCCCCAATGTAAGATCCGGAAACGGTCCAGGGTACTTAAAATTAATAATATTCTGTATATTTTTGTGCAAAGTATGACTATAAAAATAATTTAGAAAATTATTTATATTATCCGTCGGCGCAAAAATCATAATTATGGTAAGTGTCTTTGTTTAATTAATCAGCATATGGGCGCATTCATATAAACAGCAGGTATTCATGTAAAATTTAAAGGTTATTTTACTGAAAAAAAAAGTAAAGATTTATTCAAAAAATGTATTAAAATTAATACAGAGTGTAACAAAAGTAACTTAAGTAACGAAAGGGGACATTCCATCTAATCAATACGAACAACTTTTACTATGGGGTCAACTCTGAAGTCGCGAATAAAAATTAGTTATTCCATTACATTTGTGTGCAGTAGGTATGAACATTTTTTTTCGCAGGAGTATTGTGATTATTATTGTGATTTGAAGTGTATTTTTTCTGTTATACGACTTAAGAGTGAAGATTTATAAAAAAATTATTAAAATTATACCTATACAGGGTGTAACAAAATTAACTTAAATCCCGAAAGGAGTCATTCTACACATAAATACGAAGAACTTTTACTATAGGGTCAACGGTGAAATCGCGAAAAAAATAACTATTCCATACAAAATGTATGGAAAAGCTGATTTTTTCGCGATTTCAGTGTTGACCCCTAATAAAGGTTGTTCGCAATAATGGGTGGAATGATCGACCCCTTTGGGATTTAAGTTACTTTTGTACAACCGTATACTAAACTTTTCAAAAAATTCCAGGAACCGCAAAAGGAAAAAAATTTCAGGAGCTCAATTTCGACGGCAAAAACGAGAAAAGATACTGAGAAAAAAACTAGCGGGATCTCTTGAGAAATTTTTAGCAAACCAGAAAATAGGACTCTGAATGTCAAGAGAATGTTGACGTAGATGTAGCTTCAACAAGCGCAGCTTTAAATCTAGAAATTATGGAGGTATCTGAAGAGAAAATGTTAGTCCTTCAGAAGGAGACTCCAGTGAAACTAAAAAAGAGAAAGTAGTACTAAAGAACCTGTAAGCAATTTATCGTCATCAAGTAGCTGTTTAGATTGTGGTGATTTCTCCCGGTTCGTGGCCCGCCAGTATGACTAATGATATTGTTAATATTTTGGTTAGCCGTGGTCCCGTGCAGCTGTTTAACCACAATTTTCCTGCTAATATCGATGGAAGAAAATTTGCAAACAGTTATTACTCTAGAAATCTTCCTAATGGAGAAAAAATTAACAGATAATGGCTTGTTTACTCTACGTCAAAAGATTCAGTCTATTGTTTTTGTTGTAAAATATTCAGTAAAACTGTAAGTAGTCTGTCAGCTCCAAGCGGTTTTTCCGATTGGCAACATCTGTCATCTACCTCAAAACGACACGAAACAAGCATTTCCCATAGCGAAAATTTAAAATGTTGGGTCCAACTAAATCATATGTTAAAAAATAGAACTACTGTAAATCAAATGCAACTGAGACTATTAGAGTCTGAAAAAAAACAATGGTGTGATGTATTGGAAAGGATCATAGCTGTTATAAAATTTTAATCTCATCAATGTCTGGCGTTTAGGGGCTCGTCCAAAATATTATATGAGCAAGATAATGGTAATTTTCTCAAAGCGATAGAAATGAAAGCATCCTTTGATTCAGTTATGCGGGAACATATTCACAGAATTCAAGCCTCGAAATTCGATTCAACTCGCATGACTCACTATTTAGGAGATCAGATTCAGAATGAAATCATTGATTTACTCGGCATGACCATAAGAAATTATATCCTGAACAAAGTTAGAGAATCAAAATATTTCTCTATCATATTAGATTGCACACCAGATGTAAGTCACACAGGACAAATTACAGTTATACTAAGGTATGTTGTTTTAAACAGTAAAACTAAAAATGTTACAATATGCGAAAGTTTTATTGGCATCTGTCCGATAACCTGCTCCACAGGTGAAGGACTATTAAATTTTGTTTTAGATTTATTTTCGCAATTAAACCTTGATATTAAAAACTTACGTGGCCAAGGTTATGACAATGGTTCTAATATGCGTGGAAAACACAATGGATTACAAAAAACAAATATTTGAAATGAATAATCGTGCATTTTACGTTCCATGGTCGGCGCATAGTCTCAATTTGGTCGTTAACGATGCGGCAAATATAACGCACGACACGGTCAACTTTTTCAACTTAATTCAAGAAATTTACGTTTTCTTTTCGTCTTCTACCAAAAGGTGCTCCATAATTTGCAAGCATTTACCTGATTTAAAACCAAAAGCATTAAGTGCCACACGATGGTCTAGCAGAATCGATGCAGTCAAACCTTTACGGTATCACCTCGAAAAAATATTTGACGCTTTACTTGAAATATCAGATAACAATTCGTCGGAATGGGATTGTACAACAACTCACAAAGCACATTCGCTTGCTTTGAATATTCAAAATTATAGATTTATTTGCTTAGTTGTAATTTGGTTTGATATTTTAAACGAAATTAATGCTATTAGCTAAATGATGCAAAATCCCACAATAAATACTCAAATCTGCATAAATTTGTTTAATAAATTGATTCATGAATTCACCGAATATCGCACAGATGAGCATTTCGAAAGGGTGTTAGAAGAAGCTACCACTGTGGCTCGGGAACTTAATGTAGATGCAGATTTTCCGCCTATAGATATCGTTCGTCCACGAAGAAAACCAACTCAATTTCAGTATGAACAGAGTGATGAAGTCTTACTAGACCCTAAAACAAAATACAAGGTAGATGTTTTTTTTAGGATCCTGGACCAAACCTTAACTTCTTTAAAACGTAGATTCGATGAGTTGGAAATTTTTACCGACGTTTTTGGCTTTTTCACCAATAATAACTTGTTTAGTTACTCCAAAGATGATTTAATGAAACATTGTAAAGATATGAATGTGAAGCTAAAAGATAGTTCAAGTAGTGACGCAGATATTGACGGTATAGATATGTTCAATGAAATCAATGCTTTAAAGTTGCATTTAACTGAAAACCAGTCTAATGATCCACAAACCCTATTGCAATACATTTTTGCTAATGAATTAATGTCAACATTTCCGAATACAGCAATAGCGCTAAGGATACTACTTACATTGCCGGTTTCAGTTGCATCTGGTGAAAGGTCATTTTCAAAGTTAAAAATAATAATAAAATATTTGAGATCAACTATGCGCCAGCAAAGACTAAGTAATTTAGCAATAATTTCAATTGAACATGAGATTCTAAATAGACTAGACACCAAAAAATTATAGCTGATTTTGCCAACATGAAGGAAAGAAAGGTGCAGTTTCTGTAAAATAACTTAATACCTATACCTACCTACATAATATGTATAAACTGCACCTTTCTTGCCTTCATTTTTCATTTAATGTCGTATTAGTGTATCTATCTTGTATAAAATAACCTAATATAACATAGTTTTTCACTGTACAGCATTTTTTTTCACATTGTTATAAACACCTAGGTTTTGTGGTTAGATAGGGGCGGCACGATAGGAACTGCATACCGGCGTTCAAACCACTAGCGGCGGGCCTGGTGCGGAGACTTTGTATTAAGATTTGGTCAACCTGCGACGAATTGGATTCAGAGTGTGCATAATAGACAGTTTTCAAAGCATTCACGGGAGGCCTAAGCCTAGCAGTGGACAAACTTATAAGCTAATGATGATTTTGTTTTCTACATTTTTTGTGCAATACCAAAAAGGATTTTTTCTAGGGTACTGTTTCCGTTTCCTGTTTTGAATCGTTTAGGCAATATTTTGTGTTAGATGATGGATTTTTATATGAATTAATATTAAAAGAGAGAATTTCGATATTCATAAATTCAAAATCCATCAAGCTCTTAACTAAAATTTCGATTGGAAAATTCGCACCTGTTCAACATCCCAAAACGCTCCAGCGTTCAATCTTCCAAAACATTTGAGTGTAGTGGCGGCCGTTCCAATCTTTTTGGGAAAGTCTACTGTGATATGCCGGAGCGGAATGGAATAATCACCTAGCGGTCATATATGACTGTCCGGGCAGTCAACCTGTTAAATTGAGTTATTATTTCAAACCTATTTCGGCTCATAACATTTCAGCAACATCATTTTGGTATAAGACTTTTTTGCTCCAATAATCTGGAATTGAAGGCTTTTTTTTACAAACAAACCAAGGAACTTCATCATTTCTGCGATCGATATTGAACATGTTCTGCTGCACCGTGTCATTATTATTCTCCTAATATATTCAGCAGCATTTCTTTTAGTTCCTTCAACCATAATCACTAACAAATTAAAGTTAACACATGTCATAAACATAATTAAAACAGTAATATCATCAACTTAAAGCGGAATTTTAATGCTTGTATTGACCTTGAAAGTTAACTTATTTTGATTGTTTTCAGTTACATCATTCCAATGGATAGATAAAGGTACATTAATGTTATTAGTGTCTGAAGAATCATGGTTATGTTTTGACAAACTATCATTATATCCGGAGTATTCGTCTTCAGACCAAACTTCATAATTCGTATCGTAATTACTTTCACTTACTTCACTATCAATGTCAGATTCATTTTCAGCAAGTTACCTTAACCCAGCGTCATGGGTCAAAATTACCCGCACTTTTGTAGTTCGCTTGTAATTTTACAACGACGCGCGCGACGTTGCCGCTTTTCGCAGTAGCTGAAGTTGTCGAGTCCCTCTACACGTTCATCCCGCGAAATCAGTTTGGCAAGGACCGCGTTGAGAGTTACAAGTGTTGTCACGGGAAAAAGGTAAATATGACTCATGCCATTCAGTGTAACTGTTTTAAGCCACGTATTTCAATTACTGTTTACATGATTTATTGTTGTTTATGATGCTTTGTATTAGTGTTACTACATTGTTTTGAGGTTTTGACGTTTTTTTATTTTCACGGTAGGTAGTACGAGTAATAATGGATCGCGAAGAACTGGAAAGACGTCATATTATGGCGGTACTTGAAGAATCGGATTCGGATGTTATGCCGTCTGATCAGGAATCTGGAGAGGATGATGACCACGTGAGTGAGCGTAGTGAAGCAACCAATACGGAGCAAGAGACTTCGGATGAAGACGAGGTTCCATTGGCGACAATTAGACGTAGGGTACAGTCTGAAGCAAATCTGCATCAGGAAGAATATCCATCAACAAGTTTGTCGATTCGTGATTGTGAGATCACACGGCAATATTTTGGTAAAGATGGTACGGCTTGGTTTCGAAAGCCTCTTCGACAGAATGTTCGAACAAGAGCTGAAAATATAATCCACCAGTTGCCGGGGGTAGCTCCGGAAGCTAAGGCTGCTTTGTCGGAATTTGCGAGCTGGAACCTATTTTTTACTGATGAGATGTTGCAACTTATTCTAAAATATACAAATAAACGTATTCGTCCTAAAATAGCATTGTGCGATAACTTATCAAAATACACACATATAAAAGAATGTAGTATGGCAGAGTTGAAAGCTTTGTTCGGCCTTCTTTACCTTGCTGGCTTAAACCGCTCTGAGTAACTTGTGGTCTACTGATGGCACTGGAGTAGACATTTATAGAGTAGTAATGTCTAAGCAGCGTTTTTATTTTCTTCAAAGCTGCTTGACGTTTGACAATCTTTCTACTCGCGAAGAACGGAGACAATTTGATAACTTAGCACCAATTAGAGAAATGTTTGAAGCCTTTGGTGAAAACTGCAAGAAATCTTATGTTCCAAGTGACTGTCTAACAATTGACGAAATGCTAATAGCTTTCCGAGGCCGCTGTATATTTCGCCAATACATTCCATCAAAGCCTGTCAAATATGGATTAAAAATATTTGCTTTAGTAGATGCACGAAACTTTTACATAAAAAATCTTGGAATATATCCTGGAAAGCAGCCTGATGGTCCATATTCTTCTAGTAACAAGCCATTTGATATAGTAGATCGAATCGTGCAGCCCATATCCAAGACAAATCGTAACCTGAAGTTTGATAATTGGTTCACCAGTTATGAACTTGTTCAGCATTTGCTTAGTGAACATAAATTGACGTCAGTTGGTACCCTGCGTAAGAACAAGAAGCAAATACCACCTGAATTCACAAAATCGCGTAAAAGTGTTTTAACCTCTCAATTTGCCTTCCAAAAAGAAATAACTCTTGTTTCTCATACACCCAAAAAGAACAAGATAGTGTTGCTGATGTCAAGTCTTCACCATGATGACAGTATTGATAGTTCTACTGGCGAAAAGAAAAAACCAGAGATAAACACCTATTACAACTTAACAAAATGTGGAGTTGACGTTGCAGATGAGTTGTGCGCTTCGTATGACGTGTGTCGTAACTCAAAGAAGTGGCCGCTGACAATCTTTTATGCCATGTTAAACATGACGGCAATTAATGGACTTATAATACATCGCATAAACAATAAGTCAAACATAAAACGACGCTGTTATTTGAAAAACCTAGGCCTTGCTCTTGTTAGTGATCACTTGAAAGTCCGCCGGAATGTTCAAAGTTTGCCACGAGAACTTCGTAAAAAAATTTGCCAATTTTCAGGGGAATCTACAGAGCAGCCCTCAGCAAAAAAAACAAATGCTCGTAAGAGGTGTCAAGTGTGTCCTGCAAGCAAAGATCGCAAAACTACACACGTATGTGAAAATGCAACAAGCATATTTGCCCTCAACATATAGTGCCTTTCTGTTCTAATTGTATTGGTCATAATGAGTCTGACTAATTTATTTTTATTATTTTATCTGAGAAGATATATAAGGGCTTTATTAGAAAACCAAAGACTGGTTAATATTTTTTTAAGATAAGTTTTGCTAAGGAAAGCAAAATTTATTGATTTTTAGTGAATAGTTTTCAAAACCTTGTTCCTATTAATAAAAGTTTGTATTTTCACTATATTTATGGTTTTGTATTATCCTTGTAATAGTAAATTATTTCATGTTACAAAAAAATATCGTATTTCTCAAAAACATACAGAAATCCTTATCTGGGTAATGATGACCCAGCCCCCACGTCCGTGTAGCAATTTTTCACCCCCATGACGCTGGGTTAACAACTTCTGGTTGAGTTTTTTATATTTTAGGTAATGCTTCCTTTCTCAGCTGGGTGTAAAACATACCTGCCAAGCTAGTAGGTTGGCTGGACAAGATTTAATAAATTATTTCACCCTGGCCTTCTAAGAAGCACCAACCGCGAGACGCCAGCCGCCCGTATTGAGCTCAAAGTGTTAAATAATTTCATTTCGCAGGTTCAGTCACAAAACTATATCAGTTATTAATTGTAAGTAAGCTTTCTCCATGCTAATTTATTGAATCATTGTTGTTTATCATATTCAGGCCTTTGATCATTCACAAAAATAAAGAATTGATCAAAATTAAAAAATGTAACACGACCATTAAAGAAAATGGCTCAAAAATTGACACTGAATGTAATTTCGACATAATAATGTATTTTGAAACAAAAAAGTTAAAAATGAACGAAAACTCTCGTTCTCCTTTTTGTTCATGCTGTTGATACTCAGCCAACTTGAAATGATCCCATAAATGCTAGTAGCACAGTTTAGCTGCTCTTGCTCTTCTGAATTTTCGAAGAGCGTTTTGTATATACACAATCAAACTTACATGGAATCACCTGATTTTTTGAATATTACCTCAGGGATTTTAAAAATTTCGAAGGATTTTAGAATTGATCCTTTTGAGATATTTCATTCGAAAAAAGAAATGAATAAAGGATTATTCTAAGAAAGAACAGATAGAAGAAAATGAGAGACTCTTTCTGCATGTAGTAAAAAAATTGAAAATGGTTTTCTCTCAGAGTAGGTGTTTTTTCTCGACCTCAGTATCTTGTGTTACCTCCTCTTGCCCTAATATGAGCCTGAATCGATCTAGGCATGCTTTGGATTAGGTTTTCGACCTCCTCTGGGGTGATTTTCAGCCACTCATCTGTTGCGGCTTGGATGAGCTGTTGTGGAGTTCTTGGATTATGCTGGCGAGATATAATTTTCTTTTTGAGAATATTCTATAAATATTCAATAGGATTTAGGTCTGGAGAGCAAGCTGGCAAGTCCAAAATAGCGATGGCGTCTGTTTCTGGATGATATCGCGCAAGGTTGCTGGTATGTAGAGGAGCATTATCTTACATACAAATAAAATTCTTTCCGTGGGCCAGAGTCTTAAAATGGGCTCCATCACTAAGTCAACGGTTCTTACAGTTACAGTCGCAGGAAACGAAATCAAATCTGTTTCGCTCCCCAGCATAATGTCACCCGAAAACATCACACTGTCCCCTAGGTATTTCGGAATTTGTCTTGCTGCTCGGACTCAAGCTTATCTTCCACGACGTCATCTGATCGAACACCAATTCTGGTCTCATCCACAAAAGGAACACTCCAACAATAGTCAATATTCCAATTTTGGTGCTCGACACACCTATTAAGTCTATTAATTTTTTGTTGTCTGGTTAGCTCTGTAATTCTTAAGAACCTTCTTCTGTATAAACTCCTTGAACGAAGTCTTTGCCGTATCGTTTCGACTGATACACTGATGACTGTTGTTTCTAGAAATTGCCTTTGGTGTATGGGCTGCGACGCACTAGGGTCTCTTCTTGCAATTTGTTACAAAAGTGGTCTTGTTCTTCAGAGGTGAACTTCCTAGGAACTCTTCAAGGCCTATTTTGCAGAGAATGTATCTCATCGTATCGGGCGTAGGTTAGGTTAGGTGCAGGATGAGTTAGACAACCATGGATCAGAGGCTCTCGTGCTTGGTTCAAACAAAGAAGTCACAGAACTCCTAAGCATAAGGGTTTATTGTAGATTCCGTAACACCACCAAATACCAACTTTGTATATCCTTCGTTCCGAACAGAAAAGATAATATGGATGAAGAAAGTCTGACTAGTGAGCATTATTGCACCTGTAACTCAGGTGCTCGAACCCTTGGATTTTGCTCCCACATAGCCTCCGTGCTGTCGTATTTGGGGTACGCCATGCACCAGCAAAGAATGAAATACCCCAATCAAGCCATCATAAATTTTATACAAGATGCAGGAAATATATGGAATCAGCATGACGCTGAGTTGATCGTTGATTTTGACGACTAATATCTTCTAAACACTTCGCTCTGTTGAATTATATCATGCAACTGAAACCACATAAGTTTCTAACAAATTGAATGTTGCAATTTCATTTTATTGACACCGAAACAGAAAATGCACTCGTCGTTTCAGCTCTGATTTATATCGACTTGCAATCGTTTCGACTTTTCGAAATCGATCATTTCATATTTTTTCGACGAATTTGGGTCTTTATATTCAAATTCCCTCGGTCACATATCTGTGTTTAGATAGAGATAGAGTTTATTCATGCCTTACAAAAAAATTTTATTTGCATGTGTCAAGTCATCAAAAAATATAAAATTGAAAAAACATAGAATAATTACGTAAACGTACATATGAATGGGTTATAATCATCATGTAAATGGGACAAGCACTGTTCACGAAAATAACTATCCACAAACAACTGAATACAAGACAAAAAATAAAAATGTGTATAATGCATGAATTATCGAAGAAAATTATTATTGAAGGAACAATATTTAACCTTTCGTAGAATAATAAATATCCTCCCTTGAAGGAGCTAGTTTACCGATCTACTCTCTATAATCACCGTTAACCGGGGCCACAGGGAAGTGGTACAGCACGATCAGATGTCACGAATAGGAACAATGGACTGCAGTTTCGGTCTCGTTCGACCTCGTCAGCATTGTCTACCCATTCGTAACATCAGGCTATGCCGTAACATACTCATATCAATTTGTTGGAGCGAACATAACCATCTAAATGTCACTGCGCCCCCCAACGAACCGAAATAGAGGCTACCCCAACATCGCACCGCGAAACGGTGAAAACAAAGAGCAGATAAAACAGGAAAACGTAAAGTGGTCACACTAGTTCAGTAACATACCGCCATGCGATTCTCACGTATCAGACAGAAGCGGCTGTCGAAAGACCGACTTTCCTCATTTCTAGGTGGTTTAAAACCTGGCATACACAAACATCTCAAAAACAAAAAGTTACTTTATGCGAGATTTCGCAATGTGTAGACACATCGGAGAATGTGCATAGCCTGGTGTAACAAATGGGTAGACAGTGCTAACGAGGTCAAACGAGACCGAAACTGCAGTCCATTGTTCCTATTTTTGACATCTTAACGTGCTGTACCACTTCTCTGTGACCCCGGTTAACGGTGACTATGGAGAGTAGATCGGAAAACTAGCTCCTTCAAGGGAGGATATTTAACATTCTACGAAAGGTTGAATATTGTTGTTTGAATAATAATTTTCTTCGATGTGTCTACACTTTGCAAAATCTCGCATATAGTAACTTTTTGTTTTTGAGATGTTTGTGAATGCATGAATTAGTGAACACACGACTTCAAAACATCACAAACCAGTGAAATCAATGGAAAAAGAGTCATTTGTTGAGTAAAGTATATTCTTTTTAAGTATGTTACTTATCTTTGATTTAAAATCAATCATAGATAAATCTTTTAGCCTGGTTGAGAGTTAATTATAATCATCAACAGACAGTAAACCAGGTCCGTTCTGCGACTTACCAAGTCGAAAGAATTCTTTTCGGATATCTGTTTCATTACCTGTGTCGTAAAAATGAAAATCGACACCTTTGTTACAGAATACTGCCTCCTTGTGCATATATAAAAGACATTCGCAAATAAATAATGATGGAAAAGTGAGAACATCAAGCTACCTGAAACCATACCCATTTTAAACCTTTTACTCTTCTAATAGCACGTCGCTGTAATCGGTACACAGTATCGAAGGTGAGACTCGATTATAGCAGAATAAACACACCGTATAAATCCCGATGATACCACTGATGCTAGATTACGAAGAAAGAATGTATTTTTACTCAGCTTAGTCGCACCACTGATGGCATGATCCTCCCACTTCAGTTTCCGATCTAAATGCAGCCTGAGGAACGTCATACTTTCTTCACTATAATTGAATTCGTTCGTTTGTCTCATACTGAATAATTGCTGCATTTTATCAATATTCATGTTAAGTCCGCAACCAGAAAACCATCCGAGAGCCTTTAACCGCACCACATCCGATAACTCACGCAACTCCTTAAGCTCACCGGACCTAAAAGACAGAGCAGAGTCATCCGTGAACAAGGCAGGGAAGGTTTAGATATGTATTCAGGAAAGTCATTGATAATAATGAAAAAGAGAATGGGTCCCATAATAGAGCCTTGTGGCACATCCGTCCTAATAACTTCTCTTCGAGAATACACACCATCCAACAAGACCGTCTGAAACCTACACGTCATACCGAAAATGGGCAAGAGGTCTCCAGATGAGCCCAAATCATATCACCCCATAAGAATGAGATAAAAAACACAAGGTTTAACTTTAATCTACACTTTATTTGAAAAAATTCGACGACGTTACGCTGACAAAGCAGCTTTATCAAGAAAGACAAACAGAATGAAGAGTGTGGTATTATAAACAAATCGTAGAACAAGTTGGATGAATAACAGGAAAATCCACACCGAGCCATTGTACAGTTAGTATGAGAGGTAATAAAAACTAATTAAACAAGTTAAGTAGGTGTGAAAAATTCACATCTACCTGCTCATTCAAAAGCTTGTCCGAATGTTTGTATCTATTTATTTCTATTAGAATTTGTTTATAATACCATACTCTTCATTCTGTTTGTCATTCTTGATGAAGCTGCTATGTCAGCGAAACGTCGTCGAATTTTTTCAAATAAAGTGTAGATTAAAGTTAAACCTTGTGTTTTTTATCTCATTTATATCATGGATCTACATCAAGTAACGGCCTCAACAATTCAAATCACCCGATAAGCTTAACCTCCTTTTTCCTAAAAGCAATGGAGAAAATTCTCGACAACCATATGAGAAGTTTCATAAAACTTCATAAAAAACAATTTGCCTACCTACTGGGCAAGTCCACAATTGATGACCTACACGATCTAGTCAAAGAAGTGGAAGGAGCACTAGAGGCTAAAGAAATAGCCTCAGTTCTATTTGGAGACATTGAAGGAGCCTTTGATAATACCTCCTATGATTCCATTAGCAATGGTGCAAACAATAATAGTGTCAAAACACCCACCATCAAATGGATTAAAGAAATGCTCAAAGGCAGGATCATAATGGCCAGTTTTGGAGACACCGAAATATCGGTGTCAGCAGTGAAAGGATGCCCTAAGGAGGTATCCTATCGCCGCTACTATGGTCAGTAGTTGTTGATGGCCTCTTAGAAAGACTGAACAACGCTGGCTTTAACACACAAGGCTATGCTGATGATCTAGTTATCATCATTAGGGGAAAGCATGATGAAATATTATCGAACCTTTTGCAAAAAGCCATTAACAAAGTAAATGAATGGTGTGCTGAAGAGGGACCCAGCATCCATCCAGACAAAACCATTCTTATTCCATTCACAAGACGTAGAAAGTTGAACTTAAAGCCCCCCTTTCTGAATGGACATACTCTGAAATTTTCGGAACAGGCTTATTATCTAGGGTTAACCCTAGATCAGAGACTCAACTAGAATTTACACATTGACAAACTCATTTCAGGGCTACATCGTGCCTATGGTCATGCCGTAGAATCTTCGGAGAGACCTGGGGACTACAGCCAAAAATAACCTAATGGTTATACACAGTGGTTATAAGACCCATTGTCACATTTGCATCGTTAGTATGGTGGACGAAAAATAACTACGCAAAACAAGCTGCCAAACTGCAGCGGCTTGCGTGTTTCGGCATAACAGGTGTTATGAGAAGCACCCCGACTATTGCCCTGGAGGTAATCCTAAATCTCCCTCCTCTTCATATATAATTGAAAAAGGAGGCGTTGATGGCGGCATTATGGCTCCAAGTAACAAAAAACTATCACCTGGTGATCTGAAGAGACATCTAGGGATTCTGGGTTACATAGCGCCAGAAATCTCATCACAACCATCGGATATAATGCCGCTCAAGTTTGATTTTCTTACACCCTCCGAAGTGGTCACAGAAGACCGCACCATCGTAAAGGGAAAAATAAAACGATCAGACCGAAAATCCTCCATTTGGTACACGGACGGATCAAAAACGATCGATGGAACAGGAGCAGGCATATATGGACCCAAGTACTCTTCATCAGTGCTTCTGGGCTCTACTCCCACAATCATGCAAGCAGAAACACTTGCTGCAAACCTTTGCTGCAAGGAGGGACTACGAAGGAAACTCAATGGGGCAAAGATTTACATTTTAACGGACTGTCAAGCAGTGATAAAAGCTCTGAACTTTTACAGTTATCGAAGCATCTCTGTCTGGGAATCCCGTCAATCCTTGAAGCAACTTGCTGAGGGGAACAAACTTTTTCTGTGGTGGGTGCCTGGCCACGAAGGCATACAAGAAAATGAAGCCGCTGACGAACTGGCCAAATCAGCTGCTGGAATCCCACCCACCGGACCTGAACCATTCTGTGGTCTAAGTAAGCCGCACAGATGACAGGAACTGGAACGGTGGGAAGAATCTAGGAAGAAAGAATACTGGAGGAAAACTCCAGGCCAAAGGCAAGCGAAAAAGTTCATTGACTATTCGCCAAAGAAGACAAAACAGCTTCTCGATATTTCTCTAGGGACGAGTTGAGGATCATAACACGCCTCCCTACTGGACCCTGCCCACTGAGATGCCATCCGAATAAAATGGGCAAATCGGAAACGGCAACATGCAGAATGTGTAAAGAGGGTAATGAAACTGCCGAACATATTCTTTGCAGTTGCTTCGCATTTGACCATCAAAGACAAATACACTTCGGTAGCGACAAACTAGAGCCGAACGAAGTAAAAGCGAAAGCTCCCAGGGAGATTCTTAATTTTGTAAGGGATCTAGACCTACAAGGAAATGAATAAGAAGGGTTACGAACAAAAGGTCAATTAGGTCGCAGTTCGAAAAGGCTTGCAAAGCCAATCGACCCTCACGAATGTAATGTAATGTCATGTAACCTACCCGTTAAAAAAGATCTCATAACGTTACTGCTGCCAGATACGAAACTACAATCAACGAGCCGGTCCATAAGCTTTATATGGAAGACACAATCAAAGGACTCACACAAGTCGAGAATCAGCGCCATAGAATGCATCCCCACTTCAAAACACTCAACTACACCGTTCACAAAACTGATGACAGCATCACAAGTACTTCTTCCCCTCCTGAATCCAAACTGGCTTTCAGAAAATAGGTGATTTGATCCAAAGTATTCAACAATTTGATTACACAGCACTTTTTCAATAACTTTGGAGAAAATTGGGAATAACGATATTGGACAGTAATTGGACACATCCTCTCTATTTCATTTTTTGAACACTGGTATCATCTTCGAAACTTTGTCTGGGAATATTCCATCTCTCAAGCATCTGTTGATCAGGATAGTCAGTGGGAATATTATAGAGTTAATGTTTCGATTTTACAAGACAATTGATAGTCCATAGATATCCGCGAATCTACTGATTTTCAAGTTCGTCATAACATCTCTCACGTTGTTGAACGTTACTTCCGAAAAATTGAATTTTAAATTTGAAGTAATTTCATTCCTTTTCGTGTCCTCAAAAGTAACTTCAGACTTAGGAATACTAGCAAGTATATTTTTTGCAGCTAAGGCAAAGTATTCGTTAAGCTTATCGGCTGCAATCGAATGAAGAGTTATTACTGTTTTTTCGCATTTGATCAACAATTTTCCATGTTGTTCTTGATTTGTTACTAGACTGAGTTATAATTTTAAAGAAATGGGCTGTTTTTGCCTTTTTCATTTTCAATCTGTAAAATCTGTAAATATACCGCAAGTTATTATGGGCAATTCGCAAATTCTCAGTTTTTAATGAATCATAAAGGTCGCAAACTACCCGAAGACGGTGTCTCATGTCTACAAGTTCGTCAGTGAACCATGTCTGTGTTACTGAACTCTGCCCAGCACGCATCTTTTTTTCCGGAAAAGTCTAAAAGCCCTATGAAGTTTTCATGGAAAGTAGGAAAAACCTCCTCAGTATTTACACTCGAATCTTTAGCAAAATGGTCGATGGCTCCTGAAATTATTTCTTTCTTTCATTTTTTTAACAACCAATAATAATATTGGGTATAGAATAGTTCTGATTTGAATATCACTAGCAGAAGTTTTCTCCATTCAGAGTTTCTTCCTTTGCGTTTTTGCTACATGAATGCTCTCATCACTAGGCGCTCTAGTACTGTACCCACTTATAAAACGCAATACCCTCAAAGATGCCATTCTGAGTTGGAAATAATCAGAACTTCATCGGATATCATCGTGAAAAATACCCATTGCCACCATTGCGTGGAAAAGAACTTTGAATAATAATTAAAACGCTCATCTATAGGAGCGATTGCATCCGATAGATAGAGAATGGAACCGAAAGTTTATGTCCTAAGTAGACCTGTCGCACCCAATTCATTGCACATCCTAGACATCGTAATCTTGAAAAGCAGCTAGGTACTTTGTTAGTGAGGCCAATTAAACTATGTTATTACATGCACCTTAAACACGTTTTAGAAAAACTCTATTTGCGCAGCCATGTTTTCATATTATCTCCGCTTATAAGGACAGTGGCCTCTCGCAACAACATATAGGCTCATTTTTGTGAATCGTCAAGTGTTTAATAGGAAAACATACCTTAAATGGCCTTGCTAACTTTGACACCCTGTATCTCTTGAACTAGACATTCTCGTACAATTTGCTTAATTTAACTTTGAAGAGGAAGATCCCTAGTATGAAATATCAAAAAATGAGAAAAATTAACAGAAACCATTTTTTAGTGCAAAATGCTAGGGATCCTTCATGAAAAATATTGAACTTTCATTGGGTGATGCAACCAAAATTTGAGCAAAAGTAATTAAACCACTAACTCGTCAATCATATTCGCTCATTAAGCTCCATAAGTTGGAATGCCCTATTATACCAGCTGTTTCTCATATTTCAGCTATTTCGGTTAACATATATCATTTGTAAATTGATTGATTTGATTAAACCATATCGTCGATTCAAACACAACTATCAACTGATAAAATACAACTTGCACTTACCGCTAAATTAGCTTCTTTTGATGACAATATCCAAGTATTCCTCCTAAAGATGGAATCGGATCTTCTGAAAAAAAAAATTGAACTTAATAACGTGAACACTTTAATTCAACACGAAAGGCTGTTATTAGATATATGTGTGTGAAAATTATTTTTATTTGAGACTTTTCACGGATATCTTAGAAACTACAATACATGATAACCCTTCAGCTATAGAATTTTTATATTGGTTTCGGTATCTGGATGATATCATTGTATATGTTACTGATACTGAATGTCAAACAGAATGATGCAATCAACTTTTAAGATTCCACTATTACAAAATTAAATAATAGACTTCGTTTCTCAATCTTTCATAAACCGTCTCATACGGACATCTTGATTCACAATACATCGTTTCATCCTGTTCAACATAGTCTAACAGCTTTTAACAGTATGTTTCTCAGATTATTGAATATCCTTCATCTTCATTAGAATTGACGTAACCAAAATCTAAAGAACAACATACAGAGTGTTACATAATAGTATGTCATAACTTAAGGGGGTGAATCTACGTGCAATTTTAAGAAGAACGTGCATATAAACATATATCTGCAAAAGCTTCGTAACGGAGCTACAGGTTGTTGAAATTTCCGGAAATAATTGGTTTTTTTTCTTAACTTCTGCAGTGTTTGAGAAATTAAGCCCAACTTTGGATTGTAAGCTATTTGTTCACAGCCTCCATCATTACACAACTTAAATTCAAACTAGAATGTTCAAGGTGTTTTCTTTTCCGGAACCATGTCTTCTTTTGACCTTTCAAACTTTGCAGTACGCCACTGATTAGGGAACAATCGATTTTCGGCATTTCCGATCAATTAAGAAACTTTTTTGACACCTGAAATTTTTTCGTAACTCCGATCGTTCTAGATCAAAAAATTATTGAACGATTGTATGCATTCGCTGAATTGAAAGCATTTCTAATTAAAAGATTGGCTAGTAGGCTTGGATTTTCTTCATATTTTTATTTATTTTAACAGTTGCTAAGGTTAAACCTGTGTCTGCTCGAATTGTTGATTAAATAAACATTTAATTTTAAGACTTTTGAGGTTATTGCTGTAAGAAAAAATGGCTAATTCTACTAACGCCTTGTTACGGTCTGGCTGACGGAAACAACAGAATCTAGGCAATTATATCAGATGCGCTTTCCAAATCGAGTAATATCAGACCGGCGAACATATTCGAATATCCACAGAAGGTTGAAGGAAACTGGTACTTTTACTGCGAATAATCTTCCAAAAGGTGCAACTCAAACTTTGAGAACTCTAGATATTGAGGAAGCAGTTTTGAATAATATTGATTGGAATCCTCATGCGAGTACAAGAAAAAACACAATCGGTTAGAGAATTTATCCGTAGGAAGACATTTAGTTCATCTGCGAACATTAAAAACCTGAAAACTTAAGATATTCCTTGATCAGGTTTATTTATATTAAGAACAGCAGGTGTCCCAAGTGGGACCCCTGGGGTACTCCAGACAAAGAAATATAACTCAGATTCGAATCCCTCGTCTAATACGAACTGGGATCGATTCCTCAGGTAAGAATCGAACCACCGCCGGAGACTGACCTTCACTCCGACCTCTGCAAGACGCTGTACCTGAATATTATGGCTCCATTCATCAAATGCTTTGCATAGAATATAGTAAACGGCATCCGTCTTCGCCCGATTGTCCAAGCCGTCGTGTCACTTCAGATAGACATGTTCATTTCAACTGACTTCCATTTCTAGAAACCATGTTGTTCAGGTATGATGAGATGTTTTACAAATGGAAATAAATAATTTTATTTCAATTTTTCAAACAATTTGGGAACTAATGGTTATTCCTATTGGTCGGTAATTTTTGACGTCTGACTTTGAACCACCTTCAAGGATCGGATCAACAGTTGCGTTCTTCCAACTACTAGGAAACCTACCACTCGCCCAGGACTAGTTCAATAATAAGCACAGAGATACAACAATAGTTTTAGCAGATCCCCTCAAAAATACAGCGGCAATCAAGGAAGAGCCATCGCGTCTGAGGTCAATTCCACCTAAGGCCTCACCGATTTCATCTTCTGATAGATGAATCGAGTTTAACACATTACAGTTTTCTGAATCTAATATGTTTCCTATATTAAGGTGAAACTATTGCGGTTCAAACACTTTCTTGAAGTGTTTAGCGAACAATTCACAAAACTGTTCACCAGTGCCACCGGTTTTTTGATCCAGCCGCATCTCCCAGGTTTCTCTCGCTGAATTGTGTTTTTTTAATGACATAAAATTCCAGAAAGATTTCGTATTGTCACAAATCTCGTCCTCAAAGAAAGTCACAAATCTTCTGAAATCCGCCTCAATCAGCGATTTCGAACGAATCTTCAGAGAAGACGAAACGTTATGATCACTGTGCACCTTGAATCGTTTCCATCTTTTGTGTGGTTTCTTTTTTCTCCAGAATAATCCTCGCCCTATTACGCGAATAAAAATGTGGAAATTTTCAGCTTTTTCGGTAGCGCGGTAAGTGCGTATCAATTAGGTGTCGAATGATAGCGTAAAATATATCGAAATTTTGGTCTACTTAATTTCCCTCAGGAGTGCCGATCCAGTCAATGATCGAAATCTCTCTATTTATAGCATTTTAATCAGCTCTCTCGAAACTTAGCGTATATGAGTCCCGTGCGATATGTAACCCTTGGAAGAGGGACAGATCAAATAAAAACTCGATAGAAGGATGTTTTCTATCTTCACTTACTGGTGACTGTTGGCACTTTGCAATGTGTGAGATTTTAATTTTATTACACATCATCAAGTCCAATATTCTGTCGTCCTCTTTCTTCTTCTTCTTCGCCGTGTAGAAGGCGTAGCGCCTGTTCAGTTCCGTTTTCCCTGCAGCAGTTCTTGTGAAGTTGATTGCCAACTGTCCCGCCATCGTTTTGGTGGTCGTCCAACGGGTCTTCTTCCGTGTGGTATGTTGTTATTTACGATTTTGGCTATCCTATCTGTGGTCATTCTGTTTACATGCTGGTTCCATTCTCTTATTCTTTTTCTTACCCATCTTACAATATCGTCTGTTTCATATTTTTCCCTTATGTCGGTATTTCTTTGTCTGTCATTCAATGTGTAACCGGTTATAGTTCTTAGCGTTTTCATTTCTGTTGTTCTTAGTATCCTCTTTGTTACCGACGTTTCCACTCTTGTTTCTGCCCCGTATGTCATAATTGGTCGCACACATGTTTTGTAGATTCTGGATTTGCATGGTATACTGAGGTGTTTATTTCTCCAAATTGGTTGTTTAAGATGTCCCGATACTGCAGCTGCTTTGTTCACTTGTCTCCTCACTTCATCTTCGAGGTATCCTGTGCTTGTTATTTTGCACCCTAAGTATTCGAATGACATGACTTGGTCTATAATGGCGTTGTCTATTGTTGACTTGCAGCGCAGAGGTTCCTTAGCTATGGTCATGCATTTTGTCTTACTTGTTGAGATTTCCATATTGAAATTTTTTGCGCGTTGGCTAAAGGCGTATAACATTCTTGCAGGTCGTCTTCTGATTCTGCAATGAGTACGGCGTCATCGTCATAGCATAAGATGTTAATTTTGTAGGTTCCCATGCGGTATCCTAGTCCCAAGTTTTTAACGGTCTCTACAAGTTGGTCCATTACAGTATTAAATAGTAGAGGGCTTAGGCTATCATCTTAGCGGATGCCCGACGTTGTTCCGAAATGCTGCGTTAGGGTGTGGTTTGTTTGTATTTGCGTTGTTGTATTAGTGTTCAGTTCTTTTATGAGTCTTATATATTTTTTGGGTACCTCTTTGTTTTCCAGTATCTTGATTACATCCTTCAGTGGGACTCTGTCGAAGGCCTTCGTTAAGTCTATGAAACAAAGATATGCTGGAGTGTTATATTCAAGAGACTTTTCTACTAATTGCCTTGTTATAAATAGTGCATCGATCGTGGACCGGTTTTTTCAAAAGCCTTGTTGCTCTTCGCTGATTGGCATTGTTGACGTTATGTCATCGGCAAGAATCTTTGTAAGCAGTTTCAAAGAGGTGCTTAATGAGGTTATTCCGCGGTAGTTGGCAGGATTTGTTTGGTCTCCTTTTTTTAAGATAGGCACTGTTACACTTCTTTTCCATTCTTCTGGTATTTTTCCGTGTTGAGTTATGATGTTAAACAGTTTTGTGTACTCTACTCTCATGGCTTCTCCGCCATATTTGATCATCTCATTTGTTATCTTATCTTCATTTGGAGCTTTCCTATTTTTAAGTTTACTTATTGCCATAGCTACTTGCTCTTTCGTGATTGTTACCGGTTAATTTATAATGTCGTTTTCTAAGTCTTCTTCTGGGGTTCTTCTTCATATTCTGATTCGGTGTAAAGATTTTTGAAGTATTTTTCCCATGTTTTGTTTGTGATTGTTTTCAGTTGTATAGTTTCATTGGTGTCCTTTTTCATACCCCTTAATAATTTCCAAATTCGTTTTTGCGCTCCGTATATATCCGCTTCCATTTAAGCACTAAATCTCTTCCAGTATTCTTCTTTAATTTCCCGAACTCTGTTATTCAACCTATTTCTTATTTCAATGTATCTATTTCGGTTCTCTGGTGTCGAATGGTTCTTATATTCTAGATATATTTGTTTTTTTTTTTCTTTTGTAATGTTTTTGACTTTAGTGATGAACCAGGGTTTATTATTAGGTTTGCATTTCTGTGATACCGTGCGGGTTCCCAAGGCCTCTGTGGCACCCTTGTATATGTTTTCTTTTAGTTTGAGCCATGCTATGTCGGGGTTATCTTGCTGCAATATTGGATTACGAGTTATATACTGTTTGCAACGGTTTGAATAAAGTTGTTTTGTGCTCTCATTGTTGAGCGATTCTACGTTAAATTTTTTACAGATGGTCCTCGTTAGTGATATGATTAAATTGTTTGAGATTCAGGAACGAGCAAGTGTTCAATAGACAAGAGTACTTATTTTCTACATTGAAGGATTCAAGCCAGCAAAATTCAACGCTCGAACTTCTCCAGGATGTGCTGGAGCAATTAAAATCGCCACAAAGCAATGCAACGTTGTCCTCCGGTGCCCCAATTGACGTTTGAAGCAGAGCTCTGCATACGCAACACTGCCATCCGGAGGAAGGTATACGCAGCACACAAAACTTTAGCGAGATTCACTTGTATGGATATCCATACATCTTTAGCGTCACTCTGAAGATTTGGTAGATGACAAGGTTTGAACTTTCTACGAACCGCTACGTCTGCTCTAACACTCGCGGTAGACTCCCGGTCACGTCTAAACAAGCAGTAATCACTAACATCCACAACTTTGTCATCAAAAACAGAATTATTGCCAGGTCTCAGCCACAACCACAGCATCCGGCTTAATGACATCCAGGAGAAGCTTAACACTTGCAGTTTTCTTACGGATAGATTGGATATTAAAATATAAGACATACTTTTGGTCTTCTGTTTGGTATAGTGGAAGATCAGTTATTGTATTGGAGTACTTAGCCTTTGTAAGATTTATTCAGTTATACAAGATATTGAATCCTCATCTCTAATGCATAGGGATCGATCCCCATCTATCTTACGAAGATAAATTCGTCCGATTTTCACCCATAGGTATTTGTATCCTTTTTCCTTTTTCATCTTATATACCATGTTGAAAAGCTGTTCATTGTAGTCTGTGAGCTGTTCATTTATAAAGATTTGGGTCACGGGAGTCCCTTGAAGTTTTTTTGTATTTGTAAGCATATCGAAATCAATCCGTTTCCCCTTTCACTTCTGTAATAGATTTTCCCTAATTCAAGAATTAGTAAATTTCACTATCACCACTGACCCACTCTTAGTCTTCTTTAAGCAACATTTCTTTACTTCATTCTGTTGAACACTGCACTGTAACAACCCATTTGCAATTTCCATAACTACTGGCTTAATTTCTTCCACCTTTTTGTGTACCAGTTATTTCCACAGCATATGAAGTTTCATTCATTTCCAATTATGCTTAGCGAGCCTCCAGACTTTTTCAATGAAGGATTTTCATCCCGCAGGTTCTTCATTTCAGTCAGAATAATAATAATAATGATAATAATAATACTGCAATCAGTAGCGGTTCTTCGACTTCACAAACAACTAATCTCCACAACTCTGATTCAAGCTGAGCCAAAAAGCGTCAGAAAACCACCATGGCAAAAACGACTGGAGAAGGATATTGATAATATTAGAGCAGAAATCGGTCGCCTCACAGAATTCCTGAGAAACAGAAAACCCTCAAGGCGCTTGAAATCACATAAACGCAAAATTTATAGGAAAAGTGGTACGAACACAAAACACCCTGATCACAAACAACACATCGACGTGTATATGGACACTTTGAAACAGAAACTTCAAGCAAAAGCAAAGAGGGTTTCAAGATACGTCAGGTGTACTGAAAGAAAACACCAAAACCAAAGGTTCCTCCAAAACGCGACCAATTTTCATAAAGAAATAACAAAACTGCGACCAACAATAATAGAGAAGTACCTGACGCACAGTGCTTGACCGACTATTGGTCATCACTATGGTCGAATCCCAAAGAACACAATAGAGATGCGGAATCAATCATGAACGAAAAAGAACGCCTCGATATCAGATATATGGACTTCGATGGAATAACGGAGGAAGAAATCACAACAGTAGTTCGAGCGACCAACAATTGGAAGGCCACAGGTATAGATAATATCCACAACTACTGGTACAAGAAGTTTGATAAGCTCCATGGAGCCCTAGCGAAACAGCTCACGTATGTTCTTCAACATCCCAAGAAAACACCCACTTTCCTAACGCAAGGCTTAACATTTATACTACCTAAGAGCGATAGAACACAGGATCAGTCTCAATATAGGCCAATCACTTGCCTGCCAACACTCTTCAAAATACTCACCTCATGCATATCCAATCGAATATACCAACACCTTGACGACAACAATATATTGGCGGAGGAGCAGAAAGGATGCAGAAAGAAACACCACGGGTGCAAGGAACAACTCATCATCGATTCTGTGATAATGAAACAGGCACACGTAGGGCATAGGAATGTTCATTCAGCTTTTCTCGATTATCTGAGGGCATTCGATAGTACCCCCATTCTTAGCTCGTTGAAGTATTGCAGATATACAAAATTCATCCAGCCCTGGTAGAGTTTTTGAAGACAAAAATGGCACACTGGCGCACGTCTCTGCAGGTCAACATGAACAATAAATCAATTAAAACCGACGAGATACCCATACGTCGTGGAATTTTTCAAGGAAAATCTTTGAGTCCACTATGGTTCTGTTTAGCAATGAACCCATTGTCCTCAATGCTCAATATAACAGGATACGGATTTAGGATAAAAGAAGAAAGGAATTATCATACAATCTCCCACCTGCTGTATATGGATGACATCAAATTATATGCTGCGAACAAGAAGCAATTGAATGATTTGCTGAAAACTGTCAGTGAGTTCTTGGCAGATGTTCATATGAAATTGGGGATTGAAAAATATAAGACCCTGAACATTCAGAGGGGAAAAGTCATAGATGGTGAAACACAACTTAGAAACGGTGATATTATACACTGCATGAGAGATGGCGAAACATACAAATATCCGGGATATCAACAAGCCAGATTGCTAGACCAAAAACAATCAAAGGAGAAGATTCGTTCAGAATACAGTCAGCGTCTGAAGTCTGTGCTGAAATCGATGTTGAACTCGGGGAATCTAGTCAAGGCAATCAACACTTACGCCATTCCAGTGTTGCTTTACTCATTAGGAATAATCAGATGGACTAAGACAGAACTAGATGATATTCAAAGGCAGACCCGAACGATGCTGACAAAGTACAACAATCATCATCCAAAATCGTCTGTGATACGAACAATTTTGAAGCGGAAAGAAGTAGGACTTGGAATAATAGATATTGTCAATTTACACAACGAACAGATAAAAAATCTCAGAGAATTTTTCTCTGCAGATGCTTTCACTTCTGACCTCCATAGAAAGGTATCGTTGGCAGACCCGAACGATGCTGATAAAGTACGACAATCATCATCCAAAATCGTCTGTGATAAGAAAGCGGAAAGAAGGAGGACGCGGATTGAAGGATGTTGTCAATTTACACACCGCACTTCTGACCTCCATAGAGTGGTATCGGTGGCTGATAAGGGATATACACCACTAAATCTTGCTACCAGAGATGAACTGCTGAATCTACCGTTCCTATCAGATACTGAAAAACAAGAGCAATGGTCAAGAAAGGAATTGCATGGACGACATCACCATGAGATTAATCAACCACACATCGACAAAGAAGCCTCCAAAAAATGGTTGATGAAAGGAGAATTATTCGCAGAAACAGAGGGATTCCTTATGGCCATCTAAGACCAAGTGATCGCTACAAACAACTACAAAATATTTATAATGAAGGACGGAATATTACAAACAGATAAGTGCAAAAAATGCCATATAAGATCGGAGACTATAAAACATATTACGTCCGGATGCGAACAACGGAGTATCTTCACAGGCATAATCAAGTGTGCACTATTATCCACCAGAAACTTGCACACAAGTACGAACTTCTGAACACCTTCCAGCCATATTACAAGTACCAGCCGGCGCCCGTATTGGAAAATGACTCTATCAGATTATACTACGACAGGCCTGTTATCACTGACAGAATGGTGACGAATAATAGGCCGAACATAGTGGTGTATGATAAGAGAGCTAGAACAGCAATGCTGGTGGATGTCGCCATACCGAATAATAACAACGTGCTGAACAAGTTCCAGGAGAAAAAGAAAGTCCAAATACACAGACCTTGCTACTGGGATCAATCAGATGTGGCACCTCGATAAAAATAGATATTGTTCCTGTCATCGTATCCTCGACTGGTTTAATACCCAAAACTTTGCATGATAGCCTTAAGAAATTAGAATTGTATAAGAATACCTATATAGAAATGCAAACAGCTGTAATTCTTAATACATGCAGGATAGTTAGGAAATTTATGTGAAGTATATTGTAATCGAGACTATTCCTTTGATTGCTAAATCTGGGAAAGGTAAATTTTATCCAGGTACTAGCTGAGATGGTGCATAAGTCCACGATAATAAATACTGCAAATAATTGGTGAATCTGGAAAAGATGAATTCTATCCAGCTAACAGCTGAGATAGTGCATAAGTCCACGATAATAGTAATAATAAGGATGAAAGAAGAATTATTCGCAGAAACAGAGGGATTCCTTATGGCCATCCAAGACCAAGTGATCGCTACAAACAACTACTAAAAATTTATAATTAAGGACGGAACATTACAAACAGATAAGTGCAAAAAATGCCATATAAGATCGGAGACTATACAGCATATTACGTCCGGATGCGAACAACTGGCCAATACGGACTATCTTCCCAGGCATAATCAAGTGTGCCACATTATCCATCAGAAACTTGCACACAAGTACGGACTTCTGAATAACTTCCAGCCAAATTACAAGTATGTACCGGCGCCAATATTGGAAAATGACTCTACGAGATTATACTACGTTAGGTCGGTTATCACTGACAGATTGGTGACGAATAATAGGCCGGACATAGTGGTGTATGATAAGAGAGCCAGAACAGCAATGCTGGTGGATGTCGCTATACCGAATAATAACAACGTGCTGAACAAGTTCCAGGAGGAAAAGTCCAAATACACAGACCTTGCTATTGAGATCAAGCAGATGTAGCACCTCGATAAAATAGATATTGTTCCTGTCATTGTATCCTTGACTGGGTTAATACCCAAAACTTTGCATGATAGCCTTAAGAAATTAGAACTGCATAAGAATACCTATATAGAAATGCAAAAAGCTGTAATTATTAATACAAGTAGGATAGTTAGGAAATTTATGTCAAGTATATTGTAATCGAGCCTATTCCTTCGATTGCTGAATCTGGGAAAGGTAAATTATATCCAGCTAACAACTGAGATAGTGCATGAGTCCACGATAATAAAAAATGATAAATTTATTGACAAATTAACGATACCAATCAATTACAATACATTATACCCTAATAATTATTATTTGATATAAAGCATGTTTGCTTAAAATAAAATTTTGTGTGCGAACAAACAGTATTTACTGACTAACGTACCCATACTAAATCAAAATTGAAAATTAAATGACCACAATTATTTGTATACAATTAAATCAGTCAATAACTTAGCACTTAACAAAAATTTTTTTTCATACCAACTAAACAAATGATTCTACATCAACAACGCAAGTATTTCGGTTTTTATGAAGCTACGAATTTTTGTACTTCTTTCATAAATATTGGCAGAGCTTATACGTTATTTACATTCTTCGGTTCAGATGGCAAGATGTTATGGAGTGAGACAGCAGCATTCATAAAATTACGAGCAGCTACCTCTTTGTTTACTCTATTGATTCTTAAATTAGAAAGATGTTGATTCCGAGTAAAATATCCATTATCAAACAATCTATAATATGTTCTATTCAGAAAAACCAATCTATAAACATTCATGGCATACAACTGTATTACCTGAAAAACTTTAGCCTCATCAAAAAGAGACTTTGTAGGAAATCTTCTAGGTTTCCTCATAATTAACTTAACTATTATACCGTATTATACGTATTATACGGACTGATCCAGTGCAAAATACAACGTTCTGTGCGATTCCGATTGTAAGATATTTTTGAGTGTGTAGTATAAGAAACATGTCTTCCACAATTTATCAGATATATAATTTATGTGATGGTTCCATCTCACATTATAATCAACAATTATCTCCCAGTATTAAACTCGATTCACTTTTTCAATTTCAACACAGTTACAAGATGTTTCACTTCAACACAAAGCTGAATGAATCTGCAAACTATGATTGACTGGTGGAATGGAATTATTAGTTGAAAAAGCTAACGGTTTCTTTCATATTCAGTGACAGAAGGTTGCTATCCATCCACTCTTTTATTTCGTTTATAGTTTTGGAAACTGCTGAATATACTTCATTCCATGTTTTTTTCAGTTACATACACTGCGAAAGACACCTGCCCGCTCAACAAGTAAAAGATCATTCAGGTACACGATGAATAGTAGGGGACCAAGCACCGTACCTTGAGGTATTCCACAATCTATATTCAATAATCCACTGCTACTTCTACCTATCTGAACATATTGATTCATATTCTGTAAGTAGCTCTCGATGAGACTCAAACATTTCCCTTGCAGCCCATATCTTTCAACCTTACCAAACAGAACATCATAAGACACCGTATCGAAAGACTTCGCTTAAAACACGGCAAGAGAAGGCTGACTTTTATCCACATTATCACATACTTTCGAAATTAAAAAGGTTCACGCATCTGCTATACTTTTGCCGGTCATATATCTGAATTGACTCTTTGAAAGTATACCATGTTTGTCCAAAAAATTAAAGATTCGGTTTTTAATACTTTTTTCCATATTTTAGCTATGTTAGATATAAGAGATATAAGACGATAGTTTCCGTGCTTTTTTGTCTAACCACTTGTCTGTTGGATCCAAGAAAATAGTAGAATTGTTTTTTGGGACATTTTCAAGTGGATTTAGACTTGGTTTGGTAATTTTTGCTAACATTTGTTTACTTATGATAGTGAAATATCTGTTGAATTCATTTGCCACTTCTGTCTCTTCTCTCATCGTTTCACCCATTTCTGATTGAATGTCCATTATAGGCTTTGATTTATTCTTAAAGCTGCTTCAGAGTTCGTTTGATAATTTCTACACCTTTCTCGGATCATTCTTATGTTCTTCAAATCGCTACTTGTTGTATATCATTTTTGCTTCTCTAAGTAAGTCGTTAATTCTATTTCTATAAGTCTTATACCGTTCTTACAATATCTTGTTATTTTTATTCTTGCTGTACTGCTTGGAGAGCCTATTTCTTTCATTTATTCACTTAATGATACCCATTGTCATCCATAGTTTACGTTTATTATTATTTGAACTGTATTTCCTTGACACTGTAGCAGAAGCTATACCACCCTCAATAATTTTGGCGAAATTATTGACACTGTAGTTTCGATTTCTGGAATTTACGAATCCAAAATACGTACGAGGTATGGCCTCAAAGAAAGAATCATAGTCGATAATATTACATTCTCTGACCCTACTTCAGTACTTGATTTGTTATCATTGACTCGTCAAATCAGACATAAACTGGATAGATGTTTTCAGATCCTTTGTTATGCTAATTAAATCAGTATTTGTGGTATTTTGAATTTCAGTGTCAGGTGAAAGAACAGAAATTGTGTTCTTAACCTCACTTTCGCTGTACTTAGGGCATCTGACGAATTTCCCTGATATTTCACAAACCCTTTTAGACCTGCAAAAACTACATAAAGTAAAATCAACCACTAGTTTGTTGCAATAAAAGCAAGAAAATTTATTCTGCGACATGTTTACTATTCTTCTTCTGTTTTCCTTTCGAAGTGTATATGATTTGGAGTAGAATGCTTGGTGACAATATGGAAATAAATGCATTTAAATTTGATTTAGATTGGAAAATTGGTCTTTCAAATTGTACCACATTTAGATCCCCGGTCCCGGCGCTAGCTGACGTTACAAGTACGACAACTTAGGTCCCTGTTAAGGTTATTGTGTGACTTTGATGTAAATTCGACGTTTTTCTGTTAATCTGAAAACAAAAACTTTCCAGGCTCGATAACACATAAATCTTAAATTAGTCTAATTTGTTGTAAAGATCATGTATCCCAATATTCATAAAAGCTAATACAGGCAAAGAAAAGCATTCCAGTGAAATTCAAATGAAAAATGGAGTGTCTTCCAAATTTTCAGAAACATCAATCGGACAAATCAGGTTCCATCAAGAACTAATTACCGATTCCCAAATTTATAAAAATCATATACTCGGTGATGGTCTCAAGGAGTGACACAAATATTGAAATACAAGTACGGCCCTCATATTTTCATTCAAAAGTTCAATCTAACCTGACCTTTGTTACAGAAAGATTCGAGCTAAAAATGCGCTTTCTGAAAAAATTGCTCGGAATGACGTTCTTTCCATGTGCCCATTAAGGGTAAATCCAATTTTCTTGTATTTATCAACTGACTTATGAATTCGACCTCGTATAGACAGATTGAAAATCATCAGTTTGTGTTTGATATTTGCTTGTTTTTAGTGTTATCTTGTTGTTTTCCGAACAGAAAATTTCAGTGGATATGATCGTAGTTAAGAAACAATACATGCAAAACTTCATTGAAAGGGCGCTCCAACTTGGAACTTGTTCGAATATTCTTGGCGCAAGATAACATAGGAAATTCGATATTTCTTGCGTGTAGTTCATAGAATCACAAATTCGAAGCCATATTCTTTTAGATAAGGTATACAAGAAGACCCATTTTCGATGTTCCAGTACGGTAGCTATATGAAATACAGCAATTAGCAAAAATTGACGAGAAATAACAATTGACTGATTTTATAGAAATTCATTTTCAATAAAGATGAAGTAAAATATATTTTTTACTTTCTTATCTGTCCATAAACGTAGAAATTCAACGCACGTTTAACGAACTTTTCGAGGCACCGAAGGCTTATCACGAATTTCCAGTGAATACTCAAAATAAATTTTGTGAACTCCACTTACAAACCTCTCACATTAAATGGTATTCCTTGAAAATATACACTCCGCAAATGAAACATAAATGATTTGAATCTTTCACACAAACTATTCTGGGAGATGCCAAATCAAAGTATAGCAAGTTATATCAATATCTTTCAGTTTACAGCAAATTATTACGGTAATTAAGTGTTGTATATAATATTGAAGTCATAGGGCCTTTTTCGGGAATACTTCGAGGGAGATGACGGTTGTTTGAACCAGGCGGAGAAGGGACGTGGCGAAAAGCAGTGGCCGAATGCCCCCACGAGTATTTTTTTCCGTAGGGGAAGTGTCGGAGCAAGGTGCGTGCTTAATTTGGAGCCCACGCTGGAACAACGACGCCCTGGGGATTTTTCGGAAAATTTTGCCAAAACGTCGCTGAGAGCGAACGGAAAGTTAAAACGGCGAGATTTTTTGGAATTGGAGACTTCGGTCTTTCAGAAGGCGATGGGATTGATTGATTAAGTGAAAATCCGAAAAAAGCCCCAAAAAAGTGAAGATGACAAAGGTCACCGATTTTTTTCGAGTGGAGGGAATAATTTCGTCGGACATTTATGTCTATACAAAGTTTTCCTTCGCGTTCGATCATTCCAAATCTGGACAAAAAGTGAGCCTAGAGTTTCGCAATAGTTTAATTCCTGTAAAACCCCGGAAAACTGAAAAACTTTCGATCCAACGAAGGGCTATCGGCGGACTTTTGCAAAACTTCGCTCTATTTTCCTCATTCCGTGAATATATGACGGCCAGAAATTAACAAACGTCGAGCTGTCAAAATAATGATTTTCTTTCATTCGTCCTACTTAAATGGGGTTACCGAGAGAAAGAATTCGGATGTCGAACGATTCCTACATATCTCGAGATCGGGTCCGCGAAGAGAAATCGGTAGTCTACGACTTAATTTTCAAATCTGGGAAAATTTTGAGACTTACATTTTCGAGAAAAGACCGTAAATACGGAGGTGGAGCCAGTCACCTCTCCTATAGCCACTACGAGCTATTCAAGTTCGGAAGACAGTTTTACTAACGTGTAAAATTCAATATTCTCTTTCTTCTGAATGAAAATAGTGAGATGGAAATAGTCAGTAAATGTCAGTTTCACAAATATAATTTCAGTACTACCTAGAATATAGTGGTTTCTCTCTTCTGAATTAAAATATGAGACGGGATGAAATATTCATGTGTACAGACCTTATTTTATTAGTCTTATAATCGATCTGTCAAAATGTATAATTCCGAATTTTGAACGAAAAGTTATACGAAACTTGAAATGAACATTTAAAGGTAAGTGAACGTAGTTTGTTGTTTATTTTATCCATTTTTATGTATATTGGGTAAAGGAAAGAGATGACAAACATTCAAAATTCAGAGTTAACAGTTCGAGTTTGTTCTAATCTAAATAATGTGCTTAAGATGGAATATTATAATAAAAAGAAGTTAAGCAGATCCACAATAACATTTGAAAGATGAGTAAATGTAATCTGAGGTTTGATGTATATTTTTCAGCATGCTCAAGAAATGTACGAATATAAATTTACATATTTCATTTTACTTTCATGGTTATTTTGATCTCTATGCGTTGAAGAATTTCCAGGAAGAACTAGGATTCTTCAACAAATCAATTAAGACGATCCGACAAAATGATGGAATATTCTTTGAGTTGCTGTTAAAGGTGTTGAGCTCTTTTGTATAATAATATTTTATCTGAAACGAATTCGATTGAGTTTTCGTTAGGGTCATTTAGAGAGTGTATCATAGGAATATTAAAAGCTATTCACTAAAGGCTATATCTGTATTAAGATGTTTCAAACTGAATGTCAATAAGACTGTGTCCATTTCAAATTGAATTATCGTTTCAGTTTATTCGAGAGGAAGTACATCTCTTATTCTACAATCTATAACTATCCAAATGTAAATGTGGATGAGATTTCATGTGTTTGACAATATTCAAGTTTGAACCTGAGAAAGTGACATTATATTGTTGAGTGACCTACAAATATATTCTGAAAATGAGAAAAAATATATGGAAATGTGAATTATCTATCTCTCAGTTGAATGATCATTGTGTCAGAGGTTTGAAGGTGAATTTTTATTTTCAATGTATATATAGTAGTTATTATTTCTTGAATACTTATTTTTAGTTACAATCTACCTGGTGAAAAGGAAGTATATATGATGGATTCACTATGAAATGTTTGGAAAATGAAATTAAGAATGATATTTAACCTATCCTGTGGGATTTTTCTGAATACTCAGATTTTCTTTTGTGTGTCATCTCAAATTGCACAAAAGGTATTTATTTTATCGAAGCTGTTATTCCTCATAGATTTGAAATTGAAGGTTTTGAAATTATCTGAAATTTGCGAGAAACATGATGTTTAAATCTGAATAAGTTGTATGCGAAGTTTCATTTTATATAACCACAACTTTCAATCCAAAAGTTATAAAAGTCACAAGAAAGTTTGCTGCTACTTATGTGAATCCTATTTTGGGAAAATTTAACTAATACTTAAAGAATGCAGTATAAATATTCGTAAACTTTTGTTAGAGATAATTTATGGTTTCTTGATAGTTTTACATGATTGTGTGAAATGTGTATGTTCATTACGTAATATGAAAATATTTTTATGCAATTTCTTAATTTCATTTTCATTTGCGATTATATTATAAAATTCTACAAAAACATAAATTGGAGAAATGTATAACTGAAAAATAGAATATTTGAAGATGAGGGCATTTTCACAAAGATTGTTATATACTCAGTTTAGATATTTTCAATATTCCTCAGATTTCAAATATGAAAATTGGAAATCTGCAAAATATTAGAAGACAACGAGATATGTGGAAGAGATATGACTAGAATTCAAATGAAGAGTTCTCAGCACAGTGACAGAGATGTGTGAAATATTAGTGAGAGATAGTTCTAGAAAGTAAAACATTGTGAAATGAGGAAATTAAGAATAAAATAGAAAGTAGTAATAGGAAATTAACCGTTACGAGAAACAGTTGTATCGAGACTGATACATTGTCAACATCATTGTATTTTTCATGAAGGTTTATAATGTAATTTACAAATTTGTGTTTGAATCTCATTTCTGCTTTTCACAAGAACACTTCAATTCAGGAGATGTTTTTTGTTCTTTCTGGTGAGAAAGTTGTGTCAAATTTGATGAATTTGAATTCAGACAAAAAAGTTATATATAAGGCAGTCACTTATGGTGAAATTTTCATGAAGTCAGTAGTGTTCCATTATTTCACTTCAAATTTTTCGGCTTTGTCTACTGGATACTCTTGAGTAATTTTAATTTGAGAAGAACTTTCATTTTCTATTTCATTTATGGACTTGAGGAGTAGTTCTTCCATCGTGCTGTTTTAAGCTCATATATATTGTTTGTGACAAGTCATTAATCTTATTCGATTCTTACTCAATCTGAATTGAATCAGAACAGTTGAATAAAAATTCAAAATTTGAAACCATGAATCTATCTCCAGGGTGTTATATAGTAGTATGTCACAACTTGAAATGGTAAATGTACGTGCAATTTAAAAAAAACCAGTTCATATAAACATAGGTCCGCAAAAACATCGTTACAGAGCTACAGGGTGTTGAAATTTCCGAAATAAATTGGATTTTTCTTAAAACTCCTGCAGTTTTTGAGATATTCAGCCTAAATTTGGAATGCAACAGGAATCTACAAGGTGTTTCCTTTTCCGGTGCCATGCCTTCTTTTGCCCTTTCAAATATTTTTGCAGTAAGCCACTGATCAGCGTTTAATCAATTTTCGTCATATTCGTTCGATACAAAAACTTTTTGACACTTTCAATTTTTTCGTATCTCCGACCATTATCTAGCAACAAATTATTAAACGAATGTATGCATTCGCTGAATTGAAAGCACTTCTAATTAAAAAAATGACTAGTAGGCTTTGAATTTTTTCATTTATTCATTTATTTTGTCCGGTGCTAAAGTTGAATTGTTTATTAAATTAACGATTAGTTTTAAGACTTTTGAAATTATTGCTATAAGAAAAAATGGCTAATTTAACTAACGCCGAATTGGCTGATATCCATTATATGTACGGTTTGGCTGACGGAAACACAACAGAAACTAGGCGATTACTGCAAATAATCATTTAAAAGGTGCAACTCGAACTATGAGAACTCCAGATATTGAGGAAGCAGTTTTGAATTGTATTAATTTGAATTCTCATGTGAGTACAAGAAAAATTGGAAATCAGTTGAATATTTCACATGTTCTAGTTTGGAGGATTCTCTATAACTTTTTATTTTACCCATTTCATATACAGCGCGTCCAAACTCGACTTCCTCGAGATTTTCCTTCAAGACTGCATTTCTGCCAATGGTTCTCAGATTAAATTAGAAAAATGCTCATTTTGATAGTGAAATAATGTTCATGGATGAAGTTTAATTTCCGAGAACTGTTATCACAAATGTTCACAATAATAATTACTGGGCTGAGGAAAACCCCATTTTATTGAAGAATTTCCTCATCAAGAACGATTCTCACTAAATTTCTGGGTCGGAATAATTGGAAATTATTTGATTAGGCCATGTTTTTGCCTAAAAGACTAAACGGTTTCGTTTATTGGCAATTTCTTGAGGAAGCGTTACCTTTATTGCTCGAGGATGTGCCACTTTTGGTGAGAAACATAATGTGGCTCATGCAAGACAGGCACCAGCACATTTCAGTGAAAAAGGAAATTCTTGAGTAATACATTCAACAACCGATGAATAGGTCGGTGTAGGCCAGAACCGTGGCCTCCTAGGTCCCCAGACTTAAATAGTTTAGACTCTTTCTTATGGGGATATCTCAAAAGTTTAGTTTATACGACTCCAGTGAACTATGTAGAAGAATTGAGAAATCGAATAATAACCTCTTGTGACATGATGAGAAATACCCCAGGCATATTTCAAGGAATGCGTGATAATATGCGAAGAAGGACCGAGGCCTATATTCTGGCAGGTGGAGAACACTTGCAGCAATTTATTTAGTTTTTGATTGTTATTTTTTCTAAGTTTGATATTGAATAAGTATATGTTGAGTCTCAAAAGACGAGATATCAAAATAAAAGCAAATTTTGGGCATACCTATCGAGTATTTCTATTATTCTTTTTTATTTAGCAAATAAAGTACAATTCAAATAATCCAAATTCTATAATTTTTCCGAAAAAATCACGAATGTCTGAGAAGTTTCTAAATTCAACGAAGATGACGGAATTGTACGCTGATCAGTTGCGTACTATAAAAAAAATTGAAAGGGCAAAACGAGACATGGCCTTGGAAAAAAGGACACTTGGTGAATTTCAGTTGAAATCTATGACGTGTAATGATGGAGGGTGAAAAGCTAGCTTGCATTTCAAATTTGGGATGAATATCCCGGAAACTGCAGGTGTTTTGAAGAAAAAAACAATTTTTTCCGGAAATTTCAACACCCTGTAGCTCCGCAACGAAGATTTTGCGGACCTATCTTCACATAAATTCTTTCTCTTATTTTGCACTTAGATTTATCCCTTCAAGTTGTGACATACTATTATAACACCCTGTATATCGATCTTTATGGAATATATAATTTGTGATTTTGTAAACTATTTACTGAGTTCTTGATGATTGAATTTCTATGCTTAAAGGGGATTCAACAATTAATTTTTTGAATCAATGTTTGAACTTTTTCAATTTTATCTTATGCTAGCTCAGTTGAAGGAAGTTGAGATTTACAAATTGAATGTATCTCTGTGAATTGGTTAGATAGTCAGTATTCATTAAACAATAATGGATATAAGGGCTATATGTGAGAGAGTTTTATATTAAACAAATAACTGATAAGTGTAAATATGGTTGAATGAAATGTTGCGTTCTGCATATATTGAGTTGGATATGAAAGAGTTCAGTATATTTGGCGTTTAGTATATTAGGTGTATAATATATTATGAGTTTAGTTCATTAGGCATGTAGCATATTAGCTGTTTTGATATTAAAAGGTGGTCTATATGGGCTCACTAGTTTCAATGGAAGATATAACTCGTCAACAAGAGCTCTTAGAAAAAAAATGGGGGTACATTTAGACTCAGCGATGTGGAATTAGTAAACATCATAAATCATTCATCAGACAAAAAATTAACTCTCATTTCCAGTATCTGGGGGCACGGTATTGCCCCCGCCAAGTCGAGCAAAAAGCAGAAATACATAAACATCATAAAAAGTAAACGAACAAAACACAAATGAACGGCCATACCATCCTTTTCAGGAATCTTTTTCATAGCATTTTTGACCTTCTATAAATTTTGAATTGTGGAAGCCGTTACTTGATGTAGATCCATGATATAAATGAGATAAAAAACACAAGGTTTAACTTTAATCTACACTTTATTTGAAAAAATTCGACGACGTTTCGCTGACACAGCAGCTTGATCAAGAAAGACAAACAGAATGAAGAGTATAGTATTATAAACAAATCGTAGAACAAGTTGGATGCATAACAGGAAAAACCCACACCGAGCCATTGTACAGTTAGTATGAAAGGTAATAAAAATTAATTAAACAAGTTAAGTAGGGGAAAGTAATTCACATCTACCTGTTCATTCAAAAGCTTGTCCGAATGTTTGTATCTATTTATTTCTAATGCTTCTAGGAGATCTAATTTTGAACTTTTTGATTTTATATGTAATATGTCAAAGTTTTATTGAATGAATGAAAAACAGAATGAAGAGTATGGTATTATAAACAAATTGTAGAACAAGTTGGATGAATAACAGGAAAATCCACACCGAGCCATTGTACAGTTAGTATGAAAGGTAATAAAAATTAATTAAACAAGTTAAGTAGGGGTGAATAATTCGCATCTACCTGCTCATTCAAAAGCTTGTCCGAATGTTTGTATCTATTTATTTCTAATGCTTCTAGGAGATCTAATTTTAAACTTTTGATTTTATATGTAATATGTCAAAGTTTTTATTTAATGAATGGTTTTCTTTTATTAAGTGGTTTGAATAATTTGAATCAGATTTATTTTTATCGAAGCTACGTTTATGTTCAGATGTTCTTATGCCAAATCTCTTATAGGTCCTACTGATATAAATTTTATCACAAGAACCGCAATTGAGTCTATAAATTCCTGATTTACTTGATTTTTCAACACGAGATTTATTATTTTAATATGTTTACCTGAGTTATTAGAAGTTTTGAAAGTTATATTAAGATTTTGTTTGACGAGAAAGGGTTTAATATTTGTACTTGCAGAACCGCAGAATGTTAAACTGTTGAATATTTTATAGTCTTTATGAATAGGATATACTTCATTTATTGCTTTCTGATAGAGTTTTTACGAATGATTAGATCTATCATATCCGAATTATATGAATTATTAATGGCTATCTGTTTGATGATGTTTAACTCTTTATTATAATCTTCTACTGATAAAAGTAAATTGAGTAACCGATGTACCATGCTGTTTAAAGCTGCAACTTTGTGTTGAATTGGATGTAATGAGTACTTATGTATAATTGTATTAGTATGTGTTTGTTTACGAAAGACCGAAAAACATGATTATTATTTCGTTTAGTGATTCTCAAGTCCAAAAATTAATGGAATCGTTCTGTTCAATTTCTATCGTAAATTTAATGTTCAAATGGATGGAATTAATGAAATTAAGAAATAAGTCTAATTGACGAGTAGTTCCAATGAAACATATTAAGATGTCGTCAACATATCTATACCAATAAAGAAATTTGAAAATGAGTGGATGTGTATGAATTTTCTGTTTAATATTATTCATAAAAATCTCTGCTAAAAGTGGACTCAAAGGATTTCCCATGATCAAACCATTTTCACTACTGTAATATATATATTATTATTATATTAATAATAATATTTCGTAAACCAACACATACTGATACAATTATACATAACTACTCATTACATCCAATTCAACACAAAGTTGCAGCTTTAAACAGCATGGTACATCGGTTACTCAATTTACCTTTATCAGTAGAAGATTATAATAAAAAGTTACACATCATCAAACAGATAGCCATTAATAATTCATATAATCCGGATATGATACATCTAATCATTCGTAAAATACTGTATCAGAAAGCAATAAATGAAGTATATCCTATTCATAAATACTATAAAATATTCAACAGTTTAACATTCTGCGGTTCTGCAAGTACAAATATTTAATCCTTTCTCGTCAAACAAAATCTTAATATAACTTTCAAAACTTCTAATAACTCAGGTAAACATATTAAAAATAATAAATCTCGTGTGGAAAAATCAAGTAAATCAGGAATCTATAAACTCAATTGCGGTTCTTGTGATAAAATTTATATCGGTAGGACCTATAGGAGTTTTGGCATAAGAACATCTGAACATAAACGTAGCTTCGATAAAAATAAATCTGATTCAAATTATTCAAACCACTTTATTAAAGAAAACCATTCATTCAATGAAAACTTTGACACATTACATATAAAATCAAAAGTTTAAAATTAGATCTCCTAGAAGAATTAGAAATAAATAGATACAAACATTCGGACAAGCTTTTGAATGAGCATGAAGATGTGAATTATTCATCCTTACTTAACTTGTTTAATTAGTTTTTAAATTACCTTTCATACTAACTGTTCAATGGCTCGGTGTGGGTTTTTCCTGTTATTCATCCAACTTGTTCTACGATTTGTTTATAATACCATACTCTTCATTCTGTTTGTCATTCTTGATAAAGCTGCTGTGTCAGCGAAACGTCGTCGAATTTTTTCAAATTAAGTGTAGATTAAAGTTAAACCTTGTGTTTTTTATCTCATTTCTATAACTTTGTTGTGGATAAAGCATACTAGCTGTGCCTTCATTATTTGAGGGATACTACCAAATATTTCCCCTTTTTCAAATTTTCTTACTGATACCACCTATATTATAGAAACTATAGACTGTCGAACTTCTCCATTTTTAGCTCTTTTTGTAATAACTGACTCGGATTCAGTCATTATTTATACCACAGAATGAGAAAAAATTCAAAAATTCTAGAATCCAGGCTCTGTTTTCTGGAATCGAGCTTCGCACATACCTAGTGCTTTCTCACCTTGGAAAACTATTTCGAGAAAAATACGTAATATCCTTCTTGTCGTTAAACGAACAATACGACATCATTTTTATGGCTCTGGGAAGAATTCGCAGAAGTTTCGAACACTAATATTTACTTAAAGAGTCATAACTTCCACTTGAATTACATGAAACTAATCACTTTACACTCTTATCGCAACTCAGATCATAAACAGAAGTCCGCTCATTCCTACGCCACCACACGGTCAATAATATTGTCAATATTTATGTCAAAAATCAATCCATCAATATGGAAGTAGACCATTAATATTTCATCACCACACGATCAATATTATTTTCAATATCGGAAAATATTGGCAATATTATTGAACGTCTGAGGCAGCCTCTGTGGGAGGAGGAGTTGAACCGTCGCACCCCTCAAAAAACGATTTTTTAGGCAACCAACAATAGGCAAAAAGGCACCTATGTCTGTGCGGCTTGCTCTTGCCTCCTAATTTGGGGAAATATCTATTTTTTTTTATTGTAGATAATCTATTCACGACATAGGCTTTCTTTAATTCAAAATAGTCATAATTGAAATTAATATAATAAAATTGAATTTGATTATATTACATCGAAAAGTGGTAGCGGCACGATGTGTGGTGCATAGATTAAATCGTACAATTCTATGATTGAAAAAATCCCAGATCAAATGCTTTCAAAAAATTTCCAACCAGTTCGTTTGAAATAGAAAAATAATCTGCTTAATCTCTGTTCTATTGTGATTCTTGTTTAACAATTTTCTTATTTAATATTGAAATATTGAGTACCTATTGAAGACAAAACTCTTGAATCATTGAAATATTGTGTGTTCATGGCATTCCCAGCCGCTATCATCGAAATATTTTCATCCCTGGGGATGGTTCTTGTTTGTTCCACTCCCTATCATTCTCCATGTATGGAAATATTGAGTCATCTTATGACATTCAGCGAGCAATAGTTCAATATGTAGTTCTACTTGTGGAGATATAGAGCATTTCACTTGTGACGATAATGGAGAAACAAACTGTTTGGTTCGCACAGCATGCCAAATCTTTGGGTTGAACACCATAAACATGAGACAACGCAATGATTCTGATTTTGTAGAAATGCTGGGGACAATAAGATTTGTGTGATCGGTGTATTCACCGAAAATGATGGCTGTTCACTCTTGACCAAGTTCATCATGCCGTAAACTATGCCACATCCTTCTGTTCTGTGCCGTCTGTATCCAATTTGTCTGGATGCGTTTTATATCGTCAGACCACCTTTGTGGGAGACGTTCTATACTTTTTTTTGCTTCGTGTCTTGGTCGCCATTCTAGAATTTTCTTGGTCCATCTTCCGTCGGTGGTTCTTGCCAGATGTCCGGTCCATTTCCACTTGAGTGTGGCGATCCTACTAATAGCATCCTCAACCCCACTTCTTCGCCTGATTATGTCATTTGATATTCGGTCTCTAAGGTATAATCCGAGCATGCATCTCTCCATGGCACGCTGGGCTACTCGAACTTTATTGGCCGATTTCTTGGTCAGAGTTGAAGTTTCCGCGCCGTAAGTCATGACAGGCAACACACACTGGTTGTAAACTTTTCGTTTCAAACAAATTAGGATATCTGATTTTAAGATATTGCTCAGTTTACCAAACGCTGCCCAAGTAAGGCCAATTCTTCTAAAGATTTCACAGGTTTGGTTGTCTGGACTTATTTTGAATTCATGTCTAAGATATTTGTTGGCTTGGACTTGTTCAATTTCAGCATCACCTACCTGAATATTTCCACTTGTAACGAAATTATATATCATATATTGTGTTTTAGGCGCGTTCAGCTTTAGTCCAACCCTTTCAGAAGCTTGTTTGAGCCTTTCAAGCATTTCTTTTGCATCTCTCATGTTAACGGATATGAGGACAATGTCGTCGGCAAACCTAAGGTGGTTCAAGTAATCCCCATTAATATTTATACCCATATTTTCCAATCTATCCTTTTGCACATATACTCGAGTAGGGTTATAAAGAGTTTTGGCGAAATCGGATCTCCCTGTCGCACGCCCCTCTGTATTTCGAATGTTACTGTTTTTGGTGAAGTTTCACACAAGCTGTGGCATGATCATATATGTACTTTATCTGTGTCATGTATCGATGGTCTATGCCACACTCCGCTAGAGCCTCTGACATATTACGTTAGTTTATGGTATCGAATGCCTTTTCATAATCTACAAAGATGAGAACCAGGGTTTATTGTATTCGAGGCATTTTTCTATTAAGGTTTTAATAGTTTGTAGATGATCATTCGTACCAAATCCGCTCCGGAAACCAGCCTGCTCGTAGGGCTGGTAGAAGTCAAGCTTGACTGTCAACCTTTTTGTAATAATTTTCATATAGAGTTTGTATATGTGCGATAAAAGGCTGATTGATGGGTCTATAGTTGTTAAGGTCAGTGATGTTTCCCTTTTTGTGCATTATCACCACCACGGCGTTGTTCCATTGGGTTGGAATTACACCCTCCGTTAGGCATGCATTGAACAACTTCTGGATTTCTCGCAGCAGAGTCCCTCCTCCTGATTTCAGAGATTCTACCACAATCTCATCATCACCAGGTGCTTAATTATTTTTCATCTCTGCTAATTCCGTTGATATCTCATCTATTGTTATATCTGGTATATCTTCTGACCCAACGTTTAGTATTTTAGGTAAAGGGTTTTCTTCTGTTTGGTTTTCTCTTAGTCGATAGAGCTCTGGGTAGATACCCTTGGCAATTTCAAGGATTTCATCTTTATTCGTTGTTACGTTCCCTTCCTTGTCCGCCAACTGCCAAATTTTTTTCTTTCCTGGACCCAATCTTCGTCTTAGTACTTTCAAACTCCTGTTCTCCTCAATCACTCTGGTAATCATCTCTGTATTGTAGTTTCGTGTATCTCTTCTGATAGCTTTCGAAATATCTTTGTTCAGTTGTTTTAATTCGCCTGTATTTGTTGTTTGTTTATTTTTAAGTTGTCTTCTCCTTTCCATAAGTGTCTTTGTTGTCTGACTTAATTTTCCCTTGTCTCTCGATGTTTTGGAGCTACTACCTTTTTCAGTACTTTTAATGATCTCAGTTAGTTGTTGGTTTTGTTCGTCAACAGTTTTATATGTTTCGTTTTCTAGGTTTTCCAGGTTTGTTTCTATCAGCTTTTGGAATTTGTTGATATCGTTAGGAGATGTCCATTTCATAAGGTTTGTCTTATTTATCATTCTTGATCTTGCTGTCTTAGTATTTTTCACTACTTTTGCTCTGACCAATCTACGGTCGCTTCCTATAGAGCAACTATTCAAAACGGTAACATCATGGACTATTTCTTTTGTGTTGGCTATTATGAAATCTATTTCGTTTTTGGTCCTACCATCGGGGCTTTGCCAAGTCCATTTGCGTTGGAATTTCTTTTGGAAAAAGGTGTTCATCACATGAAGTTGATGCTGCTGCAAGAAATTTAGGAGAACATTGCCCCTTTAATTTTTAACCAAGGAGATAGTTCTCAATTCGAAGTCTAATGAGGGAAAATTACTAGAAATTATCAAATATTTTTCGAATCTCCTTGATTACACAGTTTGTATCCTTCCTACCAGAAACATGTATCAGCAGCTGTACAAGGCAATGCTCTTCCCTATCCAGAAATTATACCGTAGATAGTATAGACTGCCCCAAATACCTTAAAAAAGAACTCGTGAATACATGAAGAAATATGAGGATGATACTTCCATGACTGCTGGGTTGGAAGAGACTATAGTCATTAAAATAGGGACAACAGTCATGTTGAGACGAAATATTGACGTGAGTCTGGGTATGGTCCATACTTCGATAGGTATTATACAGGGAGTAAAAGCTGATCCTTAAAATAAAGAAATTATTGAAAAGATAGATATAATTTTCAACAAAAATCAGCTTTACGAAATCGGCACCTTAAAACTTAATTTCTAATTATAAGCAGGGCTTAAATTCATCGTGAACAATTTCCTCTTTCGGTCGCATATGAAAAACACATAAAAGCCAGGGACTGAGTTTGACTAATGCATTGATGGACCTCGGGTCATCAGTGTTCACATGTGGCCAAGTATACGTTGCTCTTTCTAGAGTGACGAGTCTGGACGGATTACACCTGATAAATATAAACTTCTCTTCTATAAGAGCTAGAGAGTCTGCGAAAGTCGAATATAATCAACTAGGAGAAACTTACCGTCCAGACTTATTGAGGATTTTTCCATCAAAAACTATTAAAACTACCAATAAAGACAGGGAATGGGCTCTGAGGAAGTCTATATCGGACGCACATCAAAAGGGTTTTCTACCTAGAAGGAAAAAAAGGAAGAATACGTAGGCTAGGAAGAAGAACTTTAAATTATCACCTCTGTTGACTATATATACTCCTCCTTTGACTTAGTGCTATGTTGCTGAGTTTATGTTATTTGTTTCATTAATTTTTTCTCGATAGATTGGTACCATGCATCAATTTTGAAAACCATATGAAAAGTTATTGATAATGTTCATGCTTCGTGAAGATATCCAATGATTATTTACAAAAAAAGATGAGATCCCACCAAAAACATAAAATATAGAAAGATGCAAGTCCCGTAATGAAAACACTCTACCGTAAAAACGTGTAAGATATCATGTGAAACTGAGTCGATCCTTTCAGTTTATATCCACACATTTGTTTTTATATAGAAAAAACATAATGACACAGCAATCGCTCTACAACACAATAAGATAGGTTTCTATAATATGCAGAGGAAAATATCTTCGATTGGATGGAACAACAGTAATACCAAATACCGAAAAAGAGGTTGCTGCTCAATTTTATGATATCGTACCATGCGATTGCCAAGTCATTATGTTTTTTCTATATAAATACAAATGTGTGGATATCAACTGAAATGATCGACTTGATTTCAAATGATATCTCACACCTTTTTACGGCAGAGTGTTTTTGAATTTAGGAGGCTTTTACTTGGTAAAATTCCATTATCAATAATAAAAAACAAGTACTGTGTTTTAAGGAATTTTACTTAATAATTGCGATTCGTAACGTGTTTCAATACACCGTAGCTTCTTCAGACGAATCAATGTACAGAAAATATAAATATAAATGTTCTTGACTAATTAAAAGCTTATTGGGTTACTTCTTCTTAAGTGGTTATTTATGACAAGTATATCCAATAAAATTAAGGAGTAGATTGCTCCCCGAAGAGATTCAATAGAGGTGAAGGGCATATATCGACTTGTTCATTGATAAGTCCACCTGAGTATTTGTATTTAATGATTTCTAAAGTTTCTCAAAGATCTGCCTTCTAATATTCATTATCTGTATGCAAAATTTCAAACTTTGGGTCGAAAGAGATTATTTTCTAAGAGATGATTCGCGTAAATTGAATCTGATTTTTAATTGAAAAACTGCGTTCATGTTCCGATATTCCAATATTGAAATTTCTATGTGTTCTACCAATGTAGAAATTAACACAATCATTGCAATTCAATCTATAAACACCTGATTTATTGTTTTTACCTGGTTTGGTTTTATTATTTTTATATATTTGCCTAAATTATTATTAGTTTTGAACGCTATGTTGAAATTAGTGCTACTCAAGAATGATTTCAGTTTCTCACTTGTAATGCCAACGTAGGTTAAGGTGTTGAATTCTTGTTTCAATTTATCGACAGGGTACACTTCATTCAATGCGATTCTACTTTGTTTTTATTCAAAATATTATTTATAAGTTTGGAAATCTAACCAAACCATTATTTTGGCTATTTGTTTAATCAAATTTAATTCTTTGTTGAAATTTTCTGGTGATAACGGGATGTTAATCAATCTATGAATAAAACAATTGAATGCTGACATTTAATGTTGATATGGATGACACGACGAGTTATGTATTATAATATCTGTATGTGACGGTTTATGGTAAATTTGCGAGAACATGTTTTCCTTTTCATTCGAAATTGTTACGTAATGAATTGGATGTAATGAATTTATAAGATTTTCGAAAATTTTAACTGCCTATCTTTACCTGTGAAGCAAATAATGATATCGTCTACATAGCGATACCAGTATAAACAATATCTACTGAGTGGATGATTATGAATAAATTTCTCTAAGTTATACATGAATATTTCTGCTAACAAAGGACTTAACGGATCGCACATAATCAAGCCGTCTTCAATAATATAATATTTGTTATTGAAATGGAAATAATTTTGATCTAAACAAATTTGTAGTAATGAAAGAATATCTGATTTAATGATAGTATTCACATGATTCTTTTCTAGTAATTCTTCAACTAAATAATACGTATCTTTCGGAGGAATGTTGGAAGATAGATTCTTAACATCGAAAGAAATGAGTTTGAAATTAGGTGGTATAATGGTATCTTTGATATTGGCAATTAGTTCGTATGAATTTTGACCGAAAGTTTAGATTTAAAATTGCAATTATTAAAATAATTTTATTAGCAAGTCGTTGAGGAATTTTGAAAGTTTGAAAGAAGGTGCCGTTACATAGGAAACAACAGGTCTAATATGGTAATTAGGTTTATGAAGTTTTATCAACGAATATAATTCGGGGGTTTGTGGATTGGAGTTAATGAATTTATATTTTTCGTGGTCTGTAATTAATGATTTTGCTGTCGAAATCATGTTTTTAACCACTTTATGAAATTTTGCGGTAGGATCCTTAATTGATGTTATATAGTTTTCGGCTGTTAAGATTTCTTCAGTTTTAGAAATATAATCGGTTTTACTAATCGCGATGACGGTGTTACCTTGATCTGCTTTAAAGAATACTAAATCGTTCTTGGTACTATTTTTACGAATTTCGAAATTATCACCTCATTGCAATTCCGACTATAAGATAATAAAAACAATTCGTAAAAATAGTATCAAGAACGATTTAGTATTCACTAAAGCAGATCAAGGTAACACCGTTATCGCAATTAATAAAACCGATTATATTTCTAAAACTCAAGAATTCTTAACAGCCGGAAACTATATAACATCAACTAAGGATCCTACCGCAAAATTTCAGAAAGTGGTTAAATACATAATTTCGACAGCAAAATCATTAATTAGAGTCCACGAAAAATATAAATTCATTAACTCCAATCCACAATCCCCCGAATTATATTCGTTGATAAAACATCATAAACCTAATTACCCTATTAGACCTGTTGTTTCTTATGTAACGGCACCTTATTTCAAACTTTCAAAATTCCTCAACGACTTGCTAATAAAACATTGCAATTTTAAATCTAAATTTTCAGTCAAAAATTCATACGAACCAATTGCCAATATCAAAGATACCATTATACCACCTAATTCCAAACTCATTTCTTTCGATGTTAAGAATCTATTTCCCAACATTCCTCCGAAAGATACTTATTACTTAGTTGAAGAATTATTAAAAAGAATCATGTAAATACTATCATTAAATAAGATATTCTTTCATTATTACAAATTTGTTTAGATCAAAATTATTTCCATTTCAATAACAAATATTATACTATTGAAGACGGCTTGATTATGAGCAATCCGTTAGGTCCTTTGTTAGCAGAAATATTCATGAAAAACTTAGAGAAATTAATTCATAATCGTTCACTCAGTAAATATTGTTTATACTGGTATCGCTATGTAGACGATATCATCATTTGCTTCACAGGAACAGATAGACAGTTCAAAATTTTCGAATATCATATAAATTCATTACATCCAAAATTGGATTCACAAACGAAATAGAAAGCAATAATTTGATATATTTCTTAGACGTAACAATTTCGAATGAAAATGGAAAACATGTTCTCGCAATTTATCATAAATCGTCACATACAGATATTATAATACATAACTCGTCGTGTCATCCATATCAACATAAAATGTCAGCATTCAATAGTTTTATTCATAGATTGATTAACATCCCGTTATCACCAGAAAATTTCAACAAACAATTAAATTTGATTAAACAAATAGCCAAAATAATGGTTACAATCCCAAACTTATAAATAATATTTTAAATAAAAACCAAAGTAGAATCGCATTGAATGAAGTTTACCCTGTCGATAAATTGAAATAGAAATTCAACAGCTTAACCTACGTTGGCATTACAAGTGAGAAACTGAAATCATTCTTGAGTAGCAGTAATTTCAACATAGCTTTCAAACTAATAATAATTTAGGCAAATATATAAAAATAATAAAACCAAACCAGGTAAAAACAATAAATCAGGTTTGTATAGATTGAATTGCAATGACTGTGATAATTTCTACATTGGTAGAACACAGAAATTTCAATATTAGAATATCGGAACATAAACGCAGTTTTTCAAATAAAAATCAGATTCAAATTACGCGGATCATCTCTTAGAAAATAATCACTCCTTCGACCCACAGTTTGAAGTTTTGCATACAGATAATAAATATTGGAAGGTAGATCGTTGGAAAACTTTAGAAATCAATAAATACAATCACTCAGGTAGACTCATCAATGAACAAGTCGATTGAAGCCCTTCACCTCTATTAAATCTCTTCAGGAGCAATCTATTCCTCAATTTTATTGGATATACCTGTCATCAATAACCACTTAAGAAGAAGCAACCCGATAATCTTTTAATTAGTCAAGAATATTTATATTTATATTTTCTGTACATTCATTCGTCTGAAGAAGCTACGGTGTAGTGAAACACGTTACAAATCGCATTTATTAAGTAGAATTCCTTAAAACACAGTACTTGTTTTTTATTTCAGAGTGTTTTCATTGCTAGACTTGCATTGTTGCACATTTTATGTTTTTAGTGCGATTATCCATACAAGATTTGGAAGCGTAGACTCATTGATAGCAATATTTACATTAGAGCTTTCCAATACGGAGAAAAAAATGTCAGTTCACTGTTATTCAGACTCAAAATATCATCATTGCAATCAATGGATGAAAAATAACTTCGTTATCAAAGCATAGTCGTTTCGAGATAGTTCTGATTAACAGATACGTGTTGGCCAGAGGAGACTTGTCAGGCCTATACAGGGTAAAAATGAATGTGTGAAAGATTTCGCGAGGTGATTCCTCAAGCCATTTCATGACGGAAAGTTGCCATGAACATATGTCCGCAAACACTTCGTAACCGAAATAGAAGATTCAAATGTTGATGTGCTCCTATACTTAAATGAGCAAGTGCGCTATCGTGCATGTGCCACATTACCGCCCTGTCTCCTAAAGGACTAGGATCAAGTATTTTCGGCAGCTCTTCGGTTAGCAACTGAGTGTATTAATCTACATTAAATCTAAAAGGAAGAGGATCTGAACCAATTAGGTGATTTCCAATCATTACAATCCACACTTTCAAACAAAATTGTTCTTGGTGATGAGCTTCAACGACCGCATGAGGATTTTTTACGACCATATGTAGTTGTGGTTTTTAATAATGTTATCTCTCGAAAAATTGCTTCGTCCGTGAATGAAATATGCTCCAGAAATTCAGGTTGTTGTCTAATCATATCTAACATTGAAGGAAAAAATACAAGACGGTTAGGAAAATCACGAGGTCACAGTGCTTGGGCTCGTTGTATATGATATGAATATAGGAGCTGTTCATTTGAGATGGTAAATACCGTCATATGATTCACATGTAGCTATGAAGCAACTTTTGTGGTGCTGGTATAGCGTTGCTCGTCAATTAAATAAAGAATAGCTTCTTGTGATTCTGATGTTTTAATATCCCGGTGGCCATCATACTCAAGTTTTCTAGTTTTGAAGCTACTCGATTCTCGAATTCGTTGATGAAGTCGTCCAAACAAAGTGAAATGAAGAGCGATACATTGGGGATATATTGCAGCAGGTGGTTGGTGTTCTCACCCTGTCGCCTGGTGTGATACCACCACATCCAGCTATGGATACTGTGAATTGGTCTCCTTTGTGACTGAGTTTCGGGATCTGGTGGACGATCCGATTTCCAGGGAGGGAAGGGTTGGAAACGAGGCATGATGAGCTCTTCTGGGAGCTAAAATAGTCTCCCATTCGGAGCTCCGGGGGAGACTGCCTCGAGGAGTTCATGATGCGGTTGAGTCGAGCACTCCTCCGTCGATTCCAAATAATTCATTCACGTTCTAGAAAAGAAAGCAAACTCTTGATAGAGTTCTGCAACATCACAGGACTGGGGCACAACAACGTGAATGTCAATGCAGTCCACCAGCATCTGCAAAACGCACAACCCCATGTGCTGGCTCTAACCCAAACCCAAATAAGTTAAACAACCGACACACCGTATTTGCGTTTTGATGGGTATGAGTTACATACGAAATTTAGGTTAAATGTGGGCCTCTGTGTTTACGCCAGATCAGATGTTGCATGACAGAGACAGAAAACGATGGAGGAAGTCGCTTTCGATCTTGCCTGATTCAAAATCTGTTTGCCGGATAAAACACTGTTCTTATGCTGTCTATATTGCTCGCTAAACTATATTCACTTCTCTATACTGTTTCAATATCTGGGTGATGAAGTAGATTGAATTCAGACACATCATTTGGCAGCTGAGATCATTGTACCGATAGATTTCAATGTTCACAGCATCAACTGGCTCCGTCACTCCAATAGAAAAGATGAAGAAGGAAGACAAGCTGAAACTTTCACAATCAGCCGTTTTCTGACTAGTAGATGAAATGACAAGAATACCTGATCACCCAAACAACTTGAATATTTTTTGATTTCAGATCCAGATGATTTTGGAGTGGAAGTCTCAGCACCGCTAGAAAACTCAGACCACAACCTTATATCTGCTACTTGAACCATTTTGCTGCTCTTAACCAAGAACCTGAACCACTCAGACGCATTTGGCACTATAACCGTGCTAAAAGGGATGAGCTGCGTGAATTATTTTCGTCCTTCCAATTCAGTGATATTTACCTATCAAATCCTGACATCAATGTGTTCAGTGAATCTGTTGCAGAAATAACTCATATGGGAATGGAACTCTACATTCCTCATTCGATAAAAAGAATAACAGCACAAAAGCCATGATTCATCAAAGACTGCGGAAGAGCGTTTGTAGCCAAGACCAGAACTTACAAGTCATGAAAGACAAATCCAAAAAAGGAAAGAAGAACAACCTCCGTACGAATATAGAACGTACGCAACCTAACAACTACAAGAGCAAAGGCTAATTTCAACGATCACGATCTGCCTATTTCAATCCACTGCTGGATGTAGGTTTTTCCCATATTGAACCATTTCTTTCTGCTAATAGCTTTTCTCATCCAAAGAAGACCCGCTGATTTTTTAATATCGTCTCTCCACCTTGTGTTTGACCTGCCGATACTCCTGTGCCCCACTCTTGGCCTCCATTCCATGAGCCTCTTGGTCCACCGATTGTCATTTCTTCGAGCTACGTGTACTGCCCATGACCACTTCAGTTGGGTTGCCCTCTCCATGACATCTGTCAGCTTGGTTTGTTCTCTTATCCAAGTATTTCTTATGCGATCTGATAGTTTAATATTTAATATTATTCTCTCGTGGGCTGTTTGGATTTTCGTCAATTTTTGGGCCAACTTCTTAGTAAGACACCATGTTTCGGCTCCATATGTAAGCACAGGAAGAATGCATTGGTTGTAGAGGTTTTTCTTGAGGTTGTGGGGTATGTCTGATGTCAGGACATGTTTTAATTTGCCAAATGCCGCCCACGAAAGGGACACTCTTCGTGTAATCTCGTCAGTCATGTTGTCTTTTTTAGTAGTTAGTTTTTGTCCCAGGTATATGTAGTTTTCGACATTCTCTAGTTGTTGAACTTCTACGTGGATTACGGGGTTATTTTTGTGTTAGTCATTATCTTCGTCTTGCTGAAGTTTATTTGTAGGCCAACATTTTTGAATGGTTGTTCAAGTCTAGGATCATATCTTGTAATTCTTGGACGTTACTACTTATTAGTACAATATCGTCGGCAAAGCGTAGATGATGTAGAAGTTCGCCATCAATGTTTTTCTTCGACTTCTTTTCGTCACTGTTGTTACCTCACTTGCGCTTTTTTTAAAGATGTTGCTTAATTCCTTCGCATGTGTATTTAAGTCGGTATGTCTTAGAATTGGGGGTGCCTTATCAATATTTTCGTCTATTTTTAATTGGTACTGTTCTTTTCTATTAATAAGGACTTCAGGGTCTACTCTCTTTTGGGGCTTCAACGTTGAATTTCTCTTATGTGTTTTTATTCTGACCTTTGCTCGTATCATTCTATGGTCACTTCCCACATTTACCCTGCTGACTGTAGCGACATTTTCTACTATGAGAGGGTTACTCGAAATTATAAAGTCAATTTCGTTTTTATACTTGAAGTCTGAACTTTCCAACTCCATTTTCTATATTTACGTTTTTGAAAGAAGGTATTCATAGCATAAAGCTGGTTCATCTCTAAAAAGTCAACCATCGTGTCTCCACGTTCATTCCTTGTACCGTATCCGTATTGACCTACTGCTCTCTCGGTTTCATTTACTTGATTGCCTATTTTGGCATTACAATCGCCTATTATAAGAATGTCTTTTCCGGTTTTGTTGTTTATGATTTCCTGTAGTTGTTCATAGAAACTCTCTATAACATCGTCGTCGTGATCCGAAGTAGGGGCATACACCTGGAGTATTTGCATGAAGTATTCTTCTGAGATCCTAACTGTAACATAAGCGATTCTTTCGGAAATTCCTACATATTCCGTTACCAATTTTGCAAGTTTGCTGTGTACAAGAAATCCGACACCATGGCGTTTGACATTATCTTGTCCTTTATAGAACAGTACATGTCCTGACTTTAGTTTGCCGATGTCTTCCCCTATTCTCCTTACTTCACTCAGTCCTAATATGTGCCACTTAATTTCTTTTAGTTGTTCCTCTATTTCTTCTAGTCTATCATTGGTGGAGAGTGTTCTGACATTGTATGTTGCTATTTGGATTTTCCTAGTCGTTGCCTGTTTCGTTTTATTGTAGCAGCCGGGTCCAACCCAGGGATTCTTAGCTCCCCCTGTCCTTTTCTTTGCCTGACCGCTGCCTTGGTCAGAGAGTGTAGGACTGCTGGGCACTGGGGGCCATATTTGATTTGTACTGTTCATAATGGAAAAATATTTCAGCCATAATGCACCTTGCTGGCCAGACTTCTAGGTGCATGGTCTGAGTATCACATTTCCTTGGTACTCGGTGGAACAGTTATACCGCTGTGATTCGGTCGCTAGAGCCTCGTTAGTTATAGCAGGGCGCACCGGGATGAAATTTCAACGAAGGGGTAACTAATTAACTCCTTGAACAGGCAAGCGGAACTAGAGAGTTCCGGTCTATGGCGAAGACTGTCAGTGCTAATTTCTGCAAATCTGCGTTTCCGCCTCTTGTTAGAGGATACGAAAGTATAGCATCTATAGCATCTTCGCAAGAATTCTGTGCTAGATTTATTCAACGCAATACCACAGAACATTCCACCTATTCTTTCATGGCAGAAATCGAGTTTCGAGTTCGCACTATGGGGCGGGCCCTGAAGCAGCCAAATGATAAGAAGGCAGTTGGTCCAGACGAAATACCTCAAATCGTCTTGAGAAAGAGTGTTCCCGAACTGGCACTTATTCCTAACCGTCTGTTTCAGATTCCTTATAAAAGCCAGACTTTTCCGAGCTGCTGAAAAATAGCGAGGATTCAAGTGAAAAAGGAAATAAGTCTTCAACCCAAAACTACCAACCTGTTGCACATCTTCCTATTATGTCCAAAGTGATGGAGAGAGTCATAAACGATGAAATCATCAAGTATCTTGAGTTGCAGGGAATTGTTAATGACCGTCAGTATGGTTTTCGCAGGCAAAGGTTGACAGGAGACCTGATCGTTTACGTCGCTCGTGTTTGTACATCAACAATGAAAAAGTATGGGGAATCTAGAGCAATAGTCCTCAACATCTTTAAAGCCTTTGATAGGGTTTGGCAAGCAGCATTGTTGATTAAACTTGCTGCGTATAGGCGTTGTGGTCGACGCTATAACATCTGATTGATTCCAGTTGCAACCAGGAGTATCTCAGGGATCCATTCTTTCACCAACCTTGTTTCTGCTGCAGATAAACGATCTTCTACCATCTACATAGAAGAAGATCTTTTGTGTTGCAGACGATAATACTCTCGTTTCGTCTTTCAGTAGTCTGCAGTCGATAACGGCTGCGAAATCTCAGCGTCAGAGATATCAACAAATCAATAACTTAAACTCTGACTTACAGAGGATATCAAAGTGGCGTCAATTGAGCCACTTTTCAAGTGACTTTTAACACGAGCAAGATGCAAGCAACTACGTTTTCTCAAACGGTCTCCCCTGGGGCACCTCCTCTAACGATGCGAGGCCAACAAATTGCATCCAAAGATTCGATGCACCTTTTCGGAATAACTACCAACTCCATGTTTTGCTGGCATGAACATGTATCACCAATAGCTAAGTCTGCATCAGCTAAACTTAGTTTTCTTTTCAGATCCAAGCGATACTTCACGTCATCTCAGCTGTTGCTTTTACATAAGGCGCCGATTCGACTTTGTTTGGAATATTGTTCCATGTATGAGGATCTGCGCCCAAACATTCGTTGCAGATGTTGAATGGTGTGCAGAAACGGGCTGTGCGCCTCATCGACTACCCGAAGATCGCCCACGATCTCCAACCGCTTGCTTTCAGAAAACAGATTGCAGACCTACTTGCACGGAAGATGCTCCAAAGAGTTGAAAGACCTTGTTTCGGGAAAACTCAAGTTTTGCCGCAACACTAGGCTGGCAAGGAGTCTGATAATTGAAAATTTATATAAATTTTTTTTTTAATTTGACTAGGTTGTACTGAAAAAAAAATTGGGGCTGCGAAATACACAAGAGCCTCGAAAAAGTACATCTCTGTAGTTTTTCATAATTGTTTCTATGATCTGATTAAGTATGCTTTGAAGAGGCACCTATGAGCTGAATTCGAATTCGACCTAAGTATCTGAAAAACTGTAGTAATTGTAAGAAAAAAGACCGAGTAATTCGGTGAGAAAGTCTTTGCGGGCATATGCACATTGGAACTTTTCGTCATGAGATGGTATGAGAAATTACTTCACGAAATCTTTTGCACTATTCATGTACACCCTGTATAGTAATACAGTGACGAATCTGCCGAGTTTTTGTACATGCCGAAATCCCAGAAAAAATCGGGAAATCCGAATTAATTCAAAACAAAAAATGATAGTTGCAATCTGTTTTCACCAAGTAATTTTCCTCGAGAATCGAGGATGGTGACATTTTGCGGTCTTCCATATAGTTGCGGTACTGAACGAGACACCTTGTACATACTTTCACTACGAAATGATTGAACTCTTAGCCAAACTAGATTAATAACGGTACCTTTTATCGATACTTTTCATAAATAAAGACATAATGGACATAACTCGCAATAAACTTCAATTAGATTTTTCAGTGATGAATCCAAAGGAAACTATTCATTCGGATTCAATTTTGCATCGCAATAAAGAAACTTCGTGATTCAATATCGCTGTTGAGTAACATTTTCCAGGTCACGGTTCGATAAGTCGTTTCGATAGACGATATCAAAAGTGATTCTCTGAGGTTTCATTGTGTAAAATATACTCACATTTCACTTAAAAATCTCAGGAAGTTTATCGTTCCCGTAATCTTTGAGGAATCGAAACAAAGATGGTGAAGACGTTATTTTTATACAGGATGTTCTACGTAAGCAGGCATAAATTTCTGAGAAAAATTACCTTCAATATATGTTCAAAAGTCGTCCTCCGTTCTCGATAAATAGGATGTTGAAGTTCAGATTTATTTTCACGTTTCTATTGGTAATTCTTATAATTTTTAAGGTATATACTCGTCAATTCCAGATGATATGTTCATTAGTTGCGAAAAAATACAGGGTGATATTTTAAAGGACATGCTTTCTTTAAAAATCATAGCCATGGTTTTTCAAAATATTTATTGGAAGGACCTTCCAATTTTAAAATTTTAATACCTAAAATTTTTGCGAAATCGTTACCGTCTTCGAGTAAAAACTTTATTTACTTGTTTTCATTATTATCTACATGAGATGGCATGCATGTTTTGTATCAACTGAAGGAATGTCCTATAATCAGTTATTCAATAGTGGTAAAACGTAACTACGCCACTGCTGTATTGCAAAACAAAAACCAAGTAGGTCAACATGCTGTATTGCAAAACAAAAACCAAGTAGGTCAACATACTTGATTTTCGAGATATTCACACCACTGGATTCCTCGTAAAAAGGTCTGCAAGATGCTTCTTTCAGATTTGAAATATATCAATCCGTTGAGAATTTATGAACAGTTGCTTTTTAGGAGGAAATGCTTTTTTGATTATAAATTATAAAATATCAATCGAAAAATCAAGTAACTATTTCATTTTATAGTTAAAATATATCAATATACATCCTTCTGAGAAAATCTTGATATTTCCAAATATAGAACCAAGTATGTCTACTTAATCTACTTGAAGAGGATGACTCTGGTGTATGTAGATACCCACGAGTGAGATACTCAATAACTACAAAACAAAAACTTAGTAAGTCAACTTACTGGCAATGAATACACAAATCCTCCAGAAAGTATAATGCCTTACCCTCTGAAATGAATAACAAACACCAATCAGAATGAAAAGTAAAATCACATGATTTCTTATTTCGCGTACTTAAATCATAGTAGTGTGGTGGTTCTTCAGTATGTCTTTTGACTAACATACGGAGGAGATATAATCAAGCTCTTTTCAGTGCTGCAATAATAACTGCGTGGAGCGAGAGTCTTCTCAAAATGGCACTTGAAACGGCGACAGGTCGAACTTCATCTTGTCTGTCACCTGTTTTGCCAATGGATGATTTGGATACGGACCCAAATTATTGTCCATCAACCGGAAAACGGAAGAGAAAACTTGTTGATTTATGAGCAGTTCCTCCTGAAACAAATACCGGAAGCAGCAAAAAAGCCGTTTGTATTTAAATGATGGTGATATCTGGTGGAAACGAACAAAATTTGAACACAGCTCATTTCTAAAAAGAATAAAAAATGAAACACTACATCTGCTAAAAGAAAGTTTGAAATGCAGTGATTCACTAGAAGATGCTGATGGCGACAAGATTAATTTAATGAGAATTAACAGTACTGACCAAACTGAATATTTCAGAAAAGATAATGAAAATCGAAGTTGAAGAAGACCAGCAGAATATGTACCTGAATCTGTACTAGAAATAGAAATCAGAGGTGGAGAAGATCAAGTAGAGACAGAAAATGTACAACCTAACACTGTTACAGAGATAGAGTTGACTCGGACTAAACAAAAGAAAAATCGAACTTAAACAAAGATGTTACTTCCACTATGTCCAGACAATTATAGAAAAACTCTGCCTGTCAAGATCTATAAAAGGGACGTCGTTGGCCACAAAGAGTGTTCTGTAGTTTATACTTTACCTTTAAAACCAATCACAGCAGAACAGAATGATATTGTGCTGAAAGACACCGAGGAGCAGGAAGGCACAAAGCATAATGAAGTTATAGATCAAGTAGGAATAGACAGAAATAGCGAGAATACTGATGAAATCACAATAATCTGCCTTCGAAACCGCGACCTACCTCGAATCAGTCACTGACTGGACATCAGTGCCAGAGGCTATGATCGTTGCATCGTCTGCGAACAAAATGCAATCAAAGGGATCCAAATATTTTGAAAGATCATTAATATAAACAAGTGAGGCCATTAAGATCACCTTTTATATCTTACAGCTAAAATACCTCACATCTGATATAGAAAAATGCCTAATGAACTGAACGCCTTGAATACTATATGCCTAATATACTAAACCCCAAATATACTGAAGCCTTTTCATATCCAACTCTTTCTCAACTGAATGCCTCATTGTATTCATTGATATTTATACTTAATAATTCTTTATTTTACATGGAAATCTCCATATATTGCCTCTCACATCTTTTAAGTAACGCAGATTCCAATATTGTTTTATGTATACTTACTCATCAACCATAAAAATTTCAATACATTGATTAAAAAAACATATTGTTCAAACACCCTTTAGGCATAGAAATTCAATCATTAAGAAACCTCAGAACAGTTCTTCGTATATTATCATCTTGCTCAGTACTTGCTTCAACAGATTATTTAGAAAGACAAAATGCCGTCGCTAATGTTATTCATTTCAATCTAGGAATTAAACATGACTTAATTCCCAAAGAGAATATTTTTACAAATATGAACCTGAGATTATTTGTGAAAATGACAAATATAAACTTCATTTTGATAAAACAATTCTTTGCCACAGAGCTGTAAAACACAATAGACCAGATATCTTTCTTACTGATGAACAGAATCGAATAACATATATAATTGATATTGCTATACCCGACACACATAATATACAAAATAGATACAATGAAAACATTTCTAAATATATGATGCCTCGCGACGAGATTAAAAAATGTGGAAAATGAAAAATATTTTTATTCTACCGATTATTATTTCCACAACAGGTGTTATTCCTAGGAATCTTCTCGAAAATATTGAGAGTTTGGTTCTGAAGAAAAATTTGTTTGAACAGTTACAAAAGAAAACAGTCAACAAATCTTGTAATATTCTTCGTAGGTTTCTTTCCGAAAAAATAATGAGGTAGAGTCATGTTTTTTCTTAAGTTTATACTGCTCAGAATCTCATTTCATAGTTCATTTATTTGTATATATAAATGTAATATAATTAAATGACAATTTTGTCATATTTATATTCAGAGCAGTATTTTATTCGATTGTTCATCACTTCACACAAAGGAAACTATTAATGAGGAACATTCAGTGTTACTTGACTAATGTCTGTACACAGTAATTTTCCGGGGAGAAAGCCTCTGACACTACTCGTTGGTACATTGATGTCATTGTCTCATAACATTTAACGTTATCCTAATATATAATTATTCCAGGATATGTTTTATTATAGTTTAGAATTTTAATTTCCACTCAACAGTTCTGATTCGAATTAGATCAGATAAAAATCGAATAAGAATAATGATTTAGAATGAACAACAAATATTAGTTTGAAACAGCAAGATGGAAGAATTACTTCTCGAGTATATTAATGAAATAGAAAATGATAATTTCTTGGGATATCCGAATGACAAAAGCGAGAAATTTGTAATCAAATAAAGGAACTCTAATGAATACATAGAAATTTCACCTTATGTGATTGCCCTACACATAAATATATCGTATAAATTCAAATTGACCAAAAATTAACACAATTTGCTTACCAGAAAGAAGAAACATCTTCTGAATTGAAAATTACGTTATGGACCTTCATATATAATACAATGATGTTTACTATATATCAGTTTCAGTAAAACTATTTCTTGTTACTGTTAATTTCCTAGATCCTTAACTTAACTTAACAGTTGGCAGTTGATTTCGAGCAGTCAGTTTCTTGTGAACTTGCTTTCATAATTGAAATTTCTATTATTTAATTTAACTTCTCTTCAGTTCATGTTCTTGTTAAACATTATAATATACTGTGAAATGAAAATGAAAGGAAAACAATACATTAAAACAGCTTCATATTTCCATATCACGTGATAAACGTACTCATGCTACACAATTATATAAAAAATACCTATAGTACAACTACCTATAAGGAAAATAGTCAAATATACATAGCATTCTCCAAGTAGTAATCGAATTTTTACCGAAATATTATTACCATAAACAGCAGCATGTTTCTTGTAACTTTCATGAATCTTAGATTGAAAGTTGTGGTAGAACAAAATAAAACTTCGTATGCAATTTCTACGTATTTCATTTCATTTTCCAACCTTTTTTCAGTGAATTTATTTTATATTTCTTCTTCATCGTGTGGATCGTAACCTACAAATAAGTATTTGAGAAATAATTATTACTAAATTTGTATTGAATATAACAGTGCACCTTTAAACCACTGAGTAAATGATCATTCACTTGAAAGATACATTAATCACACTTTAGATGTATCTCTTCCATATTTCCCAAATATATTCGTAGGTTAGCTTCTACAGATTCATAATCACTCAAATTGAAATCTTACTTTCTTTCAACTACTTCAACATTGTCAAACTTATTAAGTCTCATTTACTTTCACATTTGGATAATTGTAGAATAGAAATGTACTTCCTCTTGCGTAAACTGAAACTGAAAGAGTTCAACACCTAATTAATAGCAACTTGAAAGATATTCTATTATTTCGAGAAATTCGTGATTTGTTAAACAATCATAGTAATTCCAGGGACTCTTTCAACGTATAGAGGTTAGAATAACATTGAATTAAAATATGGAATATGTAAATTCTGAGAATATTTCTTGTGGATGTTGGAAAAAATATTCATTTAAATACACAAATAAATTCTAAATAAGATTCAATTACCTTTTAAATATTGTAAGCCTCCATGACTTCTTTCTATTATGACATTCCATTTGAATCACATTATTTGAATAAGAATAACTCAAAATATCAAATTTATAAATTTTGGAAGTAAGTCATTTCTTTCCTTAAAGAAAATACATATAAGATTGGATAGAATAAACATCTCACTATGTTCATTTACCTTTAAAAGTTTATTTCATTAAAATAAAATTAGGAACTATTTCATCTGACAGATGGCATATAAGACTGAATGAAATAAGGTTAGATTCGATTAGATGTAATGGATAATGCATTCCATCTCATATTGTTATTCAGAAGAGGAGAACTATATTCTAGATGTTGGTGGTATCGAAATTATGTTAGTGAAAGTTAAAGTTACTAACTATTTCCATCTCAATATTTTCGTTCAGATTGGGAGCATTCAATTTTACACGTTGGCAACGCTCACTTCCGACATTGAATAACGATATTAGGGGCATAAGGAGTGGTACTTGCTTCCGCTCCGTGTTTCCGGTCTTTTTCTCGAAAATGTAGGTCTCAAAACTCGTCCCAAAATTAAGTGTCAATCTCGAGATATGTAGGAATCGTTGGACTCCTGAAACTTTCTGCCAGTAACCCCGTATAGGTAGGATGGATGAAAAAAAACCCTTATTTTGACAGCATGAGGTTCATTAGTTTATTTAATTTCTGGCCGTCAGAGATATTCGGAGTGAGGAAAACGGAGCGGAATTTTGCAAAAGTCCACCGGTAGCCCTTTATTAAATCGCAACTTTTACAGTTTTCCCATTGTTCAACGGAAATGAAACAATTGCGAAACTTGAGACTTGCTCTTTGTCCAGATTTTGAAACGATCGAACGCGATGGAAAAATTTGTAAAGACATAAAAGTCCGACGAAATTATCCCCTCCACTCGCGAAAAATCGGAGACCTTTCTTATTTTAGCTTTTTCGGGAATTTTCGCTTGATCGATCGTTCCGATCGCTTTCCGAAAGGCCGTAGTTTCCGATTCCGAAGAAAACTCGCCGTTTCGACTTTCCGTTCGCCGTCGCCAACATTCCGGCGTAACTTTTCGGAAAATCCTCAGGAACCGTGTTGGACCTTCAAATTTAGCAAAGACCTTTCTTAGACCCTTCTTCTTTGGAGAAAAAAGTATTCGCGGGGTCCTCTGGCCCCCGATTTTTACCACGACGCATCTTCTCCGCCCGGTTCAAAATACCGTTATCCCCTCAGCTTATTCCCGAAAGAGGCCTTACGACTTTAATATTATCTATGAGAAACAGTAGTGGCCCCTGGACAGAACCCTGGGGAACTCCGTGATTTACCGGCATGTGTTCGGAGACGGCACCACTAACGGAAACGCTTTGAGACCGATCCGACAAGTAGGAGGCCAACACCCTCAATGGTATTCCTCTGAAGCCACATCTCTCCTCTTTTACTATCCTTTGTGCATAACCATATCAAAGCTTTCGGTGAAACGCATACCTCCAGGTCAGTGATCGCACCATCCTCCAAGCCCATACATCTAGATATGAAGAATTTGAGAGTCTCATAATATCACTCCGCAGCTCCTCAACGTAATAGGGGTGAGGAACAAGGTGGAATTCGTAGATTCTGTATATTCGTAAGTAATACTACAAGATCTCAGATTTGGCCGGATATTTTTAATGCTGGTTTTTGAATACTTAAGTGCAGGCAATTCAACGAGAACTGAGCGACCAAATTTTTTTGTCGAGCAGGTCGTGTTGAATTACCGAAAAATAACTCCGGGTCGATTCTATATGGCACAATGCCTGAGGAATTATGGAAGATTCAGTATTCGCAGGAGTTTTTCGAAGATTCGAAACAAGATTCAAATGATGCTCATTGTCCGGTTAGTTTGATCAATCTTTTTTAACTGACACCTGCCTCAGATAGGTTCGAAACAGCACTGGATCTATGAGAATGATTTGTGATCTTTTTATTTTTCGTATCCAGTCCAACTTTTTCTTCTGAAATTTTTCTCCATTTGGATATTTCGTTTATTCCCAAAGGCATATTTTTGTAATAATCCTTAGACGTACCGTTTTTCCAAAATTGATTGGGAGTCAAAAATAATCTATCACTTGCAATATGATCGGGTTTTTTCGAAAATATCCTATGAATCAACCTCATAGGACATAAATCTGGGTTTTCTTATTTTTTACTAGCCATTTACTATCACAGCGTTTTTTTGAGCCGCCTTGGTAAGTTTTCTAGAATAGTGGGTTCTATGCAATATGACCAGTCACTTCTCCGTTATTAAATCTGTCCTCTTTGAAAAAGGGTACCTTGCAAGTTGCTGCTTCACCGCTACGCCATGCTAATTCATAAGCAACAATGTGAAAAAATTTTTTCAACAAACCTATCGGGGCATTTTCGTCCCAGTACAGAGCCTTGCTATAAATTTCAGTTCTTGTTAATGCAACGAAACTTTCTTTGCGCTTTTCCACATCCGCTTGTAACATCTTTCTTTTAGAATTGCGAGCTTCACGAGCCTTTCAAAATGCTGAATCGGTAAAGGGGTTGAAACTCAGGTTGAATCTTTCGAAATACATATTTTGCATCATTTTCGCAGTTGTGTTCTACATTGTTTTGACAACGTATTCTTTGTAATCTTGTCCATTCATTCGTTTCATATTGAAACCCCAATCCATAAGAATTTCTGCAATTTCTTCAATAAATTGCTGTGTATCCAAGTGAAAGTTCGTTCCTTGAAAAATATACAGAATTGATTCCAAATCAAGCTATGCGTTTTTCTTGTAGTTTTAGGGATAGAACTCTCTTTAGAACTATTCATTTCTGCTTCACTGGTGCTTCCAAAACGAGACATTTTAATTTATATCGGCGAAAACTTTACAACAGGTACTAAAATGGATGTTCTTGATAGTTTTAAAACCGTGCTTTTGTTGTGAATGTTGCGTTGCTATGGAAACCCAAGGATTCTCTATGAGCAAATTTATCCACTAATATCCTACCTCCCTTCCTATTTCTATGCAATTCATCCGATATCGAACTAGAATTTCTGTGTTCTTGAAAATGCATTTTGACACATGTAGTGAATTGTCGATGATATCTGCAAGTAATTGCCCGAAACCGGAGGATGCTGTTACTTCCTCAACCAGCTGTTGACCTACCTTACGAAGGATTTGTTGAATTCCCTAGAAGTAAGAGAATTCGGAATTATAATGTTTTTCCCTTTGTTTCGTTCATCATGAGTAAGAGGCCACGAGTCCCTAGCTAGATTACTAGATCGCTCCAGATATCTATCCCTGACATTTTTCTTCGCTTCCACTATGCGTTGCCAGTAAAAGTTTAGAAAATTCATAAATCGCGCCTTTGATTCATGGTCACCAGATATGTGCGAAATAAGACGTACCTAAAGTGCCCAAAAATTCTCTTATTCTCGACAATTCCGGCGTAAACAAAGTAAGAGGATTACTCTGTGACTTGTTGTAGCGTAACTGTTAGCATAGATGGAGGGTTGATTGGAATTAGGTGTTTTAAATTCAAATGGCTGTGACGTGATCTTAGCACGTTACATTACCCATTCAGAGTACCTGGCCAAACTACCACTTACTCATCTCAGTTTGGTGGTGGTGCTGGTAGTAACATCCATGTCAGTTCTTTTTATAGCTATAAATATACATTAGGGTGGAGCTATTTCATTTTTTATGTTTTATCGCTTCGGTATATCTGTGAAAAGTTGCTAATTTAGGTCAACATTAAGCACAAAAACAATCAGTTTGCTTATGCTATGTTTCAAGGCGCCCCCATCGTCATAAAGTTCTGAAAAATTCAGGCAAATTATGAGTTTTGCCAAAATTTTTCAAAACATCGCAAACATTTTATAAAACTCTTGAACGACAGTTATTACCGGTAGGAACATGCGTGTTGAGACTCTAAGGTAGCGGGACGCGGGGGAAGGGTATTTCGGCGAAATACCCCTTCCCCTAGCACAAACACCGATGGAGTGACATTTAGTAATTTCACGCGCTTACAGCAGTTCATCTTTTTGCCGTTCATTTATTTGACGCATCAAATTGTATTAGTTTATCTTTAACTGGGATTGTGACGTGTATTGTAAGTAGTGATTTCCATATTTTATGCTTATAGTTTAATTCCTGACTGTAATATTAGAGTATTTATTATTTGTATTGTCTGCAGAAATATGTCTCAAGTTGAAACACGAAAAACAACGAGCTGTCCTTTCTCTGGTTCGCCGCAAAAGTTACCAGCATCGCAATTACCAACTTATAACGATGTTATGAAGAATTATCTGTTCATAAAACATGAGTTGAAGCCTGATAAAACAACAAAAGAGCCAACAGTTCATGAAATATCTGAAAGATTGGCTCACGAAGTTATAAAAATATGGCAAAAATCGTCGCTGCCTACTTTGAGTGTAAAAAGAGTTTTACAACTGATTCGTGCCTACCACGACAAATATAGAAGCTTAATGAAACCATATCTTGGCCGTCAAACTAATGTAAAATACCAAGAAAAGATTAATACATTTATATCAGAGTCCCATAGACTGTTCGATATTAGCAGTTGCAGATGCAAAGTTATATGTGATTGTAACTGTGTAAAAGGTAATCGTGTTCCCAAGGAGGAAGCAAGTTTCTTGATTGATATAAAAACAGACAGAAAAATGATGATAGGCGGTATCGATGTGATTGCAACTGTGAAAAACAAGAAGAAACAAGAAAGAAAAGAAAAAATTTTATAGCGGAACAGAGAGGTAAACTATTTTGACAAACCTTGTCGTTCCCGTTCTTTGACCGATGATTCTTCAATCGAAAACAGCAGTTCATGCGCTAGCTCACCTGTATTATCTTCTATTCCTAACCATGAAAACTCAGAACAGGTCAAACTAAAAGGTTCACTACCCCAGAAAAAAAAGAGGTTAAAATTACCATTATTAGCCCTTGCATGTGATCGTACTGGAATAACCGATAGAGCCGCTGCTATTATAGCTTCTTCTGTCTTGAAAGATGTTGGCATTATTTCCCCAAACGATCCAAGTCGTGTCATTGATCGTTCAAAGTTGCGCAGTTAAAGAACTAAGGTCAGATTAACTTTACGAGAAACGGACTGCAATAAAATGCTTCTCGGTTTATATTTTGTTGGCAGGAAGGATACGACTTTGGTTCGTATTGAGAAAAAAGGGTAATTTTACAGAAAACGACAGATAGAAGATCATTATGTCATTTTATCAGAACCAGGAAGCAACTATTTCGGGCATGTCACTTGTGAGTCGGGGACTGCTAAAGGTAATGAAGACACTTTAATATCTCACTTAAAATCTAGGTCAGTAAAGCTGAGTGAAATAGCTGTTGCTGGTTGCGATGGAACAGTAGTCAATACAGGTTATAAGGTGGCGTTATTCGTCTGATGAAAGAAGAGCTAAACAAACCATCACGATGATTTATCTGCCAGTTGCATTCTAATGAATTACCACTGCGACATTTTTATTACAGTTAGGTGAAAAAGCAACAAGGCCGAAATGCTTTTCAGGTGCCATTGGATCTCAATTACAAAATTCTCAAATAATGCCGATAGTCGCATTCTCCGTTATACCCACAATATTACCTGAAATTACTAGGACAGAGCTGAGCACCGACCAAAAGTATCTATACGATATTATGACCGCTATCAGTACTGGTATATTTACTTCTAATTTAGCTAATATAGAACCTGGACTCATTAACCATTCTAGATGGCTAACAACAGCTCATCAAATTCTAAGGTTGTATGCCACAAAAACTGACCCTGAAGAAAAATTAGTGGTATTAGCCACGTACGTTATTAAAGTTTATGGATCGATCTGGTTTACAATAAACCAGATGTAATTCCTCTTGCATCGACGGGGCTAAGCACCTTTGGCAAACTATTAATCTTAGTCGCTATTTGAACTCCGATATGAATGCTTTCATTGACAAAGTAACGAAATGGATATTTCGGTCATCCAGAAAAAAACATCGTTGCCATGCTTGGCGATGACAGACAGGTTATCCGAGATCTGGCATATCGAAGAATTATAAAAACAAGATCACAGAATACTCGGAACTTCGAAAATTCAAGGTGCCGGTGTTCAATTTCGATGCTAAAGACTATAGTGACATTATTTTGTGGCGCGACTGTGACATAACTGAGCCACCCTTAACTTCAAATTTGTCTCATGAAACCTTGAAGGAAATTGTAGAAAATGGTCTCGGCACATGTCAGGATATTAAAGATTTTCCATGCCACACCCAAGCCGTGGAGCGCTGCTTTAAGTTGGTGACAGAAGCATCGGGTGCAGTTTGTGGGGAAAACAAATGAGATGGTTTCGTTAGAGCAAGATTACTATCTCGTCAACGTATGCCTAGTTTTAACACAAAGAATAAATTTAATATTTGAACTGTATTTTCAATGTTTCTGGATATTTCTTGTAATAAATAATCAAAACATAAAAAAATGTTTTTCGTTTGTTTCTCATCCCTACTGGGGCACCTTAGAACGTTGAGATAATTGTGTGATATTTTCTTTGTTTGTTTTGTATATAACAAGGCAACTTTTCATCTCTATGCCGTTGAAAAAAAAATATTTTTTTCAGAATTTGATATATTTTCGCTCCACCCTAATATACATGTCTCTACGCGCTCCAATGGATTGAGATTAGTAGGAGGCTATCTGGCTTGGTGTTGTGAATAGATGTGTAACTGTAACCACTTCAAACGAGACCAAAAATGAAGTTTTTTGCTACTATTTATGACCTCCAGCCGAATCGTACCACTACTATGTGGCCCTGCTTGACGATGATAACGAAGAGTGAATCATTTAGATTAGTTTGCAAACAAACTTCTTCATGAAAGGAATTTAAAAATTCTATGGATGACTGTATATTGTTTTAAGAATAAAAGTCTTCAAAGTAATCAAAAATATATTGATAAGTTTTGCAGGTTATCATTATGGAGATATGTTGCTTCTCAGGACGTCGAGATGTTAGATTTCATTCATTTTATTCACGTTTAATTCATCAGGAATGCGTCGTGTTAAATTTTTGCCTGAAACGATCTCTGTTTCGATTCGAGCATGGTTAAATTATCTTCCTCCAATCATAGGACAGCCAGGATATTCCAATTAACTTCGAATAAGACAGAGCCGTACATAATTATGGCATGTAGGTCTGTAATTTTTATAATTATAACGTCAAGTCCCTGAAATTGTGGTTATATCACTGCGTTTAATGGTACGACGCCCTTTTCTTTGAGTTATTAATTCTGTGCATTGGACAGTTTTTAATTAGCCACTTTCTCATTTCGTTTTTCGTAATTTCGTACTGAAATGAAGAAAGCTACATAAATAATGGTGGTGAATCTGAATATTTTAATATGAATCATTCTGTAAATAAAACTGGGAACAGTCGTTTTCCTCATTAATTAAGTTTTGTAAGTGTCGCTTACCCTGATCTTTTGAAATTCTGCTGGTATTTCTTTCTGCAAAATAGATTGAAGAATTATTCAGTGAACTATATCACAGCTCTACAAAAAAATTTTTTTTATTGTTGCCCTGGATATCATCGCAAATTTTTATGTTTTCAAGTGCCCAGATTACGAATATATTCATGAAAGTTCTCAATGTGCTCGTATTTTCATGATTTTTGCATTTCTTATATTTTGAAGAATTATAAGCTTGTTAGAAATAAAATTTAATTTTCCAGTCATGATTAGGCTTCTGCGCAACTTTTTCGCGCATACAAACATCACCTGATCCCCACTCTCAGACCCCTCGCTCCACAGAACAGCTGAGATCTTCTTTATTTGACAATATTGAAGTACATATACACGTAAATCTGGATAAAGTGTCATGGATTAATATTTTGTTTCAATTACTGAATGTCCTTTCTTATATATTTGTCTTCTAGTCTAAAATATGAGTTCGTCACGAAGAAAGTGTAAATATTGTAGTGATTTATTTTGTTATATTTGCGGTGTTTATATACCAAAAAACAGAAAAGAAATATCACAGACTTTGTCAAGGAGACTTATGTTGAATATTTTGGTTTCAAAATGGACAAATTAGGTTAGTTTAGGTAAACCATGGGTTCCTAATAAAGTTTGTAAGCCCTGTGTTGAGTCTTTACGGTTGTGGAAAAAAGGTGAACGTTCTGGATTAGACTTTGGTATTTCTATGATCTGGATGGAGCCTCCGAATCATTTACATGATTGTTACTTTTGCGTAGTAGATGTTAAAGGTTTTAATCGAAATCAAACGTGGAGAAACCCAGACTTACAGTCTACGAAATGTCCGGTTCTACACAGTGAAAATCTCCCTCGGCCCATACACATTTCAAAAGTAATTCGCATGCCCTCGGAAACAATGATGTTACCAAATTCACAGAAATCGGGACCATCTACTAGTGGAAGTGAATGGGAAGGTGAAACATCTACGCCAAAGTTATTTTCTCAAAATGAACTCAGTCATTTAATACGTGATCTCAATTTATCAAAACAAGGATTAGAACTGTTAGCCTCAAGATTGAAAGAAAAAATTTATTGGCACCAACAGTAACAATTACAACATACAGAACGCGAGAAAAGAGTTATTACAATTTTTAGTGAAAATGAAGGATTAGTATATTGTAATGATATCGCGAAGCTGCTTATAGACATGGATTTAAAAGAGTACAAATCTACTGAATGGCGCCTTCTTATTGATAGTTGCAAAAGAAGTTTAAAATGCGTCTTATTGCACAATGGAAATAAATTTGCATCAATTCCAATTGCCCATTCAACGAAACTCAGAGAAGAATATGAAAATGTAAAATTAGTTTCAGAGAAAATTAAATACTCTGAGCATCAATAGCCGATCTGTGTGGATTTAAAAATGGTTAATTTTTTACTTGGCCAACAAAGTGGATATACAAAATACCCTTGCTTTATTTGTATGTGAGATAGTAGAGCAAATCAACTTCATTGGGAACAAGATGTTTGGCCTGTAAGAAATTCTTTAACTGTCGGTAAAGCCAACGTAATGAGGGAGCCGCTGGTGAGCAGAGACAAAATCATACTTCCACCATTAGATATTAAGTTAGGTATGATTAAGCAATTTGTAAAAGCGTTTAACAAATACGGAAATTGTTTTAATTACATTTGCAGAAAATTTCCGAAGCTTAGTATGGAAAAATTGAAAGGTGGAATATTTGATGGTCCTCAAATACGGCAATTGATGAAAGACTCAGATTTTATCAGAGTTATGACTGTTCCGGAAAGTAAAGCTTGGACCAGTTTTGTGTTGGTTGTCGAAAATTTCCTAGAAAACCATAGAACAGCGAATTATGAAGAAATTGTGCAAAATATGCTGACAAACTTTCAGACTTTAGGAGCAAATATGAGTATTAAGTTACACTATCTCCGCAATCATCTAGATAAATTTCCGGATAATTTAGGAAATTATAGTGAGGAACAGCGAGAGCGGTTTCATCAAGATCAAAAAGTGATGGAAGAAAGGTATCAAGGTAGATGGGATTGTCACATGATAGCAGATTACTGCTGGTCTTTGAAAAGAGATTGTCCCCTGAAAAATTATAGAAGAAAAGCTCATAAAAGGCGTTTTATGGAAATATGAAATATATTTTCGACATTTTCCTCTTTATTTACTTCGATGTATCCGAATTTCTCAACACATAACTGACATTATAAATATATCTGTTATTTTGTTTCTTGTTCTACGATTTTTGTTATGTAAAATGAAAATAAAGATTCAAAAAGAAATCAGAGCAGATCCTACAAAATCATTGATAGTTTCACGAATTGTGTGCATAAATAGACCCAAAATCATTTTCATATCTAGGGCAACAAAAACCATTGTAGACCAGTGTATTCTATCTTCTGTAGAATGTTGAATATCCTACCCTGAAGGAGCCAACTCATTGACAACATCAGGCCAGATTGCCACGTACACATCTTTATTCGTCGGAACGAATCAAGTACATGTATATGAGGTAAGTAACGAGTGATCGTGAAAAGTTAGTTTGAGTACACCTTATGGAAAATGAATCGGCATTAAGAATAGAGGGTAACGTTATTCATCATCGACAAACAGGCTTCTTTATGGATTCATTATTATTATGCACTGTCTCAGCTCTTAGCTCGATATAATTAACCTTTCCCAGATTTAGCAATCGAAGGGAATAGGCTCGATTACAATATACTTGACATAAATTTCTTAACTATCCTACATGTATTCAGAATTACAGCTTTTTGCATTTCTATATAAGGTATTTTTATGCACTTCTAATTTCTTAAGGCTATCATGCGAAGTTTTGGGTATTAACCCAGTCGAGGATATGATGACAGGAACAACATCTATTTTATCAAGGTGCCACATCTGGTTGATATCGGTAGCAAAGTCTGTGTATTTGGACTTTTTCTCCTGAAAATTGTTCAGCACGCTGTTATTATTCGGTATGGCGACATCCATCAGCCTTGCTGTTCTGGCTCTCTTATCATACACCACTATGTCTGGCCAATTATTCATCACCATTCTTTCAGTGATAACAGGCATATCGTAGTAACTTCTTCTAAAGTCATTTTCCAATACGGGGCCCGGTAATATGGCTGGGAGACATACAGAAGTCCGTACTTCTGCATTTTTCTGTTTGTAATGTTCTGTTCTTAATTATGAATTTTTTGTAGTTGTTTATAGCGATAACTTGTTCTTGAATAGCCATAAGGAATCCTTCTGTTTCCGGGAAAAATTCTACTCTCATCAACCATTTGTTGAAGGCTTCTTTGTCGATGTGTGGTTGATTAATCTCATGATGATGTCGTCCATGCAATTCTTTTCTTGACCATTGCTCTTGTTTTTCAGTATCTGATAGGTAGATTCAGCAGGTCATCTCTGGTAGCAAGATTTAGAGGTGTATATCCCTTATCAGCCAACGATAACACTCTATGGAGAATAGAAGAACTCTCTGAGATTTTTTATCTGTTCGGTGTGTAAATTGACAACAGCTATTGATCTGCGTCCTCTTCCTTTCCGCTTCAAAGTTGTTCGTATCACAGACGATTTTGGATGATGATTGTTGTACTTTGTCAGCATCGTTCGGGTCTGCCTTTCAGTGATAACAGGCATATCGTAGTAACTTCTTCTAAAGTCATTTTCCAATACGGGACCCGGTAATATGGCTGGGAGACATACAGAAGTCCGTACTTCTGCATTTTTCTGTTTGTAATGTTCTGTTCTTAATTATAAATTTTTTGTAGTTGTTTGTAGCGATAACTTGTTCTTGAATAGCCATAAGGAATCCTTCTGTTTCCGGGAAAAATTCTACTCTCATCAACCATTTGTTGAAGGCTTCTTCGTCGATGTGTGGTTGATTAATCTCATGATGATGTCGTCCATGCAATTCTTTTCTTGACCATTGCTCTTGTTTTTCAGTATCTGATAGGTAGATTCAGCAGGTCATCTCTGGTAGCAAGATTTAGAGGTGTATATCCCTTATCAGCCAACGATAACACTCTATGGAGAATAGAAGAACTCTCTGAGATTTTTTATCTGTTCGGTGTGTAAATTGACAACATCTATTGATCTGCGTCCTCCTCCTTTCCGCTTCAAAGTTGTTCTTATCACATACGATTTTAGATGATGATTATTGTACTTTGTCGGCATCGTTCGGGTCTGCCTTTGAATATCATTCAGTTCTATCTGATTATTCCCAATGAGTAGAGCAACACTGGAATGGCGTAGGTTATTATTGCCTTAACTAGATTTCCCGAGTTCAACATTGATTTCAGCACAGTCTTTAGGCGCTGACTGTAGTCTGAACGAATCTTTTCCTTTGACTGTTTTTGGTCTAGCAATCTGGCTCGTTGGTATCCTAGATATTTGTACGTTTCGCCATCCCTCATGCACTCTATAATATCACCGTTTGGAAGTTGCGTTTCACCATCTATAACTTTCCCTCTTCGAATGTTCAGGGTCTTACATTTTTCAATCCCGAATTTTATATGGACATCTGCCGAGAACTTACTGACAGTTCTCAGCAGACCATCCAATTGCTCCTTGTTCGCAGCATATAATTTGATGTCATCCATATACAGCAGATGGGAGATTGTATGATGGTTCCTATCTGTTTTTGTCCTAAATCCGTCTCCTGTTCTATTGATCATTGAGGACAATGGGTTCATAGCTGAACAGAACTATAGTGGACTCAAATAGTCTCCTTGAAAAATTCAACGACGTATGGGTATCTTGTCGGTTTCAATTGACTTAGTGTTCTTGTTGACCTACAGAGACGTGCGCCAGTGTGTCATTGTTGTCTTCAAGAATTCTACCAGGGCTGGATGAATTTTGTATATCTGCAATACTTCGACAAGCCAAGAATGGGCGGTACTATCGAATGCCTTCAGATAATCGAGAAACGCTGAATGAACATCCCGATACCCTACGTGTGCCTGTTTCATTATCACATTATCGATGATGAGTTGTTCCTTGCACCCGTAGTGTTTCTTTCTGCATCTTTTCTGCTCTTCAGCTAATATATTGTTATTGTCAAGGTGTTGGTATATTCGATTGGATATGCATGAGGTATGTATTTTGTAGAGTGTTGCCAGGTAAGTGATTGGCCTATATTGAGACGGATTCTGCGTTCTATCGCTCTCAGGTAGCAAAGATGTTAAGCCTTGTGTTAGGAAAGTTTGTGTTTTCCTGGGATGTTGAATAACATACGTGAGCTGTTTCGCTAGGGCTCCATGGAGCTTATCAATTTTCTTGTACCAGAAGTTGTGGATATTATCTATATCTGTGGCCAATTGTTGGTCGCTTTAGCTACTGTTCTGATTTCTTCATCCGTTTTACCTTCGAAGTCCATATGTTTGATATCAAGGCGTTGTTTTTCATTCGTGATCCATTCCGCATCTCTATTGTGTTCTTTGGGGTGCGACTATAGTGATGACCAATAATCGGTCAAGCACTGTGCGTCAGGTACTTCTCTGTTATTGTTGGTCGCAGTTTTGTTATTTTCCTTATGAAAATTGTCCGCGCTTTGGAGGAACCTTTGGTTTTGATGTTTCCTTTCAGGACACTTGATGTAACTTGGGAGCTTCTTTGCTTTTGCTTGGAGCTTCTGCTTCAAAGTGTCGTCGATATATTGTTTGTGATCAGGGTGTTTTGTGATCAGGGTGTTTTGTGTTCGTACCAATTTTTCTATGAATTTTGCGTATATAGGATTTCAAGTGCCTTGAGTCCTTTTTGTTTCTCAGGAATTCTGTGAGGCGACCGATCTCAGCTCTAATATTGTCAATATCCTTCTCCAGTCTTCTTCGCCATAGTGGTTTTCTGACGCTTTTTAGCTCAGATCGGATCAGATTTGTGAACACTTCTGCGTGGAAAGAGAATGATTCAAATAGTTCTTGAAAGAATTCACACTAAGCACCTGCACAACCTCCTCAGGTAGCGAATATGACACCTCAAACACCAGATTAGGGAGAAAACGTTCTCAGCACGCAGTATAAAATTGTTCGAGGCTCAATTTAAAACAGTGACCGCATAGGAGAACGTTTTCACTGAGTTCGGAAATGTCAGAATGGTTGACGGAAAAATCTTCATATAGAACGCGGTACGTCATTATTTTGCATCCTCTCCAATCTGTCAAGCTGTGGCGGTATGTTGAAAATTCGCAATCGTTCTTCATTAGATGGCCGATTGGCAAGATAACACAGACCTTAAGACAAACGTGCAGCGTCGCGTTGTACAGACTCAATCTTATTTTCATCGCGCGCCAGTACGGGACACCATAACGCAGAACCAAATTCCAATCGAGGTCTTATATAGGTTTAGAACAACTGTACTGCTTTATCTTCAGAGGGCTTCGAGAATACTTTTCCGAATGGAAAAGTTTTTCTTTTTGCGTCATTAAACGCTTTTTCTATATGTCAGGACCACGAAAGATTCTCGACATGATGACGTCAAGATCACAATGCTCTCATGGGGAGCCGTTCAAAAAGTAGGTATGTTTGGGTTGTTTCGTCCAATATGTATTGAAACGCATTTTAAGGCATTCAACGGAATAAGCCATTTCCTACTCCATTCAGAGATATTGTCCAGATCATTTTGTAGCTCATTAAAAACAGTCAAAAGATTAGGGTGAATCTCTGAATCATCTGCATACATCGAGCTAGTGCAGAAAAGTAGCCTACGAAGTTCTGCTATATATATCAAAAAAAGAATAGGTCCCAACACCGAACCTTGGCGTACGCCACTGGCAACCCGGTGACATTTTTGACTCTGAACTTTATGTCGGACAAGAATGTTTGATCAATTCGAGCAAAGCACCTCTTATTCCATGTTTTAATTTTCAGATAAGAAGTTTATGAGGATTTTCATCAAAATCTTTTCGAAAAGCTAGGTATATTATATCTACTGGTAAACCTCTATCGACCAGTAACGTCTAATTCTGAAGACATTGCAACAAATTAGTAGTGATGGATCTCCCAGGAAGAAACCGTGCTGCTGGTTTGGAAGTATTATGTTTGTCAGAAGAAAAGGTATTAGTGCTTCAGCAATTATTCTCTCCATTACCTTAACCTCTGCACAGGTGAGAGTTATTTGTCACCAATACCCGCAGAAATAGTAACTTTCAGTTAATTCAATTTTTTAAAACGATATCCTGGTTAAAAGTGACATAGTCGAAAATTCGTTCAGAAAAAGGCACATCTATGATATGACGGGAATAGGTTGGATTAGGTTTTTGTGATACTCCCGAGGGGGTTAGAAAACTTGTGAGACCTGACTAGGGCGCACACAATATTTTGCCAATGAAAAACTTGAGAGAATAATTTTCGTTATACGCCTCTGTTATCCATCCTCGACTTTATACTGTGGGGAAAGGATTAGGTTAAGTAGTCCCGGGACAAAAACAATACAAATCCAATACTGAATTGTTAGTGGCAAGGTAAAGTACATTTGGTGATAGCAAAGTTATTCCAAAACAAAGAAAACTGAGTTATCCACATAATCATACTACTATAAAAAACTTTGGAGGAATGCGACAGTTTCGCAGTAGGCTCATTTCTCAGAGCAATTCTTGCTACTTGAGATTTGATGCAAAAGTTCGCGAAAAATAATTTACAGGGTGTCTGTTTAGTTATTTCGAGGGAGACACTCATTTTTCCAGTACGACCCTAGAACTTGATTTTTGTCTACAAACAGTATCGTTAACATCAGCCATGTGTTCGTGGTACGAAATATCAAGGAAATCGGTGTATGCGTTCAAGTGTTATAGGGATTAGGAGATTCGAATCAAATTCATCTAGCAGCCTGTATATCGAATACGAATAGTTTTGTTGTATTGTATATGCCGATTCGAACTCCGTTTTGTTGAATATTCCTCCCTGAATGTCTACAATGTGTTCACGCATACAGGATGCTTCAACGAAAATTAACCAGAGACTATGTCTACCAAGATATTTATTTCTGAACAAAACGCAAAAACAGGTCAATTTTTGTTTCAAGGGGGACATCGTTAGGGGTACAAAACTTTCCTGAAATATTAACCCCCTAAGCGGGAGTTGCAATCCTTGAACACTTTGAATGAAAAAGATGGGTCGAGGTATGACTCAAAAGAAAGGTGGTATCGTTGACTACATTGCCTTGAACGAATTTTAATTTTTGATTGAAAACTGTAAAAGATACAGGGTGAGTAACTGAAAGATAGGGAAGACTATTTCCCTGAGACTATTCAAGTTTCAGTGAAGTAAAATGGAACAGATCCATGCTGATTAATGGCAGTCATCATCAAGTACCATGCTCATCTCGAATTTCAACCCTTAGAGGAGGGGTGACCACCCTTGAAAATTTGGAAGAGGGTAGATGGGTCGAGTGATTTCTCGAAAGAAAGGTATTATCTTTGTCTGCATCCCCGTGAACGAATTTTTATTTCTGATTGAAAACTATAGAAGATACAGAGTGAGCTACTGTAAAATAGAGGAAACTATCTATCGCCCTGAGCTACTCAAGTATTAGTGCAAAAAAAGGTTACAGAGTCATTCCAGATCAAAGGCTGTCATCTTTGATCTAAATGAATCTATTCCAGTTTTCAGCACTAATACTTCAATAGTATTGGGGCGATAGTTTTCTCCATTTTTCAGTGGCTTACTCTGGATCTTCTACAGTTTTCAATCAAAAATGAAAATTCTTTCACGGGAATGCAGACAAAAATAATACCTTTCTTTCGAGTTATCACTCGATACATCTACTCTCTTCCGAAATTTCAAGAGTTAACACCCCTGCTCCAGGGGGTTGAAATTCGAGATGAAGATGGTACTTGATGATGACTGCCATTGATCAGCATGGATCAATGCCATTTTACCTCACTGAAACTTGAATAGTCTCAGGGAAATAGTCTTCCCTATCTGTCAGTTGTTCACCCTGTATCTTCTACAGTTTTCAATTTGAAATGGAAATTCGTTCAAGGATTGTAGACAAAGATACCACCTGATTGGTGATTGACTTGTTTTTGCGTTTTGATCAGAAATGAATATCTTGGTAGATATAGCCTCTTTTAGTTCTCGTTGAAGCACCCTGTTTATCGATAAAAATTTTGCATGTTATTATCATTGAGATAAGACTTACATCTGTTTAACATCCAGACAAGTACCTTAAGCATTCGCTTTTCACGATCACACAATCATTATTATTTTTTAGGTTTCTACACACTTTCTCTATCTATGGCCAATCTACACACAACCAAATTTATATGGAATCACTCGGTACTTCACATTATTGATTGTTTTTAACAATGGATATTTGACTACTTGTGAAAAATTAAGTTTTTTGTTGTGAACTGGATAGTATGATAAGAGATCTTGAATTATCACCACATGTTCGGGATATTGTATTCAGTCGTCACTGAGATTTGAAACAGTTAAGTTCAAAATTTGAAAAAGCAAATAATCATAATTGAAAATGCTCTACTTTGGATTGTTCGATGTGCAGAGGGGTCGAATAATTGCTCTCGTTGAAGAAGGTGTGACACAGAGGGATAAAGCGGCCTCAATAGCGGTATCACTGGGGGTGATTAGAAAACCTACGCCCAATACGTGGAGCTACAATCTCAGCAAAATAGGCCTAGAAGAAGCCACTTCTGGAGAACAAGTTTGTACCAAATTGCAAGATGCGTCCCTAGTGCGTCGCACTCCATACTCTAAAGGCAATTTTTGGAAGCAACAGGCAATAGTGTATCAGTCAAAACGATACGTCAAAAACTTCGTTCAAGGGTTTATACAACAGAAAAGAGTTCCAGAGCTAACCAGACAACAGAAAACTAACAGAATTAATTGGTATATCGAGCACCAAAATTGGAATATTGAGAATTGGCGAAATGTTCTTTTTTTCAGATGAGACCAGAATTGGTGTTCGATCAGATGACCGCCCGATTATGATTTAAAGGGGTCGTGGAAGACAAGCTTGACTTCGAGCAGCAACACAAATTCCGAAATACCAAGAGGGCAGTGTGATGTTTTGGGGTGACATTATGCTGGGAAGCAGAACAGATTTGATTTTGTTTCCTGCGAGTGTAACGGCTAGAAATTACGTGGACTTAGTGCTTGAGCTCCTTTTGAGACTCTGGCGAGGTGCTCACTTTGAGAATTTCACTTTTATGCACGATAATGCTCCTCTGCATACCTGAAACCTTGCGCGATATTATCCTGAAACACAGGCCATCGCTATTTTGGACTGGCCGGCTTGCTCTTCAGACCTAAATCCTATTGAACATTTATGGTATAATCCCGAAGGAAAATTATATCTCGCCAGGATAATCTAAGAATCCCACAATAGCTCATCCAAGCTCATGCAGAGGAAGTCGTGAACCTAATCCAAAGCATGCCTAGACAAATTCAGGCTTGTTTCAGGGCAAGAGGACGCAACATAAGCTACTCAGGTCGAAGGGAAAACAATTTCTCCTCACGGAGTAGGTGTTTTTTTTTCGCTACATGCGGAAGGAGTCTCTCATTTTGTTTCATTTTTTTCTTTCTCAAAATAAACCTCAATTCATTTCTTTTTTCAATTAATATGACTCAATAACCATCAATTGTAACATTCCTTCGAAATTTCCAAAATCCCTGAGGTAATATTCGAAATATCGGGTGATTCCATATAAATTTGCTTGTGTGTATCTTTGTCAGATTGAGTCATTTTAAATTACAGTTTCAGTATTAACTCAGAGTATATTTAATGGCCTTTTACAGTTCAAAGTCCACTGCAATATTTCAAAGGTGGAATTTCAGCGGGTAATAATGTCGAGTTTTTGCTTCGTAATTTTCAAACTGACACTATAGCAAGATTTTTGAAGTCGTTACGTAGATTATCAAAATTTTCAATTTTTTGGCTAAGGTATAAATTATCTTAACTGCCGAATCTATGGTAAACTCTTCCTCTTCTTTATACCAATCAGATGCATTTGTTTCGATTATGTTATCCTTATTATAATCGAGTATTTCGATGGAATCTTTTGCGCCTAAATCAAAAATGTGTGCAGAGCACATGAAGTGATTATTTTAGGAAAAATTGACCCTAAAAAACATTTTCAAAACCGAGAAAATGACTCAAAATGGACACTCTATATGTGATTTCGACGTAATAATAACGTTTTCTGGAAGAAAGAAAGTTTAAAATGGAAGAAATGTCTTGTTGTACCATTTTGTGAATCTCCAAACAGCGTTTTGAAAACCTCCAAATATTTTAGTTTCGAATATATCTTTAGTAGCTGCGGTTCCATAGTTCTTTATTTCAAAATTTGTTGCTTTGGTTCTGCATGAATTGCATTCTTCAACTTAATCATGTTTACTTTCACTTTCCGCGTATTATCTAACGATAAATTAATCCGTCACTTTGATATTTTTTTTAATACAATTATTTTTTTTCGGTATTGGTTCTCCATCTGCTGAGATTATATAAGTATCAATATGCGATAAGTTTTCGTCTGGATGTTCTGAACAATTGTCTTCTTAAGTATCTGTTTCCGTTTTTGACGAAATATCAGTAAAATCACTCATTTTATTTCCACACGATTTTCATCACTAAACGTGTATTTTACCTTCCTAGTTATCTCTTTCAGTGCAGACTTCCGTACTGGTACAATTATAATGGTATAATAGTAACAGTATATTCACAAGAAATGGAGTAACAAGGAAAAGGTAATTTTTCCTTTATACGAGTTTAGGGGCTGTCTCTGGACTCCCCATACCCACGGTCCTCTTCAAAAGGGTTCTACTGAATACGCCAAAGGAAGCAAACCTTAATCGACAGATCATTATACTTATACTTCTGGTCGCTAGATGACGATACTAAATAATTTTTCTTCAGTTTTCATATCTTTTTACGAGGAATATTGAGTTTTCAACGAATAACAGGAACCAATTCTGTATTATATAGAAATCCATTGTAGGTTATAGGCGGCATCGATATTCTGTTGAGTGTTGTTGTTGAAGGGAAAAGTTCATTCGCCTTTCAATGGTTAGCCCATCAAAGCTCTCAAGGAGTGAACATCGAGAAATACACTTGTGGAACATCTCGCTCTGAAATTTCCATCTCGATACGTGCCCATCGTTATCCGTTCAAATAAAGACCTGAAAATCTTAATGCAGATCTTGCCCTACTCCGAATACTTATTGTGTTTGTATTTGATCATACTTCCAATATTCAAGAAAATTTTTCTTAAGTTTGTGGGACTTTACTTGTTACACTGCGGAACGAATTGACTAGATCGAACGTACTAAGTTTTAAAATACTTGAATGTCGCATCCAATTAAAAAATTCTGTACGGCTAAATATACTACCTAGATGTGTTGCACCTGTACGGGTACGCCAACAAGTAATGATCAAGTGAACCTACATTCCTGCTTTTGTATTTATCAGGCTTTCAAGCAGCTTGAAATGGCTTTATGTCAAGTCAAGCTTTTGGGTTGCAAAATCAAGTCTAGTCAAATCTTCGTTTTTTTGAAATCACTATTGCAAAATTTTTCGAAGTCGCTACGTAGATTTTCAAAATTTTCAATTTTTTGGCTAAAGTATAAGTTATCTTAACTGCCGAATCTATGGTAAACTCTTCCTCTTCTTTGTCCCAATCAGATGCATTTGTTTCGATTATGTTATCCTTATTAGAGTCGAGTATTTCGATGAAATCTTTTGCGCCTAAATCAATAATGTGTGCAGAGCACATGAAGTGATTATTTCAGGAAAAATTGAACCTAAAAACATTTTCAAAACCGAGAAAATGACTCAAAAATGGACACTCTATATGTGATTTCGACGTAATAATAACGTTTTCTGAAAGAAAGAAAGTTTTAAATGGTAGAAATGTCTTGTTGTATCATTTTTGTGAATCTCCAAACAGCGTTTTGGAAACCTCCAAATGCTTTAATTTCGAATATATCTTCAGTTGCTGTAGTTCCATAGTTCTTTATTTCAAAATTTGTTGCTTTGGACCTGCATGAATAGCATTCTCCAACTTAATCAGGTTCACTTTCACTTTCCTCGTATTATCTAACGATAAATTAATCCATCACTTTGAAAGTTTTTTAATACAATTATTTTTCTTTGGTGTTAGTTCTCCATCTGCTGAGATTAAATTAGTATCAATATGCGATAAGTTTTCGTCTGGATGATCTGAACAATTGCCTTCCTAAGTATCTGCTTCCATTTTTGACGAGATATCAGTAAAATCACTCATTTTATTTCCACACGATTTTCATCACTAAACGTGTATTTTACCTTCCTAGTTACCTCTTTCAGTGCTGACTTCCGTACTGGTACAATTATAATGGTATAACAGTAACAGTATATTCACAAGAAATGGAGTAACGAGGAGAAGGTAATTTTTCCTTTAATCGAGTTTAGGGGCTGTCTCTGGACTCCCCCGACCCTCGGTCCTCTCCAAAAAGGTTCTACTGAATACGCCAAAGGTAGCAAACCTTAATCGACAGATCATTATACTTACACTTTGGTCGCTAGATGATTTAAGTTTTCATATCTTTTTACGAGGAATATTGAGTTCAATCAATTTTGTATTATATAGAAATCCATTGTAGGTTATAGGCGGCATCAATATTCTGTTGAGTGTTGTTTTTGAATATAAAAGTTGATTCGCATTTCAATAGTTAGCTCATGGAAGCTCTTAAGGAATCAACATCGTGAAATACACTTGTGAAACATCTAGCTCGGAAATTTTCCATGTCAATACGTGTCCATCGTTATCCGTTCAAATTTATACCTGAAAATCTTAATGCAGATCTTGCCTTACTCCGAATACTAATTGTGTTTGTATTCAGTCATACTCCCAATATTGGTGACAATTTTTCCTAAGTTTGTGGGACTTTACTTGTTACACTGCGGAACGAATTGACTAGATCGAACGTACTAAGTTTTAAAGTACTTGAATATCGCATCCAATAAAAAAATTCTGTACGGCTGAATATACTACCTACATGTGTAGCACCTGTACGGGTACGGCAACGAGCAATGATCAAGTGAACCTAAATTCCTGCTTTTACATGTATCAGGCTTTCAAGCAGCTTGAAAAGGCTTTATGTGAAGTCAAGCTTTTGGGTTGCGAGTCAAATCTTTGATTTTTCGAAGTCTTGATTCAAGTCAAGCTTCTTGAAAAATTTGTAAGCTGCTTGATCTGGTGCAACCCTAACACTAGGACCGGTTTGCCGGTTTGTACATTGATTTTTTCATTATAAACAAATTTATGCGAGGGAAACTATTAGGGAATTAACATTATTATTAGGCAGTATCATACAATGTAACCAAATTGACTTTTACTTGTTAAAGCCCAGAGAAAATGAGAAATGAGACTCTTATTCAACAATTATCACTGAAATCTTGGAAGGAAAGTCATTGGAGTTCTACTTAGATATTATATTAATATTATCTTATAATTATGATCCATAATGTCACAAATGATTCTCTATATCCTATATACAGTCAATAAGACTTATCATGGTAAAATAGTTCCAGAGCGTTCTTGTTCCTACTACTGCATATGAGGAAAACCTCTATTTTAGCTTTGGATGCGAATTTCTGGACTCCAGATAGAAGTTATATCACCTCAACCTCTGAGCTCCACCTATGAGTCTCTACCTAGGAATCTCTGTCTACGAGTCTCGTCCTAGGACTCTCAACCTAGGAATTTCTATCAAGGATTCTCCACCTAGGACCTATATTTTTTATAAACGTCACCAAACAGTATACAAGATAAAGATTTATAGAGAATTCTAATATAATTCAATTATTTCAACTACAATTTAGGAGGATTTTCAAAAACGACTAACTAGTCCGTAGGTTGGCAAAGAAAAGAATGCCAAAAATTAAGAATCTGAATCTGAAGAATGCTGGTAGCACATGCACATATCATCTGATAGCCTGCTTATGCGCATCAGATTGTTAACCAGAGGCGTGAAACAGATAGAGGGTTGGCTGACATCAGGTGTTTTAATTCAAACTTTTGTGACGTGATTTAAACACGTTACAACACACAAAATGCTAGTTATTGAGTTTCGTGGTCACACTGTACGAAATTGAACAGAACATGCTCACCTAATACCTGAAGAAATATGGGACTGTGAAGTTTTGACACAAAACTCGACAACTTACATAGGAGGATGTCGAAATTGGTAAGAAAAGAACTTGAGATACCAAGACAGATCTTGTCTCAGGAAAGATAAAATAATGAAGATAATCTGAAATGAGTCTATTTTAGTATGCTCAGGTAGAAATTCACAGTCAAATTCGGTAACAAGATAGGTTTTATTTTCAGGAACGATAAGATAAGGAACAAAAAGTGAAAGAAAAACTATTTCATAGCTTCCTCAACTGAAAATTTAAGTCGAAATCGACAGAAATAATCCAAAGGAAATCAAAAACAAGGGATGGAAACAACAAATTGCTGCCGAATGGAGATGCTTAGAAACGGAAGGTATGATAAGAAATGTAGAAGAACGCTCAATTCCCAACAACAACCTGTATATTCCGAACAAGTCAATTCAAGATAAGTTAATGTATGTCAATTAAGGTAAAAAGGATCAATTTAAAGAAAAGAAGGCATCAACAAAATTTGGAATGAATGAAGAATCAATCACAGGATCACTAATTAGTGTGAATTTAGCCACACTTTTCCAGCCACAGATTCTGACATGGTGAATGTTGAATGTGGGATAGAGTGAATACTGTACGCTACGTTGCCAAATCTAATATATTTCTCCTTCTTCCTCCGGGATGATCTCAGAATACTCAACGAAGATCTGAATGTTAAATGTGGATAGTTTGTCATTCGGACAAGGGTGACATGTATAAATAATTTTTGAGCTAACTAGTTTAGTACATACCAGATGATTTGATTGGTCGACAAGGTAACGAAGAACAAATTTTTCTATATTATTCATTTTATAGCGTGCGTTTTGGCAGAGAAATAGAAGAACAACCTTACAGGACCTTACTAAATCGTAAAACTATTTGGACATTCAGAAAACAAAATACTGTATTCCATTCGAACTACGGCGAGTACCACCATGAGCTTCAGCCTCAAAATAGTAAATATACCGGCTTTTTGAATCAATATTTCAAAAAAAGTTGACAAACCGTACAGGACCGTACAAAAGCGAAAAACCATCCGGACATTCAGAGAACAAAAAATTGTATTTCATTCAAACTACGGCGAGTCCAACCATGAGCTTCGGCCTGAAAATAGAAAGTATACAGGCACTTCGAATCAATTTTTCAAAAGAGGTTGACAAACCGTACAGAAGCGAAAATTTATCAGAACATGCAGAGAACAGAATATTGTATTTCTTTCAAACTACGGCGAGTACCACCATGAGCTTCGGCTTGAAAACAGAAAGTATACAAGCACTTCGAATCAATATTTCAAAAGAGGTTGACAAACCGTACAGGACCGTACAAAGCGAAAAACTATCTGGACATTCAAAGAACAAAATATCGTTTTTCATTCAAACTACGGCAGGTACCATCATGAGCTTCGGCCTGAAAATAGAAAGTATACAGGCACTTCGAATCAATATTTCAAGAAAAGTTGACCAACCGTACAGGACCGTACAAGAGCGAAAAACTATCGGAACAATCAGAGAACAAAATATTGTATTTCATCCAAAGTACGGCGAGTACCACCATGACCTTCGGCCTGAAAATAGAAAATATATATATTTTTTTGGCCGAAGTTCTTGGTGGTACTCGCCGTAAATTGAATGAAATAGAGCATTTTGTTATATGAATGTCCAGATAGTTTTCCGCTCTTGTACGATCCTGGACGGTTTGTCATCCTTTTTTGAAATATTGATTCGAAGTACCTGTATACTTCCTATTTTCAGGCCGAAGCTCATGGTGGTACTCGCCGTAGTTTGAATGAAATACAATTATTGTTCTTTAAATGTCCAGATAGTTTTTCGCTTTATACGATCCTGTTCTGTTTGTCAACCTCTTTTGAAATATTGATTCGAAGTTCCTGTATACTTTTGTCCTTAGACCAAAGCTCATGGTGGTACTCACCGTAATTTGAATGAAATACAATATTTTGTTTTCTGAATGTCGAGATAGTTTTTCGCTTTTGTACGGTCCTGTACGCTTTGCCAACTTCTTTCGAAATATTGATTCGAAGTGCCTGTATATTTACTATTTTTAGGCTGAAGCTCATGTGGTACTCGCCGTAGTTCGAATGAAATACAGTTTTTTGTTCTCTGAATGTCCAGATAGTTTTACGACTTAGTACGGTCCTGTAAGGTTTCTCTGCCAGAACGCACGCTATAAAATGAATAATATAGAGAAATTTGTTCTTTGTTACTTCGTCGACCAATCAAATCATTTGGTATGTACTAAACTAGTTATTTCGAAAATTATTTATACATGTCACCCTTGCCTTAATGACTAACTATCCAGATTTAACAGTCAAGTCATCATTAAGTATTCTAAGATCATCCCTGAAGATTAAGGAGAAATATTTTAGATTTGGCAACGTAGCGCACAGTATTCACTCTATCCTACATTCAACATTCACCATGTCAGAATCTGTGGCTGGAAAAGTGTGGCTAAGTTCACACTAATGGATCACCACCCTACCATAGTCAGTGTTACTAGGAGATACAAATAAGATCAATACTTTCAACCTACAAATCGATTTTCAAGAGATTACGCTACAAATTTGGATCTCTCCTGTATTGCATAATCCAATTTCACGAAGAAATTGTAATCCGGTTGCCAGTATAGGATCAAAAGACTCTAACAAGAAAATGAACCTGTGACTATTACAGTAATTCAAATCTGACAAAGAAATTATTTATGTTTATGAGTGCGTTTCTCCATTCCTCATTTAAAAGTACCTAGCAGGACCAGAAACTAAAGCTTTCCATTTTAGAGAAATTTTGAATTTCGTATTAGTGGAATACATATGTAGTCCACGCGACCACTTCAGGGTTAAGTGCAACAGTATCGAAGAGCATTAATGAAATGACAGTCGATATTCACAATCAAATGATATATCAGATAGACAAAAACGAAATTGGTTCATCCAAAATCTAAGGATCAACACAGATGTAGAAGCCTCCCAAACTATTATTTTTCCTTTTATTCATTCGATTGAACCATCGAATCAATTCGCAACGAGTTAATAATTAATATTCGTATCAACTCATCCCTTCTGGATTTTCCTAACGATTTCCTCAAGTTTAACTTAGCTTGTTAGAACTTCCATGTAATAAAAGAAAACAGATTGAACTCTCGAGGAAAATTTAATATTCAACCGTTCTCGCTTCAAATAAAACAACGTTGTTATCAGAAGTTGAGGGTCAATATCTCATTCTTACGAACGACCTTTAAAGAGTATTGGAACTTCGTAACTCCGTAATTAATTAATCTGTTCGATAATGAATGAAAGGCGATGTTCTCTATGTATTCGGTTAAAATACATTGATTTCAATTCCAGTTGCATTTTTTCAAGTCCGGTCAATAATAGACAGGGTGGCTGAAGAATAAAAGTAATGAAACGAATGAGTAATGTTCATGCTTCATTTATTTGATGGAAATTCAATCACAACGGAGATGAAGTAAAATATGTTTTATACTTTCCACTATTTTATTTTCACAAACACGACTCTTTTCGACCGTCAAGTCATTTTCAAGTAAACAGTAACAAGAAAAGAACTTAATTATATAGATACTAGTCTTATTTGATATTAAGTAGTAGAAAGGTATTATTATCTAGGTGGCTATTAGGGTGATTTTACTTGGGTTTTCACAAAGTTTATTGATTTCCAAATATTTCAACAAATTAATTTCTCTCCTTTGTCTCAATTATGAAGAATTTCGATATTGCCTAATGTTATTGAATATTTGTTGGTTTTATATGTTCACATATTGGAGAATTGTTATCAGAAGACAAGTTTTCTTTAAATCTGGTTTCGAAATTCCTACCTGTTTACCCAACACTCATCGCACACAATTTTGTTAACTCCTGATTTCTTGAATTTCTCTGTTTTTTTGCTAAACATTAGACTTGCAACAAATATTCGGTTACTTTTCGGTATTCAGCCTATTCGGCTGCTTTTATTATATTCGGCCGACTACAGAATACTTAAGTGTTATGTTTTGTTATAGGAGGATGATGAGCTGTACTTTTTCTGCCACTACCTCTTCGAGGCAATCCTCAAAATTTCATGATAAACAGAGAACTCTAAATTACATGATATCGTTGTGGCTTCAGATTATAATATTACACCTCTGAATTTGACAATGCAAAAGGTATATTTTGATATTAAATCTGAAAGAGAAAATTGGATGCAAAGGGAATTACACGGAAAGCACCCTAAAGAATTGAAGAATGATTATATTGATGAAATCGCATCAAATAAATGGTTAATACCTGGAGAATTGTTGGCTCAGAGAGAAGGCTTGGCAATTGCGGTCCAGGATCAGGTTGTTTTCAGGAAGAATTATAGAAAATTCATCATCAAGCAAAATATAGATGATTCCTGCCGTAGATGTTTTTTTTTCAGAAACAGCTTTTCATATATTATCACCTTGCTTCAACAAATTATTTAGAAAGACATAATGCCGTCGCTAATATAATTCATTTTAATCTAGGAATTAAACATGACCTCATTTCCAAAAGAAAAAATTGTTACAAATATGAACCTGAGATTATTTGTGAAAAGAGAAATATAAACTTTATTTGGATAAAACAATTCTATGCAACAGAGCTGTGTATCACAATAGGCCAGATATCATCTTACTGATAAATCGATTCGAAAAATATATATAATTGATATTGCTATACCCGACACACATAATATACAAAATAAATACAATATATGATGCTTAGCGAGGAGATCAAAAAATGTGGAAAATGAAAAAATATTTATTTTACCGATTATGATTTCTACAACAGGTGTTATTCCTAGGAATCTTCACAAAAATATCGATATTTTGGGTCTGAAGAAAATTTATTTGAACAATTACAGAAGAACACAGTCATCAAATCTTGTAACATTCTTCGAAGGTTTCTTTCCGAAAAACTAATGAGGTAGAGTCATAGGTCCTCTCTTCATTTTATACTGCTCAGAATCTCATTTCATATTTAATTCATTTGAATATATAAATGTAGTATAATTAGCTGACAATTTAATCATATTTATATTCATAGCAATATTCTATTCGATCGTTCATCATTTCACACAAAGAAAACAATGAGTGAGTAACATTCAGTGTTACTTGACTAAGGTCCGTGCACTGGATTTTTCAGGGGAGAAAGCCTCTGACACTGCTCGTTGGTATATTGATGTGATGTCATTGTCTGATGATCCTATAGTTTGTATATGTGCTGGTAGAATTATATATTCTCATAACATTTAACGTTATCCAAATATATAGTGATTCCAGGATATGTTTTGATTATAATCATTGCCTGGCAATGGTATTGATTACCGGGTGGTGAATTTGCATGAACAGATATATGGGCAATTCGTCGGGGTTGAACCCCTTCTGATATATATTCAGTATTCTATTCGATCGTTCACCACTTCACACAAAGGAAACTATTAATGAGTAACATTCAGTGTTACTTGACTAAGGTCCGTACACTGGATTTTTCCGGGAGATAGCCTCTGACACTACTCGTTAGTACATTGATATCATTGTCTGATGATGCTTTAGTATGTATATATTCTGGTAGATTGATATATTCTCATAACATTTAACGTTATCCTAATATATAATTATTCCAGGATATGTTTTGATTATAATCATTGCCTGGCAATGGTATTAATTACCGGGTGGTGGATTTATATTTTTCATGAAATCAGTTTGATTGCATGAACAGATATATGGGCAACTCGTCGGGGTAAAACCCCTATATATATATATATATATATATATATATATATATATATATATATATATATATATATATATATATATATATATATATATATATATATATATATATATATATATATATATATATATATAGCCTAGGAACAATTACCAATATCTTTAAAATATATGATTTTGATGATTCGAATTTGTAATAATCTTTTGGTTATTGTTAGGATGTATTGTATATAATGTTTTCTCGAGAAATCAAAATAAAATTTGACTTCTTCAAAGCACCTATGACCACCTCTGTTATTAATGACACTTTGACATCGTCGCGGCATGCTTAATATTAAATTGTCTATTACATTTTGGCCTAAGTCATTCCAAGCCCTTGGACTGCAAATCGAAGCTCGTGTTCATGATGGAAGACGTTTTGACGCAGGAGATTTCTTTTTAGGGTGTCCCACATGCTCGATTGATGCAGGTGTTCATTTCTTTAAAAAATCATCCATATTGATCGTTCTGGATACGATATATCGATAATCAGAAGTGTTCCCAAGACTTTTTTAGGTGTTTATATATAAATATAGGGGTTTTACCCCGACGAGTTGCCCATATATAAATCCACCACCCGATAATTAATACCATTGCCAGGCAATGATTATAATCAAAACATATCCAGGAGTAATTATATATTAGGATAACGTTAAATGTTATGAGAATATATCAATCTACCAGAATATATACATACTATAGCATCATCAGACAATGATATCAATGTACCAACGAGTAGTGTCAGAGGCTTTCTCCCGGAAAAATCCAGTGTATGGACCTTAGTCAAGTAACACTGAATGTTACTCATTAATAGTTTCCTTTGTGTGAAGTGGTGAACGATCGAATAGAATACTGCTCTGAATATAAATATGACAAAATTGTCAGTTAATTATATTACATTTATATAAACAAATAAATAAAATATGAAATGAGATTCTGAGCAGTATAAACTAAAGAGAGAACCTATGACTCTACCTCATTATTATTTTCGGAAAGAAACCTACGAAGAATATTACAAGATATGATGACTGTTATCTTTTGTAACTGTTCAAACAAATTTTTCTTCAGACCCAAAATCTCAATACTTTTGTGAAGATTTCTAGGAATAACGCCTGTTGTAGAAATAATAATCGGTAGAATAAATATTTTCTTCATTTTCCACATTTTTTAATCTCATCGCCAAGCATCATATATTTAGAAATTTTTTCATTGTATTTATTTTGTATATTATGTGTGTCGGGTATAGCAATATCAATTATATATGTTATTTGATTCTGTTTATCATTAAGAACGATATCTGGTCTATTGTGTTTTACAGCTCTGTTGCACAAAATTGTTTTATCAAAATAAAGTTTACTTTTTTATATATATATATATATATCTATATATATATATATATATATATATATATATATATATAGTCAGAGACTACAATGTATAACCCTTCCTGGCGAGAGCTACATTATTCAATAATTCTTCTTGTCTCAAGTTTACAAATGTAGACTACTCGCGAAGTTTATCGCGAAAATATTTGTCTCGTCAAATATTCACCGACAGGAGGTTTTATCCTGGTGCAGATGGTCCAGAGAACCATTTCCAACGGGATTATTTCCTCGTTTTATACAGTTGATGTGATTCACGGACCGGCGAAAGATGTTCCTCAAATGTTCCACATCTGTCTGTTATTGTTCGTATCTCTCTTGCCAGGAAGAATTATTCATTGATCTACAGATTTCTCGATAACTCTTCTTGTCTCAAGTGAATTTACATTTATATAACATAGTGGGTTTCTATAATTCCATCAACATTAGTAATATCAAGCAAATATGAATACTTGTCATTTTCTATTTCAAATACTACCCAAACAGCTATTTCCTGCCTTTTAAGAAAGAAATAAAGATATTGAACTAACAAATAACATATCCAATACTATTCACAGGTTTTGTACATGTTGAGCCTATTTATGAAAATTCTCAACAGATATAACTATTATTAATCCAATACAGATTAGTTAAACGACCATTATTGGGATATAATGAAATTGCTCTACATTTATTGATATTGATGTGATCCGAAAACCATTTCACTATCTAAGTCCAGTTGTAGTTTCAATGCATCAGATTTGCATGTAAATGATTTATTGATCTTCAAATCATCGAAAAAGAGTAAACTTCTTTCAAAATGAATTTGGCGATCGAGGGAAGGAGAAGGGTCTGGCAAACTGAGATAAGGATGGCTTAAAAAAATTAGGAGGAAAACAACCAGCTTCCTGTTCAAATTAAAACGAGACGCTGGGCGTTCTTGATTCTCATGAATTCTTGAAGGCCTATCTTTTCAAAGTTAACACTGTTCTTCATCGTTTTCCTGTGAATGGATATTAAAGCTAATCCTTTGAGTCGGCCAGATATCATTGTGGAACTTAGCCATGTTTTTAACTGGCGCATAGTGCTGTCCTTTTTGTATCTATGAACGGAACGAAGACGGACATTCTGAAGTTGGCTTCTGTTGACGTTGTGTGTGGATTTGCCCGAAGAGTTCGTTTCCCAACTATTCTCGGTTGAATAGTTTTGACCCCAATCTCTTCAGCGAGTTGTTGCACTTCATTGTAGACGCGCTCCGCTGATTGATTCTCCTTGTGTTGGGATCACAAATCATGTGTATAATAATTTGCATTCAATCTCTGACCTGAAGCAAGTGAATAGCCACCCCCTGCAATTCATTAGGAACCGGCTCTAGATAAGAAGAATACTTTGAAATTAGGCAAAAGAAGTACATGAAGTACTCATAGTCGCTGCTGGGTGCAGCTGATAGACTTGTTTGCGACTAGCTGTGTTGCCCCCAGCTGAGAATGTTAGCAGTCCATTGATGATCGGTGCAGTTTTCCTTAAAAAGTCAAATGCTCTTATATTTTGATAATCATCATGTTTAACATAGAAAAGGCAGAGAAGGAGCATGCACTATCCTTATAAATGGATCCTGGAGGAAACATTTCATAATGTCCTCGATGGTTTCAATTGCGTTTCTTACTTCAGGAACATTTTGAAGGTTACTGACAACCAGGTTAAGCTTGTAATTAGCAGAGTGGCAAAACAACGCTCTTGGAAGAAATTCGCGTAGACGTTTCGGTACCCCATTTTCTGTTCTGCCATTGTCGAGCAGCTATCGTAGCTCCGGCATTTCTGAGGATCAACTTCAAGATTTTCAAGAAACAGTTCAACTGCTGAAGCAATTGTCAAAGTATCAATTTTGTTTTCTTCGGTGGACCCCAAAACCACCTCCCTAATTTGGTTACTTGCTTAGTATCTGACACCAATTGATTACCATTCTATTCCGTATACCACCTTTATCAAAAAGTTCCGAACATTGTAACCGTGTGGTTTTCTTGGTTAAACTAACAACAAGGAGTATTATTTGGGCGTTATGAAGCATTTGTGTGAAGTTGTTCGCCAAAAATTACCAGAATTGTGGCAAAACCTTTAATGGATTTTACACCACGATGAAGCACCGTCTCATAATGCCTTCATTATCCATGACCATTTTGCTAAGAAACGCACCAATACCATCCAACAACTACCATATCCTCCTGATTTGGCTCCCTGCGACTTTTTCCTGTTCGGTCGACTGAAGAAACCGCTCCGGGGAACGCGTTTTAGCAGCCGAGAGGAAATAATGGAAATATCGAGAATGGCCCTAAAGGACATACCGCAAATCGAATATAAAAAAGGTTTTTGAGTTGGAGTATGGGGTGCGTTGCAGTCGATGGAGAGTACTTTGAAGGAGACAATATTGATTTTGATGAATAACTTTGTAAGTTTTATTTTATTAATAAAAGTCGTGAACTTTTTGATCAAGGTGCATGTCATAGCTCTCATCTAGAGTACTTTAAGCGCATGCCCTTTTGAAATCATCCACAATCATGTCTTGTGCGAGTTCAGCATATTTTCATTGTGTAATAGCAAATATCTTTCAAAAAATATGATGAAGCACGCACGTGTCTCTTAAGAACACAAAAAAATTAGAAAATTGTATATCTCGAAACAATATGAAGAATATTAGCAATGTGAAGGACATTGAATTTTTAAAATATATTTGAAAAAACTAATTTTCTCTAAAACTTCCAAGAGATTTTTGGATTCTGGGAATCGCTTGAGTGTCCTTCTTTCGAAGGAGATGTAAAGCCGTCAGTCCTGTCTAACAAAGATGTGTTGGACAATAAAGATTCCAACCTTCGTTTGGCAAAATTCCCGGGTTAGTGCCGTGATAGAATTCCCCGGCGTGTCATTGACCGAGAGGCGGAAATAGAGCATGTTAAAGGAATAACAAACAAACTTTCAAGAAAACCAGAGAACACTCTAAAAATCATGTAGTCGTACAAAAAAATGACTGATAGATGTGTGAATAAACATTCAGTGAAAATGTTCATGACTGACGAGGACAGTTACTAATTATAAAGGTTAGAAAAGCAGAGTTACTTACATAACAAGTTGGTTTTATGAGTCACCATTAATAATAAAAGAACGAGTAAACGAACGGTGCATTCCCTCCTTCTACCAAACACAGCATGATACAAACTGAATTATCGTGCCGCCCGTCTGCAGGGGATGGCAACGTATCACGTCGACAAAACAATCAATGATAAAATAGTAACGTGACAATAAAAATTAATTTCAGACTGTTATCGAGGGTTAACAAATATTCTACCTCTTAATTTTTCGAATTAGATTAAAATGAGAAATATTTAGGATCTTTTGATTTTCATTCATTTCATGAACCCACCTTCTCTATAAAATGTTCTGTCCACCGAGTACTTTCACATCGTCGAAATTAAAAGTATGTAACTCCTTCAAGGCATGTTCTGCCAGAGCGGTGCTATTCAGTTTTCGTTTCACAGCATTATGAACATTGACAACATCCCTCTGAAGTTCTGAAATTCGTGTACCTCGATAGCGTACCGTCTGACCAATATGAACTTCATTGCAATTTGTACATGGAATCTCATAAATAGCATTGGTTTGTTGATTTTTTGGATTGCTTAATTTCAATTCAGAATAGTACTTTCCATTTGCGTTTTCTGCTTTTGAGGTCACAACAATACTCTCATTCGAGATTAAATGATCTGTTGTTAGTCATTCGACCTGATATCCACTCATTCAACTAAAGATTTTCATTAATATTTCTGAAGAAATTTGAATATATTAATCAATATTTCGGCCTAACTTCTTTATTTGATATTGACTCTGCACCCAAACTTGTTGTTTCGTCTTCAATTTTGAGTTTAAGAATTTTTAAGTTTTTTTTTCCATTCAACTTTGATTGCGTACAAACCAACTAATTTTTTAATGTACATTTTTTCATTGTGTTTGCTTTCATGAGACTGAAAGTTAAGCGAGAGAACTTTTTCTTCCGATTTCGCGGCATTCAAAATTCGTTACATTAAATTAAAATTCAAATACATATTGTCTTGGCGCTCTTTATCGGTTTTCAATTTCCCGCACATCTGTGAATGGAAATCGTGCCTCAGGGTAGCGCGCCAACGATATAATATAGTATAGTGCCGCTCGAAATAGAAGACTCGCTCATATGAATTGCAGTTGCGCCAAAAAACCTCGTTTTCACTTCCATGTGGAATCAAGTGTGTCTATTGTGACATAAAAGACAATTGAATTACATTTACCTTATAAATCATTAAAACCCAAACTAAGACATTTTCCAGGCCTGGACTACAGTGAAACTACAGTGCATAAAACGTAGTGCCCTATAGTGATTGTGAACTGAGTTTGAATGCATAGCTGTTCGCATCCTGGGTCTCTTCTATAAGTAAGTCAAGACAATAATTGAACAATCTCGTTACATTCGTTTCTTTCAATCTTTCGTAAATTTTATATATATTTTTCGTTCAGCACTCATAACTGAATGGTACAATTTAGCGTATCAGTTTCTCCTATGAGTTTTTATATACAGTCCACAGAAATCATCAATATTCTCGCTTATAACACTCCACTTGTACTCAATTTTGGAAAAAATTTCATTCTATCTAGTGTTTCTTGATCGATCATCAAGAGGGGTGGGGGACAGTTAACCCCCACTGTCTACGTCTATCTGTGAGGGGGGTAATAGCAACCATATTACATACGGAATTTCACATATTATTTTAACCGGTTCTCCTAGATTTGTACTCGAAATGGCGTTCAAAAAAAGAGAAGGAGAGAGCCTCCAAACATTATCATTCAACACTCAAAAATCGAAAACGCTCGGTCAAATATTTAGGGTTTCATCTCGATAAACGTCTGTTTTGGAACAAACAAATCAATGTGGACCGTAATAAGGCCGGACCTGCATTATCTAAGCTTCAATCCTTATTCCGAAATAAAAAAGTTTTTGCAAGAACTAAATTATTAGCTTTCAATGCTATTATCCGTAGTATTTTTACTTACGCCATACCACTACGACACTGCACCTAAAAAGCGGTTCAGCAAATTAGGAGGAACCTTCTTCAAATTGCTGCGCTCGTCACTAAATATTCCATGGTTTGTAGGGAACGTCGATATCCTAAAGGAATTCGAGGTACCCTCACTCATCGAATCAACTCTCCAATTTGCACGTAACTTACGTGAAAATGTCGACGAACACGGTATTCCCACGATTTCTGTATTAGCAAACTGTCAGCCCAAACGGTACGATATAGTTCCTCGACCATGCTCCCTAGCTGATTAATTAGCTTCTCTTCTCTCCACTAATCTCCATCCGCTTTAGCGTATTGACTCACTCTCTATTCTCAGTATCCTTTTATTTCTGCACTATGGAGACTATAGCCTACGGGCTGCAACTCCAAGAGAAGGTTTTTAGTCGGTAAAAATCCGACATTGGCCCCGGTCCATGGTGCATCTTTTTGAAGATTTTCCTCCTATTTGCCTAAACGTTTAAGATTTCAGTGCTATTACGAAGAATTCAAGCGAGAGACCAGCCAGACCACAAGATTTTGTTAGTTCAAGAATTTGTTACTTGGCATTAACCTCATCTGCTACTTTTTCTAGATGAAGCATATCGAACGTTGTATTCGGATTATTACGACGAGGCAAAAATCATGGAGTTACATTTTGGAAGACTTGAAAAATGCTAAGCGATAGTGTTAATTGAGATAAAACACCCAGTATATTTCATTTCGGAATATGGTATGGAAGACGCAGTCCATCCTCGAACAATGAACTTAAATCCAATGTAGTAACATTTTCAAGAGTTGCTCCTGTCTTTAGTCTCATTAATTATAAGTTCATAAATAAAAATGGATTCAATATTCCGCCAGAGGAATACAGCCCGGTCTACTAAGTTCCTCCATCACGCACTTTCTTTTCCATTATCATTTTCCAGGCGATTCACGAAACATCTTAAAATTTCGCATTCATAATTCAGATATTTTGAAAGCAGCAAAATTCATAATAAAACACAGAGTGAATTGAATATCTAACGTAGATAGATTAGGGAGGTTGGAATTTCGCCAAGAAAGTTGTTTTTGGTGTAAACTTTCCGTTTGCGCTACTTCACTTCGTTAGCAGAACGAAAATTGCAAAGGAGAAATGGATTGAACTAGAAATGAGATTTTCTGGAACGACTGTATTGAAGATTTTAAGGCCTTTATTGATACATAAAGAGAAGTTAATGCATGAAACATAAGTTATGGAAAAGCTTTTCAAACACGAAGTTGGTGAATGCAAATTTTGTTGATGAAAATTGTTGAATAATCTAATAATCTTCGAATAATTATAGCATTTAGATCCCGAATATACCAACTTTGCTTGAACGTGCCTGTTTGCTCTCCAGACCTAAATCCAATCTAACATTTATGGGATGATCTCGAGAGTAAAATTAAATCGCGCTAGGATAATCCAAGAACCCCACAACAGCTCATCCAAGCCGCCAAAGAAGAGTGGCAGAATATCACCCAAGAGGAGGCCGAAAACCTAATCCAAAGCATGCGTAGATGGATTCAGGCTTGTTTTAGGGTTTGAGGAAGTAATACAAGCTACTGAGGTCGAGAAAAAAACACCTACTCTCTGAGAAAACAAATTTCAATTGTTTTACTACATTCGGAAAAAGTCTCTTTCTTAATTTATTTCTTTTTCCAATTGGAATATCTCAAAAAGGATCAATTCTAACAATCCTTCGAAATTTTTAAAGTCCCGGAGGTACTATTCAAGATATCGAATGATTCCATATAAACTTGGTTGTGTCATTTGTTATATATAGAGAACTCTCATTTACTGATGTTTGCAATCCTTATGAGTCAACACACCCAAAATTTCATAAATACGCTGAGTTCCATTGAATTATTTATTGAGCTTTCTCTCATCCATTATCCTAAAAAAATTTGTCCAGGAAAATGTAAACTTTTGAAGAAATAGCTAAAAAGAATGGTTATCCCTCAAATATAATAAACTGAATGATCCGAAAGAAATGAACCCAAATAGCATATCATAATACTTACCCACGTATAGAATCAACTAATACAGATAAATATATTTAATTAACTTATTTTGGTCTTTTAGCGAAGGCAGCATAAAAAAAGTAGTTTTCATTACCCTTATGAAACTCCCCCAAGAATTTTTCATTAGTGAAGATAAAACTAATAGACTTGACAATACTGGAGTATACAGTATAACGTACTAAAATCACGTCACAACAAATGGAATTGAAACACCTGATTCCAGTCAACCCTCTATATGAGTAACGCCACTGGTTAACAGTCTGATGCGCATAATCCGGCTATCAGATGATATGTGCATGTGCTATGAGCATTCTTCAAATTCTTCATTTTAGGCGTTCTATTCTTTACAGACCTTCAAACTAATTAGTTGAACTTTAAAATCCTTTTAAATTGTACTTAAAATAATTGAATTATATTAAAATTCATATATTTATGTTGTATACTGTATAGTGACCTATATCAAAATATAGGGTAAGTTGAAAGTTCATTTAGCAACATGCCGCACTTAACCTTGAAAATATCATGTATAATTTTTCCTTACAGCATTGTTTTTATTAACTGCTTGAATGCCTTATAGTAGCTATTAAAAATTCAAATTCTGCTCTACAGAATTTATCTCTTTCTCAAAATGGATTTCATAATCGTATTCCTTTGATCTCTACAATTTTTTTTGTAATGACCTTGATAGATTTCTCATGAATAAACTCGATCAAAATAATTTTTCTGAGTAGAAAACGACAAAAGTAACTCAAACTCCAATATTCAATCATTATTTCCTTCATTTCGACGATATTTGAGCAGCGTTCCAAATTTATTTTGACACACATCCGTTTCGATGATTTGGAAACTAGACAGTTGAGACAAGCAAGCGACAAACTTTCCCCAATCAGAGATGTTTTTGAGATTTTTGTTGATCAGTGCGAAAACGGTTTTTCTCCTCTTCATTATGTAACTGTGGATGAAAAGCTAGAGGCCTTTCGTGGACGAAGTGCATTTCAAAAACAGCCTCCAGGGCCTTATGAAGTCAACAATTTTCAACAATTTGTAATGGAAAGAATGTGCGAACAAATAAGAGGTACTGGAAGAAACGTAACTGTGGATAACTGGTTCACAAGTTTTGATCTTCTGGAGAAGTTCAAGAAGGATTTCAAGCTCACTGTGGTCGGAACCACAGAACAGACCCTAGTAAGAAGGTTCAGCTACCGACCAAAACATTCAACACCCCCTTACGAACCCTCACCTATCTATCTAGTCCTCCCATAATAGATATAGATGGCACTAATTTAACCACGTCAAGTATCAAACTCTCTCGATCAAACTTCAATCGCCGCTAAATGCATTGTTAAATGTCTGTCAATGTCAAAGTTTTTAGCTAGACCCTTTCATTTTTGCGGTTTGTACTTCCAAAATCATTTTCTTTTCAGGAGTTTCCAATGCTGGTGCCTTGGACTCAAGTTTAGAAATTCTCTTGTATTTTTCATTACGGTCCTTTAACCAGGATCCATCAGAAAATTTATTTTGTGTTATTAGACAGCATAGTGTAGGGAACACAAACCCTACTTGCGACCAGTTTATTCCTACTTCAAAAACATAAATGGCTTAACATCGCCCATAATTAATGGAATTCGTAAAAGAGATGACTGTGAGAATTTGAATGTTTCGTCTTCTTTTTGCAGACTAACTCACAGAACATACTCACTAAGTCTGAGGATTCAGAACCTTCTGTTCATGAAGAATATAATGAGATGTATGGAAATGTACCAACTCCTATAACTGACAATTACGCTACCTATTATGTGGCAGGATACCTTTTACAAAGAATTACAGTCCCAGAATGTCAAGTATGTAACAAAGAACTTTTTTGCGAAGTGCCCCAACAACAGCACACCTTTATTACATTCAAGTAATTTTGTGATAATAAGTCTAAGTTATTGTATCCTACAGTATAAATTTCTCAATTCTTAGAAGACATTCACAATAAACTTATTCTTTCCTGAATGATCAGGGGCATCAGGAAAATCTTGCTTTGAGATTCAAAGATATTTACAAATCTCATTTTTCTCAATTCGAATTTTGTCAATTACATTCAGTGAAAGATGAAGTTTTTATAAAAGCTACCAGTCTTCTAATTTTTGAATTCATCAAGGATAAAAAGAAGGAAACTTTTACTTCTGTTACTCAATTATAGATGTTTATAGTGATTTTAAAGAGCGGGTTATCTACACCCTACTATGTGTGTGTTATTTATTCACTATCGATCTTATACAGTTGGAGGTACTATACATGTTTTGTCTGTTTATAATTCACAAACATGTTTTCTAGTATGTGATATTATTTATTTTCCTTCAAGCACCTTTCACACTCATGGGGAAAGAAATTGATCTGTGACCAAATAATTCAATTTTTTGGGTCCTTTACACCCTACATTCCCTTGCTTACACTTAAGGTTCTGCGTACGGAAACTTATTTATATATTAGGTTTATATTTCTACTATGAACCTATCAATTGAACCCATCAGGAATATTAATGCAACCCTAGCTTCCAAGACTAGTAATGATATTGCCTATTTTTACCATATTCAACAATTTTCACTAATCTCAAATTCATTTAAATAAAAACTTCTTGAGACAGTTATTACTGAGTTTTTTTTCTATTTTCAGAAGCAGTATGGGGTAATTGCCATGAAGATAGCAGTGAAAGCAGTTTACCCAACGGGGGACCAATGGTAGTAATGGAGGAACAATATTATGGCTGACAACAGTATTTCTTCTTATTTTGAATTGAATTTATTTCTCACTAGGGTCTGTTCTGTGGTCGGAACTATCAGAAAAAATAAGCGAGAGTTGCCACTTCATTTTCTTGTCCTGTGAAAAGACCAAAAAAAGTTCAATGTTCGCTTTTCAGAACAATGTGACACTTCTTATATTCCAAAAAAAGGTAATAATGTATTACTCGTCTCTAGTATGCACCATGACGACCAAATTGATGACACTACTGAAAAATCAGAGATGATTATGATGTATAACACAACAAAGAGAGGAGTTGATACTGTCGACTAGTTATGTTCTACAAGAAATTGTGCACGTTGGCCAATGGTTATATTTTACTCTCTGTTGAATATTGGTGGCAAAAATTCCCTCATCATCTTCAAGAGTAATAATCCGAATACAAAAATTAAGCGTAGGGAATTTTTGAGTGATCCTGCTTTTGAGCTCATAAAACCCTATGTGGAGTTCCGAAGGTTGTGAAAGAGTCTACCAAGAAATCTTACTACAAGAATGAATGAAATCTTCAAAAATAAAAATCCAACTGAAGAACACTTGGCGAAGCTGCAACGACCAGAACCGACAGAAAACCAAAGAGGATGGTGTGAGGTGTGCGATAGGGTGAAGAACTGACCCACGAGATCTTTTTGCAAGAGTTGTAAAATATTCTTGTTCCTTGAGCATGCCACTTTAGTGTGTTCGGAATGGTTCCAAAACAGTAGAGAGTATGCTGATTGCGTTAATTAATTTAATCACTTTCTTCAGCGTTCATGAAAATGAAGTTGAAGTTTTTTATATTCTTCTATGTTCCAGTCCATTCTCATCTGGTTTTTTTGTTACTCAAATAAAATTAATACTTCAAATATTTTATCGCTTCATTCAGAACCATTTAATGGAGAAAAAATAGAAGAATTTCACTCCGCGCGCGACCTCTGTTGTTTCCAAACATAGGGGGACCACTGCAGGGTTAACTTACGTTATATAATAATAATAATAATAATTTCTTTATTTCAATCACTCTACAGCATACGTATCAATAATATTCTAGTATGTTTACATAGAATATGGAACAACTAATACAATGAAACAAAGACGTAAAATTGAACTTAATATTATTCTTTAAACCTAATTAAGCAATAGAAAACCATTGAAGGTAGCCCTTGTGCATGGTTTTATATGCGGTAAGTATTTAACAAAGAAGCCTTAATAATAATAGTAAGAGAAATACAAAAGAAAAATTCGACCAATACAAAACACGAAAAAAGAAAAATAACCATTCCCAGTGAAAACAATACATTTTCTTTTGTAGGCGGTGGGTTTTGATTGATCTATCTGATTGGTGCATTTTTAATGTCGACCATAGATAACATCAAGGAGCGTGGATTCGATAGTAGCCACTTTTTAACTTTTTTCTTGAACAAATTTATAGAGACTAAATTTCTTAACTTTAAAGGTAGCATATCAAAAGCTCTGGGCGCCAGAAATGTGAAACATCTCTGATCCACTGTTTTAGCCATTCTAGGAAGCAAATAACTTCCTGTTGCATTTCGGGTCCGAAAACCATGAGAAATTAAATGATCCTCACTTTTATTGCTTACAAAATACACAAGCATTCTACTACAAAAAGCTGCCTCAAATCCAGTAGCTCAGCTTCATGAAATAATTCGTCTGAGGGTAAGTAATATTTCCTCCCAATATACATTTAATGACTCTTTTATGTAATACTTCTAATTTCTTTAGGTAGCAAGTATCTACACCACCCCATACAAGGATCCCATAAACCAACAAAGACTGAACCAATGCCGAGTAGAGGACCTTCAATTGAGTCACATCACAGAATTCCCTACAGTATTTGAACAAAGGTAAGAGACCTCGTACTCTCCTTGACACTAACAATACGTGAGAGTCCCATCGAAGATGAGAATCCAACACCACCCCGAGGTACTTGACTGATCTTGTCTGTCTTATTTGAATAATATCATTCTCCACTTGAATATTTAAATGATTGTAATCTGGCAATGAGGTTATATAACTCGCAAAAGGTACATATACAGTCTTTTCAGGATTATAAGTGAGACCCTTCTCCCTCAGAAAACTCAAGATCAATTCAAAATCAACTTCACACTTCTCCTTGAGAGATTTCCAAGAAATATCTTGGTAAAGGATAGCTGTATCATCAGCAAAAGATATTATTTCCCCAGAAGTATTCAAGGCAAAGAGGTCATTAACAAAAATACAAAACAATATTGGTCCTAAAACTGTCCCCTGAGGGACTCCACATTGAACTATTGTCTCAGAGCTTCTGACACCGTCTATCTCTACAACTTGCTCTCTTTTACTCAAATAATTTCTCATTAACTTATGAGAGTTACCTCTAAATCCAATATTTTCTAGTGTTTTAAGCAAATCAACTTACTTTTGTTTCTTACTTGCATTAATCCACTTATTTCTTTTTTCTACTTCTCAACTAGCTCTTGGAAACGTATAAAATTAAAATTTACTATTCCTGTCAGTATTTTTGCAATCTCCTACACAACAACTGTTATGAACCATTTTTTATATAAATGTACTCTTTTGAAAGTTGAATTTATAAACACAAGCATGATTCCACGAAATTTTATCCGCATCGAGCGCTGCAATCGATTAATGTGTCCCCACTCCCTGCCACATTCAGAACGGTAATACAATTAAATGTATTATTTTCCGTTGCGATTACATACATATTATACAGTTTCAAGAATATAAACTCGAAACTAAATCCACTTTTTCATTTTCTGTGACCGTACGGCCTTGAGCAACAACTGCCTGCTATGGTCCGTGTGGCGACGCTGCATACTTGCTCTTGGGGGCCTAAATTGAATAGTATTAGTCTCGAGCGTACTTTCGTGGAAAAAAACACGTAGTTATTGCTTATTTTCCAATGAAATTTATCCTGCCCTTTTTTGTGTAAAAGATTTGTCGCAATTTTGCTTTATTCGTAGTGAAGATTTGTCCGAAAGTAAAAGTGTTACTTTTAAGCGTGGCCTAAAGACGTTAATCGATGCAAGTATTGATAGAGGTCATGACTGATGGTACGAAAAATATTAAAGCTGCTAAGCAACGTCGTAGAGCTACAACAACATCTTCATCTTCTGATGTCAATTTTGATGAATTCATGACAGTTCCCACAAGCCAACAAAAATTTCTCGAAATGCACACAACAAGTCTCGACTTATTTCAATGTTGAAAGAAAAGTTTACCACCTAAAATATTACTATGAAACAAGCTGATAATGAAGCTGGTGATAGTTGAAACAGCGATAGAACAACTTGGCAAATCTAACTTATTTTGTTGGTGAATATGTGAATTTATTGGTATTACTTACTACTCGAACACCAACCGAAAAAGTTCATTACATTTCAAAAACAAGTAAGCCTCAAGAGCAATCAAACATATTTTCATCGAAAAGTTTATGTGCTTTTCTAAAATCCGAAAATCACATAATATTTTTAAATGTTATAATTGGCTGCGACACCACATCAGCATTTGTTAGGAGAGGTAAAACTAGAGTTTTTCAATTCAAGCTTATTCTAAGATATGCGACCAACACACAAAATATCTTGTTCCTATCCAGTTGTTTGAAGAACGAAGTATTTCGGAAATATGAAAAACTGAAGACACAGAATACCCCGAAATGGAGTACTACAAGGCAAGAAGAAATGGTTGAAGTTAGACATCAAGTTTCAATACAGGCAACGAGACAACTTCAATATTTTCTTCAAGGTAATCCATTCGGTGTAGCTTCATAGATTGCATTCAGTAGAATTTGACATCTTAGATTCCGTAACAAGATTCAAAGTTCATTCATTAATTCACAAAAAGTATAAAATTCAGTTGCGAAATTTAAATAAATTATTGAGTAATAAACCTGAAACTTCAAAAATTAAGTCCACATTTTCCGATCACCAATTTTATGATAGGTTCAGTGATCTTTCAGATGCTAATTTTTCCGAAAATGAAGTTTCACTTCTAGAAAAGGGTTTTGAACACAATTTAGACTCCAATAACGCTCGTTTCCCTTTCGATATGCTAGGGATTGAAAGCGAAATAGCCCCAAATTATTCATCGCAAGCCAAACAGGTAAAACACTCTTAATCGTTACTATTTCAAAAAGAGTTCAATTGTTTTCAACCTAAGAAATTCAAAAATACAACGCAACTAACAAATTTCAATTCACAGTAAAAAACGCTTTAGAGTATGCAAGGTCTTTAATACCTACCAACCAAAAATATAAACTCTTCATTGACAACCTGCAATCACCAAAACTTCACTCTGTCGTCAAACTCCATAAAACAGAGAATTTCATCAGACCAGTAGTTTCATATTTTCAAGCTCCAGTGCAAAACTTACACGCTTTCTCATAGACATCATTCAACAGTACGCTTACCTTGAACCTAAGTTCTCAATAAAAAACTCTAATAAATAAAGTTCAGCACACCATACTACCACCGAACGCTAAACTTGTCATGGAATGTAGTAAATCTCTTCCCTAGTGTTCCACCTAGTTATACAGTGAAACTCATCAACAACGCCCTTCAAACCAAAGAAGTCAATCCGGTAATTCAACCAGAAATCTTACAACTTCTAGAAATTTGTTTAGAACAACATTATTTTAACTTCAATGGAGTACTATATAATAGAAGAAAAGGTTTAATCATGGGTAATCCTCTGAGCCCTCTACTCGCTGCAATTTTCATGGATGATATTGAAAAAACTATCCAAGAACATCCGTTATTCAAACACTTTGTTTATTGGTTTAGATATGTCCACGATATCATTTGTTGTTTCACTGGCACAAACAGACAATTAGAGTCATTCGAAATATTCAGTAACAAAATTCACGATAATATTAAATTCACGTTAGAGATAGAAACAGAAAACTCTATCAACTTTCTGGATTTAACTATTACTAAAATTAACGGAAAACATGATTTTCTATTTTCCATAAGCCATCGCATACAGATATTATTTTTCACAGCTTATCTACACATTCTTTTCCACGTAAATTAGCTGCTTACAATAGTATGATACATAGACTCATTAATATCCCAATGATACAAAATAATTTTATAAAAGAGCAAAATATAAATGGACAAATAGCAGTCAATAAGGGTTACAGTCCAATTATGATTGAGAACATGATTTCACGCAGAAAATTTCAAAAAGCAATCCAGGAAGTATTTCCAAGTATAAAAAGTTCTAATACAAAATACAACAATTTAACTTAACATATTGGTAATCCTATTCTGAAATTAAAATCATTCCTCTCGCATTATAATTTCAATATAGCATTCCGAACTGATTATTCTTTAGGCCGACATATCAAAAACAGCAAATCTAGAATTGATAAAGGTAATAAAACCGGTGTTTATAAACTGTCTTGTAGGGATTTCAAAAAATTTATATTGGTGGAACTTTCAGAAATTTCAAAGTTAGATTATCCGAGCACAAACGTAGTTTTAAATATCATAAATAAAATTCCCATCATTCCCACTTATTATCACTTACTCGAAGAAAACCTTAACTTTAATGATAATTTCAAAATTTTACACAATGAAAATATAAGACAAAAACTCAATCTATGTGAAATTTTAGCGATTAACAAAGAGAAGAATTCAGGTAGGCTACTTAATAGTCAATTATATCTGAATCGTTCTCCTTTATTCAATCTTTTCGATTCATAAAGTAAGCAACTCCGATGGGTTTTCAAACATACCCCTGTTTCTTGTACCTATTGTAACATCAAGTACTATACTAACATATAAGGAATAACTCTGTTCATTAGTTTATATCTATCTGATGAAGCCACAGTGTGATGAAACCGGTCACAGTTTTGTTAATATAGTGAAAATCTAAATACCATAGTTTTATTTCATTGAAAATAAGTATATCGATTTTCATCAAGTGACGACCTCCTCAATCAAATTACTAAAACTTTGAAATTGTTTGGAAACAAAATTTTGTTGATTGTGCTGACGTTTTTAAAATAAGTACCTCTACTCCACAAGCTGAGATCTTTCGGTGAACGGAGCTCAAAAAAAAATTACGTGCTTAGATAAGTTTCGATACTTATCTTGTGACAAAAATACGCATAAGAAGAAACGAATAATTAGATAGTCTTCCTCCAACGTCAGCTTCTGCTCATCAATTTCAAGTGTATTATCAAGTTCAAATACGCTTGATAATAAACTAGACCCAGAAGACTGGGGTTGGAAGTTAATTAACGATACCTTGGAACCAGTTCAAACTTTACTCCCATCTGCACCGGAAAAATTCCTCAATTTTTTGCAATTTCAAAACAGGGTATTATGTTAAATGCGGGTATTATGTTAAACTAATACATTAGCATGTATTAGTTATCGTGGCCAATCGTGCTTCAACGTGGAGTCGCCAGTTGAAGAGGATTGTTACGATATATGAGTGAAGACATCTGATGCATCGCTCTTTGAACAATTTACTTGTACTTAGAAGGAAGAAGAAGAAAATGGCATGGTTGCAGTTCCATTAGATGATTATCAATCAGGTAAATAATTTTCCCAAATTAATTATATTTTATACCACTTGAACCATTTCCAGTAGTACTATCTTAAATTGAAAACAATATTAACTTAATAGAATATAAATAGATCATGGAATAGGCTTAATGGGGAAACCACTTTGAAAAACACGCGCCAAGTGCACTTACTAACGGGTGGCGCAAAAATGTGTACATATTATGAAGAACACAACATTTTCTACTTTTGCATCGCTATATCTCCGGGACGGTGATTCTTAGGAAAAAATGTGTAGAGATAAATTTTACAAATAATTGCAGTACAAATAATTTTTATTTCAGCTCTTTTTATGTCAAAACTTGCCGTTCAGCTGAAATATGTAGAAACAGAATTTTGCAACATTTGACCTTTAATGAATTTTTCAGCTCAGATCGGATCAATGAGGAAATGTTACGAGTAGTTCGGAACAATGCTCCCAACATGTTTGCCAATTTTCAGCTTTGTGCGGATTAATGTAACCTAGAATGTCTATTTTGACCTCATTTTTGTTCAATAGATAACGACGATTCAGGTAAGATTTATCTTATCTTCACCTCTTGATGTTTCGAATATACCTGCACCATCCTGTAATGCAACTGTAGTTCCGGGATATCAGTTTTTGTGGTAGAATTCATCATAGTTTGTAGTTCCTTGATGTATCATTTCATGTTAGATATCCATCAATCTTCAGCGTTTGTATTATTGGAACCCAACAGATTGCCCCCATGACAGGATGACATAGTCGTTCCCAGGTATTCATCGCTTCACAGTACTCCTGAGGTCAAGGTCGTATAAAACGAAATATTGTTCAGGTACTTTGCACAAAGCTATGAAGGACAGTGGAAGGTGTCAAATACAGTTCACATTAATTTAATATTAGCACCCTTCTGGTGCGATCAAACAACCGTTAGTTTCCTATTGACGAGGCTTTTACGTGATAGAAATCCATTTTCACAAATACAAGTGAACGATGATTTCTACTAAAATATATTATTGAATGCTTGACGCGTTTCGATACACAGTATCTTCATCAAGAGCGAATGAATACTACAAATATATCTTACTAGCAAAGTTTTATATATACTAAAGAGGCAATCCACTCACAGCTATCCGTACTTGAACTAATGTTTAGGAAATAAATTTAATAACGGTGAGTTATTAATGTCTACCTGATCATTAAGAATTTCCGGTGAATATCTAAATCTGCTCATTTCAAGTGCTTCCAGAAGGTTGAGTTTTATACCTCTCTTCTCAGAATGTAGGATTTTAAATTCTGAATTGAAAGAGTGACCATTTTCCTTAAGATGTTTTGAATAATTTGAATCGGTTTTTCATTGATGAAACGGCGTTTATGTTCAGAGATTCTAACATTAGAATTTTTTCCTGTTCTACCTATATAAAAAATTGCAATCTGCTCAATCCATTCTATAAACACCCGATTTATTTTCTTTATTAATTGGAGATTTATAATTCCTGATAAATGAACCCAAATTTGTTGATGTTTTGAACGCTATCTTTAAATTCGAATTTTTGAGAAAGGATTTCATATTATTGCTTATATTGCCTTTATATGTTAAGTTATTGAATTACTTGTCTTGGTGTTCATCGATTGAATATATATGTTGTGAAGCTAATTTTTTGTTTTCTTATGTCTTATGCTAACTAAATTTGCATCATAACCATTATTTATTGCGACCTGTTTTATTAAATTCAATTGTTTGAAATAATTATCATTAGACATCAGTGTGTTCAAGAGTCTATGTATATAGCTGTTAAATGCTGCAACTTTATGTTGGTAAGGATGTGCTGATGTACAATTTGTTAACACAAAATATGACGAATTCACGAATTAAATACATAATGGCTTTGTCAGATGTTTGAATATCTCAAAATTATTTTTCATTTAACGATTGTTTCTATAAAAGTGATGAGGACTTATAATGGGAAACCCCTTAAGCTCTCTTCTAGCAGAAATCTTCATGGATAACATAGAAAAAACTATACATAAACACCCGCTCAGTAAACATTTGCTATATTGGTATCGATATGTCGATGACATTTTTGTTTGTTTCACAGGAACAAACAGACAGTTTACTGTATTTGAAAATTTTATCAACAACCTGCACCCGAAAATAAAATTCACTTCTGAAATAGAACAGAACAGTCCGATCAATTTCCTAGACCTAACAATATCAAGGTCAAAAAATGATTACCAGTTTTCAATTTATCATAAGCCTTCTCATACAAATATCATAATTCATTATACATCTGCTCATCCTTACCAAAATAAAATTGCAGCATATAACAGCAATATACATAGACTCTTGAACACACCGATGTCTAATGATAATTATTTCAAAGAATTGAATTTGATTAAACAGATCGCAATAAATAATAGTTATGATGCAAATTTAATTAGCAGCATACTACTTGAGAAAAACAAAACTAGCTTCACAACATATATATCCAATCAGTGAACACCAAAACAAGGAATTCAATAGTTTAACATATAAAGGCAATATAAGCAATAATGTGAAATCCTTTCTTAAAAATTCAAATTTGAATATAGCGTTCAAAACATCAACAAATTTAGGTTCATTTATCAGGAATTACAAATCTCCAATTAATAAAGAAAATAAATCAGGTGTTCATAGATTGGATTGTGCAGATAGCACTTGTTCTTATATAGGTAGAACAGGAAGAAATTTTAATGATAGAATCACTGGACATGAACGCAGTTTCATCAATGGAAAAACCGATTCAAATTATTCAAATTATCTTAGGAAAAATGGTCACTCTTTCAATTTAGAATTTAAAATCGTACATTCTGAGTAGAGAGGTATAAAACTCAACCTTCTGAAAGCACTTGAAATTAACAGATTTAGGAATTCACTGGAAATTCTTAATGAACAGGTTGACATAAATAGCTCAACCTTATTAAATGTATTTCCTAAACATTAGTTCAAGTAAGGATAGCTCTGAGTAGATTGCCTCTTTGATATATATAAAAATTTGTTAGTAGAATATATTCGTAGTATTCATTCGTTATTGATAGAAATACTGTGTATCGGAACGCGTCAAGCATTTATTAATATATTTTAGTAGAAATCATCAAATACTTGTATTTTTAACTATTAGTTTTAGTTATTGTTGTGAATTAAATATTGAGAAAAGAATGCATGAAATCTTTACACCGATGATTTCAATATTTAGGATACCATATAGTCTTACAGGCAAAAATAATATAAATTTCATTTAGTAAGTATTAGTGTTTCTTCAATAATTAAAATATTTAGTGCTGAATCAATTTTTAGACCGCTCAGCACAACAGAATGATTATTCATATTGTTGTTAGTTTGCAAAATAGTACCCACCGATAAACAAGGTAACAAGTATATATAGTCATCATGAAAATTAACCTTTCCATCGTATATTTCCTGGAAATAACAAATTCGCTACGTAATCAGATACATTCGGCTAATAATAAGCTATTCATTCCCCGATGCCCCAGCGTTTCCAAAACCTTATGTCTGTGTGGTATCGATAAATCTGTTTATTTCATAGACATAGAAGCGTAACAGATATCTAATTGTTATTCTCATGTTACATCATCGTTCACGAATGGATATTGACGACTAGTTGCCGGGGTAACGCACAGATAGGAAAATTACACTGCTCTGGAAATATCAATTTTGAATTCTCTAGCTCAAATCAGTGTTCATTTAGACCAATCCACGAGTATAAAAGCAGACAAAAATTTCTACTCGAATATTAAAAATATAATCGTATGGGAAAAATGATTACATGACTTTCTCTTTTCTCAAATTCGAGATCAATTGACGAAATTTCAAGAAATAGGGTAAATTTTCGGAAAGATTTTTATTCTTTGAAAGTCAATGAAAATATTAAATATTCATGAGTACTAGAGGTTTGAGCTTGAAATATAAATTAAATACTATATTTATGTAAAGAACAAAGTTTTCAGATTGATTTTCGCTAGTTATTTGTTTCCACCGTTGATACGTGATAGTTGATCCTGTTGAAATTATGAAATTAAACTATGTGTTAATTAATCTAACCATCATAAGAGTTTATTGAACTTATAATTTTATAACGAATGTCAAAATATTTACGCAAATCTTTCTATAATTTACTTAAGATCCACGAAGAAATAATATATGGGCGATATCATGCCAAATTATTCGGTTCATAATGAATCTAGAACATCTATAGATCATAATCGGCATCACTTAGAAGACCGAACCTGGCCATCGGGGCTCTCTCGGTCAAACAGAGAGGGAATTGTTTTGTTGAGTTTGAATATTGAATGTATTTCTAGGGATAAATGCGATTATACTTCAAAATTGGCAAGCAAGAAAAAGGTGGAAGTGTTTATGCTTCAGGAGACTCACACTGCGACGAAAGAACATCTCCGCGAAAGAGGAAATATCGCAGGTTATGCACTTTTTGATTATCTCCTTAGTCCTATTTATGGCCTTGCTTGCTATGTAAAATCTTCATCATTCAATCATATTGAACTTGTACAGAAGGGCATGTTGACTGGTGTTTTCTTCATTGCGTTTTTGATGTGTTTGTCGTTGATATTTATAAACCTCCTGGCGAAATTTAGCCCATCAATTTCGATATTATTTCTCCCCACCCTGCTATCTATTGTGGTGACTTCAATTGCCATCACAATCAATGTGGTTATACAGAAAACGACAGGAGTGGTATATGATTAGTTGAATAGATGGAAAGAAATGATTTTCAACTTGTATTCGATGCGGAGGCAAAGGGCACATTATATATACTATAATCCTGATCTTTGTCTGGTTTCTAACGACTCTGAATTGTTTCCTCTACCTGTTCATCGAAAGTACTTCTAGATTTTCCTCACAGTCAACACAGGCCAGTAATTATTCTGTTAGGTTCTCAATTTACATTTGCAGATGCATTAGAAAAACCAAGATGGAATTCCAAAAAAGCTCGTTGGAATGATTTCACTAAACAAAAAAGTAGTGATTTGAGATGGGTTCCCCCCTTGAGTAGAAATTATTCCCGGCTTATAGGAGTTGTAAAAAAATGCTGCTAAAAAAACATATTCCCAGAGGCTTTCGAAAGGATTATATACAGTGTGTTCCAACGAAAATTTGACCCCCCCTATAACTCCGAAATGAGTAACATTAGCGAAAAACACCAAGACACGTCGATTTTTGTTTCGAGGGGGAGCATTTTTCGAAATAATTCGAAACTTGTCAGATCAACCCCCTACCCCCAGCAACCCTAATTTCGAAATTCATCATAGAGAATAAGGGTCGAGTGGCACCTTACTGTAAAGGTCTGTCAATTCTCCATTCTGATTTGTCATTTTTAGAATTTTAAATTAACATACAGGGTGTCCCAACCGAGGGTAAAGTTGAATTCCTGCAAATCCCAAATACTAAATGAAATCGATTTATTTTGGCATAATGCAAGCGCAGGTTTATGCTCGTTCTGGAAAAACGACCTACACTTGTGAATTTGGAGTTGGTGCAATCAACCCCTATTTCCAGCATCCCCAACTCAAAAATCATTCGATCGAAAATAGGTCAAGTGGCACCTCGTTGGAAAGGTATTTCAATTTTCTCTTCGAATTTGGTATTTTCGAAATTCAGAATCAGCATACAGGGTGTCCCGGAGCAGGAACACTGAAAACCCAAATAACTTTTGAAACTGGTTCATTTCGGTATAATACGAGAACATGTTTATGTTTGATTCGAGAATAAGACTCTCTTGCGTGAATATGGAATTTTTGCAATCAATCTCTTCCATTCAGCATCCCCAACTCAAAAAATCATACAAGTGATTACAGGTTGAGTGGCAAAGTTCCAGAAAGATTTTTCTATTTTCTGAATCACTGAGGCATTGGTTTCAGTTTGGCAATCGAGGTTTTCTGACGTGAGGATCAGGATGAGGGATGATAGAGAAACTGATTGGATGCTCATCTAATCAGGAAAACGAGATTTATTGAACTTGTATTCAATTGAAAACAAAAACTAACTTGATTATTACAACAATTGTTCAAAATGACCTCCGCCCACCTCCATACAGTTATACAGACGGTTTTCGAACTCTCTTCTCACATTAGCGAAAACTTCAGGAGTCAAAAGTCGGCATTCTGTGATAATCCTCATCCGCAGCTCCTCCAGGTTTTCTGGTCTTGTGGCATAAACTTTAGATTTTAGATGGCCCCACAAAAAAAATCTAGGGATTTAAATCTGGTGACCTGGCTGGCCACTCAACAGGTCCTCTTCTACCAATCCACCTTCTTGGGAAATTTTCGTCTAAATATTGGCGCACCCGAGCATCATAATGCGGAGGAGCACCGTCTTGTTGAAAACGCATTTCGTCCTCAGAAAGAGTTGGATCGTTCTGTAAAATTTCTGTCAATCTAGGATGTATGTGTTCCTCTAACAACTGTAGGTAGCCATTTCCATTCAGATTACCCTCAATGAAGAAAGGCCCAACTAGATGATTGCCAAAAATTCCTGCCCAAACCTTCAACTTCTGAGGCCTTTGCGTGTGGGCCTCTCTAAACCAATGAGGATTCTGTGTGTCCCAATATCGACAATTATGTCTATTCACTTCACCACTGAGCATAAAGGTGCTTTCATCAGAAAAACAGATGTTATTCAGAAAATTTGGATTAGCGTTTAGGTTTTCACTTAGATTTTCACAAAACTGTAAACGACGATCTGGATCATCTTCGTTTATTTCATGCACTAATTTTACCTTGTAGGGTGAAATTTGTGATGTTTCACGATTCTATGGACAGTTGTAGCTGATACACCAGTCAGACGAGATAGTTTTCTGATCGAAGTAGTATTCTCCATTTGTAGATGACCCACTACTGCTACTTCCGTTGCCTCATTTCTGACAGGACATGCCACTTCATGTTTTTGTTTGCCACCGAACCCGTAGCTAGGAATTTGTCAACCAAATATTTAACGTACTCGTGAGTGACTCCCTTTCTTTTCAGGATGGTTCCTATCGAATATCCTTGCCGTTTCTTTGGCACAACTGTTATTTCGAAAATACATCGATACAATTTCGACCCTTTCCTCAGTGGAATAAACCATTTTCAGATTAATTTCAACAGACGAACAACAACAATAATGAGGAACTGATCTGAATAATAATAATATTTCATTGCAAAATGAGAAATAACAGATAACTGCACGCCAGATGGAAATGAAAAAATGTGAACATTTTCAATGCAGAAATCAGCTTTATTTCTTCGTAATTGATGCTCAACACATCGTACCCCAATACTTTTAACAGTTTCGAATTAATTTTAGTTGATAATTTCAAATGACGATATTGAATTTTTCGAAAGCGACATCCTGTATGGAGAGCCGAACTGAATGAAATGCTTTAATCATTCTGGAATTCAAAAAACCTTTCTGAAGATATGCCACTTGAATTATTTGTTTGATTTTCAAGTTGGGGATGCTGAATGGAAGGGGTTGATTGCAAAAATTCTATAACCACACAAGAAAGTCCTATTCTCGGATCAAACATGTTCTCGTATACCGAAATGAACCAGTTTCAAAAAGTTATTTGGATTTTCAATGTTCCTGCTTCGGGACACCCTGTATGATGATTCTGAATTTCGAAAATACCAAATTCGAAGAGAAAATTGCAGTACCTTTCCAACGAGGTGCCACTTGACCTATTATCGATCGAATGATTTTGAGTTGGGGATGCTGGAAATAGGGGTTGATTGCACCAACTCCAAATTCACAAGTGTAGGTCGTTTTTCTAGACCGAGCATAAACCTGCGCTTGCATTATGCCAAAATAAATCTATTTCATTTAGTATTTGGGATTTCCAGAATTCAACTTCACCCTTGGTTGGGACACCCTGTATGTTAATTTAAAATTCTAAAATGACAAATCAAGGTGGAGAATTGACAGACCTTTTCAGTAAGGTGCCACTCGACCCTTATTCCCTATGATGAATTTCAAAGTTAGGGTTGCTGGGGGTAGGGGTTGATCTGAGAAGTTTCGAATTATTTCGAAAAATGCTCCCCCTCGAAACAAAAATCGACGTGTCTTAGTGTTTTTCGCTAATGTTTCTCATTTCGGAGTTAGAGGGGGGTCAAATTTTCGTTGGAACACACTGTATCTAGGTGGTCAGAGGAATCAAATGTTTTTTATTAGGATTATCAGCAGAATCCTTCCAGAGAGAAAGCCGATGCACTCCTTAGTTCTTTGAATGGTAGCAGAAGAAATAAATGGAATGAGTTGATGAATGGTATGAATTTTCGTCATTCTAGTAGAAGTTCCTGTTTGTTGAGGATATTAGGCAAAGCTAATCCCGTTTCTAAAACTCCGTCTAATATGAATCCGAATTCTGTAGCATCTAGGCATTTTAATGTCTCTAATAAAAGTGTGAAGATTAGTAAATATGAATATAATGAAACGAATCCTACATAAAAAGAGCAGGGATGCTATCACGGTAGAGGATTTATCGAATCCTTTCCAGGAAGAAGAGCTCAAATATGCAATAAAATCGTAAAGCTCCTGGCTTTGATGGCATTTTTTCTGAATTTCCAAACATCAATGAAATAACCTTAAAAAGTAGTTACTATCCTTTTACAATGACATAATCAGCTCAGGTAGTATTCCCGTTGAATTTAGAAAGTTATTGCCATGCTCAAACCTGGGAAAAATCCAGTACTTACAGAAGTTATCGACCTATCACCTTACTTTCTGTTTCATTCGAAATTTTAGAAAGACTTCTTCATCAGAGGTTAGAACCAATCATTGACAGAGCTCTGTCCACTTCTCAGGAATGTTTTCGAAAAGACTGGAATTGTTCTGATCAAGTTTTAGGTTTACCCTTTCATTGAGACAAGATTTCAGGGTAAACTTAGAATAGGCGCTGTATTTGTAGATCTCTCTTTGGCATATGACACAGCTTGAAAGGATGGTTTAGTTTATAAACCCTTTGAAGTAGTTCAATGTGGAAAAATTGTGAAGTTGATTGCAAATATGTTATCTGATAGAAGTCCTCGAGTTTCTATCGGTGAGAAAATCAGTAGATTTCATACTCTAAGCGATGGCCTACCTCAGGGATCTGTTCTTATACCTCTTCTCTTTAATTAATATATGTCTGATATTCCTGATACTTCCTCTACAGAGTTTATTCATGCTAATGATATTGCTTTGGTTTTTCGATAACATGACTTCTAAACAATTGAACAAACACTGACTTCCGATTCAGAAATTCTGAACATTTTCTTCAGAAAATGGCGTTTATGTCCAATTCCTTCGAAAACTGAGGTTTCTTGTTTTCATCTGAATAATCATGAAAAGGATAGGCAACTAGGAGTATTCTTCAATCAATCACAATTAACTCATAATTTCACTCCAACATATCTTGGTGTATGGCTAAATCGTTCTTTGACTTTCAAATTTCATATTGATAAATTATGTCAGAAGTTGGGAACAAGAAACAATGGACTACATAAACTAGCTAGATCTAAGAGGGGAGCCGAAGTCTCTACTTTGTGAACTTCAGCTTCAGAATTAGTATATGCAGCAGCAGAATATTGCTGTCAGATGTGGTTGAATAGTGCTCATGTCAATAAGATTGATTCTCAGTTGAACTGTTCTATGAGAGTTATAAGTGAATGTATCAGTTCAACTACTACCCCATGGCTTCCGGCTATTTGTGATATAGTTCCTTTCCATATTCGCAGGAAATTAGCTATTAAATCATCTTGAGATAAATATCACTCATTTTCAGAAGTTTTTTCGATAATACACGATCTTCAAAATCCACCTAACCTGAGATTGAAATCTAGGAAACCTATTTGGTCGATTAACTTTTCGCGTACACGGGTAAAGGCTGTTGATCTTTGGAAAACTGAATGGGAGAAAGTTGATGTTTTCAAAAAAGTTCTCAAAGAGGATCCTTCCGAAAGGGTTGCAGGTTTCGATATAAGTATATTAAATCGTCTCAGGACAGGACATGGTCGTACTAATAATATGTTGTTCAAATGGAATACTGTAGAAAGTCCGGCATGTGAATGTGGCACTGCTGAAGAAACACTAAGACATTTAGTCCTCGATTGTCCTATTTACCATTTTACGGGTGGTTTTCAAGAAATTCATTCCGTTTCAGATAATTTCATTAACTGGGTAGAGAACTTGAAGTCTATTTTGGAGATTAGTTTTGAAGCTTGAAGTTATTATAGGCTACGCCCATCAGTTGAGTCCCTAGATAAGGAAAGGGCTGCACCCCCTTAGGGCTTTTCCCCCATTGTGTATGAGATTTTCCCTGTTAAAAACAGCGGAGCGTTAGTTAAGACAAGGGCTACATTCCAGTAGGGCTTCATTACCAAAAGGTGTATGAGATGTTCCCTGTTGAAAAACAGAGGAGCATTAGTTAAGTTCTCAGATTCATGTGAGTTTAGACATATAAGAGTTAGGTACTTTTGATGAAATATTTTACTGCTGGTTTCTTCTTTCTCCATTGTTACAAATTTTTCCTGTTCCGAATCACCTTCCTTTTCACCCTTGTCTTCGAGAAGAAGTCCTTGAAATCCTGAACAGAAAAGCTTTGGCTAGTGCAATAGCGACAGGGAAACGAGTTTTTTCCTCAGGTTTTTCACTCGTTTATTGAATCATACGCAAGATAGTATGGTTCCCCTGATACATTTCCTGAGCTAACACTCAGCAATCGTAGAAGGCATGATGCGACTTCAGATGCCTGATTAAGGAACGAGCATGGTCTGTTTTTTCCGATGGTATTCTATCTATTCGCTTGTTTTTTACGTGTTTTTATATTGAGTTTATTATTTTGGGGTTTAAGGTTTCTAAGAATATTTAAACACTATGTAAAATAGACGTTTCGGATTTTTTCTTCCTTCTTCAGTATTTAATCTACAATATTACAGAAATATACATTACGATTCATATTAAATTATTCTTGAAATGTATCTTTCCCACTAACCTTCAGATGATTGTTTCATTTTTATTTGTAAGCATTATGGAAACTTTGTGGTTTAGAGATGTCAGTTTTCGGAGGTTATGTGGGTTGAAGTTTTCTATGGTGCTGTTTTCTTTGTGGACTTTTCAGGTGTTTTCGGGATCTGTTTGTACCGTAATCTCTGTATCTACTGCGATTGTTAACCTTCTCGAAACGTGTTTCTTTTGTGCCCAGTTTTATAGAAGATCTATGTATATGGAGCTTAGTGTCTTTATGTCTTTCCGGTAATTTACAGAGTTGTCTATGTTTTTTTGTATGTGTATCATCTCGAGTATTTCTCTTTTTTTTCTGATGTGTTCTCCATCAAGAATTTTTGTCTGGTCATAGTCAAATTCGTGTTTTTCTTGTCTTTTGTGTTTGTTTAGTGCAGTGCTGTCGTTTTTGCGTATATATGGGGTTTGAGATGTTCTTCGAGGTGTTGTTCTATTTGTCCAATGTAGGCCTTTCCGCAGTTCTTGCAGGGTATGGCGTATACTATGTGGGTTTCCTCCATGTGCGGTATTTTGGATTTTAGTTTTGTATGTACTTGTCTTATTTGATTCATGGCTGAGTTGGCCATTTTGAAGTTATAAGGTTCGAGGATGTTCTTGATGGTTTCTGTTAGTTGAGGTATGTAAGGGATAGTTATGTTGCGTGTGGTGTTAGTAATGTCGCTTTTCTTTTTTTGTTCTATGTTGTACAGTATATGTGTTCGTTCGACTACCCAAAAAACATAACAAACAAAATCATCAAAGAACGAACACATATACTTAGTGTTTAAATATTCTTAGAAACCTTAAACCCCAAAAAAATAAAATAAACTCGATATCAATAAAAATATATATATATATATATATATATATATATATATATATATATATATATATATATATATATATATATATATATATATATATATATATTTATTGAAAAAATATTCCTCAAATATAAAACCGACAAAATAATGAGATAAGTAATGGACAATTGATAGAATACATCGATACTTTAAAACGAAAACTTTCAGTATACTCCATTAGACTACGTGAATATAAAATAAATTCAGATAGAAAATTCTGAAACAAACTATTCAAAAATAATGAAAAACATTTTACAAATTTATTTCAGGTTCAAATGAAAATATTTCTGAAAATGGAGTTCCTAAAGTTGATATTTTAACTGATTATTGGTCTTCAATTTGGGCAGTGCCAAGGCAACACAATTCCAATGCAAGTTGGATTTTAAATGAAAGGTCTCGATTTTCTAAAATAAAATGCATGCAATTTGAAAAATTTTCAAACGAAGATATAACATCAGTTATTAAACACACAAAAAATTGGAAATCTCCAGGTGTTGATGGTATTCATAACTTTTGGTTCAAGAAATTCTCTTGCGTTCATGAAAAATTGGCTGAATATTTTTCATTTATAATAAAGAACCCATCAGGTACTCCTTTATTTTTCACACAAGGAATTACTTATTTAAAACCGAAAAGTGATAATACTATTGATCCGTCTCAATATAGACCAATTACTTGCCTTCCAACAATATATAAAATTCTAACTGCATGCATTACCCAAAAATTTATGCACATTTGGAGAATTATAATATTCTTTCCGAACATCAAAAGGATGTACAAAAAAACACCTTGATACTAAACAGCAACTTGTAATTGATTCAGTTGCTTTGAATCAAGCTCAAACTAAGAAGAGAAATATTCATACAGCCTTCATTGATTACCAAAAGGCTTTTGATAGTTCTCCCCATTCATGGCTTCAAGAAATTTTGGAAATTTATAAAATTGATAATACACTTCGTCATTTTCTTGAATTTGTAATGAAAAATTGGAGAACCAATCTTCATTTAAATATTTCAAAACAATCGTTAAAATCCGAAGTAATTCCAATCAAAAGAGGCATTTTCCAAGGTGATTCCTCCAGTGCTCTTTGATTTTGTCTTTGCCTCAATCCATTATCTCATGAATTAAATGCTACTAGTTTCGGCTTCAAAATAAAGAGTCTATTAACTGAATTCAAATTAAGTCACTTAATTTATTTAGATGATATTAAATTATATGCCGGAACCAGATCTCATTTAAAAAGTCTACTTGAGATTACTTTCAACTATTCCAATGATATTCATATGAAATTTGGGCTTCCAAAATGTAAAAATCATTCTATTGAAAAAGGAAAGATCACCTCTGATTATTTAAAGATTTCCAATTTCGAAATCGAGCCAATGCATCAAGGAGATACATATAAATATCTTGGATTTTGTCAAGAGTAGACAAGTAACGATAGCAGCACTAAAGAAAATATAAGAAGTTCATATTACAAAAGACTTAGAATTATCATCAAGAGTTATTTAACTAGTAAAAACCTTTCAGAGCTATCAACTCCTATGCTGTTCCTATTCTTACATCTTCTTTTGGAATTATTAAATGGTCTAAAACTGATCTAAATGAATTACATTGTCAAACGAGGAAAATGCTCTGTAAATATCATAAGCACCACCCAAAGTCAGCTGTTCAGAGAGTTACACTACCTAGACATCTTGGAGGTCGTGGATTAGTTGATTTGAATAATCTTCATAGTAAACAGATTTTTCATCTACGTTCCCATTTTCATGATAAACAGAGAACGTCTAAATTACATGATATTGTTGTTGCTTCAGATTATAATCTTACACCTCTGAACTTGACAATGCAAAAGGTAGATTTTGATATATTTGATGATAATTCTAAAAGAGAAAGTTGGATGCAGAAGGAATTACACGGAAAGCACCCTAAATAATTGAAAAATGATTATATTGATGAAATTGCATCGAATAAATGGTTAGTATCTGGAGAATTGTTTGCTGAAACAGAAGGCTTGGCAATTGCGATCCAGGATCAGGTTGTTTTCACGAGGAATTATAGAAAACACATCATCAAACAAAATATAGATGATTCTTGCCGTAGATGTTTCTGTTCTTCAGAAACAGTTTTTCATATATTATCATCTTGCTCAGTCCTTGCTTCAACAGATTATTTAGAAAGACATAATGCCGTCGCCAATATTATTCACTTTAATCTAGGAATTAAACATGACCTAATTCCCAAAGAAAAAAATTCACAAATATAAACCTGAGATTATTTGTGAAAATGACAAATATAAATTTTATTTTGATAAAACAATTCTTTGCAACAGAGCTGTAAAACACAATAGACCAGATATCGTTCTTAATGATAAACAGAATCAAATAACATATATAATTGATATTGCTATACCCGACACACATAATATACAAAATAAATACAATGAAAATTTCTAAATATATGATGCTTGGTGACGAGATTAAAAAATGTGGAAAATAAAGAAAATATTTATTCTACCGATTATTATTTCTACAACAGGCGTTATTCCTAGAAATCTTCACAAAAGTATTGAGATTTTGGGTCTGAAGAAAAATTTGTTTGAACAGTTACAAAAGATAACAGTCATCAAATCTTGAAATATTCTTCGTAGGTTTCCGAAAATAATAATGAGGTAGAGTTATAGGTTTTCTCTTTAGTTTATACTGCTCAGAATCTCATTTCATATTTTATTTATTTGTTTATATAAATGTAATATAATTAACTGACAATTTTGTCATATTTATATTCAGAGCAGTATTCTATTCGATCGTTCACCACTTCACACAAAACTATTAATGAGTAACATTCAGTGTTACTTGACTAAGGTCCGTACACTGGATTTTTCCGGGAGAAAGCCTCTGACACTACTCGTTGGTACATTGATATCATTGTCTGATGATGCTATAGTATGTATATATTCTGGTAGATTGATATATTCTCATAACATTTAACGTTATCCTAATATATAATTACTCCAGGATATGTTTTGATTATATTCATTGCCTGGCAATGGTATTAATTACCGGGTGGTGGATTTATATTTTTTCATGAAATCAGTTTGATTGCATGAACAGATATATGGGCAACTCGTCGGGGTAAAACCCCCTATATATATATATATATATATATATATATATATATATATATATATATATATATATATATATATATATATATATATATATATATATATATATATATATATTTTTATTTATATATATATAATTTGAACAATCCAGATTTCAATGAACTCTTGTGGTAATATAAAATATACAGTCCCACAAATGTAGGAAAAATTTTACAGTCTGCATTAAGATTTTCAGGTGTATATCTGATCTGATAACCATGGATGTTAACTGAGATCGGAAATTTCAGAGCGATACAATGAACAATTGTTGGACAGAAAGTATTTCGCGATGTTTACTCTACGAGAACTTCGATGAACTAACTATTGAAAGGTGCGCTTCAATGCGAAAAATATTAGAAAGTATATCAGAGGAAGGGAAATTTTCAGATATGTTTGACAGCCTGTAGTTTAATTTCTTATTATTGCAATCTTTGGTACTTAAAAATAACAGAATTGCCATAAAAATTCATAGCTTAAAAATACATGTTTTACAGAAGAAAATAATCTCGAGATCGTAATGCCACAACAAATGCTAGAGCAAAAGCAAGCTACATTAGCCAACTCTAATTTTGTTAGAGATGGGCAGAGATAATTTTCCTCACACGGGCGTGAGCCATGCATAATTTATGTTTTGAATATTTGTATGTTGGAATTGTGGAGGCCGTTACTTGATGTAGATCCATGATATAAATGAGATAAAAACACAAGGTTTAACTTTAATCTACACTTTATTTGAAAAAATTCGACGACGGTTCGCTGACACAGCAGCTTTATGAAGAATGAAAAATAGAATGAAGAGTATGGTATTATAAACAAATCGTAGAACAAGTTGGATGAATAACAGGAAAATCCACACCGAGCCATTGTACAGTTAGTATGAAAGGTAATAAAAACTAATTAAACAAGTTAAGTAGGGGTGAATCATTCACATCTACCTGTTCATTCAAAAGCTTGTCCGAATGTTTGTATCGATTTATTTCTAATGCTTCTAGGATATATAATGTAATATATATTACATATAAAATCAAAAGTTCAAAATTAGATCTCCTAGAAGCATTAGAAATAAATCGATACAAACATTCGGACAAGCTTTGAATGAACAGGTAGATTTGAATTATCACCCCTACTTAACTTGTTTAATTAGTTTTATTACCTTTCATACTAACTGTACAATGGCTCGGTGGAGTAGATTAAAGTTAAACCTTGTGTTTTCATCTCATTTATTTGTATGTTGTTCTAATTGATGATCCATGATTTGGTTTGATTTGTTTCCTGAACATTAGTTCGAATAAATGATAGCTTTGGTTTCGAGATTTCTGGTAAGGGACTGCAGTCATACTGTACAATGGACGATGTAGTTTCGAATATTATTCCGAATGAAATATATCAGAGCCGAGCTTCAATACGAATTTGGGGTGCAATTTTATAAACCACAAAACAAAGTTCATATGTGGGGGTCGTTCTTAACTGAGTTGGAGACTTACATGAAGAAACTTTCAGCCTTTAAAGAATAATGAAGGTCTGGCCGTCATGGGCAGAGTAGAGAATCGAGCCACATTATCGACCTGTTTTTTTTTACCAGAATTACTCTTTTCAGAGTTACAGATGAATGAAATTTTTATTGGATGATAATACGAATAAAAAAGAATTAAATGCTATTGCTGGAAAGTGAAAACGCTTAGATTGATTTAATTATTTTTGTTTTAAAATAATCGTTATGTCCGTTAGTTCTACATAGAAATTGCAACATTCGCCGAACATTTTCAACCAAGAAATAAGACTACTGTACAGAATATACAACGAATAATTCCTGATTCATCACTTAAAGATGACGTGACGAAACTTTCAATTTACAATTATTCTGTAGAATTCAATTCGCTTCCATTCTTCAAATTATATCACTTTCGGTTTCGGTGTAGACTTCTGAATGATTCGTTTTATACACTCCCCACAAAAATTGTCGCATCACCCTACTTCTACGACAATACTTGTAAACTTTTAGGTTGGTCATTCAAGAGTCGCTTGGTAACTTTCAGAGGTGTTAAATGAGAAGATATCACTCAAAAGAGATGAGTTTATGATGGAAAATATCAACAATTTTCGAGTTAATGAAAAATTAAAAAACTCTACCATCTTCAAACATTCGCGAAAAGACCAACCATTTAGCATCGAATGGTTACTAATCATTTTCAGAAGAGAGTGTTTTCTCCCCGGGCCCTAAATACTGCCACTATTCGTCTCAGAGTCCCTCAAAAAATTTTGGATGTCTTGAGTCACAGAGTTCCAAATTTCAGGAAGCAGATTTTCTAGTTGTTGGAGTGTTCTACAAGGCATCCTAGGTTGCTGAATTTGCCATCCCATGTTGTCCCAAATATGTTCTATGGGATTCAAGTCGGGACTTCTAGCTGGCCATCTTAAAATATCAATTTTGGTATTTTGCAGAAATTCTGTAACTACTGCAGCTGCATGAGACCGAGCATTATCATGCATATAAATGAAGTTTTTGCCAATCAATGGACCAAAGGGTACAATATGGGGTTCAAGGATATCTGCAATGTATCTGATCGCTGGCATTCTTCCATTATTCACTAGGACTAACTCAGTTCGACCATGAAAAGAAATGCCTCCTCACACCATTACTGAGTCCCCTCAGAAGTTTTCGGTTTGATGGATATTGCATTGTTGATACCGTTCCCTAGGTCGTCTGTATTCAAGCACGCGTCTATTATTTGATACTATACAGAACCGGGACTCATCGGAAAAGAGAACATTCGACCATTCTGGAATACCCCAATTTGCATGTTCCCTCGAAGACTGCAAACTGCAACTGGATGCTCTCTGTTGAGACTCGTGCCGGTAGAAGCCACCCTAGGTCTGATATCGCCTTCTCTGAGATTGTTCCTAACAGTTTCCAATGAAATATGCACATTTTAGGAAATTGAAAGTTCATTTTGTAGCATTGTAGCCGTACAGTGCCGAACTCTTAGTGCAGTTAAACGAAGCCAACGATCATCAACTGGTGTTGTTATCGGATTTCTTCTCTGTCTGGCCTTTCTTCCATATTCCCCTGTTTCGTGGTACCGATTAATTGCTCTTGAAAAAGTGCTCTGGTTAACATTCAACAAGTTAGCCACGTAACGTTGGCTTCGCCCCTCCTCTAGAAGTGTTACAATTCTTACCACTTCATGATCACTCAAATAGCGTCCAGGATGTTCACCACCCATTACAATAAATTCAAAGATTCGAAAATCAACAAGAAACACAGAAAACTTGCATTAATTTAGCGTGAAAACTGACGAGAAATTAAAAGAATACTGATAGTCAAATAAAGTCATTCTTGTTTCAGACGTGTTTGAGATCATATGGAAACAAATGTTACTACATACATGAGAAATTTTTCCACTCGTATGTCCGAAAATATATGTTGCTAAAGAAACTGCGATCGAGCTGCTTAATCGATTGTGGAACTCAGTATACCAGGTGATGTGACAATTTTTGTGGTGTGTGTATTTCCTTGTAGATTTATATGCGTTCAAGGAAGTTCATTGCTTGTTGTGTCTTCTGGAGTAGTGACCAAAAGTGATCTAATTTCGGTTTTGAATGTAAGTAAGTGACTGGCTCTGAAAACAAATATCCACATTTCACAGTTTCAAATAGAAATTTCAAATTGTTGAAAGTAACTGATTTATGGTTTATATTTAGAAATTAATGAATAACCTAATCAATATTGATTGAATAATTGGCAGATTGTGTTGTTAATTCTAACTCAGATCATTCATTTAGAAAACCTAGTGAGACGACCCAGAACCGGGGTCAATTTTTTTTTTTGTTAATTTGCTAAAACTATCCATATATTTCTTGGTTTTGATCTAATTGAATTCTATTATCAATTGTCATAACTCTATTTTGTAGATCTACCTACATAACATTTCATATTGTTCATCTGAATTCAAAATAACAGTGAAAGGACGGTCATTTGCCAGAATGATTCAATAATTTCATTTTAAATTCTCAATATAGTAGAATATTACGTATTCTAAGGCAGCTTAAAATCACCCGAAAGTGTAAACATAGACACGAAGGAATTTATCTAACCCAAATAAGAAATCCAGCGAAAACAATAATCGACTTTAATACCTAAGCTCTTAAGCACTCTTTCATATATCCACGATTCCACATCTGGTATTTTCTAAATCAGCAATTCTCACGTCGCGACGAAGGAACGCGTCTGTAGAAGACTATGTGTCTGGTACTTGAGTACCAAGGGCTGAGAAAAGTGAGGGGTAAGGACTGCTGGGTCACGCATATATAAGTAGCACGATCGCGACGTTAAGGGGGCATTCATTAATTCTTTCATTATTATGATTATGATTATTATTGAGTTATATTCCGTCAGATGTGCAGTTATTCTTATAATTCAGTTATTTAGTTTTCGAAGCTCGGTGAATTTACTGATTCGTGTGAATCGGAATTAAATTTGAGTTAATTAATCGTGCATAACAGTCCAGAAGAATGGAACACGCAGATTGTTCCTCTCCGAGAAGCCGGACAGGGCAAGAAGAGGCACCGTTCCCGCTGTGTCCCACAGGTGATTACTTCCTGAATTTATTTTCATATTTCTGCTCACTATTTAATTTTCACGAATTTCCTGAAGTATATGCTATGTAATTTCTAAACGCACTGAGGACGAGTTGAAATAATCATTTCTCAAATTCCAAATTATTTTCACATATTTTTTTTTTATGCCAAATGATCTATTTGAACTGCACTGACATTTTCTAATATTTATTTTGAAGAGTTATTTTCACAGACTTATTTAAAACGTTTGCTTTCGTAACTTGGTAGAATATGAAATGTACTGAATTTATTTTATATTGATTTCAACAGCTGTTTTAACTTAACGCATTATTTTGAAGTACACTAAAACTCTTTAGTATTGATTTCAACAATTGTTTATCAGACTTGCAACATTACTGAAACGTAATTAAGCTATTGTGTACTGATTCCGCCAACTTTGATAACTATTTTAATGTGAAATGTGATGAAGTTTAATATTGACATGAAACTTTTTTTATAACTCAGAAAATTTATTTCATTGAAATGTTACTTAACCATTCTGCCAATTCAAATCTTTTGTTATAATCTGATGAACGATACGTTCGAATGTGAGAACATTTAATATTGATTTTTATCTTTGCTTCTATAATGGGCCAATTATCTATTTGAAATACCATAATCCTTTCATTCGGTATTTCTATTTATCTCAGTTTATGACTTAGCAGAACATTCTTAAACTATAACGAATATGTTTATATTTTCATTGTGTCCAACTATGGGGAAGATCTTACTTTCAAATTATTGATTTGAGGTCCGATACTCTTAAGCTCAATGAGGGAACTTTCACTGCCTTCAGGTGTTATGATCACCTACGAATAATATCATTTCTCATTAGTATAAATAAATGTCTTTAGGGACGATACGCATGTATGGACCCACAGACATTGAGGCTTGTATGTTGTCGGTATGAAAGTTTTGAAGAATGTCTGAGTTGGGGAATCTATGTGACGTTTGTGGTACTTACAGGTGTATGATCAGAGGGCATGATCCCCTGGTTGGCAAATCCGCGATATGGGAATAGAATATGATCCGCAGTCAGTGACAATAAACTGCCCGTTGGCGCTCAGTTGAGCAAAAAAATCACGTACGGCTTTACGGGCTTACCTCTAGTTCCATATATAACGTTTTAATACTATACGAATTACTGAATTCGATTAAAATACGCGAGCGAATTAACGCTTGCAAGTTGTCAGCTGTGGACGTTTTCCTTATAATTTCAAAAGTAAATCTTCCAGAGTTTGGAGTATCAGGGCAACGACCTCGTCAGAAAACATGATATTATATTACCAAAACCCTTCGATCGGGTCAGTTACCACTCATAAGATGGGTGAGGGTCGGTTAGACCTGTCTACAATAATCTCATATCCAAGGCCAAGTACGCCTGTTTATAATAATTAAATATTAAAACTTCCACTCGAAATACGGGTGAAGACCTATTAGGTCTGGTTATAATAATTAAATATTCCACATTCCACTCGTAATACAGACCAATTAGGTCTGTATAAAATAATTTAATGTATAAACTTCCGCTCAAAATATGGGTGAGGGCAAATTGAGCCTCTACCTAAATGATCATATTTATTAAATTCATTAAAAGACGCCAAAGAATGCAAGGATAAGAATTTAATACAAATGCTACAAAGATCAAATAGATATTGTTACCGATTCTGTTTTTGATTTTCTAATTTCCTTACCTATGGTTTAAGCGACGAAGAATTGGTCGTATCACATCAAACCTCACATAAAAGAACTTGAGTAGGTTACTACAAATACACAACACAACAAAGAAAAGGGTCCTATTTTAAATAAGAGAACTTCAAGGCAAGTTCAGGTACTAGACGATCACATGGCTTTTCATTTGACCAATTTCAGTCGGTCTCAGGTGTAATTAATATGGGGAAGAAAATAAGATAATTCAGGTATTGCAATTTACGTAAAGGCGATACATTTTGCATCGTCTTTCATAGACCGGGGTTGGGGGTGTTTCACTAGTTAGTATATAGAGTGGTCCAGTGGGAAAAATATATAATCGAATAAAAGAATTTATTAGTTTTGAGGATTTGTACCTTACTGTTGTTTCTTCAGATGATAAACAATTTATAAGTGGAATAATTGGACAAGAAATATAATAAACTAACAACTACCAAAATAAATCATTAAGAAGCCAATGTATTCACAAAAACTACTTTATTAGACGTGTGGCCACTTTAGCTCAATTTTGAACAAATTTTATAGTATAGGTTCGACACATCACGCAGTGAATTGTTTGAATGAAAAGTTCCAACATCATACAACAAAATCAATTTCCCACCAATATCTCGGAAAATGACATCCTCTAACTTATTTCAAAGATAGTATTTCGGAAGTAGAGAGGTCACAAGAAATTCTAAAAATCTACTGAAAAAAAAACACATTTTGTAACTGTACCCATTCGTCTCAATAGAACACTATACAACTACGCAAGGGATAGGAGCATCACAATAGGCAGATTTCAACTCATTTTACTTGCCGTAATAAACGGGTTCCATTCATTTCAATCAAACTTGTCGTGGTATCGCATCGTGCCGATAATATACAAAGAGCTAATCGTGTGTGTCATTGGTGTATTTGTGTTGTCATCCGCATATAAATCAAGAATAATAACGGTCCCAAAATCATGCCCTGAGGGACACCTATTTTTATGATTATTAACTGGGATTGGATGCCATTAAAAGTGACACATGGTAGCCTATCTGACTAATATGACGATTTGTGATATCTCATAAAAACGATTATTTAATCAGCACAATGCTATCGTAGAATAGGAGTTGGTTAGATTAGGTTAGATTAGTCTATATGAGTATATGTTAGTGAGATATTTTTATATTATTTATTCGCTCTTAACAAAGATACTGTGTATCGAAAGGAATCAATTGAATAAAGGAATACTTTACATGATATGACTACGTATGTAGTGTTTATTTTGAACTTATCCTTACCACGAACTTTGAATTAACTTTTTCCGTCCAGATTAATTACCCCGGCCTTAGAAATTGAAGCTGCGAAAGTCTTATGATTTCAGTTTCTTACTTGTAATGCCAACGTAGGTTAAGGTGTTGAATTTTTGTTTCAATTTATCGACAGGGTAAACTTCATTCAATGCGATTCTACTTTGTTTTTATTTAAAATATCATTTATTTGTTTGGGATTGTAACCATTATTTTTGACTATTTGTTTAATCAAATTTAGTTCATTGTTGAAATTTTCTGGTGATAACGGGATGTTAATCAATCTATGAATAAAACTACTGAATGCTGACATTTTATGTTGATATGGATGACACGACGAGTTATGTATTATAATATCTGTATGTAACGGCGTATGGTTAATTGCGAAAACATGTTTTCCATTTTCATTCGAAATTGTTACGTCTAAGAAATTGATCGAATTATTGCTTTCTATTTCGGTTGTGAATGAAATTTTTGGATGTAATGAATTTATATAATTTTCGAAAATTTTCAACTGTCTATCTGTTCCTGTGAAGCAAATAATGATATCGTCTACATAACGATACCAGTATAAACAATATTTACTGAGTGGATGATTATGAATTAATTTCTCTAAGATATTCATGAATATTTCTGCTAACAAAAGACTTATTGGATTGCTCATAATCAAGCCGTCTTCAATAGTATAATATTTGTTATTGAAATGGAAATAATTTTGATCTAAACAAATTGGTAATAATGAAAGAATATCTGATTTGATGATAGTATTGACATGATTTTTTTCCAATAATTCTTCAACTAAATAATACGTATCTTTCGGAGGAATGTTGGGAAATAGATTCTTAACATCGAAAGAAATGAGTTTGGAATTAGGTGGTATAATGGTATATTTGATATTGGCAATAAGTTCGTATGAATTTTTGACCGAAAATTTAGATTTAAAAGTGCAATGTTTTATTAGCAAGTCGTTGAGGAATTTTGAAAGTTTGAACGAAGGTGCCGTTACATTAGAAACAACAGGTCTAATAGGGTAATTAGGTTTATGAAGTTTTATCAACGGATATATTTCGGGGGATTGTGGATTGGAGTTAATGAATTTATATTTTTCGTGGTCTGTAATTAATGATTTTTCTGTCGAAATTATGTTTTTAACCAGTTTCTGAAATTTTGCGGTAGGATCCTTAGTTGATGATATATAGTTTCCGGCTGTTAAGAATTCTTCAGTTTTAGAAATATAATCGGTGTTACTAATCGCGATGACGGTGTTACCTTTATCTGCTTTAGTGAATACTAAATCGTTCTTGGTACTATTTTCACGAATTGTTTTTATTATCTTATAATCGGAATTGCAATGAGGTGATAATTTCGAAAAGTCTTCTTTGATGATTTTTGCTGTTTGATGTTTGGCTAAAATATTATCTTTGGAGTTTTTAGAATGATTTCGGAGTCTATGCCTAACTGTTCAAAATTAGTTTTATTATGTTTTGGATATAAATTATGTTGAATCGTAGACGTAGGTTCTTGTTAATATAAAATATAAGAATGGCGCTCAAGAAGCAACATTGGGAGATCAGGACGTAAAGGTAACCCCTGTTACTGATTCACCGAAATTAGCGTCACATTGTAATTTCAGAGTAAGAATGGTGTAAAATTTTGGTTTGATCAGAATGTATATTGCAAACATAAAATTTAGCAGAAGGTGAGAAAATGAAAACCAAACCGTCCTCTTTGAGCGTTTGCTTTGAAACTTAAAGACTATTCAATTATTACTATAAGTCTATACATTCGTGTACACCGTCTATCATTCGAATTATACTTAATAAATTCAGTTCAAACTTCCATCTTTGTGGCTGGTTCTATGAAATATATTTGCATGTTTTTTCTCGAGCGACGACGAAAAAATCGCTATTCAGACAAGAAAATGTTTATTCGCGGTTAAATACCGAACGAGAAATTGAACCCCACATTTCAATTTAACGGAACTTCAAATTCAATTCTTGAAACAGACGCAAAAAGCTCTCTCTGAAGTTGATCCTAATGAAACGTGTATTTCGCTCTATTGAACTTCTGAAGAATTCAACGTGAAATTTTATTGCAGATTTCATATTTAATATTTCTCCATTGAAAGTTATCAATTTCGTAAAATGCAGTCAGGCATACATTCAGCACAGCACATAGTGAAGTAGCGATATTTGTGGTTAACGATTTTCATTTGAATATAAGCTCTATATACAGAATGTTTCATTATTTATTATCGAGGAAAATTATAAGTTAGGCAAAAATGAATGTAATGGTGATACTTGTACACAAAATATAGCATGTTTGAAAACCGCTTTGAAAGAGTACACATGAAATTTCATACTGATATGATAATATGTATCGATTTCAAAGAATATGGAGTGAAGGATATTTAATACTTTCCACAATTTTATTTTCACAAAGACGATCCTTTTCGAGTGACCAACTACAGCAGGGGTGCTAAAACGGTCGATCGCGATTGACCAGTCGAGCTCGAGTGCTTTTTGAGTAGATCTCGAGAAGTAAAATAACACTGTTACTGGCAAAAGGCGGCTTCATAAAGGGAACGCGCGGAACTTGTCAAAGAAATGCCGCGTTTTTTATTCTGGCCGCTTTTCTAGAAATTTCGGGCGGCGCGTTTGACGGGAACATTCGAGAGTTTTGTTCACGCCGATATAAATGTTGCGACAACAGGAATTGGAGTCTTTCTGAATTGTAACTTAAAAACAATACTACGGCGATACTATTATTAAATAGTACAAAATGAGTGCAGCGAAAAAATCTAAAACGCATCATTTTAATAACGATTGGAGGAAGAATTTTTTTTTTGTATGGTGGATAAGGATAAGTGCATTTGTCTTATTTGTCGTGCGTCAGTTGCAATACCTAAGCTTGGTAACTCACTGAGGCATCACAAAACGGTTCATAAAACTATGAAAAGAATTTTCCGCCACGAAGTGAATTCAGAAAACGAAAAGTACGTGATTTGATATCTTGTTTGAAGAAAGATCAAACCATGTACACAGTCAAACAATCAAATGCTGCTATGATCGCGTCATTTTCAATATCTCATATATTGGCGAAACACAAGAAACCATTCGAAGATGGATCGGTTGTAAAGGAAGCATTTATTTGAGCGAGTAAGACTTTGTTTGGAGATTTTAAGAATAGAACAGAAATCATTTCTGCTATTAGAGAACTTCAGTTATCTCGTCCGACTGTTACAAGGAGTATTGCAGTCATGAGTCAGGACAAACATGATATCATGAAATGTACATACTTTTTTTTACAGTTCGACGAATTCACCGCTATGACAGCAACTGACCAGCTGTGTATTTTCATTCCGATGGTATTTAATGACATGTTAGCTAAGGAAGAATTCTTGACAATCATTTCTCTGAAGAGAAGACCCGTAACGAAGATATATGTGACGTTTTCTTCAACTTTGGCAAAAACTACAAGCTACCAATATATAAATTAGTGTGCATTACAACCGATTGAGCACCAGCGATGACTGAAAAAAAAAACGGTTTCGTGGCATTGTTTCGAGCTAATGAAAATTTGTCTTCATTTTTTTCATTCCATTGCATTATACATCAACAAGTTTTGTGTTCAAAAGTTTTAAACACGGAGGGAATCATGGGAATTGCAACAAAGATTGTGAATTCCGCGCACGTAGCTTGCAACAGCGGTTATTTAATTTGCAGTTGGAAGGTAGGAAGTCAGCTTAACACAGTGATTCAGTTCTTCACACAGACGTCAGGTGGTTGAGTCGTGTAAAATTTCCATAAAGATTTCAAAAATAATTGCCCGAAACAACAGCTTTCCTAGACGAAAGGGGTGATGACACACAGATGTTGGAAAACGAAAAATGGCTGACTATTTTGGCATATTTGACTGACATTACAATGCACCTAACTACTATTAACTTAGAGCTTCAAGGTAAAGGAAAAACAATTATTGAGATGATAAACGCAGTAAACGCATTCAAAAGTAAATTGCAACTTATAATTGATCAACTGAAGAGAAAGGATCAGAAACATTTTTCGTTTTTGAAAGCAAGGATACCTGAGTTGAATTATGATACGTATTAAGCTCAATTATCAAATATTTTGGGACAATTCGAAATGCGTTTTTATGATTGCAGTAAATTAGCAAATATAGCATCATTTACGAGTTATCCTTTTTCACGTAAAAACATTGGGGAATTAGCTACTGAAATAGCGAGTCAGTTAAATATGAACTCATGTTCTGTTAAAACTGAGTTGGTGCAGATTATATCACATATACATCTCAAAGCTACAGTATCTGAGACAAATTTCTGGTGTTTTATATCTGAAGATAAATATTCGAATCTGAGAAAAATCGCCCTTCAACTGACCGAAATGTTTGGGTCAACTTATTTGTGCGAGTCTGCATTTTCTGAAATGAAAGTATTTGATTCAAAATATCGCAATCGACTAACTGACGAGTATTTGTCATCATGCTTGCGATTAGCACTCAGTGTTCACGTACCATCTTATGAAAAGTATGCTGAGGACATGCAGTGCCACGCTGCAACATTCAAAGTCACTCCTTAGTTAAGTTTAACACCTCATGTAATTCTTTTATTTTGTAACAACCAATAAACTAGCAATTTTGAATTTTTTTCATTGATAATATAGAGAAGAACCTAACTAAACCTACCCCAAACCTTGACTAAAATAATGTATATTGTGCGAAAAGCTAATATCAATATATGCTACGGTACACCCTACCTAGTTGGTAGATAGGGTGTATCGTGTATGTACGACAACCCTGCATCACACATACTTGCAGCCTCTCAGATTGGATCGTAAGTAGTCTAAAACTATTGAGGTAGATCGCCAGCCGTCCAAGTTTGAACACCCCTGAACTACAGGAAGATATTATATAAAGATACTAGCCTGATTCGATATTAAGAAGTGGAGAAATATTAATCCAAATCTCATCAATCATAACCCACGAAATTATCGCTGTATGTGTAGACATAATGAAGAATTTTATTCAAAGTACAATATTCAACACTCCATAGAATGCTTAATATCCCTACGTGAAGGAGCTGGTTCACCGATCCACCCTTATTAATCACCCTCAACCAGGGCCACACAGCAGTGGTGCAGCTCGGTCAGATGTCATGAATAGGAGCAATAGACTGCAATTCATGTCTCATTCGACCCCTCGTCAAATTCTTTCAGAGAAGTATGTTTAACTTTCCACGGAAGGTTGAATATTGATCCTTGAATAAAATATTCTCCATTATGTCTACACATACATCGATAATTTCGCCGGTTATGATTGATGAGATTTGGAGTATATTTGGTTGAAAACTGGACATGTTTTCAACACATCGCTTTCTTGCAGACACTGTGTGTAGTGTTACGGTGAATAGCCGAACTAGTGTTACTTCTAGAGGTTTTCTGTTCATTTACTCTTCGTTTTCATGGTTTCTTGGTGGCGATGGTGGTTAGCCTCTGTGTCGGTCCGTTGAAGGGGGCAATAACTTATTCATGTTTTGTAGCGCTCCAACGAATAGGGATAAGTCGGTGACGGTCCCGCCTCATGTTGTGAATGGGTAGGCAATACTGATCAGGTCAAATGAAACTGAAACTGCAGTCTATTGCTCCTATTAATGACTTCTGACCATGCTGTACCACTGCCGTGTGGCCCTGATTGACGATGATTATGGGGGATGGATCAGAAAATAAGCTCTTTCAAGGAAAGATGTTTAACTTTCCACGGAACGTAAAATATTGTTCCTTGAATAAAATTCTTCATTATGTCTGGAAATATTAATTTCTATCTGGCTATTGAGGGTGATTTTACGCGGATTTTTGCAAAGTTTATTGATTTTCGAACATTAAAACAATCATTTTTCTTCCCTTGACGCAATAATGAATAATTTTGATATTATCTCATGTTTTTGAATGTGTTGTGGACTTTATATGTTCACATATTGGAGAATCAGGGTCAGAAGATGAATGTACCTTAAATCTGGTACATAGATTTCGACCTATCTGCACAACATAAGCTACTGTACGCTCATTGCAAGCAATTTTGTAACATTCTAATTTCTTGAATTTGCCTCTCTTTCGTTTAGCATGGAATAAAAATCTACTCAAGTTCAAACCACTTGAGAAAATTTTGGTTTTTGAAATTTGAAACGATAGTGGCTGAAGTTGAAGAGAGGACGAGCAAAATTGAAACTAGCGTATCTTTTCATGGAAGAATCTTTTCTGGTATATAATAATTGAGCTTTTCGAACTTTTTCCTCAAGTTTGATAATTTCGGCTATGAGAATCGAGGGAGTATTTATGTAGTTCAAGTAAATTTTATTAGTGGTAATTATATCAGTTTCGAAGTCTGTCGATGACAGTGGAAAGAAGAAAAGGCTTTATAAATTATTGAATTATGAGCTGGGTATTAAATATTACTTATCCATGAATATATGGACTGAAAGGGGTGTAGAAGTGATCCCGTGGGAATTGCTGATGTTTGTTGGTAAAATTTTGAATTAAACTGAAATTAGTTTGAGATACCAGATTCTCAGAACGTTACAAAAAACTCAAAACAAAACAGAATAAAAAATACTTTAACCAAAGAAACCAAGCAACCTAATCCTTTTCCTCAGGTTCCTCAGCAGTTTCTGTTTCTCTATATTCAAGAGAAATTGTCTATACCTTAGTTTGAACTCACAATTTTTAAAAGTCTGATCATGATGAAAGTATCGAAGTAGCTTTTGAATTTGGGAGGCTTTTACTTGGTAGAATTCCATTATCAATAATAAAAAACAAGTACTGTGTTTTAAGGAATTTTACTTAATAATTGCGATTCGTAACGCGTTTCACTACACCGTAGCTTCTTCAGACGAATGAATATACAGGAAAATATAAATGAGAATATAATTATAAATGTTCTTGAGTAATTAAAAGCTTATTGGGTTGCTTCTTCTTAAGTGGTTATTTATGACAGGTATTAAAATTTCTATGTGTTCTACCAATGTAGAAATTATCACAGTCATTGCAATTCAATCGATAAACACCTGATTTATTTATTTACCTGGTTTGATGTTATTATCTTTTATATATTTGCTTAAATTATTATTAGTTTGGAAAGCAAATTGAAATTATTGCTACTTAAGATTGATTTCAGTTGTAATGCCAACGTAGGTTAAGGTGTTGAATTTTTGTTTCAATTTATCGACAGGGTAAACTTCATTCAATGCGATTCTACTTTGTTCTGTATTTAAAATATTATTTATTAGTTTGGGATTGTAACCATTATTTTTGGCTATTTGTTTAATAAAATTAAGTCCTTTGTTGAAATTTTCTGGTGATAACGGGATGTTAATCAATCTATGAATAAAACTATTGAATGCTGACATTTTATGTTGATATGGGTGACACGACGAGTTATGTATTATAATATCTGTATGTGACGGCTCATGGTAAACTACGAAAACATGTTTTCCATTTTCATTCGAAATTGTTACGTCTAAGAAATTTATCGAATTATTGCTTTCTATTTCGGTTGTGAATGCAATTTTTGGATGTAATGAATTTATACGATTTTCGAAAATTTTCAATTGTCTATCTGTTTCTATGAAGCAAATAATGATATCGTCTACATAGCGATACCAGTATAAACAATATTCACTGAGTGGATGATTATAAATTAATTTCTCTAAGTTATTCATGAAAATTTCTGCTAACAAAGGACTTAACGGATTGCCCATAATCAAGCCGTCTTCAATAGTATAATATTTGTTATTGAAATGGAAATAATTTTGATCTAAACAAATTTGTAACAATGAAAGAATATCTGATTTAATGATAGTATTGACATGATTCTTTTCTAATAATTCTTCAACTAAGTAATACGTATCATTTGGAGGAATGTTGAGAAATAGATTCTTAACATCGAAAGAAATGAGTTTGGAATTAGGTGGTATCTTTGATATTGGCAATAAGTTCGTATGAATTTTTGACCGAAAATTTAGATTTAATTGCAATGTTTCATTAACAAGTCGTTGAGGAATTTTGAATGTTTGAACGAAGGTGCCGTTACATAAGAAACAACAGGTCTAATAGGGTTATTAGGTTTATGAAGTTTTATCAACGAATATAATTCGGGGGATTGTGGATTGGAGTTAATGAATTTATATTTTTCTTGGTCTGTAATTAATGATTTTGCTGTCGAAATTATGTTTTTAACCACTTTCTGAAATTTTGCGGTAGGATCCTTAGTTGATGTTATATAGTATCCGGCTGTTAAGATTTCTTCAGTTTTAGAAATATAATCGGTTTTACTAATCGCAATGACGGTGTTACCTTTATCTGCTTTAGTGAATACTAAATCGTTCTTGGTACTATTTTCACGAATTGTTTTTATTATCTTATAATCGGAATTGCAATGAGGTGATAATTTCGAAAAGTCTTCTTTGATGATTTTTGCTGTTTGATATTTGGCTAAAATATTCTCTTTGGAGTTTTTGAGAATGATTTCGGAGTCTATGCCTAACTGTTCAAAATTAGTTTTATTATGTTTTAGATGTAAATTATATTTGAATCCTTTTTCTAATAGATCTTTTTGTGGTTGTGTAAAATCGGTATCAGTTAAATTAGTGAAATCATTCCTTCGACCCACAGTTTGAATTTGCGCATACAGATAATAAATATTGGAAGGTAGATCTTTGGGAAACTTTAGAAATCAATAAATACAAACACTCAGGTAGACTTATCAATGAACAAGTCGATTTAAGCCCTTCACCTCTATTGAATCTATTCGGGGAGCAGTCTATTCCTTAATTTTATTGGATATACCTGTCAAAATAACCACTTAAGAAGAAGCAACCCAATAAGCTTTTAATTACTCAAGAACATTTAATGTTATATTCTCATTTATATTTTTGTGTATATTCATTCGTCTGAAGAAGCTACGGTGTAGTGAAACGCATTACGAATCGCAATTATTAAGTAAAATTCCTTAAAACACAGTACTTGTTTTTTATTATCAAAGTAGCTATCACGTTTGTCAATTGCATATTTTCCACCTATTTTTGTGATATTCTTTTCAAGGTAAACCAAAATCACTGTATGATGATCAAATATCACGTAATATCGGCCAACTCAATATCAATTTTGAAATCAATATAGTCAAATATCCTAAGAAAAGACCTCATTTTAACAAAAGCTTATAAAGGCAACACTATCGTATACTACAGTAAAGACCAATTTAAAGAAAAAAATGCAAGATGTATTCAAAACACTGATCCTAATGAAAATACCTAAGGTTCCGACCAAAACTATGGTAACAGACATGAAATAAATATTGAAACATACAGATTACCTAGCATATACAGAAAAGGAAAAAGAAACTGATTTATTGATTTCAATAAACGCGCAAATTCCGTATATATAAAACTTCTCGTAGAAAAAATATCCACTTGACCAGTAGTATCACATATAAATACACCTTCTGATAAATAAGCAAACGCTGTAAAATCAGAAATTTATTGCTCTCACAGAATTCTGTTCCGAACACAGCATTTAGAAATCTATTGATCTTTCTAGGCTTGAAAACATACAAAATCTCATATGAGTTTCATTTTATATGAAGAACGTGTATCCAAATATTCCAACAGATGAATGCCCTCCAATAGGCAGAGGAATATTTACCGAAAACAAGACGCTGCCACACATTGCTGATGAGTTTTGTAACCTTTTCGAACCCACCTATTTCAAAACTATCTCAAATATCAATCAAAATATTTTCAATGAACATCAGGAATTCCCAAAGGATCACCTAATAAATTTTCGCCAATAGATTTCTTCATTTATAAAATCTACAGAAAAGAAACCTTCACAGACTTAACTATTTCTATTGACCCATTCAATCATTGACAGACTTCCAAACTGAAATAACTTGTAACGAAAGTACAGTGGCCATGTTCTTGCAGACAGATGGGAATCTCGAAACCTGAATAAAGAACATTTATACTCTGACAATAGTTTTCCGGTATGTGAACGTTTGGAAAATATTCATATACATCAGATAATATCGTAATTCTTCATAATTGCGACAAAGGAAAAAAATTAAATCTGTTAGAATATTTGGAAATCAACAAACTTTGTAAAACCCAAATGAAATCATCCTCAATAGCCAGCTAGCAGTTTATATCTCCCCAGTACTTAATATCAAATTAGGCTAGTATCTATTGAGTAAATTTATTTTCTGTAGCTAAGCACTTGAAAATGACCTGATGGTGGAAACCGTCCATGTTCGTAAAAATAAAATTGTGGAAAATATAAAATATATTTTTCTTCATCTAAAATAAATGGGTCATTAATATTACTCATGTCTTGATTTCATAGACAATCTAACCAGACGAGTTGCTCCCGTGTTAAAATGGAAAACGTGAATGTCGAGTACAGATTAAACATATTTTTATGCAAGAAAACTTCTCTTCTTCATGAGTAATTCCGTGAACCGAAAAAGTATGTCTTATAAATAAATCTTAGTACATCCGAACACGAGAAAGTGATTCTATTTACATTCATTATATGTGCTGCAAAACATTATTTGCTACTTTACTTGGCTATTGATACTGGCGCATTCGCCATTTTTTGGTAATTACGTTTCCATGCCAATGTTTTTCTTCTCAAAGATTTACTTCAATTATATTTTACCATTTTCTTTTCGTTACTCATCTCCAATTGGCCTTATTACTTTCGAAAATATTCACAATCCTGAAATCTTTTTCGACGAATTTGAGTCTTTCAATTTAAAATTTTTATTTCGTTCTTTTTAGACCCCCTCCGTTCTTTGAAACTCTTCAACATCACAAGGGAAAACGTTATTTTAGTTAGGAAATTTTCAAAAGAAGTTGATTATGACACGCTTTCTTCAACCGAAATTTCTCAAAAAGAATATACCAAATGTAACTGAAACTAGGTCCACCCCTATAACTTTTTTTCTATTTGAAATATTTGGACGAAATTTGGGAATCGGATGGAGTACAGCACTTTGAATTTATTATCATTAATATGTTTGACATTTCGTTCCCGGTTATGCCGGAAATCATACCAACTTTTGTTTTTTAAATGGGACACACTGTATTTTTTTGCTTATTTGAATTGTTCATCACATCCTACGACCTTTCGGCATTAATTTGGAAGGAAAAAAAAATATAATCCTTTTTTTGCAATTTTCATCTTTCGTTCTAGAAGGCCATGAGCAGCGGGCCCGCCGCTAGCGGTTTGAACGCCGGTGTGCAATTCCTATCGTGCCGCCCCAATCAAGTACAAAACCTAGGTGTTTATAAAAATGTGAAAAAAAAATGCTGTACAGTGAAAAACTATGAAATATTAGGTTATTTTATACAAGATAGATACACTAATACGACATTAAATGAAAAAATGAAGACAAGAAAGGTGCAGTTTATACATATTATGTAGGTAGGTATAGGTATTAAGTTATTTTACACAAACTGCACCTTTCTTGCCTTCATGTTGGCAAAATCAGCTTATAATTTTTTTGGTGTCTAGTCTAATTAGAATCTCATGTTCAATTGAAATTATTGCTAAATTACTCAGTCTTTGCTGGTGCATAGTTGATCTCAAATAGTTTTTTATTATTTTTTACTTTAAAAATGACCTTTCACCAGATGCAACTGAAACCGGCAATGTAAGTAGTATCCTTAGCGCTATTGCTGTATTCGGAAACGTTGACATTAATTCTTTAGCAAAAATGTATTGCAATAGGGTTTGTGGATCATTAGACTGGTTTTCAGTTAAATGCAACTTTAAAGCATTGATTTCATTAAACATATCTATACCATCAATACCTGCGTCACTACTTGAACTATCTTTTAGCTTCACATTCAAATCTTTACAATGTTTCATTAAATCATTTTTGGAGTAACTAAACAAGTTATTATTGGTGAAAAAGCCAAAAACGTCGGTAAAAGTTTCCAACTCATCGAATCTACGTTTTAAAGAAGTTAAGGTTTGGTCCAGGATCCTAAAAAAAACATCTACCTTGTATTTTGTTTTAGGGTCTAGTAAGACTTCATCACTCTCTTCATACTGAAATTGAGTTGGTTTTCTTCGTGGACGAACGGTATCTATAGGCGGAAAATCTGCATCTACTTTAAGTTCCCGAGCCACAGTGGTAGCGTCTTTTAACACCCTTTCGAAATGCTCATCTGTGCGATATTCGGTGAATTTATGAATCAATTTATTTAACAAATTTATGCAGATTTGAGTATTTATTGTGGGGTTCTGCATCATTTTGCTAATAGCATTAATTCCGTTTAAAATATCAAACCAAATTACAACTTAGCAAATAAATCTATAATTTTGAATATTCAAAGCAAGCGAATGTGCTTTGTGAGTTGTTGTACAATCCCATTCCGACGAATTGTTATCTGATATTTCAAGTAAGGCGTCAAATATTTTTTCGAGGTGATACCGTAAAGGTTTGACTGCATCGATTCTGCTAGACCATCGCGTGGCACTTAATGCCTTTAGTTTTGAATCAGGTAAATGCTTGCAAATTATGGACCACCTTTTGGTAGAAGACGAAAAGAAAACGTAGATTTCTTGAATTAAGTTGAAAACGTTGACCGTGTCGTGCGTTATATTTGCCGCATCGTTAACGACCAAATTGAGACTATGCGCCGAGCATGGAACGTAAAATGCACGATTATTCATTTTCAATATTTTTTTTTGTAATCCATTGTGTTTTCCACGCATATTAGAATCATCGTCATAGCCTTGGCCACGTAAGTTTTTAATATCAAGCTTTAATTGCGAAAATAAATCTAAAACAAAATTTAATAACCCTTCACCTGTGGAGCTGGTTATCGGACAGATGCCAATAAAACTTTCGCATATTGTAACAATTTTAGTTTCACTGTTTAAAACAACATACCTTAGTATAGCTGTAATTTGTTGTGTGTGACTTACATCTGATTCTCTGACTTTGTTCAGGATATAATTTTTTATGGTCGTGCCGAGTAAATCAATGATTTCATTCTGAATCTGATCTGAGCTTCTCCATACATTTTGTATGGAATAGTTATTTTTTTCCGCGATTTCACCGTTGATCCTATAGTAAAAGTTGTTCGTATTTATGTGTAGAATGACCCCCTTTCGGGATTTAAGTTACTTTTGTTACACCCTGTACAGGTATAATTTTAATATTTTTTCTTATAAATCTTCACTCTTGAGTTGTATAACAGAAAAAAATATCCTTTAAATCACAATAATAATCACAATACTACAGCGAAAAAAAAATATTCATACCTACTGCACACAAATGTAATGGAATAACTAATTTTTTTTTCGCGACTTCAGAGTTGACCCCATAGTGAAAGTTGTTCGTATTGATTAGATGGAATCTCCCCCTTTCGTTACTTAAGTTACTTTTGTTACACACTGTATTAATTTTAATACATTTTTTGAATAAATCCTTACTTTAAGTTTTTCAGTAAAATAACCTTTAAATTTTACATGAATACCTGCTGTTTATATGAATGCGCCCATATGCTGATTAATCAAACAAAGACACTTACCACAATTATGAATTTTTGGGCCGACGGATAGTATAAATAATTTTCTAAATTATTTTTATAGTCACACTTCGCACAAAAATATACAGAATATTATTAATTTTAAGTAAATAAGAAATATTTGGGCGCCGTTCATCATATTATTTTTATAAGGATAATCTTTTTAGTATTGTGAGGTGACAATGTCTGAATTTTAGTCGATGATTGTCTGATTTGCTGCCCCCCTGAATGCGCCGCCCACGTGCATTGCACGCCTTGCACGCCCGCTTACGGCGGGCCTGATGAGCAGTGACAGTTCACATCATCATCTCCTAACACAAAATTACAAGATTTTATCTAAACATTCAATTGCTCATTTTTTAAGGGATGTCGAAGTTTCAAATTTCAGGTCTTCCTCAAAAAGTACGTTTTCTTCTGAGACAACCATATCGGGCCACCCTATACAACAGAAACAGTATTTTTTTTATCTTTTTTTTTACATCACTCACATCACTCTATTCTTAACGGTTCCGGAGTTCTAGTGGAAAAAACTTAGGCAAATTTTGCAGAGTTTCCCCATTCATTCATAACAATAACTACGTTGGCGATGCACAATTTTCATTCATACTTATAATATTCTGTGTTCATTAAAATATTAGCGTGGTATGTAAAAATTCCATTGTTTTTATTATCGACATTGCGAATTAGTTAATTCAGTTTTGTGTATGCATCAATACACCCATAGTGAAATAGTCGATATGCTTCTTATTTATAGAGAGCGCAGGCAAGAAATCGTTCAAGCTTAACAATTATACAGAGGACGCTATCCGGAAGACTTCATCCGAATAGCACCTATTTCTCTAAAGTTGAACGAACATTTCGTGTAGTTCAACCTGCTGAGGAGGAGGATGTCGTTATCGATGAAGATATCCTACCACATCAACAAGGAATATTACCGAGAGAATTTTGAAAAACATTTTTGTTTATGACCATCTAGAACGAAAGTTGAAAATGGCAAAAAAAAAATATTGTGCTTTGTTCTTCTTTCAAAAATATGTCAATAGGTCGTAGGATGAGATAAACTAATGAAACAAGCAAAAAAATACACAATACAATATATTTTCATCAAAATATTCCAAATAGGAAAAAGTTATAAGAGTGCCCTAGTTTCAGTTACACCTGGTATGATAAATGACAATATGTCAACATGAAAAATCACGAAACATTCAATAACATTAGATAATATCTAAACTTTTCATAATTGCGAGAAACGAAAGACAAATAATATTTTGGAATGTTTGGAAATCAATAAAACCCAAGTTAAATCACCCTTAAGAGCCAGCTAGACATTAATATCTCTCCACCACTTATTATCAAATTGAGCTAGTATCTTTATAAATAAATTCATTTCCTCTAGTTGACCACTTGGAAATTACCTGACCGTCGAAACCGGTCGTCTTCTTAAAAACAAAATTTTGGAAAATATGAAATATATTTCACTTTATTTTCGTTTAAGAGCAATTACATTCAAATTTAAGGTCTGAATGTGATTTTGGATTTCAATTTGGTTACTTGCAACATTTTCTTTTACCTGTTCTAAATATGTTAAAGAAATGAAATTTGTTTCACCATTAATATTGCCCATTTAATCGTCCAGACTAGCTACTTTGCAGTAAAAAGCGTCAAAATTAAACTCAGTTTTAATGGAAATTCTCATTTAATAATGCATTCTGAGAGCATAGGAGACTCCCAACTTCAAGAAGAAAAACCGATTATATTGGTATTTCCACAGTGCGCTTGAAACTGAAAAGTTTCAGTGCGGTGTTCACCTCACCAGGTTCACTATGATCGTTACTTTTTAGTCATGTTTCAAAACTTCGTTAACAACCAGATCCATCGATAGAGAAACATCAATGGAGATAAAGTCTCGTACAGGCCGTGGATGAGCGATCAAACGAATATTCCCATTCCATTCAACCTGTGTCAACAAAAGGTTTACTCTCTATTTCGTGTTGCTCTATAAAATATTCTGCACAAAATTCTAAATTTCCAGCCACATATAAATTAATTACACGCGAATTACTATGAACACGATTTGGATATACTCGAGATGCTCTAAGCGCTGTCGGGGAAGGCGTAGCCGTGGGGGTTGTTGCGTCGTTCTTCGTTTAAATTTGAAAGGGTCAGGGGTATCTCGAGAGATATTGTATAAACTGTTAGTATACGTTGCATTTCAGTAAGCGTGTCTACAAACAACGACATATCCGCTTTGTTCTTGTGGAATCGCGGAAACAACTCCTAAATTGAATCTCTTGTTAAAACATCCTCAACAAACAAGGAAATTCTGCTCGGGGGTTATTTATTTCGTAGATAATGTACGTTTTTCGATTTAAAAATTACTTGGTCATGAGCTAGTTTTCAATTATGATGTTCAAGGTTTAGAAAAAACGACAAAACAGAGGTATGTTTTGAACTCCGTGAAAAGGGATGATTTCACTCATACCTATTGTTGAAATATTATGCAAAATACTGATTTTAATTTTTTTAAACTAGCCTTCTCATCCACTAAAGGTTATAAGTGTAGAATATAGTGCATACTAAATACCGGGTGTTCACGCGAGATGAAACATTAGAAGTATATGGAGAAAGGAATGACCGATTCGACACATTATTTCTTGTTGTCTTACATGTTATTCTAATTAAGTTCACGCTTATTGAGTTCAAAAAGTCTTAAATATTCCAAAATTATACAAGAATATATCGACTAAGGATCAGTCTCAGAGCCATCTGAATCAGATAATTGTTATTATCTTCCTCACCATTGCGTCATTCTTCGTATCGCAGATGGCACATGCAAACGGCCCTTGGTGAAGCTTTGTCCTTTGCCAAGAGCTGACATCTCAGAATAGAGAACAGGTCCAAAAGGCACCTTGAAAAGAAATCAATCACACATGTTGGAATAATTGAGGCGAATATTTCTGATTTGTTCCTAGATGAATTTGATATAAGGTTTTTAAGGAAAAGCAATAAGGCAAACGAATTTTCATTTCCAGACACAGAGAATGTTTCCTTAGTGAACATACGTGATATACTTAGTTCTTCCTGCATCATTGATCAATGAGAGAGATCAATACATGTTCAGTGGAGATTTGAGTTTGTTTCACAACTTATGTTAATGATACTATTCTTATTCTTAGGCAGAAGCACGCCAGTTCCTTTCATTTTTTGTGGTACGTATCCTACGTATTGAATTTAATTTGTTTGGGTCTGAAGTTTTTATTAGTGAATGATTTTATCAGAGTTTTGATGAATAAAACTTGATTTTTATTATGTTCAGTATTGATACATTAACTATATCTAGACCTGGATTGTGTTGTAATATTTTATATCCACAAAATTTGACCCATTTTGATAATGAAATACCTTATACAAAATACATATTTTCTTGAATAAAATCGATTTTCTTGGCATTAAGTAAGTCATATTCAAGTTTGATAAAACATGAAAATTGGATCTCAAAAATTAAACATCTTTTTTCTCAAATCATTGGGTTGAAAGACCAGAAATGGCTTTGACTTTTATGTCATCAGCCAGCAATTTGATAAATATTTATAATATATTGATGTTCGTTCAATCTACTTCATCTGGATTCAACTATCAAAATACACATGTAACAGGGACACAATACGCCAAGGGACTCTTCGAGGCGATTTTACTCTTCAAACACAAACAAGACATGAGCAACGGATTTCAGGGATGGTGTAACATAGGGATGGAGAGCATAGGAAGTCAACGTTGTGAGTTTCAGAATTTCAAGTCGAGACTATTCAAATAATTGTTCAATTCCTCATAAACATCCAAGTTTTTTGATGAAAACAAAATATTCAAGTTGGAAGGTCGAGTTAAACTCAAATAATTGTCCAAATCAGAGACAAATTTTTCACATTGATGGCGAAAATTGCTGCATTGTAGAATGAGGTGATCGGAAGTACCTATTCATCCAAAGGAACAAATTGTGTCCTCTGTGCGCCCTATTTTGTGAAAATCGTATAGAGATAATGCATGGCCACTTCTTAGACGACATAATACTCGGATGGATTTTCGATCCCATCCATTATTTTTGAACCACAAAGTTAAACATGGTTTGTGTTCAATGTTTTTATAAAATGATCATTTCGTATTGTTTTGGCTTGAACACATTATATTGATCAGATGGAACATAATTTGATAGTTGAATGGGATTATCAGATGCCTCTCTAGCAGCTTTATCCATTTTCTGATTTCCATTGATTCCGACATGTGCTTTCACCCAAAAATAACTGATCTGAAAACCACTCTCATGAGATACGACATGGACAATAATATTTTCTTGTGAATTGTTGTGAAGAAGCTGTCCAATTTCAAATTTTTGAGATTTAGGAGAGCACTTTGGCTATCAGATAAAATAACAACGTTTTTCGATGAAAGAGCCCATGAAATTGCAAACAGTTCTCCAAACGAAATAGAAATTTTTTTTCCCAATGTGAATTTCTCATACGATTTCAATTCAGAGTCATAAATAGAAATACCAACTGCCGATTCATCCGATTTGGAGGCATCGGTGTATATTTGGTGAAAATTAGGGAAATAACTATTTATAAGACGATAGAAATCCTTTGAAGCTCCAAGTTCTTGATACGATGGGATAACTACATTGAAATCTGTGTAAAGGAGATCATATGGAATCGTAAAAATCGGGAGCTTTTCCTCGATGAAAAGCTCATCTGTATAGGACAATAACATATTATACACTGAAATAGTAATAGGATCATTTTTGACGATCTCATACCTATGTAATGAACAATTGCCTTATTCCATTTAAAATTGCTTTTGAAGAAGCAATTCACTTGAGTAGAAATTTTCCAGCCAAAAGATTTCAAAGATAATGCAGACGTATTTCCCCAGTCTCCGACAAAACGACATCATTTGGTGTGCTCCTAAGAAAATCTATACAAAGTTTGAGAGCATCCCTCTGTAAAACACCCAATGCCATCAAAAGATTATTTGAAGCAGATCTTAAAAAAAAAATGCCATAATCCAAAGTCAATCTAACGAAACTACGATAAACCAATAAAGATATGCTTTGGTCTTCATTTTTACGTGCCGTCTCGTTTAATGAGGTTGGCGATCATCATTGCGATTTTAATCTTTGAAGTTGCGGATCTGAACAAATCAACAGAGCTAGTGTTGTATCACTGTCTTAGGTTGTTCAACCAGGAGGTGCGTCTTCTTCTTATACTTCTTTTACCCTGTATTTTTCCTTGTATAATAATTTGCAACAGTGTAAATATTTCCCCTTTCATCACGAGAACCAGATATTGCAGCTTTCTGATTTTAATTTGTTGATTATTCCTTTCTCCTCTCCTATTCTTCTCAATAACTCCTTGTTCGTTGTTCTGCTCACCCGGTTTATTCTGAGGATTCTTCGATATGCCCACATCTCGAATGCTTCCAGCCGGTCAGTGTCGCACTTTTTGAGCGTTCAGGTTTCCATTCCATATAATAAATATATTATAAAATACGTAGCATTTAAGCATTCTGATTTTAAGATGTAGACTAAAATCTGTTCTGGTTAAAGCATTCCTCATTTTATTAATCACTGTTCTAGCCTTTCCGATTCTTGATCTTATTTCTTGTGAATAAATATTACTGTCATTTACAATTGTTTCCAAGTACTCGTATTTGCAGACTTTCTCCACTAGGTCCCCTTTGATCCATAATATTTCTTGCTGTTGTTGGTGATTTAAGATTGTCATAAATTTAGTCTTTTTGGTGTTAAGTGTGAGCCCCCTTTCTTCGCTGATCTGTACTACTAGATCTATTAGCCTCTGTAGTTCTACCAGGGTTTCTGCTTTTAGTACTGTGTCATCCGCGTATCTAATGTTGTTTATAACCTTCCCATTAACTTTCACTCTCGTTGTTTTTTGATTTTGCAGTGCTTCTTGTACTATATCTTCTGAATACAAATTGAAGAGTAATGGTGAAAGCATGCATCCTTGTCTTACTCCAAGTTTTATTTTTATCTCTTCTGAAAGTTCATTTGCAGAGAAACGGTCTGGTTAAAATAGAGATATGTTATTATTCTGATATCATTCCTGTCAATGTTTTTATCCCTCATAAGTTTCATGAGATGATTATGGCAGACTTTGTCGAAAGCTTTGTTATAATCGTGGAAGGCTACATATATTGGCCGATTGACGTCCATGAGTTATTGCGACAACACATTGAAAGCAAACAACGCCTCCCTAGTACCCATTACATTTCTGAAACCAAATAGTGTTTCGCTGATATCTTGCCTAATCTTTTTAAAAATTCTTCGTATAAGTATAATTTTGAGGAATATCTTGAGGGTATGTCCCATTAAGATGATCGTCCGGTGATCTTTGTATTCCCTAGCGTTCAATTTTTTTGGCAGCGTAATAAATGTTGATTTGAGACATTCTCTAGGGATGATTCCAGTGTTATATACAGTGTTGTCCAGATCTACCAGTACTCCAATTTCATCTTCTGCAATTAATTTCATAATTTGATTTGGTGTTTCATTAGGTCCTGGAGCTTTATGGTTTTTAGCTGTTCTAACGGCATTCATAATTTCTTCTTCTGTTATATTTGGGCCCTGTTCCTTATCTGTGTCTTCATCTATTGTTTCCTGTTGTCTCTCATCTTCGCACAATTCTTCAATGTACTCTTTCCATCGTTCTAGTTTCCCTTTGGTGTCTGGAATCATCTTACTGTTTTTATCTAGTACAATATTGTTTTTATTTGTTCTTTCAATGCCTGTTAGTTCTTTAATCTTTTTATGGAGATTGAAGTCATCATATATTTGAGTTCTTCTATTTCTACGCATTCTCCTTCGTACCATTTTTTTTTGGCGTGTCATATTTTATTTCTAATTTCTTTCTGTATGGTCTTGTATGCATTTTCCCCTATATTCTTATACGACCTTCTGATTTCCATTAACTGTAATATGTCATCAGTCATCCATGATTTTTTCTTGTTTATATCCTTGATTGTTGATAATAGGTCTGTTGTTGGGGCCATAATTGTAGTTTTAAGAGTTTTCCATTTTAAGTTTACATCGGAGCTCGGGGTGAAGTCAATTTGGCTTAGTTATCAATTTATTTTTTCTGTAAGTTGTTGTTTTACCATTGGGTTTTTCAGATGTGAAACTGGAAGCTGCTTTTTGTTATATACGGCTGCTTGTTTCTCGAGACCGATTTCAATGATAACTATCACTGGATTGTGGTCGGACCCGATGTCCGTACCCGGGTAGGTTTTGGTCGATTTGATGGTATTCCGATATCTCTTCTTTATCAAAACATAGTCTATTTGATATCTTCTAATCCTGTTTTCTTTATCAGCTGGCGATTTCCATGTATATAATCTTCTTTCATGCAGCTTGTAAAAGGTGTTTGTGATTGCCATATCATGTTCTTGGCAGAACTCTCTCAATCTATTTCCTCTTTCATTTCTTATTTCCAGTCCAAAATCCCCTATAATATAATCCATTTTTCCTTTCCCTATCTTTGCATTTGCTATGGTCTGGTCCCCAGTTATTGTGGCATATGTACCTCAGAATTTGAATTCTTCTTTCTGTATTCAATTTTGTGACCTGCTTTTACTCTTTCCATGTTAACTTGCTGTCCAAAATCACCCTTAAGAATTTAAAAGTGGTTTTATGTTCATAGATATATTCTGACATGGAGATTCGTTCTGGAAAGGATATTTGCTTTGTAATGAACGTACATATTTTAGTTTCATTCATAGAGAGTGTATGCCCATGACAATTCAAAAATTGAATGAGGTCAGCTAGAGTTTCATCTAAGTCCTGTTGACAATCCTGAATATTAGAATTACTTGTGTAACAAGCGATATCATCAGCAAATTGGACAACTTTAATATTTCGATTTTCGGAGTATTTTTCGAGATGATGATAGTAAATTATATGAAGTAAAGGGGAGAAACTGCCACCCTGGGGATGGCCCTGACTAGAAAATCTTGGCCCCTCAAGCCCACCCTCCACCTTCAGATATATTTTTCTATTTATATACATCTTAAAGATAATATCTGCAACTCTAGGACTCAACCCTATTTCAAATAACTCTTGTCGAAGAACGCTCAAAGAAACATTATCATAAGCTCCAACTACACTCGGAGGCAAAATTAGAGAAACACTCGAAAATTTAACCAAATTCTAAGTTCGATATTTTTCCTAATTCTCAACCGATTTAGATGATTTCTTCGGCAAGTTATAGATCTACTCTTTTGCTTTGTAGAAATTATAAGAGAAAACAAAAAAAATTTGAAAAAAATTTTATACGGGGGCAAAACTAAATTTGTTTTTTTGTCCCTGTGGAATTTCGTGGTCCGAGTTGTAACGTACAATATCATGGTCTATCAAGACACATCTTCCTACAGTAACACCCTTCTTGTTTCATGCGTTTATCTCTATTTTTCAAAATATATTTAATTTGTGGAAAATCACCATTTTGGAGAAATTCCATTGAATCAAGAAATTGTCATTAAAATTCCTCTATCAATTTGGAATTTTTTTATTATCACTCAGGCGTGTCGAAATTGTCGTTTGCGATTTTTATGTTCGAATTGCATTAGTTATTGATGACAATTTGGTTAATTTGGTGAAAATTAGGAATTCATAGGAGATAACAGTCGGTAGGTATTAAAATACACAACCGAATTCTGGGACCCTTGATAAAACTTTTCATTTCTACATGTGCACACCTTTTTTATCAAATATGAATTACAACACGCGTTTTTTTGTATATGACCACATTTGCACTTGTTTAAAGAATGAGAGTTTTCCATTCTTTGATTTGATACAAATTCGATGGGTTGCGGTGTTTTGTGATTCTTTTACTGTTTACGATTCGAAACGGTATTTTTCATTCAGAATGAGAGATTTACCACCAACCTCAGTAGCAAGGGCAGTTACATTGATCGAGGAAGGGCGCACCTACCGCTCAGTCGGTACCATGTTGGGTGTCTCGACGTCGGTTATCCATCGAATCTACCGACGTTACAGGGAAACTGGATTGTACGTGAGGAGGCGAGGACAAGAAAGAAATCGGGCAACCCGCGCTATACATGACTGTTTCATCGTCAATCAAACCTTAAGAAATCCTCGTCTTACTGCTGTTCAGGCACGTAACCTTTTACAAGCAGTGGATAACATTAACGTCAGTGTGAGGACAGTCAGAAGACGATTAAATGAAGTTGGTCTGAGATCATACGCGCAAGCAAGAGCACCAAGACTCGATAGAGCCCATCGGGTAGCAAGATTGGCGTTTGCTAGGGAGCATGTAGAATGGACAATCAATCAGTGGGGACGAGTTTTATTTAGTGATGAGAGCCGATATTGTGTGAATTTCGTGGATGGTAGAGATAGAATATGGCGGCATCGAGGGGAACGGTACAATCAAGCGAACTTCGCAGGAACTGAGCAATACGGTGGAGGGTCAATTATGATATGGGGTGGCATATGCTTGGGAGTACGAACAGAACTGGAGATTATTGGCAATGGATCACTTAATGCCCATCGGTATATAACAGAAATCTTGGAGCCCCATGTTGTGCCTTTTGCTCCTTACATAGGAGAAAATTTCCTTTTTATGCACAATAACGCGCGCCCTCATACTGCGCGCATAGTGATAGAATATCTTAATGAAGTTGAGATCACACGAATGGACTGGCCGTCGTTGTCACCGGATTTAAACCAGATCGAACACGTTTGGGACATTCTTGGAAGAAGGGTTCGACAACGGAATCTAGGCAACGTTGAAGAGCTGACATTGGCTTTGGTGGAAGAGTGGGACAACATACCTCAACAGATGATAGACAACATCATTGGGAGTATGCGAAATCGTATGCACGCTGTATTAAGAACTCGGGGGGGTCATACTCGCTACTAAAATCAAATGTTTTTTTTGTGGGTCATCATGAACATTTTTCTCAACATGTTCATTTCATTTCACGAGTGTATCGCCAGGATACACACCTGCTCTCAATTTTGGACAGGAATGATAATTATTATAGAGTGTCACACAAAAAAATTCAAAAATAAATGTGCAAGATCAACGATTTTTCCAGTGTACTTCCGGAGCGTGAAATTGGCCAGTGAATTGCAAAAATTCGATATTTTTCCTAATTCTCAACCGATTTAGATGATTTGTTCGGCAAGTTATAGATCTACTCTTCTGCTTTGTAGAAATTATAAGAGAAAACAAAAAAAAATTGAAAGAAATTTCATACCGGGACTAAACTGAAAGTGTTTTTTTTGTCAAAAATTCGTAACACCCTGTGGAATATTGTGGTCCGAGTTGAAACGTACAATATCATGGTCTATCAAGACACATCTTCCTACAATTGCAAAAATTTTCATTTTGTTAGGATTTCCGCTTCTCTAATTTTGGTTTAATTTTTTGGCTAACCTCCGATGTTACGCACCTACGCAAGATTGAAAATAAATTCTTGAAATTTGTGACTTTTCGCTTTAAATTGAATACCTCTTCTAAAAATAGAGATAAATGCACAAAATAAGAAGAGCGCTACTGTAGAAAGATGTGTCTTGACAGACCATGATATTGTACGTTTCAACTCTGACCACGAAATTCCACAGGGTGTTACGAATTTTTTACAAAAAAAACACTTTTAGTTTTGCCCCCGTATAAAATTTTTTTCCAGATTTTTTTTGTTTTCTCTTATAATTTCTACAAATCAGAAGAGTTGATCTATACCTTGTTGGAAAAATCATCTAAATCGGTTGAGAATTAGGAAAAATATCGGACTTCGAATTTGGTAAAATTTTCCCTAATTTTGCCTCCGAGTGTATATCAGCAAATATGGCTCTGAGTATTTTCTTTTCAGTGAACGCCGTGTAGATATCATTTACAACTTGACATATACTATCACAGGTACTGTGCCCCCGACGGAAGCCGTGCTGTGTAGAAGGAAACTTGTCATTAGACTCAAGCCACCACTCCAGTCTGAACTTCAACATTCTTTCAAAAGTTTTCAATAAACATGAGCCTAAGAATATGGGACGATAAGATTCTGCCAATTGAATATTTCTATTCAGTTTTAAAATCGGTACTACTATATAAGTCTTCCATTGATCCGGAAGTTTTCCTGTTAACAGTATATCATTTTAAACAATCAACAGAATTTTTTTTGCCCGAATAAGCAAATAATAACATAATAATAATAATAACATTATGTACTGAACATTATCATAACCTGGGGTAGCGTTCGAGTTCGATTTGAGTGATCTTGTTAGTTCAGATATTGAAAAGATCGTCCTGTTGAAGATCGGATAATTTCAAAGCTGGTTCATAAGTACCAGAAAGAGATATTTAGATAGAAAATCTTGAGTCCAACTGCCTCTTGAAATAGGCTGTTCTTGAATTTTTAATTCTCCCAATATTTCTCCATACATAAGAAATTGGTGTGTTTCTATTGAGCGAAGAACTGAATTTCTTCCATGAATCACTTTTGCTATTTTTTAGTATGAGTTTAGCAGAAGCTTCAAGTCTCTTATAATTCAAAAAGTTCTCTTGAGTTGAGAATCTTTTGAACGTTTGGAACGTCTTCATCTTTGCAATTACAGCAGAATTACAGTCGTTATTCCACCAATGCTTATTTAATTTGTAATTGATCTCAGGGTGGTAACGAGGAATACAAGAATCACAAGTTTTCATGAAACTATTCAGAAAAGGCATCATAATTGAAGGGTCCTTCTTACTTTTTCAAATTCGATTTCAGACCAATCGACCTGGTTCGTAATGTACACTCGATTTATAGTCTTAACCTGAACATCCAAAACCAATTCGGATTGAATTATGAAGTTATCGGATCCGAGGGTGTAGGGTGTATCGTTTTTGACTTTTTTTCGAAATTCAAAAGAGTATAGTGCGGAAAAGTTGCATTTCGTGGCTCCGAGCATCTGTGATTTTTTTCAGAATTCTGAACAATACCTAGGGGTCGCGCAATGCCCTTAAAGTTTCTTCTGTTATATATAGGCAACCCGCACAACAATTTCGCGATTTCAAATGTTTTCAGAGGTCTAAAGTCGATTTTCTTGCAGTTTGTTTATGTGTTTTTGTTGTCCTTCTGGTATGAAGGAATAAAAGACTACGAAGTAACGAATTAGAGGAAGAAAACAAGAAATTATAAATACCAGAGTGCTATTTTTCTCGTATTTGGTTCGGTAAGGTTCTTTATACTGAGTACGTCGAGCAGGAACTCTTTTCTTATTAAATGTCAAGCATTGTATGCTTAGTAGAAGAACCAGGGTCGAAGTTTCTTGGCCATGTTTCACCTTCATCAGGGTCCACTGATGATATCGTCAAAAGTATGCGATTTTTTTTTGATCAACAGAAAATCGATATTTCTAAATTAACAGTGCTGGGATGTGACGGCACTAACGTCAATACTGTTCGGATCCAAGGTGTGATGCGACTCATAGAGATAGCTATCAACGCTCCTGTTGTTTGTCAACTCCATTTGAACGAGCTACCTTTCCGACATCTCATGCGATATGTAGACGGAGAAACTAAAAATCCACAAGCAACCGGTGGACCCTTTGGAGCTATTTTACAATGCAAAAATCGACGAATGACGAAGTTTGACGCCAACCCCGTTGATTGGATAGAAGACACGAAAGGTTTGACGGATATAAGCACCGATCAGAAATACCTCCTATGTTTATGTACCGCTGTCTCAAGTGGGCATTGTCCAAAAGAACTCAGCAAGCAGAAAACAGGCCCTGTTGTACAATCTAGGTGGTTAACAACAGCTAGTAGAGTATTGCGATTATACATTAGTACCGAAAAGCCTTCGGAGGCGCTTCGCCAGTTGGATTCGTATGTAATGAAAGTTTACGGTCCCGTTTGGTACTCAGTAAAAAAAGAACCCTCGATTGCCCTAGGTCCAATTCATTTATGGAAGTTGATTCGACTGTCACGCTACCTGCCTCTCAAACTGCGGAATATTGTGGACAAGGTTATTCAGAACAATGCCTATTTTGGACACCCTGAGAATGTACTGTTCGCTATGATCAACGATGGCAATCCCGACACGAGAGCTCTTGCTTGGAGAAGAATAAAAAAGGCAAGATCGACGAAGACAACACGGAAGTTCAACGCTGAGCACTACTACGATCTCATAGACTGGTCTTCGCACCATGTAACCGAGCCCCCTCTAACCCGATCACTATCACCCGAAGAAATAGAAGAAAATATTAGGAGTCGAGCATTCTGTGATAAGGAATTAACCGCTTTCCCCTGCCACACTCAGGCTGTCAAAAGGCTGTTAAAATTAGTAACAGAAGCTTCTTCCTCTTGTTTTGGGCCACAATCTCGTGACGCGTACGTGAAAGCAAATCTGGAGTCCAGACAACGGATGCCATCTCTACATACCAAAAAGGACTACGCGGTTGCACAAGAAGAGTGGAAGCGTCCATAGGAAATTCTGATTTTCAAAATTCAATTTTACCAAAGCTGCATTAACGTTAAATTGTATCCATGCTTTATTAACACTTGTCTGTAACAGTATTCAATTTGCTTTAATTGTATTAATCTTCCATTATCATTTAATCCCAACAAAGCAAATATTATAATTGAAATTTTAATTTATAATGATGTTTAACTCTAATATTGTATTGTACAATAAAAGTAAAAAGAGCCTAACAATACAGCGAAATGCTTCTTTCATTTATACTCCATAAAAAAAACAACTAAAAATAAGAGAAATAGTTCAGAAATGTGACTTTAGAACCCTAAAACAGCTTGAGAACCCAAGATTGTTGTGCGGATTGCCTATACACAACATAAGGAACTTTGAGGGCATTGGGCGACCCCTAGGCATTGTTCAAAAATTCAGAAAAAAATCACAGATGCTCGGTGCCACCAAATGCAACTTTTCCGCACTATACTTTTTTGAATTTCGAAAAAAAGTCAAAAACGATACACCCTATCCGAGGGTGTCTAAGTCAACAAACCAGTTAATTTGATAACGATGTCCACTGCTGATTTTCTTTGTCCAGGATATGAAATTCGTGTGGGTGATCCATCATTCATGATGAAAAAATGTTTTCGTTCCGCAGATTGTAATAAAATTTCCCCCCAATGACTGTCATCTAGAGACCCCCACGCAGAATGATGAAGGTTAAAATCTACACCTACAATTGATTTCTCCCCAATTGAGATGAAAAAATTATCCCAATCGCTGATAGTTAACCAAGAGTTGATGGTAGATAGAGCGAGTATAGAGAAATGACAAAGTAATCATCTAGTTTTACACTGACCGCGATACCTTCAATGTTGTTTGATATTTCCGGAAAATCAATTTTGTTGTATGAAATCGATGTTTCGATTAGAATCGCAACTCCTCCCCCATCGCCTACCCTATCTTGTCGGAACATTACATTACCCATTACATTCGTGGGGGTCGATTGGCTTTGCAAGCCTTTCCGAACTGCGACCAAATTGGTCTTTTGTTCGAAACCCTTCTTATTCATTCCTCTGTAGGTCTGTGTCCCTTACAAAACTAAGAATCTCCCTAGGAGCTTTCGTTTTTACTTCGTGCGGCTCTAGTTTGTCGCTACCGAAGTGTATATGTCTTTGACGGACAGTTGCGATGCAACTGCAAAGAATATGTTCGTAAGTTTCATCGCCATCTTTACACATTCTGCATTTTGCCGTTTCTGATTTGCCCATTTTATTGAGATGGTATCTCAGTGGGCAGTATCCAGTAAGAAGGCCTGTTTTGATCCTCAGCTGGTCCCTAGAGAGATCAAGAAGCTGTTTTCTCTTCTTTGGCGAATAGTCAATGAACTTTTTCACTTGCTTTTGGCCTGGAGTTTCCTCCAGTATTCTTCTTTGCTAGATTTTTCTCATCGTTCCAGTTCCTGTCGTCTGTGTGGCTTACTTAGACCGCAGAACGGTTTAGGTCCGATGGGTGGGATTCCAGCAGCTGATTTGGCAATTTCGTCAGCAGCTTCATTTCCTTGTATGCCTTCGTGGCGAGGCACCCACCACAGGAAAAGTTTGTTCCTTTCAGTTAGTTGCTTCAAGGATTGACGGCATTCCTAGACAGAGATGCTCTGATAACTGTAAGAGTTTAGAGCTTTTATCACTGCCTGACTGTCCGTTAAAATATAAATCTTTTAACCTTTGAGTTTCCTTCGTAGTCCCTCCTGGCAGCAAAGGTTTACAGCGAGTGTTTCTGCTAGCATAATTGTGAGAGTAGAGCCCAGAGGCACTGATGAAGAGTACTTAGGTCCATATATGCCTGCTCCTGTTCCATCAATCATTTTTGATCCGTCCGTGTACCAAATGGACGATTTGTGGTCTAATTGATTTATTCTTTCCTTTACGATAAAGCGGTCTTCTATGACCACTTAAGCGGCATTATATCTGATGGTTGTGATAAGATTTCTGGCGCTATGTAACCCAGAATCCCCAGGTGTCCCTTCAGATCACTAGGTAATAGTTTTTGTGTGTCTTGGAGCCGTAATGCCGCCATCAACGCCTCCTTTTTCAATTTTATATGAAGAGGAGGGAGATTTAGGATTACATCCAGAGCAGTAGTCGGGGGTGCTTCTGATAGCACCTGTTATGACCACGCACGCAAGCCGCTGCAGTCTTTGCAGCTTGTTTTGCGTAGTTATTTCAGATGTTTTCGTCCACCATACTAACGATGCATATGTAACAATGGGTCTTATAACCTCTGTGTATAACCATTAGGTTGTTTTTAGCTGTAGCCCCCAGGTCTTTCCGAAGAGTTTACGGCATGCCCACAGGCACAATGTAGCCTTGGAAAGAATTGTCGGAACATACTATAACCTGGTATTTTGAAATGATGATGAGATTTCAGCCAAGTTTCGCTTATAAAACATACGTCGATGCCGTTAGTGAAGACATACATCTCGAAATTTGCTTTATTCGATAAAATAGAACGACCATCCCACTGAAAATTTTTCAGTCCATTGGCCGTTGTGAAAACTATAATTTTTTAACATTTGAATTTGGGAGGCTTTTACTTGGTAAAATTCCATTATCAATAATAAAAAACAAGTACTGTGTTTTAAGGAATTTTACTTAATAATTGTGATTCGTAACGCGTTTCACTACACCGTAGCTTCTTCAGACGAATGAATATACAGCAAAATATAAATGAGAATATAACTATAAATGTTCCTGAGTAATTAAAAGCTTATTGGGTTGCTTCTTCTTAAGTGGTTATTTATGACAGGTATATCCAATAAAAGTAAGGAATAGATTGCTCCCCCAAAAGATTCAATAGAGGTGAAGGGCTTAAATCGACTTGTTTATTGATGAGTCTACCTGAGTATTTGTATTCATTGATTTCTAAAGTTTCCCAAAGGTCTACCTTCCAATATTTATTATCTTTATACAAAATTTCAAACTGTGGGTCGAAAGAATGATTATTTTCCAAGAGATGATTCGCGTAATTTGAATCTGATTTTTTATTTGAAAAACTGCGTTTATGATCCGATATTCTAATATTAAAATTTCCATGTGTTCTACCTATGTAGAAATTATCACAGTCATTGCAATTCAATCGATAAACACCTGATTTATTGTTTTTACCTGGTTTGGTTTCATTATTTTTATATTTGCCTAAATTATTATTAGTTTGCAAAGCTATGTTGAAATTATTGCTACTTAAGAATGATTTCAGTTTCTCACTTGTAATGCCAACATAGGTTGAGGTGTTGAATTTTTGTTTCAATTTATCGACAGGGTAAACTTCATTCAATGCGATTCTACTTTGTTTTTATTTAAAATATTATTTATTAGTTTGGGATTGTAACCATTATTTTCGGCTATTTGTTCAATCAAATTAAGTTCTTTGTTGAAATTTTTGGTGATAACGGGATGTTAATCAATCTATGAATAAAACTATTGAATGCTGACATTTTATGTTGATATGGATGACACGACGAGTTATGTATTATAATATCTGTATGTGACGGCTTATGGTAAATTGCGAAAACATGTTTTCCATTCACATTCGAAATTGTTACGTCTAAGAAATTTATCGAATTATTGCTTTCAATTTCGGTTGTGAATGCAATTTCTGGATGGAATGAATTTATATGATTTTCGAAAATTTTCAACTGTCTATTTGTGAAGCAAATAATGATATCGTCTACATAGCGATACCAGTATAAACAATATTTACCGAGTGGATGATTATGAATTAATTTCTCAAAGTTATTCATGAATATTTCTGCTAACAAAGGACTGGATTGCCCATAATCAAGCCGTCTTCAATAGTATAATATTTGTTATTGAAATGGAAATAATTTTGATCTAAACAAATTTGTAACAATGAAAGAATATCTGATTTAATGATAGTATTGACATGATTCTTCTCTAATAATTCTTCAACTAAGTAATACGTATCTTTTGGAGGAATGTTGGGAAATAGATTTACAACATCGAAAGAAATGAGTTTGGAATTAGCTGGTATAGTGGTATCTTTGATACTGCCAATAAGTTCGTAATAATTTTTGACCGAAAATTAAGATTTAAAATTGCAATGTTTCATTGGCAAGTCGTTGAGGAATTTTGAAAGTTTGAACGAAGGTGCCGTTGCATAAGAAACAACAGGTCTAATAGGGTAATTAGGTTTATGAATTTTTATCAACGAATATAATTCGGGGGATTGTGGATTGGAGTTAATGAATTTATATTTTTCATGGTCTGTGATTAATGATTTTGCTGTCGAAATTATGTTTTTTTAACCACTTTCTGAAATTTTGCAGTAGGATCCTTAGTTGATGTTATATAGTTTCCGGCTGTTAAGAATTCTTCAGTTTTAGAAACCGATTATATTTCTAAAACTGAAGGTTGATTAACATCCCGTTATCACCAGAAAATTTCAACAAAGAACTAAATTTGATTAAACAAATAGCCGAAAATAATGGTTACAATCCCAAACTAATGAATAATATTTCAAATAAAAAACAAAGTAGAATCGCATTGAATGAAGTTTACCCTGTCGATAAATTGAAACAAAAATTCAACACCTCAACCTACGTTGGCATTACAAGTGAGAAACTGAAATCATTCTTAAGTAGCAATAATTTCAACATAGCTTTGCAAACTCATAATAATTTAGGCAAATATAAATAATAATAAAACCAAACCAGGTAAAAACAATAAATCAGGTGTTTATCGATTGAAATGCAATGACTGTGATAATTTCTACATTGGTAAAACACATAGAAATTGTAATATTAGAATATCGGAACATAAACGCAGTTTTTCAAATAAAAAATCAGATTCAAATTACGCGAATCATCTCTTAGAAAATAATCATTCTTTCGACCCACAGTTTGAAATTTTGCATACAGATAATAAATATTGGGAGGTAGATCTTTGGGAAACTTTAGAAATCAATAAATACAAGCACTCAGGTAGACTCATCAATGAACAAGTCGATATAAGCCCTTCACCTCTATTGAATCTTTTCGGGGAGCAATCTATTCCTTAATTTCATTGGATATACCTGTTATGAATAACCACTTAAGAAGAAGCAACCCAATAAGCTTTTAATTACTCAGGAACATTTATAGTTATATTCTCATTTATATTTTTCTGTATATTCATTCGTCTGAACAAGCTACGGTGTAGTGAAACGCGTTACGAATCGTAATTATTCAGTAAAATTCCTTAAAACACAGTACTTGTTTTTTATTATAATTTTTTACCCCGCAAAACGATACACTTCTCTCAATCGAAAATCAATAAAGCTATTGAAGTGTTCAAACAATAGATTCACAATACACTAAAACGAAATGTCTCTAGATTGCATAAAAATTCAATTCTAATTCTTCCAAAAAAAAATTAATAAAGTTATGGTCATTTGAACATCTTCCTTGAGAATCACCCACCTAATAAATTCCACATAGACATTTGGACCTTGTGAGGATATGATAACTGCCTCATTGACATATGTACGTATTCTTATCTATGCGGAAACCAGGCACAAACCAGCACGATTGCTGTAATAATGCAACACATTTGTCGCAGCAAACATGAAAGCGAAATAAATTTAGGTTTATCGAGTTTTCATGTTTCACGTCGACACATTTCAATTACCTCAGGTCATATTCGTGATATCATAGCGGAAAAAATAACTATCAGTTTCAATTACATTTTTGACATGGTAATCAATTAGCGTCGTGCTATCCGTTCTCGACTTTTCGATGTGAGAATTAAGTTGAATTTTTTTGTTGCAGTTCTTCAGCAGCTACAATTTCAAATATTCTTAAAGCATGTAGGAAACACGAAAGAAAGGAATGCTGTCGACATATTTTTTGAGTAGTGTACTCGTGAAAAGGGGATTGATTTAAAAATAAAAGTAAAAATAATCAGAAAAACCTACACTCATTCTACTTGTGTGAAAAGCTCAGTTAATTAGTTACAGGCGACTGAAAACGAGAAATAACTCTCTACAACGATTTCGCGTTAACTAGAAAAGTCGGTAGACATACCTACGCGGAAATAATCCAGAAAGTTTGTACATCTAATTGGAAATTGCCAACGGAAAATTTCTGCATGATTAGATTATTTCCACAACGAAGTGATCTCGCTAAAAGTTCAACGTACCACTCATAGAATTAGCGACGTTATATTACATGGAGGTTCATTATACACTCGACAATGCGGCTAAGAACGGTGATTAGCTGCCATACTCAATCCAGCCAACGGAATCGTTTTATTCCACCAGATCCTGTGGATCAATTATTTCCGAATTATACTGTGCTTCGTGATCTTATCACGGAGTGACGTCACGTCGTGTCTGGTTAATTAGATTTCCGGTTAAGCCGCAACGTTACGGAGATGTGTTTATGAAACTCGTTTTCAGAGAGTTTCGATATGCAACAGAATATTCCCTGTCCAAATGATTCGCTTTTATGTGATCTAGAATAAATTTGGAATCAAGGCCGTCGATAGATATATAATATGCATTTTTTTATTACAAAGAGAGATCAGTTTTGCAAGCAACATTGTACCAACGCCGGTTGTACTATAGTTGCATCACATAAAAAATTGATTTTGTCACATTTTGGCCAATTATTGATCAGAGATGAGAGGGATATTGAGTATCACAGTCTTCACTAGAGTAGGGGTGCTGAAACTTGAACTGCTGGCGATCTACCTCAATATCTTTAGATTACTTGCGATCGACCCTGAGAGGCTGCAAGTATGTGTGATGCAAGGTTGTCGTACATACACGATACACATACACCCTACCACCTACCTACCTAGGTAAGGTGTACCATAGCATATATAGATATTTGCTTTCCAACCAATATACATTATTTTAGTCAAGGTTTGGGTTAGGTTCAGTTAGGTTGTTACAGAACAAAAGAGTTACATAAGGTATTGAACTTAACTAAGCAGAGACTTTGGATGTTGAAGCGTGGCACTGTATGTCCTCAACATGCTTTCCATAAGATGGTACGTAACCACTAAGTGCTAATCGAAAGCATGATGACATATGTTCTCCAGTTAGTCGATTGCGATATTTTGACTTAATTATCTTCATTTCAGAAAATGCAGACTCGCACAAGTAAGTTGACCCAAACATCGCCGTCACTTGAAGGGCAAGATGGCCGAAAGTGAGAAGCATACGCTTTTAGCAGCGGAGTTTAAGAAGCTTACATAAGATGATTTAATCGATATATTAATTCATAGAAAGCTGACCAACGGGTCAAATAAGGGCCTTGTTAATGAGTTTGTGAATAATCAACGTGACATGAACAAAATTTTTCTCGAAAAAAGGAACAACCTCAACAGTGCAACGTGTGAACAGTGTTGTCGGCTGTCAACCGAAGTGAGGAGTATCAAGAATGATTTGAAACTTGTGAATAAATTGTCGTTTCATCTCGAGAAAAGGACTGAGGAACAGGCTGAGATAATAACTTTCTTAAACAAGGAAGTTTACCGTGGAAGTTTTCTGGGTACTCCCTCTTCATCTTGCTCGGGTAACAATAAGAGAAATTTATCGGTGACGGCAACTCAGCAGTCTGCTTCGAATATTATTTGAATATTTATTTCTAATAATTGTCTTACACACATGGTTGTACAATTCGTCAATAGCAGAGAATAAAACAAAACAAAAACGAAAATGAAACATCTAACAGAATAACATTGAAATAACAACACACATCGCATATAATTAAAATTTTCTCATTCAGAATTTAGGAACTCATTTATGGTGTAGGGCTCGATATCACGGATATATTTGAATATTTGTACGTTTGATTTCAGACGGCAACTTGTTATAAAACAATATTCCCGTATAGAGAGGTGATCTTTCAGTCAAGTTGAGCCTATGAATCGGTGTATTGTAGTTGATATTATTAATTCTAGTGGCAATGTCGTGATTTATCAAATAATTGGAAAATTCTGCTTCGTTTTTAAACATGAATAAAAGTGTCTCATATATGTAGATACCCGGAAAAGTCAGCAAGTTATTTGATCTGAAAACATTTCTACAGGTCTGAGTGAATGCCATGTTGAAGATAATCCGTATGATCTTTTTTTGAATTATAAAAATACGCTTGCAATGCACACTACTCCCTCAAATGATTACACCGTACTTCCATATGGGATAGAAATATCCAAAGTACACCGTTTTTGCGGCAAAGTGAGATAATTGTCTCTGAATAACTCTAACTAAATAATATGCCTGAGACAACTTTTTAGTAGAGACCTCCACCTGAACACCGAAACTGAGACTACCGTCAATATGAATGCCGAACAACTTAGTACAATTCTCTGTAGTTATGGGTTCTCTCCGAAGACGAATTTGCATTTATTGATCATCGCTAGCCTGTGAAGGTTGGAAAATCACAAGATTAGTTTTTTTCGTATTTAATATTAATCTATTTGTGTCAAGCCACTCCTGCAGGAGTTCTAGCTGAGCATTGACCTTGTCTGAGCCAGTGGAGCAATCGGAGCCCCTCCCAATCGGGATAATTGCAGGGGTGTCGTCTGCATAGGTAAGGAGTGTGGCATCCGGCACTGAGCACTCAAAATTATCATTTATAAAAATTAAGAACAGAAGTGGCCCCAATATGCTGCCCTGTGGGACACCATCTCAACATAGCCTGAGCTTAAAGATTTCGAGCCGAGTATCACTGATGCGTTCTGCTTTCTTGACGATAAATAAGACTTTACCTAGCCGAAAGAAACCCCGCGTAACCCGTGCCTCTCAAGTTTCCAAAGGAGAAGCCTATGGCTCAGAGTGTCCAATGTCTTTGACAAGTCCAAAAATATTCCACACGCTCTAAATTTTTCCTCTATGGCTGATATTACTGCCTGAACGAAGTCAAATAGTCCCTTTGCTTTTAAGAAACCCGTGCTGATGTTTGCTGAAAATCTTATTTTTGTTGAAAAATTAGTTTATTCTATCAGAAACCACTGATTCAAAAATCTTCGAAAAAATTGTGAGCAAACTTATGGGTCGATAGTTGTTGAAATCATCTTTGTCTACCTTTTTATAAAGGGGTTTCACAACAGCTATTTTGAGGTCATCTGGATAGATTCCACTTAAGAGATGAATTCACGAGAGAACATAATGGTGCAACTATCAAATGAATACATTCCTCGATGATTTTTGTTGTGACACCGTCGTAACCGCAGCTCTGCCTGTTCTTCAGATATCTGACAATTGAAAGTATTTCCTGCGTCGTGGAATCACCCTGGGATCATGATCTGTAAGGTTGAGAGAAACATCTGCAAACAATTTATTCTGATCGTCTAGTAATGATTTTGTTATTCCCTCGGGATATGTGTTTTCCCTCCCGTTCGATCTATTCGTGAGTTCTTTCACTGTTTCCCATACGGCTTTGTTTTTATTATTATTAATTTCGATCTTGTGAGTATAGAATTCACATCTGCTTTTGTTTAAAAGATCAATGTAGCCTTTTTTGTATATATTGCTTTGAATGAGGGCAGTCCGGTGGCTGTTTCGAATAAACAAAAGCGTAATCAGACAATGGTCCCATCGAAGATAAACAATAAAGTAAACAAAATTAACTCTCAACATGTCGCGGATGCTATACAGTGTGTTCTACCGGTCTTAAAATGTAAAGAAGTGTCATTGAACTGACTGAGTCGGATGTCCCTGTTGCTAATCAGTGGTCCACAGTGCCACGTAAGACTAATAAAAAACGGAATTCTAATAACCGTACTAGTAAAATGATCGCTAAAAACTGTTTCTGACAGCCTGAAAACAGTGCCGAAATTTATGAATGTGCATGTGTACAGACTCTTGGATACATCGGCCGAGAATATCAGTGAGTTTTTGAAAGTGAGTTTTCCGGAGGTGGTTTGTACGAAACTAAACTCCAAATATCCCGAGCAGTACTCTTCATTTAAGGTGGGTATTTATCATGAAAACTTCTCCAGAATTATGGATGCAAGTGTGTTGCCATACGGTGCTTGTATCAATAAGTTTTTTTTACAAGCGCCCAAGGGATGTTCCACAGAATCCTTAATTTTCAATCCGGACAATTTACTATTGAACATACAGGGGCTAACCTCTGATAAAGTTAACCAAATTGAGCTCGAATATTTAAAACAATACGACTTCAATTTTAAATATCCTCAGGAAACTTAGGTAAAAGAAGCACACATCGAGTCTTTTCGATTCGAGAACTACTACTTAGCAGATTCTTACGGCCGATCTAATTTTAAGTGCGGGGGTGTCGGGACCTGGATAAAGCATGGAATAGAGTCTCTTCGGATCGATGTCGGTAAGTTTTGTTGTGAGAAATCTATTGAATTGAGTGCTGTACAATTAATCTCAAAGTCCAAGTGTTTGAATCTATTGAACTGTTATAGATCGCTTAGTGATTTGAATGTGTTTCTGAAAAATTTGAAGAACGTTCTCCACTATTTGTATAAACCTGGCGTATGTGTTTATTTATGTGGTGATGTAAACATTGATTCGTACCCTATGGTACATAATAAGGTTGCTGATCCGATGTTTGTTAGTCTAATAAGTTTTCTATCAACATTTAATATGAGCCCAATTGTTAAATGGCCAACCAGAATACACAAGCCTCATACTATCAGAACAATTGACAATATTTTTACGAATGCCGGGGCCCATCCATACAATCATGTAGTGCTTGATAATACTTTTTCCGATCATAGAACTATTGTAGATCATTGTAACATATTCGATACTTACAAGTCTAATTCATATTCCTATGAGGCTCGCATTTTGTCGACAAATAATATCGGCGTATTCGAAAGAAATTTTATTGAAGCCGATTGGTCGGAACTGTATCATTTCAATGATATACATAGTGCATACGATTTTTTCATAGAGAGTTTCATGTCAATATTTTATGCATGTTTCACATAATCTAAGCGTATATGTAATAAACCTTCCAACAGAAGGTGGGTTAGTCAACAGATTAGAAAATCAAGCTCAGATTTGAGGGACCTTTTTCTCCTTGCCAAGTAATTCCCGGAGTTGCGGCCTCGCTATCTTGAGGCGAAAAGGACACACATAAATTTAGTACGAAACGCTTAAAAATCTGACTATCAAAATAAAATTTTTTCCTCGGATAATCCTTCTAAGGAGGCATGGAAGACTGTAGCTGAGCTTTCCGGTCGATGTGGCGGTCGGTTGAAGAATATTTCGAATGTGGTAGATGATGTGAGAACTGATGATCCCAGATTGGTTTCTGAAAGTTTCAATGAGGGTTTCATAAGAGCGCCGCTGGACATAATCTATTCCATAAGCAACAATAGTTATAAAAAGTTGGGCACATCGGATTATACGAAGAAATCCGGAGATAGTTTTTTCTGTCTGCTCTGTCGGACGATGAACTTGTGAATATTATAAAGAATAAACTGAAAAAAAGTTGTGTTCTGGTCATGACGAGATTTTGATCTGTTTAATGAAAAAAAAAAGGAACATATATCGTTAAGACTCTAGTTTATCTAATAAACTTAAGTTTTTCTTCAGGAAAATTTCCAACTGACCTCAAAATCAATAGAGCGGTTACCATTTTCAAAAAGGATAATTCAAACTCTATTAAGAACTACAGGCCTATGGCCGTGCCTTCAGTATTTTCAAAAATTTTTGAATAAGCATTTTTGTCTAGGCTCCTGCCGTTTTTATCCAGGTTCGGTATTTTGTCCAACAATCAGCACGGCTTTTTGGCGGGGAAATCAACTGATATTGCTTTGGGGGAGTTTTAAGAGGAGCTGTTGGTGGCGGTTGAGGTGGGCCAGTGCCCTGTTGGGATCTTTCTTAATCTCAGCAGGGCGTTTGACTGCATTAATTTGCAAGTTCTCTCCGGGAAGCTTTATGGCTGTGGCATGCGGGGTGTTCCTCCCGATTGGTTGAACTAATTCACCAATGATCGCAGGCAGTATGTTACGGTGGATAGTTTTCATTCTTATAGCAGGAGGAGGGTGTCGTCCGCTTATACTGAGGTCAAGACGGGCATGCCGCAGGGATCGGTCCTCGGACCAATTCTGTTTATATTATACGTCAATGATTTAGCTAATGTACTACCAAATACGCACTTCACGTCATATGCGGACGACATCTCTGCTCTTGTTTCTCATAATTCCATAGAAACTGTAGAGAGACGATGCGGTGAGGTCCTATCTAACCTATATGACTGGTTCTGCTCTCATGATTTACATTTGAATACGAACAAATCTCAGGCTATCCTGATTCAGATGCCTCAAAAACGTAAATTAGGACCCATTTCTTTGATGGATGATATTTCTGAATTAGATGTGACAGATTCCGTGAAACTCCTGGGCATTACGCTGGACCGATTCGTGTCCTGGAAACCTCATTGCCTAGATTTATGTATGAAACTCAATAAAATTTGCTACCAGTATCAATCCTTGCGCCATATTTTGACCATTAATCAGTTGTTAAACCTCTATCACGCCGAGGTAGCTAGCAGACTGACATATGGAATATAGTTTTGGGGTGCTTTTGTTCTGTCTTCGAGCGTCTTCATTTGTCGAAAGAAGATAATTAGAATTATAGCCGGGGTTCCCCCTGGTCACTCATGCAGACAGCTTTTTGTTGACCTTGAAATTTTAACTTTGCCGTCGTTATTCAATTTTTGGATGTCTGTTCATGTATATGAGAATTGTCATAATTTTTCCCGAAACTCTTCAGTGCACGCCCATGACACCCGAGGCAGGGGCGACTTTATTATCTCTCGTTATCGCCTGAATGTGACTGGTAGGTTCACTAACTTTCACGGCGCTGGGCTCTTTAACTAATTGCCTTTATCTATTAGGAATTATACTAGTGTTAAGAATTTCAAATCTGAGCTGAGGATGTTTTTGACACGAAAGTCTATTTATTGTACCAATTATTTTTGACTTAGGCTCTAGATTCTTGAGTTATTGTCAACCGTTAATTTTCAATTTTTATGTTATATACCTACTTACCCTACCTGACACATTCCTACAAATTATTGTAATTTCAAGGAAATAAAGAATACATACATACATATTTATCTTCAGATATAAAACATCAGAAATTTGTATCAGATGCTGTAGCTTTGAGATGTATATCTGATTTAATCTGCACCAACTCATTTTCAACAGAACTTGAGTTCATATTACACTGACTTGCTATTTCAGTAGCTAATTCCTCAATGCTTTTACAAGAAAAATAAATAACTCATAAATGATGCTATTGTTCCCAATCTACTGCAATCATAAAAACGCATTTCCGAAATATTTGATAATTTAGCCTCATACGCATCATAATTCAACTGAGGAATCCTTGCTTTCAAAGATGAAAAATGTTTCAGATCTTTTCTTTTCTTTTGATCTTTCATAAGTTGCAATTTACTTCTTAATGCGCTTACTGAGCTTATCATCTCAATAATAGTTTTTCCTCCACCTTGCAGCTCCTTATTAATGGTGTTTGAGTGCATTGTGATGTCAGTCAACAATGCCAAATCAGTCAGCCATTTTTCGTGTCTCAACTACTGAGTGTCATCACCTCTTTCGTCTAGAAAGGCTTTTATTTCGGGAAATAATTCTTGAAACTTTTCTGGGAATTCTTCGCGGCTCAACCACCTGACGTCTATGTGAAGAACCATATCAGTGTGTTCAGCTGACTCCTTATCTTCCACTTGCAACTTGAAGAGTTGCCGTTGCAAGCTATGAACACGGATGGAATTCACAATTTTTGTTGCAATGCCCATGATTTCCTCCATGTTTTAAACTTTAGAACATAAAACTTGTTGATGCATACTGCCATGGAATGAAAAAAAGTAAAGGAAATCTTCATGTACTCGACACAATGCCACAAAACCGATTTTGTTTCCGATCTTTGCTGGTGCTCCAGCGTTAGTAATGCACTTTATTTATATATTGGTAGCTTGTAGTTTTTTACAGAATTGTAAAAAACGCGATATATATCTTCGATATAGGTTTTCCGCTTCAGAGGAATGATTATCAAAAATTCTTCCTTAGCCATTATAGCATTGAATACCTTTCCGAATAGAAATACATAGCTGGGCAGTGTCTTTCATATCGGTGGATTCGTCGAACTGTAAAGAAAAGTATGTACATTTCATGATATTATGTTTCAGATTATCTGCCATGTCCTGACTCATGACTTTAACCTGAAGTTACCCTTGATTGTAAGATGTTGTCGAATCAATATACGTGAGAAGGTAAATTTCAATAATTATATTAAATTTTCTGAAAATTCTTCCCAGCAAACTGTCATCTGAATTAAGTTCCCTTCTTTCTTAGATCACCTTATAGACTAACTTATATACTAAATTTTCCCTATATCTATATATTGAATGTCTTTCCTTATTAGTGTAATATCACGTTTGAATAATCATTAGGCATCAAATAAACTGAATTCACTAATCGTTTACCATGCACAACATCAAGTCAAATGAGAATGTATTCTATTTTCAGGACTGCTACGCCACTGGATGTTTGGGGTTCTAACGAAAGGGCTGGATGTTCACTGATATTCTTTTTCCATAAACTAATATATGTAAGTATATACCATTTATCGAAACAAGTATATAATATCCTAATTATTTATATTTTCCTATTTCATCGAATATTGGGACTATGAATTTCCATACGTGGTCCTTATAAGTTCTATCTAAATTAACAATTAGTCAGTATATCGATTGTTCAGGCACAACTAAGGTATATTAATATTTTTGTCATAAATTTCACCACTCGATGTTATACCATTATTTATCATAAAGAAATATGAATGCTCCGCTTCATTCGCCTTATCAATCTCCCCCTCACTTTAGAGTTTTTGAACAGGTGATTGATATTGAACCCTCATATTCTTTTCCTCACGTATCTAAATAATTATAAATATAATATTATTTTGTCTACACATATTGGCTCCTATTGTTCCTACCTACGGCTACATATTTATATTTTTATTCGTTTCTTTCAGGTGACTGGTTACTCGAATTCGTCGTTCTCATTGAAACTTGAAAACACTAACACATGCCCATTGCATGACTTCAATACGCCTTATGACAGTCGGACGAGATAACTGAAGTTCTCTAATAGCAGACATGATTTCAGTATTATTTTCAAAATCTCAAAATAAACTCTCACCCGCTTCAATAAATGCTTCCTTCACTTCTTCTTCTTCTTCTTCTTGGTGCCTCATCCGGTACGGACGTTGGCGATTAACATAGCTATACGTATCTTGTTAGCTGCACTTCTGAAGAGCTGTATGGTAGAGAGCCCGTACCACTGACGCAAATTGTGCAGCCAGGAATGTCTTCGTCTACCAGGGCCTCTCTTGCTGTCCGTTTTACCCTGCATGATAAGCTGGAGGAGGCGATATTTTTCTCTCTGTTTATCAAGCCTACGGAGGACCTCCTCGTTGGTAATGGGGTCCGTCCATGATATGCGTAGAATGCGGTGGTAGACCCACAGCTCAAATGCCTACAGATTTTTCATTAATCTTTCCGTCATCGTCCATGCTTTCACATCATACAATAGAATTGAGAATATGTAGCATTTTTCCAGTCTCTATTTTAAATTGATAGATAGATCTCTACTGGTGAATAATGGTTTCATCTTGTTGAATGCTCTTCTTGCTTCCTCAATTCTTTTTTTTATCTCCATGGACTGATCCCAATCTGAACTTACAAAAGATCCGAAATAGGAGTACTTGTTGACCTGTTCCACTGGTTTCGTGCTTATCATCAGTTGTTCCTATTGTTGTGCTCGTTTACTAACACGCATCCACTTGGTTTTCTCAACGACTCGCACTCTCTCCACAAGTTGCTGCAATTTGTTAACGTCGCTGGCAAGTATAACTGTATCATCAGCGTATCTGATGTTGTTGATCAGTTCTCCATTCATCTTTATACCTGCCTTTACCTCGTACAGCGCTTCATCGAAGATTTCTTCCTTGTGCCTGTTGAAGAGAAGAGGGTATAAAATGCAACCCTGACGTACCCCTTTCATTATTTCGATATCATCCGTGAAGCTTTTGTCTACTTTGACCCGACAGGTCTGCCCCCTGTAGAGATTAGTTATTACTCTTACGTCTTTATTGTCAAGACCTGCCTTTTGTAGGATGGATACGAGTCGTTCATGGTTGACGCTATCGAATGCCTTAGCAAAGTCAACAAAGCAGATATATACATCTTTATTTGTGTCTCTGCAACGCTGAATTAAAACCTGCAGAGCAAAAATAGCATCTTTTGTGCCCAGAGCATTACGGAAACCAAATTGCGATTCACTGACCTCTAGATCGCACTTTGTGTAGATTCTGTTCTGGATCACTTTTGTAAATGTCTTAGTCAAGTGGTTAATTAGACTCATTAGGCGGTATTGGTCGCAGGATTTGCATTTGGTTTCTTTGGAATGGGAATAAATGTTGAGTGCATCCAATTTACCGGTAATATTCCAGTATCATAGATATTGTTGAATAATTTTACTAAAATATCAAGGAATTTTGGGTCGGATTCACACATGACTTTAAGGATCTCGATATGTACACCATCGGGGCCTGGGGATTTATCATCTTTCATTCCAAAGACCTCTTTCTCTCTCACACATTTCAGTATCGGTAGCCCGTCTGTAACATCGGTTAAATTGTATCTCTCGGGGCGTGTATCGTCAAACAATTCCTCTACGTATTCTTTCCATATGCCCATGATCTCAGAGGCTTCTGTTTTTAGCATTCCGTCTTTATGCAGTAAGCTATTTGTTCGGTGAGCATTACTTCTATACGAAGTGAACTCTTTAATTTTCTTGTGCATGTTATAGAAATCGTATTTTTTCTCACATTGTTCGATGTCGTTTTCTTTTCTTTAGCCTTCTCTACCTCCTTCACTACCGATCCTTATTCGAATGGTTTCTTGTGTTTTGCCAATATATGGAATATTTTAAATGACGCGATCGTAACAGGTTTTGATTGTTCGACTGGTCCTGTGAACATGGTTTGTTCGTTTTTCAAAAAAGATTCCGAATCACGTAATAAGTTAGCACGCCTAGGTATTGCCACTGACGCACGACAAATGAAATGAATGCATTTATCCTTCACCATACAAAACAAAAATTATTCCTCCCAATCGTTATTAAAATGAAACGTCTTAGATTTCTTCGCTTCACTCATTTTGTACTTTTCAATAACAAAATTTGTATCGACGTAGTATTGTCTTCAAGTTACATCTACCAATGTTACTTGCCGATGTACCAGAGCATATATGAAAAGATTTGTGATTTCAACAGGATGGAGCACTGGCACATTATTCACGTCAGGTTAGGGAGCATTTGATCATGTATTTCCAAACAAATGGATAGGTCGTGGTGGTCTTGTTAAATGGCCAGCTCGGTCTCCGGACCTTACAAGTCTAGATTTTTTTTTGTGAGGTTATTTTAAGGGCATCGTTTACCAGATTCCTCCTACAACACAGTTGGATATGAGACAGAGAATAGTCGACGCCTTTCAGTCAGTTAATCCGCAAATGTTGTCCAGAGTTCAACGGTCTTTCCGCAGAAGGATTGAGTTTTGTCTACAAAGCAATGGGCAATATTTCGAACACTTATTAAAATAGTTCAACACCTTGTAGATCATCCCACCAAAAACCAATCTATTACGTATTTCATACACGACTAGCTTAAAATATCTCCATTTCTCTGATCAAGTATAATGATATGTACTAATAGACTCTCCTTTCGCAACCTCTGATTTTATTATTTTAGTTTATCTTTTTTTATTTCGAAAATGGTGGTTTCATACACGACTACCTTCAAATATCTCCATTCCTCTGATCAAGTATGATGATATGAAGAAACCTCCCAAGTTTTGTTTATAGAAAATTGAGATACCCTGTTTATGTCAATATAAATTGCTGAAGTTGATTTTCACTTTCTAAATACAATACTGTTCGAACAAAAATGAAATCTTCAAGAGTGTACGAGCTAAAAAGCAACGCACCACTGGTGAATCACCCAGTATATGTACAGGCGACAGCTACTTGAAGAAAACTTATCTCGTTGGTTCAATGAATCCACTATGTGGTAGAGAATGAAGTTCAATTCTTAGCTATACAGCCAAAACGGCAGGCCAAGGGCCGATCAGGATTCTCACCCAAAGGAATGAACGAAACTAATATGCCACACAGGCAAAAAATAAATCTGTAAGAAGTAGAAAACCGCGAATGAATGAACTGAATTCAATGTATGGAAATGAGCATTAACTTACCCCAAATTATTTATGGGAGTTTTTGATATCACAAGATTCTTTGCACGAACAAAAAAACCAATCCGAAACTACAATATTGAATATTGCATGAATGTGCGCACACCAAATTCCCAAATATTTAATTATTCACTTTCAGAAAAACAGAATTAACTTCTCCTTCATTTAGCACCAGCTAACAACTAAATTTCTGAACGAAGTGGAATATCGAGCATTTTATCATATCCGATACCCAAAAAACTCACGATCATTTTTTTTGCGCATCGGCACTCGCATCTGAGAAGTAAAAATACGTTCGCAGGATGGCAACCAGCAATACCAGACCCTAAATCAATCAATCAAATTTATTCATCAATTAGAACAACATCCAAATATTGTTTTAGGTTTAAAATAATTTTTTAGACGTAACACGACGTGCTTCCATCTGTTACAAAAGAATGAAACACGCGTATTTAGACAATATGTTTACATACATGTAATTCAATTAATAATTGCTAATTCATTTCAAAGAAAGCCTGTAAACGATATGAAACACCGACGGCTCGCTTAAAACTGAGAATAGTACATTTGCACAATTCAAGACTCTTCGTTTGTATGAATGCACTCTGCAATATGTTTAAAAATATAAACACACAGAAAATATTATCGCTGTCAATTTGCTATGTTTGAAGCATGTCCAAAATAAAATGGCCACATGAATGACATAACAAAAATGCTTCTACCGAAAAAAGTTTCAATTTGACAGCAAAATCCCCTTCAGAAATATGATCCGCCATTTATTGAATTCTTTTCTTACAAAAAATGTGATAAATGGAGAACCGCTCGACCCATTTTGTGCAAACTGAACATAAACCATCTACTAAATAGTCCGAACAAAGCTAATTTTTGGTTTGGATAAGTGAGCTCCTTCTTGAGCTATAGACTAACAACGAAGAGTGGCATGATTTTTATATATACTGGACGATTCACCAGTGGCGCGGTGCTCTGTAGCTTGTACACTCTTGAAGATTTCATTCTTGTTCGAACAGTATTGTATTTAGAAAGTAAGAATTGACAACAGCAATTTATTTTCCAGTAAACAGGGTGTCCCAATTTTCTATAAAAAATATCTTGGGTGGTTTTTTCAGATTGGAAGACCACTTTTTTGTTCAAGATTCAGGAGCGGCCTAAACTCGGCTATAATGTCTTTAAGAAATAATAATTGATCGATGAAGCCTGAACTACGTGATAGTTGATATTCATAATGAATAATGAAATAAAACAAGTTACTATGTTTTAACTATCACTATAACAACTATTGATGTAGAGAATGACAACTTTTACATTTACATTTACATTTTTTTATACCAATTAATATGTTCTGAGTGCAATTCCTTTTATATAGGTCAAACAAGACGCTCTTTCAAGGCTAGATACAAAGAACGTTTCCAGTCATTCCTACATCAGAAATATGATTCAGCTTTAGCTGCACATTGTCTGAATGAAAGTCATCCTTTTTGAGAACTTCAACAGCTGAAAATTCTTCATTCCCGTGATAAATCTTATGAACTCAATTTCTTTGAATCGATGGAAATTTTCGAGGTATCTAGGGTAGAAAGGGTTAAGCTCCTACCAATCACCATTATTCAAGTTACTGTGACCTCTACTAGCATTTTATTGATGGTAATTCCTGTATTGTTTATGATTATTCAGTTTTCATTAGCTTGTTGTTGATAATGGACGTATGTCCGAAACCAGTCCAACCAATATAAAATTTTGTCATTCGTTACATCAATAAATTAGTGATAGTTGAAACATAGTAACTTGTTTTATTTTATTATTCATTTAAGTAATGAGTTTTTTGGTGAGTAGTTTCGTCACAATATTTTTTCCGTAAAAATTCATGAAAATAAGACCCCACATCATCGCATGCTCCTTCGGCCAGAGAGGATGAATACTTTTTTCCTTTCATTTTCTTATTGCCCAGGGATTGATTTATTGATGTATTAAAATAGATTACCCTTATTTTATACGGGAGTGACTCAGAAATATTCTAAAAATATTATATCTTGATTTTTTCAAATGTAACACCCTGTTATTTATTATTCATGTCAACGCATAAAATATTGTGCTATAGTTTTGCAGAAGTAACCCTATCTTTATCTTCGATCATTTTCGAAATATTCGATCATTTGTGAAAATTTTTGATGAAAATTCTACAAACCGTATCAAATTCATCAACATGCAACATCATTGGCAGAGAAGTTTTTTTCCTTCTGTAATGATTCAAGTAGTAAAAAATGAAACCTAAACAAGATTATTCTTCTAACAAATGATAAAATCATTTATTGTCTAATTTTTCTTTATTTGTGTCTTCTGTCAGGTGCCCGGACATATCTCATTCTTCATTTTACATGGTGAATTTATCAGTGTTTCGTTATTAAACATTGTGAAAGTGAGGTTTGAACCCGATGTTCTCAATTGACTGCCATGAAGTTCTCGAAAGAAGAAATGGTTCATATGATTTTTATTCTGGGTGAGTGTGATAGAAATTTTTTGTTATCGAGTAGAGTTTATGCACATAGGTTTCCTGATGAGAAGCACCCTGATGCAAGATGCTTTGAAAAACTTCTAATTAGATTTATCGGAACGGGTAATATCGCTTACAAAAAACATGAAAAACTAAAAACTGCTACAGCTGAAGACAACCAGTTTTCAGTTTTGTTGACAGTGACAGAAGACCCATATAAAAGCTTAAGAGAGATTTTTCAGCTAACAGATATAAGTCAAACTTCCGTCCAGGTAATCTTGAAAGCGAATAAATTTCATGCATATCATGTACCTTTGAAAATCAGTCGAATCAATTTATGCAATTGGGCAAGTGACAAAGTAGCGAAAAATCCGAATATGTTTAGCAGAGTTCTTCTCTCGGACGAGACAACTTTTCACAAGAATGGACTTGTTAACAGGCAAAAGTTTTAATATTTTGCTACGGAAAATCCACACATCATGTGACAAATAGATCACCAGCATCGTTGGTCCTTGAATGTATGGGCCGCTAAAGTAGATGGATATCTAATTGGGCCGCACTTTTTCGACGGGACTCAATAGTGAAATGTATTTAGATTTTCTGCAAAATCATCTAAAAATGTACTTGCCGATGTACCAAAGCATATAATACAAGATTTGTGGTTTCAACAGGATGGAGCACTGGCACATTACTCACATCAGGTTAGGATACATTTGATCATGTATTTACAAACAAATTGATAGGTCGTGGTGGTCTTGTTAAATGGCCAGCTAGGTCTCCGGACCTTACAAGTCTAGATCTTTTTTGTGGGTTTATTTTAAGGGCATCATTTACCAGATTCCTTCTACAACACAGTTGGATATGAGACATAGAATAGTCGACGCCTTTCAGTCAGTTATTCCGAAAATGTTGTCGAGAGTTCAACGGTCTTTCCGCAGAAGGATTGAGTTTTGTCTACAAAGAAATAGGCAATATTTCGAACACTTATTGAAATAGTTCAACACCTTGTAGATCATCCCACCAAAAACCAATCTATTACGTATTTCATTCACGACTACCTCAAAATATCTCCATTTCTCTGATCAAGTATAATGATATGTACTAATAAACTCTCCTTTCGCAACCTCTGATTTTTCTATTTTAGTTTTTTTTTTTTATTTCGAAAATGGTCGAAAATAAAGACTTGGTTACTTCGGCAAAAATATGGCACAATATTTTATGCGTTGACATGAATAATAAAATACAGGATGTTTCATTTGACAAAGTCAAGATATGATATTTTTAGAATCACAATATTCAATGGTTTTTTTGACTCACTTCTATATAAAATGAGGATAATCTATTTCAATTCATCAATAAATCTATCCTTGAGCAATAAGAAAACGAAAGGAGAAAGTATTTATCCTCTCTGGCCGAAGTAGCATGCCATGATGTGAGAGCCTATTTTCATGAAACGTATTACTTAAAGACAATATAGCAGAGTTTACGACGCTCTTGAATCTTCAACAAAAAAAGTGGTCTTCCAATCTGAATAACCTCCCAAGATTTTTTAATAGAAAATTGGGACACCCTGTTTACTGCAAAATGAATTGCTGAAGTAGATTTTCACCTTCTAAATACAATACCGTTAGAACAAAAATGAAATCTTCAAGAGTGTACGAGGTACAGAGGACAGCGCCACTGGTGAATCACCCAGTATAGATAATAAGTTCGAATAACAATTCCTTTTAATCACAAAGTCATCATTCGTTACAAATCCTTTAGAGTGGTAAAAGTCATGAGGATTTTGTAGGAATAGTCCGATCTGGTGTTACTTCAAACAGTTCTATTCAAAGTTAGTGTGAACTACCACGCCCTATGGCCACGCGTCGCCCTTGTTGATGGATTTTCAATTGGTCCTTTCAACCGCATCGTTTTACATGGAAATTTCAATTCAAATCGATTGTTTGGGGACCACCTTGAGAATGCAACTGTTATAATTACATTTCACCGTACTCATTATCAGAAATTGTCTGGAGAAATTCATTTGGTTGAAAGGCCACCTTTGTTAATCGGTTTTTCTCATGAAGTTACCTAAATGAATATCATCAGGGTGTTATTGAAGCCCAATAATAAATGAGTGCCGATATTTAATCAATCTAACTAGCTTGACACCGTATACAGGGTGCCCAATCATTTTTCATCGGTAACGACCCATTTCAGAGATTATTGAGAAAGGCAAAAACAAATCAGTTTTAGTTTTTTCAAGAGGAGTGAATCCAGTACATTTACTTGCCTTGAGGTTTTAGACTATAGAAAAGTAGGTTTGGATTCAACTTTTGTCGTTAGGAGTGAGATGTTTATTTGATACATCTGTTCGATCATTTCATGCATATTCAATCAGTATTTGAATCACAACTTTGCTGAAGCGGTTAGAATTTTGAAAAAAAATTCTTTTGAATTTGGAGGGCTTTTACTTGGTAAACTTCCATTATCAATAATAAAAAACACGTACTGTGTTTTTAGGAATTTTACTTAATAATTGCGATTCGTAAAGGATTTCACTACACGGTAGCTTCTTCAGACGAATGAATGTATAGAAAATATAAATGAGAATATAAATATAAATGTTCTTGAGTAATTTAAAGCTTATTGGGTTGCTTCTTCTTGAGTGGTTATCTAAGACAGGTATATCCAATAAAACTAAGGAATAGATTGCTCCCCGAAAAGATTCAATAGACGTGAAGGGCTTAAATCGACTTGTTCATTGATGAGTCTACCTGAGTGTTTGTATTTATTGATTTCTAAAGTTTCCCAAAGATCTACCTTCCAATATTTATTATCTGTATGCAAAATTTCAAACTGTGGGTCGAAAGAGTGATTATTTTCTAAGAGATGATTCGCGTAATTTGAATCTGATTTTTATTTGGAAAACTGCGTTTATGTTCCGATATTCTAATATTGAAATTTCTATGTGTTCTACCAATGTAGAAATTATCACAGTCATTGATAATTACCTGACCTGGTTTTATTATTTTTATATATTTGCCTAAATTATTATTAGTTTGGAAAGCTATGTTGAAATTATTGCAACTCAAGAATGATTTCAGTTTCTCACTTGTAATGCCAACGTAGGTTAAGGTGTTGACTTTTTGTTTCAATTTATCGACAGGGTAAACTTCATTCAATTCGATTCTACTTTGTTTTTTATTTAAAATATTATTTATTAGTTCGGGATTGTAACCATTATTTTTAGCTATTTATTTGATCGAATTTAATTCTTTGTTAAAATTTTCTGGTGATAACGGTATGTTAAACAATCTATGAATAAAACTATTGAATGATGACATTTTATGTTGATACGGATGACACGACGAGTTATGTATTATAATATCTGTATGTGACGGCTTATGGTTAATTTGCGAAAACATGTTTTCCATTTTCTTTCGAAATTGTTACGTCTAGGAAATTTATCGAATTATTGCTTTCTATTTCGGTTGTAAATCTAATTTTTGCATGTAATGAATTTATATGATTTTCGAATTTTGTTTATATTGATGATTATGAATTGATTTCTCAGAATTATTCATGAATATTTCTGCTAACAAAGGACTTAACGGATTCCCCATAACCAAGCCGTCTTCAATAGTTTAATATTTGTTATTGAAATGGAAATAATTTTGATCTAAACAAATTTGTAATAATGAAAGAATATTTGATTTAATGATAGTATTGACATGATTCTTTTCTAATAATTCTTCAACTAAGTAATACGTATCTTTCGGAGGTTGGGAAATAGATTCTTAACATCGAAAGAAATGAGTTCGGAATTAGGTGGTATAATGGTATCTTTGATATTGGCAATTATTTCGTATGAATTTTTGACCGAAAATTTAGATTTGAAATTGCAATGTTTTATTAGCAAGTCGTTGAGGAATTTTGAAAGTTTGAAAGAAGGTGCCGTTACATAAAAAACAACAGGTCTAAAAGGGTAATTAGGTTTATGAGGTTTTATCAGCGAATATAACTTAACTCCAATCCACAATCCCCCGAATTATATTTCCAAATTCCTCAACGACTTGCTCATAAAACATTGCAATTTCAAATCTAAATTTTCGGTCAAAAATTCATACGAACTAATTGCCAATATCAAAGATACCATTATACCACCTAATTCCGAACTCATTTCTTTCGATGATAAGAATCTATTTCCCAACCTCCGAAAGATACGTATTACTTAGTTGAAGAATTATTAGAAAAGAATCATGTCAATACTATCATTAAATCAAATATTCTTTCATTATTACAAATTTGTTTAGATCAAAATTATTTCCATTTCAATAACAAATATTACACAATTGAAGACGGCTTGATTATGGGCAATCTGTAAAGTCCTTTGTTAGCAGAAATATGCATGAATAATTTAGAGGTATCAATTCATAATCATCAAAAAAAATTTTTCGAAAATCGCATAAATTCATTACATGCAAAAATTGGATTCACAACCGAAAAAGAAAGCAATAATTCGATAAATTTCCTAGACGTAACAATTTCGAATGAAAATGGAAAACATGTTTTCGCAATTTACCATAAGCCGTCACATAAAGATATTATAATACATAACTCTTCGTGTCATTCGTATCAACATAAAATGTCAGCATTCAATAGTTTTATTCATAGATTGATTAACATACCGTTATCACCAGAAAATGTTAACAAAGAATTAAATTTGATTAAACAAATAGCCAAAAATAATGGTTACAATCCCAAACTAATAAATAATGTTTTCAATAAAAACAAAGTAGAATCGCATTGAATGAAGTTTACCCTGTCGATAAATTGAAACAAAAATTCAACACCTTAACCTACGTTGGCATTACAAGTGAGAAACTGAAATCATTCTTGAGTAGCAATAATTTCAACATAGTTTTCCAAACTAATAATAGTTTAGGCAAATATATAAAAAATAATAGAACCAAATCAGGTAAAAACAATAAATCAGGTGTTTATAGATTGAATTGCAATGACTGTGATAATTTCTACATTGGTAGAACACATAGAAAATTTAATATTAGAATATCGGAAAATAAACGCAGTTTTCCAAATAAAAATCAGATTCAAATTACGCGAATCATCTCTTAGAAAATAATCATTCTTTCGATTCACAGTTTGAAATTTTGCATACAGATAATGAATATTGGAAGGTAGATCTTTGGGAAACTTTAGAAATCAATTAATACAAACACTCAGGTAGACTCATCAATGAACAAGTCGATTTAAGCCCTTCACCTCTATTGAATCTCTTCGGGGAGCAATATATTCCTAAATTTGTTGTACATATTTCGAAAACTCGTATGCCATCATAAATAAAATCCAAATTGTAACTGAGTGAAAACAAGGATATTTAATCAAAGCAATCTTGAACATAATGTGCGTTTTAAGAACGTAATGCAATGGCTGTCAAAATTTATTGAGGCGGGTTCAGTAATGGATGAAAAAAGAGCGCCCCTTGAAATTTCTAATGATTGAGCAGCATCTGTGGCCATACTGGAACATCTCGAACGCCAAACACCCAGTGACACATTTCTGCAGCTTCCGGTGTTATCTAACGTTTTTAGAATCTAATACAAATATAAATTCCATCCGTATAAAATTTGATTCAAATCGAACGCCAGAGTTTTGCGAAATTATGGCTGCATTTGTTGTACATCGTTTGCTTCTCTATTGAATGCATATTTTCACTTCATAAAGATCAAGTATTTCTGCCAAAGAGATGCTAAACTAGGTTAGAGTGAAAGTAGATATCCTGACTCGTGGAACAACAATATCTAGTAAAACCAAACGAACATTACATGAGGCAGGGAAAAGGGCATAGCGTAGCTTGAGTTGGTAGCTGTCGTTGTTCTGTTGTTACAGTTTACCTTAGCCTTAGGCCCTTACTGTCGAATACTTTATGTTATTTCTGTTTTTGAGCAAATATTTTTGAATAAGCAATATTTATCTTGAAGAAATCTACTAAGTAACTATTTCCTTCGTAAACAAAAATAGATAGATTTTTTTATGCACATTTGTCCACTTTATTGTCAGAGCCTGGTTGGAGCATTTTTCAAGGGCGCAGTTTTGAAAGCTCGCACCAGGCGCATAAAAGGCTCATTACGATGACTCTTCTTTCAAAAGTTGCAACTACCTCAAATTCAGCGGTAGGTAATTTAGAGGAAATTGCAAACAATTCAGTTGTTAATTCAAACCTATCGTATATGTGTTCGAACAAAAGCAGTAGTCAGGTTTTATAAGCAACATGTTCCGTAATTATTCAGTCGAAAAGTGGCCGTGAAGTAAGGATTCGTGCTTTATTAGATATTTGTTCCCAAAATTCATTTATCACAAGCCATAGAACACTGTTGTACCAATTGAATCGGGAAATCGAAATAAATCAGCCAAGGAAAAAAACCATGAAAATGCCACTACCTATCTTCTGCCATTGTAACTGCCAAGTTGATGAAGGTACACATGTGCTGTTTCTGCAGAAAACTGTATTTTATTTTCAATGAAATAAAACTAAAGTATTTAGATTTTCACTATATTAACAAAACTATGACCGGTTTCAACACACTGTGGCTTCACCAGATAGATACAAACTAATGAACAGAGTTATTCCTTAGATATTAGTCTTATTGTCTACTTAATATTACAATAGGTACAAGAGGGTATGTTGGAAGACCCATCGGAGTTGCTTATTTTATGAATTGAAAAGATTGAGTAAAGGAGAAGGATTTAGATCTAATAGACTATTAAGTAACCTACCTGAATTCTCTTCTTTGTTGATCTGTAAAATTTCCAATAAATTGACTTTTTGTCTGTTATTTTCATTAAGTAAAATTTTGAAATTATCATTAATGTTATGGTTTTCTTCGAGGAAGTGATTAGAATAATGGGAATCTGATTTATGATAATTAAAACTACGTTTGTGCTCGGATAATCTAACATTGAAATTTTTGAAAGTTCTACCTCTATAAATTTTATTACAATCCCCGCAAGACAGTTTATAAACACCGAATATATTACTTTTATCAATTTCAGATCTGCAGTTTTTGATATGTTGGCCTAAAGAATTATTAGTTCGGAATGCTATATTGAAATTATAATGCGAGAGGAATGATTTTAATTTTAGACTAGGATTACCAATATAAGTTAAGCTGTTGTATTCTGTGTTTGAACTTCTTATATTTGGAAATACTTCCTGAATTGCTTTTTGAAATTTTTTGCGTGAAATCATGTTCTCAATCATAGCTGGACTGTAACCGTTATTGACTGCTATTTGTTTAATTATATTTAACTCTTTTATGAAATTATTTTGTGACATTGGGATATAAATGAGTCTATGTAACATACTATTGTAAGCTGCTAATTTATGTGGATAAGGATGTGTGGATGAGCTGTGAATAGTGATATCTGTATGCGATGGCTTATGAAAAATAGAAAAATCATGTTTGCCGTTAATTTTAGTAATAGTTAAATCCAGAAAGTTAATGAAGTTTTCTGTTTCTATCTCTATAGTGAATTTAATATTATCGTGAATTTAGTTAATGAATGTTTTGAATGACTCTAATTGTCTGTTTGTGCCAGTGAAACAACAAATGATATCGTTGACATATCTAAACCAATAAATAAAGTGTTAGTTAGATTATCCGAGCACAAACGTAGTTTTAATTATCATAAATCAGATTCCCATTATTATAATCACTTACTCGAAGAAAACCATAACTTCAATGATAATTTCAAAATTGACACAATGAGAATAACAGACAAAAACTCAATCTATTGGAACTTTTAGAGATCAACAAACAAAAGAATTCAGGTAGGTTACTTAATAGTCAATTAGATCTAAATCCTTCCCTTTACTCAATCTTTTCATTTGAATTTGGGAGGCTTTTATTTGGTAAAATTCCATTATCAATAATAAAAAACAAGTTCTGTGTTTTGAGGAATTTTACTTAATAATACTTAATAATGAGAAAATTATTAAGTAAAATTCCTTAAAACACAGAACTTGTTTTTTATTATCAATCTTTTCAATTCATAAAGTAAGCAACTCCGATGGGTTTTCCAACATACCTTTTGTAATATTAAGTAGGAAATAAGACTAATATATAAGGAATAAGTCTGTTCATTAGTTTGTATCTATCTGGTGAAGCCACAGTGTGGTGAAACCGGTCATAGTTTTGTTAATATAGTGAAAATCTAAATAGTTTAGTTTTATTTCTTTGAAAATATGTATATCGATTTTCATCAAGTAACGACGTCCTCAATCAAAAAAAAACTGTATTTTGTTGTTACGTTGCCGAGACTGTTGATTCGATAAAAACTCTATCAAATCATGTTACTGAATTTAATCGTGTGTCTCATATTATTAGTTTGGTGCCTTTCTATAATATTAAAGCACGTTCTAGCTTTAATTTCCCTTGTTTGTGGTGACATTTGGTTCTAAAGATTTCGTTGTTTCGGTGTGTGATGTCGTGTAGTGAATTAGATAACAGTGTTCCGGCTAAGAGAAAGAAAGGTGAGAGGAATAATGACAAGTACCAATGAAATATTATTCGCAAAATTCGATTGAAGGAACTTCTTACAAGAATTATGCAGTTGAAGACGGTGCAGCCAAACAACAATAAACATTCCTTTGTAAATATAGAGACGAATGTTATTTTTAGTCTCTGCTGAAAACAGCCAACTTTTGTGGCGTAATTTTTTCTCATTGGAGATTAAAAACACACAAGATATGCAAAATCTTAATCAAGTACGTGGAGGGAAGCGGAAGCGTAAAGTGATGGTGACGATAGTCAAAGGACAAAATCCAAGCAAAACTTTTCCAACTACAATATAAAGATTGATGGGAAAATTGTCACAGTTTGCAAAAATACTTACATGGCGTTACTTCGTCTCGAGTTTGTCGATTATGTAAACAACTGACTGCAGGGAAGATATCCGAATTTTTGCTGGGTTTGAAGAGGAGTGGAAAATTGCTGAAAATTAATCGCTATATTTTGAAGTATGAGGTAAAACAAACCATTATGTTGGGAAGCCCAAAACGTACTTGGATGCTCGTCTTAATATGACAATTATGCAACTGCACTTTGTGAGAAACCACCGTGAGTGCAGAAGTATTGTGAAGTACAGTTTTTCTCACAAATACTTTCAGGAAAACTGCGATTATTGTTTCGATCGGCCACAAGTAGACATCTGTCCAAAATGCGAAAATTTTGCCGCAAAACTGGAAGATCCCTCACTGGGTGACAATGCTAAAAGAAATGTTGTGGCAGAGCTAAGAAATTTTATGCAGCTCTGAAAGAAGCTACCAACAACAAGGATGACAACACTGTAGTAATCGCTTTTGATAACATGCAAAATCAATCTTTGTCTCTGATTCCTGTGCAAGAGATGTTCTATTTACGGCAGCTGTGGGTCAATATTCCACGACATTGAAACTACGAAGCTAAGCTTTTCCTATACCATGAGGGTAACGCAAAAAAGAAACCTGATGAGATATGCAGTTGTCTGAAGAACTTCATGGAAACATTAACTCCAACAGTGACCAAACTTCTATTGTTGAGTGGCGGAGCTGCTGGGCTAAACAGAACCCATACTATGTTCAGATTTTAATGAGTTTCTGTGATTCTGGGAGGTTTGAGCTGATTCGTCGTTATTTCCTTGTTCGTGGACACTCTTTTCTTCCCTTTGAACATGAATTTGAGAGCATCAAACGTCTCACAAAAAAAACTGTTTGGATCTACACTCCTCAGCAGTATGGAGAACTATTTCCACGAGCAAGCTGTACGGGTCGGTTTACTGTTCATTATGTAAGAACTAAACATGTCTTCATTTTGAAAGACTGGTGTCCCAGCATATCCAGAAAAATGCAATATCTGACGAAACGAGTGGACGAGGAATATCTAAAGAACGGAGAGAGAGTTTTATGATATCAAAGTATTCCCAACATTGAAAGTGAAAAGTTACTTGCATGGAGTTCATATCGTGTTTGGTGAAAAGTACTTTTTCCCTGGGAAAGACGACGATGAATTTTGGAGCTCTAGCTCTGCTTACTCCGAAGGCATATCTACTAGGGAAAGTGCCAATAAATGACAAGAAGATCGGGGACTTGAAGAAGTTAATGAGCTATATTGTGGTCTATGAATCTTTTCACAACAAAATCGAATACTGGCCAACAGACAGAAATGCAGCAGCAGCGGCTCTAGTCAATTCAGAGACTGAATAATCGGACTAACCTTTCAACACTTTCTTTAACCAAAAGAATTCGAATTTCAGAATATTTTCAGAACTTATATTAAAACTTATAAAATATTTTTGACGTACCTTCAAAATGAATCATTTTTCTGATCCTTTCTTGTGCAAATTCAGAAATGCGAGAAAAGAGGAAAAAGAGTTTTTACTGCAGAAAGATTACATGTAAAAAGTTCATAAAATTTCGTATCTGGCATTCGATTGATATTTTTACTACAGAAACGGGACCATGTGCTTTGCATATGTTTTGTACACATCACCAAATTTTTGTGAATTTTGAAGTTTGAAATTTTTGAAATGTTTTCGGTTTTTGTGTTTTTCTCAAAAAAGTAAAAATGTAATAACCTATTCAATATGCATTGCAACAAAGGTATAGTTCGAGGAACCTGAAAAATTCAAAGAGGGCATCAAAACTTTCGAGTATCGCCTAAGTTGTCTGAAAAAATGATGTTGAAGGAACAGAATTCTGGTTTCATACACATCGGACATATCGATCAATCCTTGTTCAGACTGCCTACGATGTGTAAGATAATCGAATATTCCCATTATTCAGTTTGAAGATCATAAAATCTGGCTATAAGGATTTGCTTGGGTGTTAAACAACCGATGAGATAAAATATTATGTAGCATTTCCCCACTGATTTGAATAATGTTCATTTAACTACCTGTTTTGGGAAAATAAAACAACAGTCACTTTATAAAATTATATGAATATTTCAAGAAAAGCCTCCAAAAAGAGGAGAGCAGCACATCCTTATTTAAATTTGATCCATCTTTTTGTGGAGCATAAAACTAAACGACAGGAGTGAGAGTCTATAAAAATGATATAAAATTGAGATAAGAACACAAAATACTCAAGAACCCACAGAGAATGTCAACATTTTAACGTTACTGAGAATTCCCGGTTTTAAATTGGAAATAATAAAAGGTGCATGCATGAACATCAACTATACTGTGCCAAGAAATTAATGAACGAAATCGATAATTCAAATTTATTCAGAATAAGTTAAGATATGTTGAAGAATTATTTTTCTACTAATCCACCAGCACTAAAGAATGCTCGAGAATAATTGAAATGAAAATCATACTCATTGAGATGAAGCTAATAATGAAAATTCTAGGACTTTCGAGAAAAATCTATGTTTCTAAAGCCTGTAAATACACTCCACACAAAAATTGTCGCATCAACCTACTTTTACGACAACACTATATAAACTTTTAGGTTAGGTTAGAAGATATCGTTCAAAAGAGTTTATGATGGAGAATATCACTAATTTTTGAGTTAATGAAAAATTTAAAAATTCTATTATCTTCAAACATTCGCGAAAAAACCAATCAACAAGCATCGAATGGTGACAAATCATTTTCAAAATCGAGTGTTTCCTCCCTGGGCCTTAATTACTGCCAATTTACGTCTCGAAGCCCCCCGAACAAATTTTGGATCTACTCATGAGTCACTGAGTTCCAAATTTCAGGAAGCAGATTTTCTAGTTATTGGAGTGTTCTACAAGGCATCCTACGTTGCTGAATTTGCCACTCCATGTTGTCCCAAACATGTTCTATAGGATTCAAGTCGGGACTTCTGGCTCGCCATCCGGCATTTTGGCATTTTGGAAAAATTCTGTAACTACTCTAGCTGCATGAGGCCGAGCATTATCATGCATACTAATGAAATTATTGCCAATCAATGGGCCAAAGGGTTCGAGGATATCTGCGATGTATCTGGCCACTCTCATTTCTCCATTATTCACTAGGACTAACTCAGTTCAACCATGGAAAAAATGCCTCCCCACACCTTTACTGATTTCCTTCAAAAGTTTTCGGTTTGCCGGATATTGCATTGTTGATATCGTTCCCTGGGTCGTCTACATACAGGCATGCGTCTATCATAGTAGACAGAATCTGGACTCGTTGGAAAAGAGAACATTCGACCATTCTGGATTGCATGTTCCCTCGCAAACTGAAGTCTTGGAACTCGATGCTATTTGGTGAGACGCGGGCCGGTAGAAGCCACCCTTGGTCTGATATCGCCTTCTCTGAGCCTGTTACTAACAGTTTGCAATGAAATATGCACATACCTGGAAAGTACAAGTTCATTTTGAAGCATTCTAGCCATACAGTGCCAAACTCTTAGTGCAGATAAACGAAGCCAACGATCATCAACTGGTGTTGTTATCCGATTTATTCCCTGTTAAGCCCTTCTTCTAAATTCTCCTGTTTCGTGGTACCGATTTATGGCTGTTGAAATAGTGCTTTGGTTAACATTCAACAAGTTAACCACGTAAAGTTGGCTTCGCCCCTCCTCTAGAAGTGTAACAATTCTTACCACCTCATGATCACTCAAATAGCCTCCAAGACGTTCAGCAGCCATTACAATAAATTCAAGGATTTGATAATCAACAAGAAATACAGAAAACTTGCATTCTTTTAACGTGAAAACTGAAGAGAAATTGAATGAATACTGATAGTCAAATAAACTCATTCTTGTTTCATATACAGTGTGTTCCAACGAAAATTTGACCCCCCCTATAACTCCGAAATGAGTAACATTAGCGAAAAACACCAAGACACGTCGATTTTTGTTTCGAGGGGGAGCATTTTTCGAAGTAATTCGAAACTTCTCAGATCAACCCCCTACCCCCAGCAACCCTAACTTTGAAATTCATCATAGGGAATAAGGGTCGAGTGGCACCTTACTGAAAAGGTCTGTCAATTCTCCACCTTGATTTGTCATTTTAGAATTTTAAATTAACATACAGGGTGTCCCAACCAAGGGTGAAGTTGAATTCCTGGAAATCCCAAATACTAAATGAAATAGATTTATTTTGGCATAATGCAAGCGCAGGTTTATGCTCGGTCTAGAAAAACGACCTACACTTGTGAATTTGGAGATGGTGCAATCAACCCCTATTTCCAGCATCCCCAACTCAAAAATCATTCGATCGATAATAGGTCAAGTGGCACCTCGTTGGAAAGGTACTGCAATTTTCTCTTCGAATTTGGTATTTTCGAAATTCAGAATCATCATACAGGGTGTCCCGAAGCAGGAACATTGAAAATCCAAATAACTTTTGAAACTGGTTCATTTCGGTATACGAGAACATGTTTGATCCGAGAATAGGACTTTCTTGTGTGGTTATAGAATTTTTGCAATCAACCCCTTCCATTCAGCATCCCCAACTTGAAAATCATACAAATAATTCAAGTGGCATATCTTCAGAAAGGTTTTTGAATTCCAGAATGATTAAAGCATTTCATTCAGTTCGGCTCTCCATACAGGATGTCGCTTTCGAAAAATTCAATATCGTCATTTGAAATTATCAACTAAAATTAATTTGAAACTGTTAAAAGTATTGGGGTACGATGTGTTGAGCATCAATTACGAAGAAATAAAGCTGATTTCTGCATTGAAAATGTTCACATTTTTTCATTTCCATCTGGCGTGCAGTCATCTGTTATTTCTCATTTTGCAATGAAATATTATTATTATTCAGATCAGTTCCTCATTATTGTTGTTGTTCGTCAGTTGAAATTAATCTGAAAATGGTTTATTCCACTGAGGAAAGGGTCGAAATTGTATCGACGTATTTTCGAAATAACAGTTGTGCCAAAGAAACGGCAAGGATATTCGATAGGAACCATCCTGAAAGAGAAAGGGAGTCAGTCACCAGTACGTTAAATATTTGGTTGACAAATTCCTAGCTACGGGTTCGGTGGCAAACAAAAACATGAAGTGGCATGTCCTGTCAGAAATGAGGCAACGGAAGTGGCAGTAGTGGGTCATCTACAAATGGAGAATACTACTTCGATCAGAAAACTATCTCGTCTGACTGGTGTATCAGCTACAACTGTCCATAGAATCGTGAAACATCACAAATTTCACCCCTACAAGGTAAAATTAGTGCATGAAATAAACGAAGATGATCCAGATCGTCGTTTACAGTTTTGTGAAAATCTAAGTGAAAACCTAAACGCTAATCCAAATTTTCTGAATAACATCTGTTTTTCTGATGAAAGCACCTTTATGCTCAGTGGTGAAGTGAATAGACATAATTGTCGATATTGGGACACACAGAATCCTCATTGGTTTAGAGAGGCCCACACGCAAAGGCCTCAGAAGTTGAACGTTTGGGCAGGAATTTTGGCAATCATCTAGTTGGGCCTTTCTTTATTGAGGGTAATCTGAATGGAAATGGCTACCTACAGTTGTTAGAGGAACACATACATCCTAGATTGACAGAAATTTTACAGAACGATCCAACTCTTTCTGAGGACGAAATGCGTTTTCAACAAGACGGTGCTCCTCCGCATTATGATGCTCGGGTGCGCCAATATTTAGACGAAAATTTTCCAGGAAGGTGGATTGGTAGAAGAGGACCTGTTGAGTGGCCAGCCAGGTCACCAGATTTAAACCCCTAGATTTTTTTTTGTGGGGCCATCTAAAATCTAAAGTTTATGCCACAAGACCAGAAAACCTGGAGGAGCTGCGGATGGGGATTATCACAGAATGCCGACTTTTGACTCCTGAAGTTTTCGCTAATGTGAAAAGAGAGTTCGAAAATCGTCTGTATAACTGTATGGAGGTGGGCGGAGGTCATTTTGAACAATTGTTGTAATAATCAAATTAGTTTTTTGTTTTCAATTGAATACAAGTTCAATAAATCTCGTTTTCCTGTTTAGATGAGCATCCAATTAGTTTCTCCATCATCCCCTCATCCTGATCCTCACGCCAGAAAACCTCGATTGCCAAACTGAAACCAATGCCTCAGTGATTCAGAAAATAGAAAAATCTTTCTGGAACTTTGCCACTCAACCTGTAATCACTTGTATGATTTTTTGAGTTGGGGATGCTGAATGGAAGAGATTGATTGCAAAAATTCCATATTCACTCAAGAGAGTCTTATTCTCGAATCAAACATAAACATGTTCTCGTATTATACCCAAATGAACCAGTTTCAAAAAGTTATTTGGGTTTTCAGTGTTCCTGCTCCGGGACACCCTGTATGCTGATTCTGAATTTCGAAAATACCAAATTCGAAGAGAAAATTGAAATACCTTTCCAACGAGGTGCCACTTGACCTATTTTCGATCGAATGATTTTTGAGTTGGGGATGCTGGAAATAGGGGTTGATTGCACCAACTCCAAATTCACAAGTGTAGGTCGTTTTTCTAGACCGAGCATAAACCTGCGCTTGCATTATGCCAAAATAAATCGATTTCATTTAGTATTTGGGATTTGCAGGAATTCAACTTACCCTCGGTTGGGACACCCTGTATGTTAATTTAAAATTCTAAAAATGACAAATCAGAATGGAGAATTGACAGACCTTTACAGGAAGGTGCCACTCGACCCCTATTCCCTATGATGAATTTCGAAATTAGGGTTGCTGGGGGTAGGGGGTTGATCTGACAAGTTTCGAATTATTTCGAAAAATGCTCCCCCTCGAAACAAAAATCGACGTGTCTTGGTGTTTTTCGCTAATGTTACTCATTTCGGAGTTATAGGGGGGGTCAAATTTTCGTTGGAACACACTGTATATTAGGGATCGTACGGAAACGAATATCACTGCATAGATAAGATTTTTGTCCTCTTATATATCCAAAAACATATGTTAACAAAGAAACTGCGATCGAGCTGTTTAATCGTTTGTAGAATTCAGAATACCAGGTGATGCGACAATTTTTGTGGTGTTTGTATTTCCACCACTGGCCAGAATTACTGCATGGTACACCGTCCATACCGAAAGTGACCGAACTTTTCGAAAAAGTAACAACCAGTCATAATTTTGATACAAATCTTTTGTTTTAATAAATGTATTAACCTTGTGCGTTGATACATAAGTTTGTACGCGCCAACAGGCTGTCAAACGACCTCTCCATTTTCTTTTTTGATTGTTCTTTAGCAAGCGGTCACCGCACTTTCAATGGCCTCAATCAAATGGTGCCGCTTTTTTTTCATCATCAAATGCAGCTTAAGGAACATATACTAGTCGCGCGGTGCCATATCACGTGAAGGGTGAATGTTGCACGGCAATCATGTGATTTTTAATCCGAAATTTAGTTACAACTCTTGAACGATCTCATGGAGCATTATCGTCCACAAGAGTCCAATTTCCGGTTTCTCGATATTCTGGCAGATTATTAATGAATTTTTCCTGTGACTGTCTGGTCGCGTGGAACAAATTCTTCGTGGATAATTCTTTTAAGATCGTAAAAACAAATTGGCATAAGCATAACTTTTGACTTCTTCAACCGAATTGCTTGAGTTTTCCTTCAACTAACGTTCCCCGTTCAGCAGTCACAATCGTTTTCTAGAACAAGCGAAATACACTCGGAGGCAGAATTAGCGGAACACCAATTCGAAGTCCGATATTTTTCCTAATTCTCAACCGATTTAGATGATTTTTTCGACAAGTTATAGATCTACTCTTCTGCTCTGTAGAGATTATAAGAGAAAGCACAAAAAATCTGAAAAAATTTTATACGGGGGCAAAACTAAAAGTGTTTTTTTGTCAAAAATTCGTACCACCCTGTGGAATTTCGTGGTCCGAGTTGAAACGTACGATATCATGGTCTACCAAGACACATCTTCCTACAGTAACGCCCTTCTTGTTTTATGCATTTATCTCTATTTCTACAAGAGATATCCAATTTGAAGCGAAACGTCACAAATTTCAAGAATTTATTTTCAATCTTGCGTAGGTGCATAACATCGGAGGTAAGCCAAAAAATAAAATCAAAATTAGAGAAGCGGAAATCTAACGAAATGAAAATTTTTGAAATTCACTGGCCAATTCCACGCTCCGGGCGAACTCGAAGTACTCTGGAAAAATCGTTGATTTTGCACATTTATTTTTGAATTTTTTTGTGTGGCACTCTATAATAATTACCATTCCTGTCCAAAATTGAGAGCAGGTGTGTATCCTGGCGATACACTCGTGAAATGAAATGAACATGTTGAGAAATATATTCATGATGACCCACAAAAAAAACATTTGATTTTAGTAGCGAGTATGACCCCCCCCCAACCCGAGCTCTTATTACGTTGCCTGGATTCCGTTGTCGAAGCCTTCTTTCAAGAATGTCCCAGACGTGTTCGATCGGGTTTAAATCCGGTGACCGCGACGGCCAGTCCATTCGTGTGATCCCAACTTCTTTGAGATATTCTATCACTATGCGCGCAGTATGAGGGCGCGCGTTATCGTGCATAAAAAGGAAATTTTCCCCTATGTAAGGAGCAAAAGGCACAACATGGGGCTCCAAGATTTCTGTTATATACCGATGGGCATTAAGTGATCCATTGCCAATAATCTCCAGTTCTGTTCGTACTCCCAAGTATATGCTACCTCATATCATAAGTGACCCTCCACCATATTGCTCAGTTCCTGCGAAGATCGCTTGATTGTACCATTCCCCCATATTCTATCTCTACCATCCACGAAATTCACACAATATCGGCTCTCATCAATAAATAAAACTCGTCTTCACTGATTGATTGTCCATGCTACATGCTCCCTAGCAAACGCCAATCTTGCTACCCGATGGGCTCTATCGAGTCTTGGTGCTCTTGCTTGCGCGTATGATCTCAGACCAACTTCATTTAATCGTCTTCTGACTGTCCTCACACTCACGTTAATGTTATCCACTGTTTGTAAAAGGTTACGTGCCTGAACAACATTAAGACGAGGATTTCTTATGGTTTGATTGACGATGGAACGGTCATGTGTAGCGCGGGTTGCCCGATTTCTTCCTTGTCCTCGCCTCCTCACGTACAATCCAGTTTCCCTGTAACGTCGATAGATTCGATGGATAACCGACGTCGAGACACCCAACATGGTACCGCTTGAGCGGTAGGTGCGCCCTTCCTCGATCAATGTAACTACCCTTGCTACTAAGGTTGGTGGTAAATCTCTCATTCTGAATGAAAAATACCGTTTCGAATCGTAAACAGTAAACGAAACACAAAACACCGCAACCGATCGAATTTGTATCAAATCAAAGAATGGAAAACTCTCATTCTTTAAACAAGTGCAGATATGGTCATATACAAAAAAAACGTGTGTTGTATTTCATATTTGATAAAAAAAGGTGTGCACATGTGTAAATGAAAAGTTTCATCATTGGTCCCAGAATTCGGTTGTGTATTTTAATACCTACCGACTGTTATCTCCTATGAATTCCTAATTTTCACCAAATTAACCAAATTGTCATCGATAACTAATGCAATTCGAACATAAAAATCGCAAACGACAACTTCGACACGCCTGAGTGATAATAGGAAAATTCCAAATTGATAGACGAATTTTAATGACAATTTCTTGATTCAATGGAATTTCTCCAAAATGGTGATTTTCCACTTGAAATTGAATATATTTTGCAAAAATAGAGATAAACGCATGAAACAAGAGGGCGTTACTGTAGGAAGATGTGTCTTGACAGACCATGATATTGTACGTTTCAACTCGAACCACGAAATTCCACAGGGTGTTACGAATTTTTGACAAAAAAAACACTTTAAGTTTTGCCTCCGTATAAAATTTTTTTCAATTTTTTTTGTCTTCTCTTATAATTTCTACAAAGCAGAAGAGTTGATCTATAACTTGCCGAACAAATCATCTAAATCGTTGAGAATTAGGAAAAATATCGAACTTCGAATTTGGTTAAATTTTCGAGTGTTCCGCTAATTTTGCCTCCGAGTGTATATTTCATACTTTCCCCAATTTTCTTTTCCCAAACACTACCAGTTTCGAACGTCAAGTCAGTTTCAAATGGTCAATTAACGAAAATGAACTTATTTGTATAGATACTAACCTAATTACAAATCAAGTAATGTAGAGGTATTAATGTCTAGCTGGCTATTAAGGCGAAGTTCGGGCTGGCTTAGGCTGGATTATCGAAAGAAAATATCCGAGCTGAGTGTGAATCAATCAAGAATATAAAAAACTGATCAGTGAAATTTAATGAAATGGAATTAGGTATTACCAAACAAGTATATACCTCATTTTGATAGAAGTGTTGGCCTCACGAAGTTCAATTCGAGGTTTATATCACACAATTCACCGTCGATCAAATCGTTTTGATCATAGCAAAGATATCATTAAAAGACCTCGGAAAGACTCAAACTCTTCGAAACGTTGTGAGTAATATTGATACTTTGTTTATTTTATGGAAATTCTTTTTCAACGAAGATCAAGTTTTTTAGAAGTGGTCCAACTACAGGAAACGAACTTACTTATATAGATACTAGCCTAATTACAAATTGAGTAGTGGAGAGGTATTAATGTCTAGCTGGCTATGAAGGGTGATATCACTCGGGTTTTACGAAGTTTGTTGATTTCCAAACATTTCAATAGACTTATTTTCTTCCTTTTTCTATGTGCGCTTTCCAGGAATAGGCGAAGCTGTAACACCGCCTGTGAAGAATTGTGGTGTTTGTTTACTCGCTTCTTAAAGAGGGCCAAATAGTAGAATGTTGGGGAAATGTTAGATGGAAGCAAGTTGCACAGCTCACCGGTCCTGTAAACAAAGCAATTATTATAGAGTGAGGTTCGAGGGTTCGCTAAATGTACCGCCATATGATGAGAACTCCTTGCCAGCCTAGTGTTGCGGCAAAACATGAGTATTCCAGGAATAAAGTCTTTCAGCTCCTTAGAGTATCTTCCGTGAAGGTATCTGTAGAAGAGAGAAAGGTCAGCAATTTGTCTCCTGAGAGCCAGCGGTAGGAGATCACTGGGGATCTCCGGGTGGTCGATGAGGCTCAAAGCCCATTTTGCACACTATCCAATATCGACAACGAATGTTTGGGAGCAGATCCCCATACATGGGAACAATATTCCAAAGCAAGTCGAATCTGCACCTCACATAGAAGCAATAGCTGAGATGACGTGAAGTATAGCTTAGCTTTGAAAAGGAAACTAAGTTAAGTTGATGCAGACTTAGCTATTGCTGATACATGTTCAAGCAAGCAAAACCCAGAGTTTCCGTTGTTTTGAGAAGGTGTATCGAAAGTTTGTATGCAATTTGTTAGCCTTGCATCGTTGGAGGATGTTCCTCAGCGGGGACCTTTCTAGAAAACATAGTTGCTTGAGTTGAAGCTCACTAGGTTCAACTGACCCCACTTCGATATCTTCTGTAGGTCAGAGTTACATATATTGATTTTTTGACATCTTTGACGCTGAGATTCCGTTGCTGTAATCGGCCGCAGAGAACTGAAAGACGAAACCAGGGTACAGTAGTCTGCAAAACCGAAGATCTTGTTCTCTGTAGATGACTGACGATCGTTGTTCTGCAACAGAATAAAGGTTGGCGGAAGAATGGATCCCAGAGGTACTCCGGCTTGCAACAGGAAACAATCAGATGTTAAACCGTCGACCACAACTTGTATTGATATACTTGATTATCCAACCCCGCAATTTTTCGGAAAGCCCATTTGCAGCTAGTTTATTCAACAAGGTTGCATGCCAAACCCTATCTAACACTTTAGAGATGTCGAGGGCTATTGCTCTAGATTCCCCACGCTTTTCTATCGTTGATGTACAAACATAAGTGACGTAGGCGAGCAGATCTCCGGTCAATCTTTGCCTGCGAAAACTATGCTGACGGTAGTTAATAATTCCCTGCAGCTCAAGATATTTCATGCGTTCATCGGTTATGAATCTCTCCGTCACTTTGGACATAATGGAAAAAAGTGCAACAGGAATCGGTTGAATTCATGCTCCGAAAAGTATAGGTTTCATAAGAAATCTGAAACAGACGGTTATAAATGGGTGCAAGTTCGGGAGCACACTTTCTCAGGATGATTGGTGGTATTTCGTCTAGACCAACTGCCTTTTTGCAGTTCAGCTGTTCGAGAGCCCGTCTCACAGTATGAACTCTGAACTTGAATTCTGCCATGGAAGAATTTGTAGGTGGAATATTCGGTGGTACTGCGTTAGATGAATCTAGCACAGAATTCTTTGAAAACAAGAGAGCAAAGAGATCATCTTTCTCTTTCGGAAATGATGCTATACTTCTGTCTCCTCTAACAAGAGGCGAATAAGCAGATTTGCATAAATTGGCACTGACAGTCTACGCCATGGACCAGAACTGTCTAGTCCCACTTGCATGTTCAAGGACTTTATTAGTTACCCCTTCGTTGAAATTGTCCTTTGCGCTTGCAGTCATGTAGTCTCTTTCTTTCAAAACTGGAGCACCACCGAGGCCCAAAACTATTGGGCAGGCATCTCGGGACTGAGACAGTCAAAAGGGCTCATAAAGGGGCCGCAATCAAAGAAGAGGCTACACGAACTACTGTCTCTCGATAAAAAGTTTGTTGAGATAGTAGTTGGCCTATTAACGGGACACCAACTCAACAAACATCTACACGTCATGAAGCTATTGGAGATGACACAGTGTCGTGGTTGCCTAGAAAATGGCGAAATAAGGAAAAACATACTCTTAGAATGTCCCACTCATAAGGAAACCATACTGAACACCTTGGGCGCAGAAGCACCCAGCGCCCGGATGATCTAGGAGGCCCCCTACAACAGTCTTGCAAACTTCATCAGGAAGTTTTTGCTAGACAAATAACAACTCGACATAACACGGCAAGCACAATGGGTCAAACGGACTGAGTGCTGCCCATATGGGCGCCGTGCAGGACGAAGACAAGAAGATTGGTGTAGTAGTGTTCTACTTGCATATTATTCATTGGATAACGAGGTAACTTTTCTGGAACTATAAAAAAGATGAAAATGAAATCCTACCTGAATTCATGTGGAATAAACCTAGGCCAGTAGGTTCAAGTAATTTCAGATTTCAATATGACTTGACCCTGGTTTCGTATATACCAAGAAAAGTAAGGCCATTCTTCTCTTATCCACTTTGCAGGACACAAATAAAATAGATTTGGAAACTAATAAATCTGTGACCATTCTCGATTATAGCAAAAATAAAGGAGTTGTGAATACAGTTGATCAGCAATGTTCAACTCACAGCACAGCACGAAAAACAAGACGCTGGCCCCTTTCGATTTTCTTCCGAGGACTGGATATCAGTGGAATAATTCACAAGTACTTTTGCAGCAACCCGCAAAGAGTATTCAGAAGGAGGAAATACCTCATCAATTTTGCATTCCAACTGATGGAAGAAAATCTGAAAATGAGATCACATGTGCTAATCCTTCCAAATGATATTGTAATAATTTTGGAAAAGTACCGACATGCACACCTCCGGATGAAAACTCGTTGAAGGCTAAGAAAATTTGCTACCTCTCTTTGTCAAGAAAAAGCAACCATCGCCGAACTCTTGATAATCTCCCTGTTAACAGGGTAATAAATGCCAATTATAATAGAGGGGTGATATTCTCGATAGAAAACGACCGAAAAAGTATTATATGTTCAGAAGTTCTAGATCTGTAATGTTCCACCGATTCGGTATGCCAAGTTGTGAATATCCTTGTTGGATAATATTAAAGTTAAAAACTCTGTCCCATATCAATGCCCTTATTATGCTATGCTGTCAACTATCTTATCCTACATATACGAAAATAAACAATAATTAGTTGCCCTCCAAAAAAAAAAATTAAGATATTTGAATTATGCTTCATTCTTTCTGTGCAGTATAGTAGTAAAAAGAATGACTCCCATCACGACATTCGATCAAAATGCCAGCAAATCTGAATTCTCAACGTGAAACAGATATTTTTTTGTGTTCTTCAAGTCTACTCGTATTCGGGAATGAAACTCGGTTTTGCGGCTATAATCTGAATTGAATATGAGGCTACCGAATTCGTTTTGCGTACTCCAACTGCTATAATGTGAAATAAGAAAAGTACAAGTTAAACCAAACTCGATCTAAGTTTGTAATAGAATTCTTTTATTTAACATTTCACGTATCTTGTGTATACTCGTTTCTGGTTATGAGTACATTAAACAATGCCTTAATCTAACTTGAAACTTTCCAACCTATACAATTTGGGGAATTCCTAACTTCCGAACCACAAATACAATGTGCAATATGTATGGAGTTGTCGTAACACGAGGGTGAGATAGTTCAAACTAATTTCCACCTACATCAATGCACTTTTTTAACCGAAACTTTCTCAAGTGAACGACTCGAAGCCAGTTATTTTTGAGAATACTCTGAAAAAAATTCATGAATTGCCTTGTAGAACTCCTTTTTTCATCAAAAAATGTCAATAACGTAAACGTTGTTTTAGTTTAAGGTTACAGGGAATGACACAAAGCCAAACAGTAGGACATACAGTGTGTTCCAACGAAAATTTGACCCCCCTATAACTCCGAAATGAGTAACATTAGCGAAAAACACCAAGGCACGTCGATTTTTGTTTCGAGGGGGAGCATTTTTCGAAATAATTCGAAACTTGTCAGATCAACCCCCTACCCCCAGCAACCCTAATTTCGAAATTCATCATAGGGAATAAGGGTCGAGTGGCACCTTACTGTAAAGGTCTGTCAATTCTCCATTCTGATTTGTCATTTTTAGAATTTTAAATTAACATACAGGGTGTCCCAACCGAGGGTAAAGTTGAATTCCTGCAAATCCCAAATACTAAATGAAATCGATTTAGTTTGGCATAATGCAAGCGCAGGTTTATGCTCGGTCTAGAAAACGACCTACACTTGTGAATTTGGAGTTGGTGCAATCAACCCCTATTTCCAGCATCCCCAACTCAAAAATCATTCGATCGAAAATAGGTCAAGTGGCACCTCGTTGGAAAGGTATTTCAATTTTCTCTTCGAATTTGGTATTTTCGAAATTCAGAATCATCATACAGGGTGTCCCGAAGCAGGAACATTGAAAATCCAAATAACTTTTTGAAACTGGTTCATTTCGGTATACGAGAACATGTTTGATCCGAGAATAGGACTTTCTTGTGTGGTTATAGAATTTTTGCAATCAATCTCTTCCATTCAGCATCCCCAACTCAAAAAATCATACAAGTGATTACACGTTGAGTAGCAAAGTTCCAGAAAGATTTTTCTATTTTCTGAATCACTGAGGCATTGGTTTCAGTTTGGCAATCGAGGTTTTCTGGCGTGAGGATCAGGATGAGGGGATGATGGAGAAACTGATTGGATGCTCATCTAAACAGGAAAACGAGATTTATTGAACTGGTATTCAATTGAAAACAAAAACTAACTTGATTATTACAACAATTGTTCAAAATGACCTCCGCCCACCTCCATACAGTTATACAGACGATTTTCGAACTCTCTTCTCACATTAGCGAAAACTTCAGGAGTCAAAAGTCGGCATTCTGTGATAATCCTCATCCGCAGCTCCTCCAGGTTTTCTGGTCTTGTGGCATGAACTTTAGATTTTAGATGGCCCCACAAAAAAAATCTAGGGATTTAAATCTGGTGACCTGGCTGGCCACTCAACAGGTCCTCTTCTACCAATCCACCTTCCTGGGAAATTTTCGTTTAAATATTGGCGCACCCGAGCATCATAATGCGGAGGAGCACCGTCTTGTTGAAAACGCATTTCGTCCTCAGAAAGAGTTGGATCGTTCTGTAAAATTTCTGTCAATCTAGGATGTATGTGTTCCTCTAACAACTGTAGGTAGCCATTTCCATTCAGATTACCCTCAATAAAGAAAGGCCCAACTAGATGATTGCCAAAAATTCCTGCCCAAACGTTCAACTTCTGAGGCCTTTGCGTGTGGGCCTCTCTAAACCAATGAAGATTCTGTGTGTCCCAATATCGACAATTATGTCTATTCACTTCACCACTGAGCATAAAGGTGCTTTCATCAGAAAAACAGATGTTATTCAGAAAATTTGGATTAGCGTTTAGGTTTTCACTTAGATTTTCACAAAACTGTAAACGACGATCTGGATCATCTTCGTTTATTTCATGCACTAATTTTACCTTGTAGGGGTGAAATTTGTGATGTTTCACGATTCTATGGACAGTTGTAGCTGATACACCAGTCAGACGAGATAGTTTTCTGATCGAAGTAGTATTCTCCATTTGTAGATGACCCACTACTGCCACTTCCGTTGCCTCATTTCTGACAGGACATGCCACTTCATGTTTTTGTTTGCCACCGAACCCGTAGCTAGGAATTTGTCAACCAAATATTTAACGTACTGGTGACTGACTCCTTTCTCTTTCAGGATGGTTCCTATCGAATATCCTTGCCGTTTCTTTGGCACAACTGTTATTTCGAAAATACGTCGATACAATTTCGACCCTTTCCTCAGTGGAATAAACCATTTTCAGATTAATTTCAACTGACGAACAACAACAATAATGGGCAACTGATCTGAATAATAATAATATTTCATTGCAAAAATGGGAAATAACAGATGACTGCACGCCAGATGGAAATGAAAAAAATGTGAACATTTTCAATGCAGAAATCAGCTTTATTTCTTCGTAATTGATGCTCAACACATCGTACCCCAATACTTTCAACAGTTTCGAATTAATTTTAGTTGATAATTTCAAATGACGATATTGAATTTTTCGAAAGCGACATCCTGTATGGAGAGCCGAACTGAATGAAATGATTTAATCATTCTGGAATTCAAAAAACCTTTCTGAAGATATGCCACTTGAATTATTTGTATGATTTTCAAGTTGGGGATGCTGAATGGAAGGGGTTGATTGCAAAAATTCTATAACCACACAAGAAAGTCCTATTCTCGGATCAAACATGTTCTCGTATACCGAAATGAACCAGTTTCAAAAAGTTATTTGGATTTTCAATGTTCCTGCTTCGGGACACCCTGTATGATGATTCTGAATTTCGAAAATACCAAATTCGAAGAGAAAATTGCAGTACTTTTCCAACGAGGTGCCACTTGACCTATTATCGATCGAATGATTTTTGAGTTGGGGATGCTGGAAATAGGGGGTTGATTGCACCAACTCCAAATTCACAAGTGTAGGTCGTTTTTCTAGACCGAGCATAAACCTGCGCTTGCATTATGCCAAAATAAATCTATTTCATTTAGTATTTGGGATTTCCAGGAATTCAACTTCACCCTTTGTTGGGACACCCTGTATGTTAATTTAAAATTCTAAAAATGACAAATCAAGGTGGAGAATTGACAGACCTTTTCAGTAAGGTGCCACTCGACCCTTATTCCCTATGATGAATTTCAAAGTTAGGGTTGCTGGGGGTAGGGGGTTGATCTGAGAAGTTTCGAATTATTTCGAAAAATGCTCCCCCTCGAAACAAAAATCGACGTGTCTTGGTGTTTTTCGCTAATGTTACTCATTTCGGAGTTATAGGGGGGGTCAAATTTTCGTTGGAACACACTGTATGTAAAATTACGTTTACACGCTACGTGTGTCCATGCCTTGTCGTGATTCAATATTATCCCGCGAATACTATCTGATTGAAGCAGTTTAGGTAAACATTTTATGATGTAACAGTTGCTGCCACAGTTTGTTGAAGTTCAAGGTTGATTGCTTTCAGTAATCCTGTACTCTAGAGCAGGGGTCTCCATACTTTGAAGCGTTAGGGCCACAAGATTTTTTCGGTACGTTCCAAGGCCTAAAATAATCTCAATTTTTCTGCCCGCCTAAGCAAACATAGGCGTTTTTCATTTCAATTACTATTGATTTTGTATTCAATATATTGTGACAAGTGGGGACATCTATTGACGAGTAGTAATACTATGCAGTTCTGTGATGCAGGTACTATGTATTTCGGATACCCACTAACTACTAGCTGGTGGCATGTTTGAGAATTTCCGCAATGGTTCGAGAAAGTTTTGGTTTCGACCAGTTTTTTCGATCACTTCTAGAAGGAAGTAATTGCATAGGTATAAAAAGGCTAGCAGCGCCATTGCGAGTCAGTTTGCCTGGGAAAGGCGAAGGAAGCGAAACAGCCTATTGGGAAATAAAGTAACACCCGTGCATAAGTGAGAGTATTTAGATAAGGCTTGTTTCATTATGGATTTATGAGTATGGGAAAGAAGCGAAAAATAGACAGTGAATGCAGAACGTTCCCAGATAAATGGAACTTTCAGTATTTTGTGCTTGAGTGCTGTAATAAGGCGCTATTTCAAATTGGTAATGAAACCATAGCTTTTCTCAAAGAATATAACATTGAACGTCACTATGAATCGAAACATCTTCGAAATTACTTTAAATATACAGGAAGTTTGCGGACGGAAAAACTTGACTGTGAAGCGCAGAAATCTTTGTTTACCAAAGCAAATGCCGAGCAAGTGTCTGCAACTCGCGCCAGCTTTCGTGTGGCTCTTGACATTGCAGAACGTGGAAAACCATTTACCGATGGAGAAACGATAGGAGACTGCTTGATTGCAGTAGCGGAAGAAATATGCCCCGAAAAGTTAAATTTATTGAAAGGTGTCAGGTTGTCAGCAAACACCGTGACTCGGAGGGTGCAAGACCTCGCTGAAAATATATCACCTCAACTGTCTGACAAAAATGGACATCTTGAGTTGTTTTTCTCTGGCCTTGGATGAGTCAAGGGATGTGTCAGATACTACGCAGGTGTTGATTTTTATTCGTGGAGTAGATAAAACCGATGAAGTGTATGAAGAACTGCTCAATATTTTCGTCGACGACAAGGTAGTGTATGTAACTGAAAAAACATGGAATGGAGTATATTCAGCAGCTTCCAAAGCTATAAACGAAATGAAAGAATGGACGGATAGCAACCTTCTTTCACTGAATATGAAAAAAAACGTTCATCTGGCTTTTTCAGCTAATAATTCTACTCAACCAGTCAATCATAGTTTGCAGATTCATTCAGCTTTATGTAGAAGTGAAACACCTTGTAACTGGGTTGAAATTGAAAAAGTGAATCGAGTTAAATACTTAGGGATAATGGTTGATGAGAATTTGAGATGGATCTATCACATAAATTATATATCTGATGAATTGAGGAAAACATGTTACTTTTACTACACACTTAGAGATGTCTTACCACCGGAATCGCTCAAAACGTTATATTTTGCACTGGCTCAGTCCGTATTGTCGTACGGTATAATTGTTTGGGGTAGAGCATATAAAACCCATTTGAGAAAAATTGAAATAATACAGAGATCTATCCTTAAGATAATTATGAAGAAACCTAGAAGATTTCCTACAAAATCTCTTTTTGATGAGGCGAAATGTTCTGGAGGTATTACAGTTGTATGCCGTTTTTCTGAATAGAACACATTATAGATTGCTTGATCATGGATATGTTACTCGGAATCAACATCTTTCTAATTTAAGAATCAATAGAGTGAGCAAAGAGGTAACTGATCGTAGTTTTATGAATGTTGGTGTTTCACTCCATAATATTTTGCCATCTGAACTGAAGAATGTGTATAACGTACAAGCTCTGCCAATATTTATGAAAACGTTAAAAATCCGTAGCTTCATACAAAACCGAATACTTGAGTTGTTGTTGTAGATTCATATTTATTTGTAGAGTTGGTATGAAAAAAAAAATGTTAAGTGCAATCCTTGACTATTTTAATTGTATAAAAATAATTGTGGTCATTTAATATTTAATTTTCAATTTTAATTTAGTATGGGTACGTTAGTCAGTAAATAATATTTGTTCGAACAAAAATTTTATTTTCAGCAAACATGCATTAGATAAAATAAAAATAATTAGGATATAATGTAATATAATTGATTGGTATCGTTAATTTGTCAATAAGTTCATTATTATTATTTTTGATAGTATTCACGGCACGATCACTGGGGTAGATTTATTTCGGGGAGTTGAAGAGGCAATTTATAAAAAGAACCTTCGATGGAAAAACTTAAAATGTATCACCATCGATGAAGGCACAAGTATCTGTGGAAAAAATAAAGGAGTGGTCGCACATGTGTAAAAAGCTGTAGAAAATGATGGTGGTTCAAAATCATTAGTCTAACATCTATCTTTCAACAGTCCTTGTGCGGAAAATGTTTGGATTTGTCTGAAGTTCTAAGACCAGTCATATCAGTTGTTAACTTCATCAGATTCACAGGACTGAATCACCGACAATTCGGCGAGTTTATTGAAGAGATTGGAGAAGATGACTTGCCGTATCATACTGCCGTACTCTGGTTTAGTTGCGGAAAAGTTCTCAAGTGTTTTTTTGAACTTCGAGCAGAGATCGAAATTTTTTTGAATGAGAAGCATCGCCCTTGTGCGGATTTCGGAAACAGCGAATGGCTGTGGAAATTAGCATTCTGTGTTGATTTGACTAATCATATGAGCGAACTAAGTTTGAGATTGCAAGGAAAAAAATCAGCATCTTCCTGATTTATACACCAATATCAAAACGTTCAGGAAGAAAATAATACCATTTCAATCGCAATTACGTAACATGTTTCACACATTTCAAAACATGGGAAATATTGAGCCACACTACAGAGACTGAATTAGGTTTTTTCAAAATCCTTTTGATTCTGACGTTGAGATCCAGGCTCCGGACGTTCAAATGGAAGTTATAGATTCACAGTGCAATGAAATGTTTGGGAACAAATATCAAAATTCATCTTTATTGGAATTTTACAATAGTCTTCCGCTGGTACAATTTGCTGAATTGCATAATTTTGCTCGTGGGTTGTTTTCTGTAATTGGTATTTCGTTCTTATGTGAGAAAAAAATTTTTCAAGATGAAGTACACAAAGAATGTTCACAGATCTAAGAGCATCTAAAATCTCTTCTAATAATTGGTACAAGTAAAATTAATCCACAACTACAAACAATTGTCGCTGGAAAATCACAATTACATAAATCTCATTAGTGTTTTTATATAAGTGTGATTGATTTCATATTAATTATTTGTTAGAATATGCTTAAGCTGTCCTGGCGGGTAGTAATCTTGAATAATTGAATGTACAAGGTATGGCTGTTAAATAACAAGACCTACTAATTTTATTTTCATTTTATACATAATTGCTTATCATCACCTTCAATATGCACCCCTTCTCTATTCCAACAACTATCTTTGGAAACAGTGATGAAAGACATATTTTGCCAACTTCTTCAGGAATATCGCCGCTTTCTCTTTAATAGCTTCCAAGGACTCAAATTTTGGCCCTTTTCAAGCAGGTGTCACTTGAAGGAAAATATAGAAGTAACATGGTGGAATATTTGGTGAGAAAGGTGCATGGTCTCTCACTGGAGTGATAGATATGTCCAGGAATCTCTTTATATATAACGTTCAACATTCAATATTTCATTCATTTGATTTAATTTAAGCAGTCAAGGGGCTATTGTGTACTCTTTATTTCATATCTACTAGCTTTAGGACAATATCATGTCCTTCTTCAGGTATCCTATAATATAACAAATAATTGATATAACGATCACATGAACAGTTAAAAACTGACAACTCACATGAATAATGAGGTTAAGAAAGTTGGGTTCATCTAATTGTCCTGTAACCATGTAAAAACATATTCTTTGATAATATAAAATAATATATATCTATGCAATGGTAATCGTCAATACATAATATATTCTAAGGATTTTTATGATCAAATTTACTGAACTTCACTACCATTTATTCCACACATTCGTTTAGATTTTAAAATAAATTTTACTTGTTAAAGAGTCTCCATACTTCAATGGTTGATATTGATTCTGACACTTGACGTCTCACAGATTGAGTGCTAATGAACATTCTTCTGCTTTCGCAGAAATCAGACTATGATTATCAGATATGATATTTCGTTGATACTTTTTCTACATTCCGGACAACAGAATGGAAGAGTTCTTCTAATGTAAGTGGTGCAATAATAGCATTAGAGAAAAGTGTTCAGAAATTAGAAATGGAGGAAGAGGAGGTTAAAGAATCTAATGTTAACCATGTCGATATGAATGGTGAAGAATCTGAGGAAATTATAACTGAAATACACACACCAACAAATTGTCGCATCACCTGGTATTCTGAATTCCACAATCGATTAAGCAGCTTGATTGCTGTTTCTTTGTCAACATATGCTTTTGGACATATGAGGGGAAAAATCTTATCAAACACGTTTGAAACAAAAAAGAGTTTATTTGACTAACAGTATTCATTCAATTTCTCTTCAGTTTTCACGCTAAATTAATGCAAGTTTTCTGTGATTTTTGTTGATTTTCGAACCTTTGAACTTATTGTAATGGCTGCTGAATGTCCTGAACGCTATTTGAGTGATCATGAAGTGGTAAGAATTGTAACACTTCTAGAGGAGGGCGAAGCCAACGTTACGTGGCTAACTTGTTGAATGTTAACCGAAGCACTATTTCAAGAGCAATTAATTGGTACCACGAAATAGGGGAATAAAAAAGAAGGGCCCGACAGGGAAGAAATCGGATATCAACACCAGTTGATGATCATCGGCGTCGTTCAACTGCACTAAGAGTTCGGCACTGTACGGCTAGAATGCTACAAAATGAGCTTGCACCTTCCAGAAAGTGCATATTTCATTGCAAACTGTTAGGAACAGGCTCAGAGAAGACGATATCAGACCAAGGGTGGCTTCTACCGGCCCGCGTCTCACCAGAGAGCATCGAGGTGCAAGACTCCAGTTTGCGAGGGAACATGCAAATTAGGGTATTCCAGAAAGATCAAATGTTCTCTTTTCCGACGAGTCTGTATACCTGTATACATATGACCTGGGGAACGTTATCAGCAATGCAATATCCGGTAAACCGAAAACTTCGGAGGGGGCTCAGTGATGGTGTGGGGAGGCATTTCTTTCCATGATCGAACTGAGTTAGTCCTAGTGAATAATGGAAAAATGACAGCGGCCAGATACATCGTAGATATTCTTGAACCCTATGTTGTATCCTTTGGCCCATTGATTGGCGAAAACTTTATTTATATGCATGATAATGCTCGGCGTCATGCTGCTAGAGTGATTACAGAATTTCTGCAAAATGCCGAAATTGATATTTCAAGATGGCCAGCCAGAAGTCCCGACTTGAATTTTATAGAACATGTTTGGGACAACATGGGGTGGCAAATTCAGCAAGGTTTGATGCCTTGTTGAACATTCCAGCAACTAGAAAATCTGCTTCCTGAAATTTGGAACACAGTGACTCAAGAGTACATCCAAAATTTGTTTTGAGGGGCTTCCGAGACGTATACTGGCAGTAATTGGGGCCCGGGGAGGAAACACCCTATTCTGAAATTGATAAGTTCCATTCGATGCTAGTTTATTGGTCTCTTCGCGAAAGTTTTGAGATGGTAGAATTTTTTATTTTTCATTAACTCGAAAATTGTAAATATTTTTCATCATGAACTCAATTTTGAATGATATCTTCTTATTTAACGCCTCTGAAAGTTACCAAGCGACTCTTGAATGACCAACCTAAAAGTTTATATAGTATTGTCGTAAAAGTAGGGTGATGCGTCAATTTTTTTGGGGAGTGTATTATGGAGACAGAAGCGTGAAAATAATATTATTATAGCAAACATTAATGAACCAACGGGTACAAATAAAACAGAACGTAAGGGCAATGAACTGGAGAAGGTTAGGAGAGTATTTGAAGACAGAGATGTTAAATCTGGAGATTATGGAATTCTTAGATTAGGTTCATACCAACTCAACAAAAATAGACCCATTAAGATTATACTTGGCAACTGGTCTGGCGTTTACGAGGTGACTAAGAAAAAGGAAGAAATATTGAACGGAATACCTGCTTTGAATATATTTAGGGACCAAACACTGAAACAGAGAACTTATTATAAGAATATACAATCTGAACTACGTGAACTAATTGTGAGCGGTGATGATATGAAGACGATAAGACGTAAATAGTAGACCAACCATAGTGGACATAAGGGTACCTGCAACTTCAGCTGTACCAAGGTCCACCCAGAAAAAAAAACAACGATATGGTCATCTAGTGTTCAATACCAGAGTGGCATCGTCTACTCTAATGTTCAAAGTTTTTCAGAGGAGAAAGATGACATTATTGCAAATGTTTAACCTTTCAAACCTGCTATTTGCTTTTTAGTGAAACTCGCACAGCTGCTGATATTATGAATAGTGAAATAAGACTTTCAGGCTATAATATTGTGAGATGTGTTTCAAGCTCGTGACATACTGGCGGAGTCTTGCTTTTTATAAGAGAAGATTTGAATTTTTCACTTGGAGGAGATTACATTCTGGGAGTATCTACTGGTGTCGATCCATTATCGTTAGACTTGGTGGTTGAGATGTATTGGTTGATGCACTGCATCACCCGCCTAATTCGAGTGATTCAATTTTTGTTAACGACTTTGAAAATATTTGTGAAGATCTTTGTTTCACCAATATAAGGGCTTTAATGTTCGGTTATTTCAATCTGGACTACTATGGTCATAGTTACTACTGTAACAATATGAAGAATCTTTTAAATATATTCGGGATCAAGCAGCTTGTTGTTGCTCACACACAATGTACAATTGAGAGCTCTACACTACTACATACTGGCGGAGTCTTGCTGTTTATAAGAGAAGATTTGAATTTTTACTTGGAGGAGATTACATTTTGGGAGTATCTACTGGTGTCGATCCATTATCGTTAGACTTGGTGGTGGAGATGTATTGGTTGATGCACTGCATCACCCGCCTAATTCGAGTGATTCAATTTTTGTTAACGACTTTAAAATATTTGTGAAGATCTTTGTTTCACCAATATAAGGGCTTTAATGTTCGGTTATTTCAATCTGGACTACTATGGTAATAGTTACTACTGTAACAATATGAAGAATCTTTTAAATATATTCGGGATCAAGCAGCTTGTTGTTGATCACACACAATGTGCAATTGAGAGCTCTACACTACTACATACTGGCGGAGTCTTGCTGTTCATAAGAGAAGATTTGAATTTTCTACTTGGAGGAGATTACATTTTGGGAGTATCTACTGGTGTCGATCCATTATCGTTAGACTTGGTGGTGGAGATGTATTGGTTGGTGCACTGCATCACTCGCCTAATTCGAATGATTCAATTTTTGTTAACGACTTTGAAAATATTTGTGAAGATCTTTGTTTCACCAATATAAGGGCTTTAATGTTCGGTTATTTCAATCTGGACTACTATGGTAATAGTTACTACTGTAACAATATGACGAATCTTTCAAACATGTTTGGGATCAAGCAGCTTGTTGATGATCATACACAATGTAAAATTGAGAGCTCTCCACTTGTTGATTATGCGCTTGCTAGTTTTTATCACGGAAGTGCTCTTGTACATAATGTTCCAAGAGTTGCTGATCATTCTATTATTTCTGCCAAAATCTGTAATGGAGGTATTGGAGGTAAAAACAAAAAATTGATCAGAACTTTGGGATAATAGTATGCACAATATTAACTTGGAGCTGATATCGTGCAATTTTTGTTCATCGTTCAGATATTAATATATTATGAATAAATAAATACTTTACTAGCAGAATAGATCTTTGAAAATACTGAAAAAAAGTTATAGTATACACCTTCATAACAAAATATCTGAAGAAATAACAAAACTCGATAGAATAATTGCAAATATTTAAAATTAATTAAGTAATATCCCAATAACATATTATCAACCAATTATTCAAAAGAGAGAACTTGAGTGTTGTGTTAAAATTAGAAAGTTTATAAGCAAAAATATTAATATCATTAACTACTGAATTCACCCTACTGCATATTCTCGTGAGAGGGGAGTATTGACTATAATTTGTTCGATGGAAGTCCAAATGCAGCAAACTACAGCGTCTCACTATACGACATGGAATGTGCACAGAAAAAAGTTCAAGTATACCAGGACAATTCATATTGGAAATTATTACCTTGTTTGCAAACATTACATCAAAATAGACTTTATGAGATAGAAGGTATTGGTACCGGGATGGGGTCACACACGATGAAAACACGGATGGTTAGCACAAACACCCTTTGTAAACGTAGAATTAAAATGAAATAAAAACACGTGGTTCGGCGGTTTAGCAATATGGCGTGGATTCGGAAAGCAGGCTCGTGGCAACGCGTGCTGCAGCCGGTTTTCTAAGACAGTGTGAATTCGAAGAGGTCGTTGTAGAGAAAGAAAGGGAGTCTAAGAAATGCACGGATATTTAAACACTCGGTCCAGGTAGGCCCAGAGTATGTTCTGTGCCTAGCCTGGTCGAAAGGCCTACTAGGCGATCTGTGATTAAGGAAATGTGGTTAACACGATAACTCGCTTATTCGGAGTGGCCTAGAGCGATCTATGGTGAGATACCGTAGTGGAAACGGTAACAGTATGGCACGCCTAAGTGAGTCAAATGATCTTCATAAGTGACTCCATGAAATTCAATTCCACTCTTAAGGCATAATAGCTTAGTGTACTTCCTCTGCAGATGATCCATTCTACTTATATGGGTGGCATATGTGGGTGACCATACAACACAACAATACTCAAGAATTGGACGAAAAACAGAGACATAGAAAACTACAAAAGAACGTACACTAGATAATGATTCGGTCGATCTTGAAACGAAGATCAAGTAGCTTGTTTCCTGGAGCAATTATTCAATCAAAATGAGGGGCGAGATATAGTTTTATGTTGAGGTAAACGCCCAGATTCTTAAAAAGAGGAACAGTTTCAAGAGGAGTCCCATCTAGTGTATATGTAAAATTCAAGGGTTTGAGCTGCCTAGTAAATTTGACGTGTTTGCACTTTGCAATATTTAAAATCAATCCATTAACCCTACGCTCATTGTGGAACGAGTTCAAACTCTCTTGCAGAACTATCTGATCATCAATCATGCGAATGCATTTGAATATTTTGCAGTCATCGGCAAAAATGAGGAACAAATAATCCTTAAACGCTTCTTTAAGGTCGTTAACAAATGAAAGGAACAGAATTGGTCCAAGGTGAGTACCCTGACCAACTCCAGATGTGTCATCAAAAGGATCAGAATAACAGCCAGTACAAGTAACCTGCTGAGATCGACCGGAGAGATAGTCCCTCAAACATGACAAGAGGGGGTCGTGAATACCATAAAAATTAAACAACAGGTAGGAGATCAGTACACAATCGAATGCTTTTTTAATGTTAGTATATATGCAGTCAACTGCAGAACCACTCTCAATACAAGCATTAACATAGTTTTTGAATAAGATAAGATTAGACTTAGTGGATTTGCCTCGCATGAAACCATGGTGCTCGTTCACTATCACTGACTATACATGAGATAAAAGAATTTCTGAGAAAATTTTGTCAAAAACTTTAGGAAAGAATCTATTAATACAAATGGGACGGTAATTAAAGATGACAGATTTCAGACCTGTTTTATGGATAGGAGTCACGAAGTTTTCATAAAGATGGAAAACGACCAACAGTCACGCATTTATTGAAGATGTAGCGAAGAAGTTCTACAAGATTATAACTACATTCAATCATTCTGGTTGTTCATGCGGAACATTTCTCGAAATTGGCGTGTTTTTATACGCAGTAAGCGCTTATTAGGTCACCGCGAAGCCGACGCATTTCGAATGAGGGAAGTCTGGCAAGATTAAGTCTCTCCGCGTAAGTTGGTCTAACGCGCCCGAAGGCGAGCCGAGTGGCTCGACACCACGCATTTTCACAGTATTCGAGCACCGGACGAACGTACATTTCATAGAGCCGAATTGAATTGACGAACTACAGCTTGGAGAACGTCCCTTGCAAGAGATAAAGTCTGTGATTAGCCTGGTGACGTGAAGGATATGTTCAGAGCAAGTCATATTTTGTGTTATAATTAGTCCTAAGTCATTATGCGATTAAACGCGTTTTAACAGAAAGTCATTGATGAAGTATGAATGTCATGGATTGTTCTTTCCGACGTATGAGAAGATACATTTGTTTGTTTGTTTTCCTTCAACGTGCTCTATTTCTGCCTTTCGGCTAATGACACGCCGGGGAATTCTGTCACCTCACCAACCCGGGAATTTTACCGAACCCCTCTCGTGTCGAGGGAAGGGATCTTTAATGTCCAACACATCTCTGTTAGACAGGACCGACAGCTTTAAATCTCCTCCGAAAGATGGACACTCAAGCGATTCCCAGAATCCGAAAAATCGCACCGACTTTGTGGGAATTGAACCCAGGTAACTCTGTGTAGGAGACGAGCATCAAATCTCATTGGCCACCGAGCCGGCAAAGACACATTTATTTACATTCAAAGGTACAAAACCAGTAAATGGCTTAACATCGCCCGTAGTTAATGGAAATCGTGAAACAGATTTTGCAGACTAACTCACAGAACATACTCACTGATTCTGAGGATTCAGAACCTTCTGTTCATGAAGAATATAATGAGATCTTTGGAAATCTACCAACTCCTATAACTGATAATTACGCTACCTATTATGTGGCAGGATACCTTTTGAGAAAAATTACAGTCCCAGAATGTCAAGTGTGTAACGAAGAACTTTTTTGCGAAGTGCCCCAATAACAGCACACCTTTATTCCATTCAAGGAATTTTGTGATAATTAGTCTAAGTTATTGTATCCTTTAGTTAAAGTTTCTCAATTCTTAGAAGACATTCACAATAAACTTACTTCTTCCTGAATAGTCAAGGGCATCAGGAAAATTTTGCTTGGAGATTCAAAGATATTCACAAATGTCATGTTTCACAATTCGATTTTTGTCAATTACATTCGGTGAAAGATGAAATTTTTGAAATGGCTACTATTCCTATAATTTTAAATTCATTAAGAATAAAAAGAAGAAAACTGTTACGTCTGGGACTGAAAGCAAATCCAAAAGGTTTAGACACAAGTAGGACAGCATTCTTTGATGGGTTCAATTGTAGGTGTTTATTGTGATTTTAAAGAGCGGGTTATCTACACCCTACTATGTTCGTGTTATTTATTTACCATTTATAGAGTCGGTGGTACTATACGTGTTGTTTTGTCTGGGCTTTTATATACTTTTATAATTTACAAACATGTTTTCTAGTATGTGATATAATTTATTTTCCTGCATGGACCTTCTACATTCATGGGGTAAGAAATTGATCTGTGACCAAATAATTGAATTTTTGGGTCCTTTACAAACTTTATTTAAGATTAAGATTAATAATGAAATTGCCTATTTTTACCATAAACACCTAAAAAAAGTCTAGGGAATACTTCTGAATATGGATACATCGTAGCCAGAACGATCAATATGGATGATTTTTTTTAAGAAATGAACACCTGCATCAATTTCTCACCGAAGTGTGCTGCAACAGATTTCAGTTTTTTTTTATAAAAAACAAAAAATGCAACGCTGCTTTATAATCATTTTATGTATTCAGTGTTTGAAATCAGTTAGTTGGCACTTTGTTTCTGTTGTAAGAACAAATAAAAGATTCAAGTTTTGTGATTCGACCATGGAAAGACGACATTTGACTAGAGAAGAGATGTTACGAGCCGTTGGCATTCTCCAAGCTAGGAGCTCATAACGGGAAGTATCCAGGGTTCTGGGAAGTAGCCCAAGTGTCATAAACCGTTTCAATAAAACAGGTAGCGTAGAAGAACGCCATACAAGTCGTTTCAGGATTACTACAGTCGCCCAATACCGATTTTGGGTTTTACAAGCCAGAAAAGATCGTACTACCACAGCATTTCAATTAGCTCAAGAGCTATCACGAGTTCATAATGTACAAATTTCCGACCAAACTGTGAGAAATCAACTGCACGGAGGTAAACTCCACTCCAGGCGTCCTTTAAGAGTTCCACAACTGACCCATGGAAATGGCGCTGCTCGTTTAGCTTGGTGCTAAGAACACGTAAACTGGAATCAAGAGAGGTAGGCCACAGTTCTCTTCAGTGATGAATCTAGATTTAGTTATTATCCCGATTCGGGAAGAATTCGAATATGGAGGGAACCTGGAAAGCAAAACCGTCTCCAGCATGCTCGAGAAGTTGTTAGACAGGGAGGCGGATCAGTGATGTTTTGGGGAGGTATACGCCTTGGTGGAAGAACTGACCTCATTTTCATACAGAACAACCTCACGGGAAATTCTCACGCAAATGAGATAGTTTTACCTGTAGTGGTACCGTATCTCCAAACAATGGGTCAAAATCCACTCTTCCAACAAGATTATGCACCTCCTCATCGTGCAAGAGTTGTCCTGAAGGTTCTTGAAGAGAATGATATCGATCTTCTACCGTGGCCATCCTTCTCTCCAGATCTGAATCCCATCAAGCATGTGTGGGACACCCTAAAAAGAAATCTCCTGCGTCAAAACGTCTTCCGTCATGAAAAGGAGCTACGATTAGCAGTTCAGGGGGCTTGGAATGACTTAGGCCAAAATGTAATAGACAATTTAATATTGAGCATGCCGCGACGATGCCAAAGTGTCATTAATAACAGAGGTGGACCTTCTGGGTACTGAAAAATATAAGTTTATATATTATATACAATTATATATATTATATTATTTTTATCGTTTGGAAAATAATAGTTCAGGATTTTTTTGTTTTACCAAATTTCATTTTCAAATTTCATTTTTCTTATGATAGGTGCTTTGGAGAGGTCGAATATTGTTTTATTATCTTGAGAATACATTATATACAATACTTCCTAACAAAAGCCGAAAGATTTCTATAAATTCGAATCATCAAATTCATATTTTAAAGATATTGGTAAGTGTTCCTAGTCATTTTTGAGGCGTTTATTCAACAATTTTTAGTGATTTCAAATTCATTTAAAAAAAATCTTCTTGAGACAGTTATTACTGCGTTTTTTTCTATCTTCAGAAGCAGTTTGGGGTAACTGCCATAAAGATGGCAGTGAAGGCAGTTTACCCCCAACGGAGGACCAATATTTCAGAATTTCTTTTTATTTTGAATGAGAGAATGTACCTGTTTTCTGTGATATGTGATTTAATTTTCGATTAACATGTGTAAAGAATTTATTTTATTTTTGGAAATGTTTTCACATAATGGCACGCTTAGCGCTAGTTTCTATGCAGAGACAGCAATATTGTTTCTTATATCGAAGCACTGAGTTTTTATTTCTCATTAGGATCTGTTCTGTGCACTGGACGTTCTGGTCGCGATCACCGACTGACTTCATGCAGTTAGAACAGACAGGCTTGGTAGGGACTACAACAAGTAACTGACCTTCCTACGACTTCGTCTAAGCATATTCTGCAGAGATTGTAGCTCCACGTATCGAACGTAGGTTAGGTTAGGTTAGATAACCTCATTCTGACCGCCATATCCCTCTGTATCACCCCTTCTTCAACGAGAGTAATTATTCGACCCATGGCATCCAACGTATGGCATTTTCAATCAAGATTATAGGCTTTTTTAAACTTTGAAATTCACAGTTTCAAATCTCAGTGGCGGTTGAGTACAATATCCGAACATGTGATAATAATTCAAAATTTCTTATCATACTGTCCAGTTTTTTCACAACAAAAAACTTCATTCTTCATAAGTTGTCAAATATCCATGGTTAAAAACAATAATTAGGGTGAAATATCGAGTGATTACATATAAAACTAGTTACTGACTTTGAACTCAGATGAAGACTTTCCTCTCGGAAAATGATGAAATGAGAATTCGTGGGAAATCGCAGGAATCACTGGTCACTTTTCCGTGGAAACCTCAAAAAACGAAGATTAGTGCTTAAATATAAACCTCCGTAATTTTCAGAAGAAAACTCGAACGAAAAATCGCTGAAACTTGGGTCAACAAGGAGCATAAATTAACGCGTGTAATCAAGTCTTTTGAGCATAGTACATGTCAATAGTAAATGGCTCTCAGTTTGTTTGTTGCAACAATAACAATATACAGTGTGTTCCAACGAAAATTTGACCCCCCCTATAACTCCGAAATGAGTAACATTAGCGAAAAACACCAAGACACGTCGATTTTTTTTCGAGGGGGAGCATTTTTCGAAATAATTCGAAACTTCTCAGATCAACCCCCTACCCCAGCAACCCTAATTTTGAAATTCATCATAGGGAATAAGGGTCCAGTGGCACCTTACTGTAAAGGTCTGTCAATTCTCCATTCTGATTTGTCATTTTTAGAATTTTAAATTAACATACAGGGTGTCCCAACCGAGGGTAAAGTTGAATTCCTGCAAATCCCAAATACTGAATGAAATCGATTTATTTTGGCATAATGCAAGCGCAGGTTTATGCTCGGTCTAGAAAAACGACCTACACTTGTGAATTTGGAGTTGGTGCAATCAACCCCTATTTCCAGCATCCCCAACTCAAAAATCATTCGATCGAAAATAGGTCAAGTGGCACCTCGTTGGAAAGGTATTTCAATTTTCTCTTCGAATTTGGTATTTTCGAAATTCAGAATCAGCATACAGGGTGTCCCGGAGCAGGAACACTGAAAACCCAAATAACTTTTTGAAACTGGTTCATTTCGGTATAATACGAGAACATGTTTATGTTTGATTCGAGAATAAGACTCTCTTGCGTGAATATGGAATTTTGCAATCAATCTCTTCCATTCAGCATCCCCAACCCAAAAAATCATACAAGTGATTACAGGTTGAGTGGCAAAGTTCCAGAAAGATTTTTCTATTTTCTGAATCACTGAGGCATTGGTTTCAGTTTGGCAATCGAGGTTTTCTGGCGTGAGGATCAGGATGAGGGATGATGGAGAAACTGATTGGATGCTCATCTAAACAGGAAAACGAGATTTATTGAACTTGTATTCAATTGAAAACAAAAACTAACTTGATTATTACAACAATTGTTCAAAATGACCTCCGCCCACCTCCATACAGTTATACAGACGATTTTCGAACTCTCTTCTCACATTAGCGAAAACTTCAGGAGTCAAAAGTCGGCATTCTGTGATAATCCTCATCCGCAGCTCCTCCAGGTTTTCTGGTCTTGTGGCATAAACTTTAGATTTTAGATGGCCCCACAAAAAAAAATCTAGGGATTTTAATCTGGTGACCTGGCTGGCCACTCAACAGGTCCTCTTCTACCAATCCACCTTCCTGGGAAATTTTCGTCTAAATATTGGCGCACCCGAGCATCATAATGCGGAGGAGCACCGTCTTGTTGAAAACGCATTTCGTCCTCAGAAAGAGTTGGATCGTTCTGTAAAATTTCTGTCAATCTAGGATGTATGTGTTCCTCTAACAACTGTAGGTAGCCATTTCTATTCAGATTATCCTCAATAAAGAAAGGCCCAACTAGATGATTGCCAAAAATTCCTGCCCAATCGTTCAACTTCTGAGGCCTTTGCGTGTGGGCCTCTCTAAACCAATGAGGATTCTGTGTGTCCCAATATCGACAATTATGTCTATTCACTTCACCACTGAGCATAAAGGTGCTTTCATCAGAAAAACAGATGTTATTCAGAAAATTTGGATGAGCGTTTAGGTTTTCACTTGGATTTTCACAAAACTGTAAACGACGATCTGGATCATCTTCGTTTATTTCATGCACTAATTTTACCTTGTAGGGGTGAAATTTGTGATGTTTCACGATTCTATGGACAGTTGTAGCTGATACACCAGTCAGACGAGATAGTTTTCTGATCGAAGTAGTATTCTCCATTTGTAGATGACCCACTACTGCCACTTCCGTTGCCTCATTTCTGACAGGACATGCCATTTCATGTTTTTTCTTTGCCACCGAACCCGTAGCTAGGAATTTGTCAACCAAATATTTAACGTACTGGTGACTGACTCCCCTTTCTCTTTCAGGATGGTTCATATCGAATATCCTTGCCGTTTCTTTGGCACAACTGTTATTTCGAAAATACGTCGATACAATTTCGACCCTTTCCTCAGTGAAATAAACCATTTTCAGATTAATTTCAACTGACGAACAACAACAATAATGAGGAACTGATCTGAATAATAATAATATTTCATTACAAAAATGAGAAATAACAGATGACTGCACGCCAGATGGAAATGACATTTTCAATGCAGAAATCAGCTTTATTTCTTCGTAATTGATGCTCAACACATCGTACCCCAATACTTTTAACAGTTTCGAATTAATTTTAGTTGATAATTTCAAATGACGATATTGAATTTTTCGAAAGCGACATCCTGTATGGAGAGCCGAACTGAATGAAATGCTTTAATCATTCTGGAATTCAAAAAACCTTTCTGAAGATATGCCACTTGAATTATTTGTATGATTTTCAAGTTAGGGATGCTGAATGGAAGGGGTTGATTGCAAAATTCTATAACCACACAAGAAAGTCCTATTCTCGGATCAAACATGTTCTCGTATACCGAAATGAACCAGTTTCAAAAAGTTATTTGGATTTTCAATGTTCCTGCTTCAGGACACCCTGTATGATGATTCTGAATTTCGAAAATACCAAATTCGAAGAGAAAATTGCAGTACCTTTCCAACGAGGTGCCACTTGACCTATTATCGATCGAATGATTTTTGAGTTGGGGATGCTGGAAATAGGGGTTGATTGCACCAACTCCAAATTCACAAGTGTAGGTCGTTTTTCTAGACCGAGCATAAACCTGCGCTTGCATTATGCCAAAATAAATCTATTTCATTTAGTATTTGGGATTTCCAGAATTCAACTTCACCCTTGGTTGGGACACCCTGTATGTTAATTTAAAATTCTAAAAATGACAAATCAAGGTGGAGAATTGACAGACCTTTTCAGTAAGGTGCCACTCGACCCTTATTCCCTATGATGAATTTCAAAGTTAGGTTGCTGGGGGTAGGGGGTTGATCTGAGAAGTTTCGAATTATTTCGAAAAATGCTCCCCCTCGAAACAAAAATCGACGTGTCTTGGTGTTTTTCGCTAATGTTACTCATTTCGGAGTTATAGGGGGGGTCAAATTTTCGTTGGAACACACTGTATATTGCTCATATTGTGAAAAAGATAACAATAAGTTTGTTTGTTATTCCTTTTTACGTGCTCTATTTCCGCCTTTCGGCCAATGACACGCCGGGGAATTCTGTCACCTCACTAACCCGGGAATTTTGCCGAACCCCTCTCGTGTCGAGGGAAGGGATCTTTAATGTCCAACACATCTCTGTTAGACAGGACCGACGGCTTTACATCTCCTCCGAAAGATGGATACTCAAGCGATTCCCAGAATCCGAAAAATCGCACCGACTTTGTGGGGATTGAACCCAGGTAACTCTGCGCAGGAGACGAGCATCGTATCCCCTACGCCACCGAGCCGGCTATAACAATAAGTGAATCAATTGAAGATTATGAATATCGCAATCATCCACCTTCTGCTTGAAGAAAAAACGTCTGCCTTCAATGTGCTGCACACCTGCTCGTTTGTTCCGGCAACTTTATATTATACCGATTCACGAGGAAAAGAATCAATTCGACACCAACAATGCATGAGTCAACGAAAATTCAGATTTATAACTCACTTATAACTTGAATCAATCAAGAAGACTCCCCGGTACACCTTGGTGACAGTCAATAGCGAAACCGCCACTTATTTCACATTAATTTTTATCGAATTTACAGAGCCGAGATGAACACGTGCATATCAGACTTCAGTTTTTATTAATTATTCTTTTATCAGAATGTTGTCTTGGAAACAAAACTTTGTGCGGAAAAAGCTACATAGAAAATCATGAATAATATTTCCGTAATATATTGAAAATTTTTAAATTTGTTGTATCACAGATTGGCTTTTTCTTTTAAGAATGGAATTTATTACAGCCATTAGTTCAACATGCAAATAGCGAATTTAAAAAGCAATACTTCCTAATGGGTAAGTGCCATTAGAGGGATCACGCAACGTAATGAATTTTCGGCACAAAATCCATTTCCGTACGGCCGAAGCTAGTTCAAACGTTCTGGGTATTTACATTAGCGGCTGCCTGCTTGGCTTTAGCAGCTTTCGAAGGCAAAAGAAAACTCTCAGCCAATCAGAATTCAATTCGTCCGTATTTTTTCACGTTAACAGTGAATTTGGAAGCAAATGTAATTATTTCTTCTGATTTTTGCAACTTAATTGAACAGACCAACAAATATCTGCTACTGAAAATTTGTCAAGAATAATATTATTCTGTTTGAAGTATTCTGATTTGCCCATTTCATAAATACACAAATAAAATAGTAGAAGCTCCTTGATCGCGTTTCTTACATTCGCGTTCTCGCTATTTGCCTATATAGAAAATGCAACCCAATTCCTGTAGATATCTTCCTTTGAGGATCTGATCAGAACATCGGTACATATATTCATTTCTGATCAAAACGCAAAAACAGGTCGATTTTTGTTTCAAGGGGACATCTTTTTGGGTACAAAACTTGCCTGAAATATCAACCTCCTAAGCGGGGGTTGCAATCCTTGAACATTTTTAATAGGGAAGATGGGTCGAGCGGTGACTCAAAATAAAGGTGGTATCTTTGTATACATTGCCTTGAAAGAATTTATATTTTTAATTGAAAACTGTAACAGTGAGCAACTGAAAAATAGTGAAGACTATTTCCCTGAGACTATTCGAGTTTCAGTGAAGTAAAATGGAACAGATCCATGCTGATCAATGTCAGTCATCATCAAGTACCATCCTCATCTCGAATTTCAACCCCTAGAGCAGGTGTGACTACCCTTGAAAATTTGGAAGAGGGTAGATGGGTCGATTGATACCTCGGATGAATGGTATCATCTTTGTCTTCATCTCCGTGAACGAATTTTCATTTTTTATTGAAAACTGTAGAAGATACAGAGTGAGCTACTGAAAAATAGAGAAGACTAAATGTCGCCCTGAGCTATTCAAGTATCACTTGATCGAAATATTACCCCTGCTCTAGGGGTTGAAATTCTAGATGAGGGTGATTTCGGAAGATGACAGCTTATAATCTACAATGAATCTATTCCAGTTTTTCGCACTAATACTCCAATAGTCTTGGGTCGATAGTCTTCTGTATTTTTCAGTTTCTCACTCTGTATCTTCTACAGTTTTCAATCAAAAATAAAAATTCGTTCGCGGGGATGCAGACAAGGATAATACCTTTCTTTCTAGGCATCACTCGACCCATTTACACTCTTCCAAATTTTCAAGGGTTGTCACACCTGCTACAGGGGTTGAAATTCGAGATGAGGATGGTACTTGATGATGACTGCCATTGAGCAGCATGGATCTGTTCCATTTTACCTCACTGAAACTTGAATAGTCTCAGGGAAATAGTATTCCATATCTTTCAGTTGCTCACCCTGTATCTCTTAAAGTTTTCAATTTAAAATGGAATTTCGTTCAAGGCAATGTAGACAAAGATACCACTTTTCCTTTGAGTCATCACTCGACCCATCTTTCCTGTTCAAAATGTTCCAGGATTGCAACCCTTGCCTAGGGGATTGATTTTTCAGGCAAGTTTCATACCCCAAAAGAAGTCCCCCTTGCAACAAAAATTGACCTAATTTTGCGTTTTGATCAGAAATGAAAATCTTGGTAGATATAACCTCTGTTTAGTTTTCGTTGAAACACCCTGTATATATAATTACACACAACCAAATTTATATGGAATCACCCGATATTTTGAATGTTAGCTCAGCGATCTTGAAAATTTCGAAGGATTGTTAGAATTGATCCTCTCTGAGATATTTCAATTGAAAAAAAAACAAATAAAAGAAAATGAGAGACTTTTTCTGCATGTATTAAAAATTGAAAATTGTTTTCTCACGGAGTAGGTGGTTTTTACTCGACCTCAGTAGCTTCTTTTACCTCCTTTTGCCCTGATACAAGCCTGAATCCGTCAGAGCATGCTTTGGATTAGGTTTTCGATCTCCCCTCAGGTGATATTCTGCCACTCTTTTGTGGCGGCTTGGATTAGCTATTGTGGGGTTCTTGGATTAACCTGGGGAAATTTAATTTTTCTTCTGAAATTATTTCATGAATAATCAAAAGGTCTGGAGAGCAAGCTGGCCAGTCCAGAATAGCGATTCTCCCTGTTTCAAGATAATGTCCCACGAGGTTGCTGGTATGCGGATGTTAGGTTAGGTTAGGAGCATTACCTTGCATAAAAGTTAAATTTTCACCGTGAGCACCTCGCCAGAGTCTCACTATGGGCTCCAGCACTAGCTCCACGTAATTTCTAGGTGTTACACTCACAGAAAACGAAATCAAATCTATTTTGATAAATAATAATAAGCATAATGCCACTCCAAAACATCACACTGCCCCCTTTGTATTTCGGAATTTGCCTTGCTGCTTGGAGTCTAGCTTGTCTTCCACTACCCCTTAAAACCAGAATTTGTCGGTCATCTGATCGAACATCAATTCTGGTCTCATCCGACAAAAGAACATTTCACCAATTCCCAATATTCTAATTTTGGTGCCCGATAGACTAATTGAGTCCATTTTTTGTCGCCTGATTAGCTCTGGAACTCTTAAGGGGTCTTCTGCTCTATGAACCCCTTACACAAAGTCTTCGATATATCATTTCGACTGATACACTGCTGCCTATTGCTTCCAGAAATTGCCGTTGGAGTATGGGGTGTGATGTACTAGGATCTCTTCTTGCAATTTGGTACAATTTGAGACAAAAAGCGGTCCAACGACTTCTTTCAAGCATATTCTGCAGAGATTGTAGCTCCACGAGAGCAATTATTTGACCCCTCTGCACATCAGAATATCCTACGTAAGGCATTTTCAATCAAGATTATAGTCTGTTTTGAATTTTGAAATTCACAGATTGAAATCTAAGTGACGGTTGAGTACAATATCCCGAACATGTGGTGATAATTCAACATTTCTTATCATACTATCCAGTTTTTTTACAACAAAAACTTCATTCTTCTCAAATTGTCAAACATCCATGGTTAAAAACAATAAATAATGTGAAATATCGAGTGATTACATATAAATTTAGTTGTGTGTAAACCAGATACATTGATGCGATCGAATTTTTTCAGCAAATTTTTTGTATATTATTCTTTGATTAATGTTATACGGTAATACAAATAGTTAAACAGTAAACCTAGTAATTAATACTAAAATTCCCTACATCTTCACCATTGTTCTTACCAGAATGTTATCTTGAAACAAGCATTGGGTGTGCGAAAGGTTCATAGGAAATCATTTTCGTGAAATATTGAAAACTTTAAATTTGTTCTATCACAGATATGATTTTTTTTCAAGAATGGAAGTTATTACAGACATTAGTTCAACATGCTAATAGCAAATTCAGAAAGCAATACTTATTAATAGGTAAGTGCCATTAGAAAGATCACGCAACGTAATGATTTTTCGGCATAAAATCCATTTCCGTACGGCCGAAGCTGATTCAAAAGTTCTGGGGATTTACATTATCCGCTTCCTGCTTAGCTTTAGCAGCTTTCAGAGGCAAAAGAAAACTCTTAGCCAGTCAGAATTCAATTCGTCCGTATTCCTTTCCCGTTAACGGTTAATTTTGAAGCAAATGTAATTATTTCTTCGGATTTTTTTGAACAGACCTACAAATATTTGCTACATAAAATATGTCAAGAATAATACAGGTTATCCCAAGTTAAGTGACCTATAAGACGTTTATGGAGAACTAATAATGCTATCGTCCCGAAATTTCGCTAGTTGATTCAGCTGGTTCGAAACTCTATTTCTAAAATACTTTCACCTCAATGGCACTTCCTGTTACACCGGAAGTGCATACCAACTTTGCTATTTAATAAAGAATACCCTGTATATTGATAACTGGTTCGATAACACTTGAAATTCCAATTAAAAAACACCTAACACATAAGTCTAGCTTTTTTCGTTCATGAAATATCCGTGAACTTGAACAACTTGAAAAATATCGTTTTTTTGCTTTTTGATGAAATTGATATACAGGATGTTACATAATAGTTTGTCACAATTTATGAGGGTAAATCCACGTGCAATTTAGAGAAAAAAGTTTCTATAAACAAAGCTCCGCAAAAGCTCCGTTACGGAGCTACAGGGTGTTAATATTTCCTTAAAAATTGTTTTTTTTCTTTAAAACTCCCGCCGTTTTTAGATATTCAGCCCAAATTTGGAATGCAAGCTATTTTTCACAGCCTCCGTCATCAGACGTCCTAGATTTTAACTGAAATTCAGAAGGTGTTTTCTTTTTCGAGGCCATGTCTACTTTTGCCCTTTCAAACTGTTTTGTAGTACACCACTGATCAGTGTACAATCAATTTTCGTCATCTCCGTTCAATTTTGAAACTTTTCTCACATTTGCAATTTTTTCGTATCTCTCACACGTTTTCGTGTGAAATATTATTGAATTTGAAACATTTTAATTGTATGTTATTCACTAAATAAAATCAAATAATAGAAATACTCGGTAGGTATGCCCAAAATTTGCTATCATTTTGATAGCTCGTCTTCTGAGACTCAACTTATACTTATTCAATATCAAACTAAGAAAAAGAACAATTAAAAACTATAAAAATTGCTGGAAGTGTCCTCCACCTGCAAAAATACTGTGCTTCTTCGCATATTTTCACGTACTCTTTGAAATATTCCTGGGATATTTCTTATCGTGTCACAAGAGGTTATTATCCGATTTCACAATTCTTTTACAGTGTTCACATGAGTGGTATAAACTAATTTCTTGAGATATCGTCATAGGAAAAAGTCTGAACTGTTTAAGTCTGGGGATCTTGGAGGCCATGGTTCTGGCCCACCCCGTCCTATCCATCGGTTGTTGAATGTATTATTCAAGAAATCCCTAGTTTTTCTACTAAAATGTGCTGGTGCCCCATCATGCATGAACCATATTATGTTTTTCACTAAAAGTGGCTCATCCTTTAGTAATAAAGGTAACTACTATTCAAGATATTGCCGATAAGATGGACCGTTTAGTCTGTTAGTAAAAAAAATGAACCAATCGAATACTTTTCAATTATTTTGACCCTGACATTTAGTGAGAATTATTCTTGATGATGAGATTCTTAAATCAAATGGGGGTTTTCCCCAGTCTAATAATGAATATTGTGAAAATTTGTGATGGCAGTTCTCGAAAAGTAAGCTTCGTCTGTGAACATTATTTTTCTACCAAAATGAGCATTTTTTCTAATTTTATCTAGGATTAATCAGCAGAAATTCAGTCTTGAAGAAAGATCTCGAGGGAGTAGAGTTCAGGCGCGTTGAATATGAAACGGGTACAATAAAAATTCGTGAAGAATCCTCCACACTAGAACATGTGAAATATTCAACTGATTTCCAATTTTTCTTGTACTCACATGAGTATTGAAATCAATACAATTCAAAACTGCTTGCTCAATATCTGGAGTTCTCATAGTTTGAGTAGCACCTTTTAAATGATTATTTGCAGTAAAAGTACCAGTTTCCCTCAACCTACAGTGGATATTTGGAATTGTTCGCCTATCTGAAGTTACTCGATTTGGAAAGCGCACCTGATATAATCGCCTAGCTTCTGTTGTGTTTCCGTCATACAGACCGTACATGTAATGAATATCAGCCAATTCGGCATTAGTGAAATTAAGCATTTTTTCTTATAGCCATAAATTCAAAAGTCTTAAATGTAATAGTTCATTTAATGAACAATTCGAGCAGACACTGGTTTAACTCTAGCAACTGTCAAAATAAGTAAATAAATGAAAAAAATCAAAGCCTACTAGTCATTTTTTTAATTAGAAGTGCTTTCAATTCAGCGAATGCATACAATCGTTCAATAATTTTTTGCTCGAAAACGGTCGGAGATACGAAAAAATTACAAGTATTAAAAAAGTTTCTAAATTAAACGTGGATGAAGAATATTAATGGCACGCTGATCGTTGGCGTACTGCAAAAAAAAAGAAAGGGCAAAAAATGACATGGCCCCGGAAAAGAAAACACCTTGTGGATTGTAGTTAAAATGTAGGACGTGTAATGATGGAGGCTATGAAAAAAAGCTTGCATTTCGAAAGAAAAAATTTCAAAAAACTGCAGGAGTTTCGAAGAAAACCAATTTTTTTCGGAAAATTCAGCACCCTGTAGCTCCGTTCGAAGCTCTTGCGGACCCATGTTTATATGAACGTTTTTTCTTAAAATTGGACGTAGAATTACCACCTTAAGTTGTGACATACTATTATGTAACACCCTGTATTTCGAGAACGGCGTGAACAACCGAAATATTAAAAGGTGTGTGGTAAACGAGAAACCATGCAAGACATAACTCATACCCAACTGAATCTCAATCAGTCTCTATATACTGATTGAGATTCAGTTGGATATAAATTATGTCTCGCATGGTTTCTTCTTGAAATACAGTATGTCACAACTGAAAGGTGTGTTTTAAACAAGAAACCATGCAAGACATAACTCATATCCAACTGAATCTCAATCAGTATATAGAGTGCTCTTGTTTCCGCGTCACATTTCCAAACGAAGAAACATCGTTTTTTCAGATTGTAACCCATAGTTTTTTCAATTCATTAGATTTTCCGTAAAAAACTAGATGGAGTTCCACATACATATCCTGCAACTGAGATTACAAGTTTTCAAGTTATTACGAAAAAACATCTTCAACTCTATTATCCTAAATTTCATCTTAATTTTTCCAAGTGATGAACATTCACTTCTAGACATAGTTCTACTCAACGCATAACACCCTATGCTGTGGCTCTCCTCAATTCGTCCCCAACCAACTGCATGAGAACATTTTGCAGTCTATTATGCAAATCATATCTTGAAGTCCAGTTTCAGAATAAATTTTATCTTTCAGTGTTTCTGAAAGATAAAAATCCATAGCATTCAAGTCAGGTGACCTTGGAGGCTACAAAAACGGACCGTTCGTTCCAATCAATCTATATTCAAACTTATCCGTTAAAATTCGATAATTTTCATTTGTGCGATTAGCTGATGCTCCATCGAGTCGGCGCCAACAACTCCTTGATTCAGCTACTGATAAAACGTCAACGAAGTCTCTTACTACCGTCCTCAAAATCTCCATATAAAGTTCACCATTTTAAGTTTTCATTGTACATAAAATACGAAAATCTGTTGTCATTCAAAAGTGCAAACAAAGTAATACTAAATTTATTCTGAGGATTTCTCTCTCGCATAATATGAGGATTTTGGTTGGCCCAAAAGTGTTCCCGTTAAAAATCTCCTTATTAGAAAATTTTTCCTCATCCGTCCAGATAATCTTTTCGCGAAAATAGAGATGCTTTTGTGTTCTGAAAAAAGGATCACACACAGTTCAATTCGGAGCTGTGGATCGCCAGCTTGTAAAGTTTGGACCAATGGAAAATGATAAGGGTACAGTTTATGTTTTTTAGAATCCTGTGAATACTATCATGAGGTAAATTCAGATTATGGTCTGGTATAGGGAATGATGCACGTGGATTAACATCAAAATGAGTAAAAACGGCAATTTCATTGTCCTCATTGTTGACTACAGGCGATAAAAAAGATGTCTAATTCTTGACCGTTCCAGTCGAAAGAAGACTTGTAACGTGTCTCCTGAATATTTTAGCTGTCATAGATGAAATGTTTCCATATAACTGATTAATCACTTACAAGCTCCACCAACATCCCGTCTCTCATCTGCATGAATGAAAATTAAATTAAGTATTTGCTCATTTGTGTAGCTAGGCATTCTGTTTGATTTTTACATGGTACAATTCCATTATCAATAATAGAAACAAGTAATGTGTTTTAGGAACTTATATATATTTTCCTGAGCTACTATTAGTTTGGAATCAACCAAATCAGATAAAAATAATAAATCAGGTGTTGATAAATTGATAATAAAAAACAAGTACTGTGTTTTAAGAATTTTACTTAATAATTGTGATTCGTAACGCGTTTCACTACACCGTAGCTTCTTCAGACGAATGAATGTACATTAATTATGACAACTATATATCAATAAGAATGAGAATATAAATACAAATATTCTTAAGTAATTAAGAGCTCATTGGGTTGCTCTTTCGTAAGTGCTTATTGATGATAGGTAAATCCAATACAATGAAGGAATAGATTGTTTGTTGATTTCTAAAGTATCCCAAAGATCTACCTTCCAATATCTATTATCTGTTTGCAAACTTTCAAACTTTGGGTCAAAAGAGTGATTATTTTCTAGGAGATGATTCGCCTAATTTGAATCTAAGTTTTCATTTGAAAAACTGCGTTTATGTTCAGATATATTTTAAAATTTCTATGTGTTCTACCAATACAGAAATTAATACAATTATTGCAGTTCAATCTATCAATTGAATTTGAATTTGGAAGGCTTTTACTTGGTAAAATTCCATTATCAATAATAAAAAACAAGTACTGTGTTTTAAGGAATTCTACATTTGTAGAACACATAGAAATTTTAATATTAGAATATCGGAACGTAAACGCTGTTTTTCAAATAAAAATCAGATTCAAATTACGCGAATCATCTCTTATAAAATAATCATTCTTTCGACCCACAGTTTGAAATTTTGCATACAGATAATAAATATTAGAAGATAGATCTTTGGGAAACTTTAGAAATCAATAAATACAAACACTCAGGTAGACTCATCAATGAACAAGTCGATTTAAACCCTTCACCTCTATTGAATCTTTTCGGGGAGCAATCTATTCCTTAATTTTATTGGATATACCTGTCATAAATAACCACTTAAGAAGAAGCAACCCAATAAGCTTTTAATTACTCCAGAACATCTATAGTTTTATTCTCATTTATATTTTTCTGTATATTCATTCGTCTGAAGAAGCTACGGTGTAGTGAAACGCGTTACGAATCGCAATTATTAAGTAAAATTCCTTAAAACACAGTACTTGTTTTTATTATCAATTTATCAACACCTGATTTATTATTTTTATCTGATTTGGTTGATTCCAAACTAATAGTAGCTCAGGAAAATATATAAAAATAATAAAACCAAATCAGATAAAAAAATAAATCACGAGTTTATAAATTGATTTGCAATGACTGTGATAATTTCTACATCGGTAGAAAACATTGAACTTTCAATATTAGAATATCGGAACATAAACGCTGTTTTTCGAATAAAAAATTAGATTCAAATTACGCGAATTATCTCCTAGAAAATAGTTACTCTTTCGACCCACAGTTTGAAATTTTGCATAAAGATAATAAATATTGGAAAGTAAATCTTTGGGAAACTTTGGAAATTAACAAACACATACACCCAGGTGGACTCATCAATGAACAAGTCGATTTAAGCGCGTCACCTGTATTGAATCTCTTCAGGGAGCAATTTATTCCTCAATTGTATTTTATATATCTCTCTTCAATAACCACTTGAGAAGGAGCAACCAAATAAGCTTCAATTTAGTTAAGAATATTTGTATTTATATTCTCATTCTTATCTATATATAGTTGTCATAATTTCTGTACTTTCATTCGTCTGAAGAAACTACGGTGTAGTGAAACGCATTACGAATCACAATTATTAAGTTAAATTCCTAAAAACACATTACTTTTTTTTCATTATTCATTCTGTTCGAATTAATTCGACTGACAGTTAAAACAATAAAAGTTTATTATCTATACTCAGGAGCCTGTCTATGCTCTAGGATATGTCTATGCATATATCTATTCGATTTTTCGCCATTACTTGAGAACTTGAAATCTCATGTACAGGGTATGTATAGGGAACTTCATTTAGTTTTTTACGGCGAATCTAATGAATTGGAAAAAATATGGTTCACATTTCGAAATAACGTAGTTTTCCATGTTTCGATGCTCATTTCAAAAGTACACAAATAAAATAGTAGAAGCTTTGATCGCGGTTTCTACATTCGCGTTATCGCTATTCGGCTATAAAAAAATGCAACCGAATTTCTAAAGATTTTTTTATTTGCGGATCTAATTAGAGCATTGGATATAATTGTATCCAACTTTATATTTTCACCAGACAGTTAGGGCGAAGACCTTTCTAAAGGAAGGCGAGACACCCTCATATTCTTGGACAATGATTATGAGATGAGAAACTTATATAAGATCGTAAACTCCCTAAAGTTTAGTTAGTTCATATTTATTAGTAGTTCGGCTATAGAGCTCATAATGCAATTTTCGGAATGAATATCATTTGAAAATGGTTCCCTCCATAATTGCAAACATAATTATATGTTTTAATTAATAGAATTCGGTATCCTTCATGAACGCGTCTTCAAATGGACTAATAAAAAAAAACAGACCTTATTACTGGAACGCCTAAAAGTATGTTTTCAAGTGATTTCGCCGCTGCATTCGTTCACCTAACTTAAGGGGATAGGTGTACACATAACTATCCAAATATCGATTTTGTTTTCATTTTCTTGAAGTATAATAAAGTGAAATATTCTCTGAAAAGTTGAAGTTAATCTTTTGAATTTGGGAGGCTTTTACTCAATGAAATTCCATTATCAATAATAAAAAACAAGAACTGTGTTTTAAGGAATTTTACTTAATAATTGCGATTCGTGACGCGTTTCACTACACCGTAGCTTCTTCAGACGAATGAATATACAGAAAATATAAATGAGAATATAACTATAAATGTTCTTGAGTAATTAAAAGCTTATTGGGTTGCTTCTTCTTAAGTGGTTATTTATGACAGATATATCCAATAAGATTAAGGAATAGATTGCTCCCCGAGAAGATTCAATAGAGGTGAAGGGCTTAAATCGACTTGTTCATTGATGAGTCTACCTGAGTGTTTGTATTTATTGATTTCCTAAAGTTTCCCAAAGATCAACCTTCCAATATTCATTATCTGTATGCGAAATTCCAAACTGTTGGTCGAAAGAGTGATTATTTTCTAAGAGATGATTCGCGTAGTTTGAATCTGATTTTTTATTCGAAAAACTGCGTTTATGTTCCTATATTCTAATATTGAAATTTCTATGTGTTCTACCAATATAGAAATTATCACAGTCACTACAATTCAATCGATAAACACCTAATTTATTGTTTTTACCTGGTTTGGTTTTATTATTTCTTATATATTTGCGTAAATTATTATTAGTTTGGAAAGCTATGTTGAAATTATTGCTACTTAAGAATGATTTTAGTTTCTCACTTGTAATGCCAACGTAGGTTAAGGTGTTGAATTTTGTTTCAATTTATCGACAGGGTAAATTTCATTCAATGCGATTCTACTTTGTTTTTATTTAAAATATTATTTATTAGTTTGGGATTGTAACCATTATTTTTGGCTATTTGTTTAATCAAATTTAGTTCTTTGTTGAAATTTTCTGGTGATAACGGGATGTTAATCAATCTATGAATAAGACTATTGAATGCTGACATTTTATGTTGATATGGATAACACGACGAGTTATGTATTATAATATCTGTATGTGACCGCTTATGGTAAACTGCGAAAGCATGTTTTCCATTTTCATTCGAAATTGTTACGTCTAGGAAATTTATCGAATTATTGCTTTCTATTTCGGATGTGAATGCAATTTTTGGATGTAATGAATTTATATGATTTTCGAAAATCTTCAACTGTCTACCTGTTCCTGTGAAACAAATAATGATATCGTCTACATAGCGATACCAGTATAAACAATATTTACTGAGTGGATGATTAAGAATGAATTTCTCTAAATTATTCATGAATATTTCTGCTAACAAAGGACTTAACGGATTGCCCATAATCAAGCCGTCTTCAATAGTATAATATTTGTTATTGAAATGGAAATAATTTTGATCTTAACAAATTTGTGATAATGAAAGAATATCTGATTTAATGATAGTATTGACATGATTTTTTCTAATAATTCTTCAACTAAGTAATACGTATCTTTCGGAGGAATGTTGGGAAATAGATTCTTAACATCGAAAGAAATGAGTTTGGAATTAGGTGGTATAGTAGTATCTTTGATATTAACTCCAATCCACAATCCCCCGAATTATATTCGTTGATAAAACTTCATAAACCTAATTACCCTATTAGACCTGTTGTTTCTTATGTAACGGCACCTTCGTTCATACTTTCAAAATTCCTCAACGACTTGCTAATGAAACATTGCAATGTTAAATCTAAATTTTCGTTCAAAAATTCATACGAATTTATTGCCAATATCAAAGATACCACTATACCACCTAATTCCAAACTCATTTCTTTCGATGTTAAGACTCTATTTCCCAACATTCCTCCGGAAGATACGTATTACTTAGTTGAAGAATTATCAGAAAAGAATCGTGTCAATACTATCATTGAATCAGATATTATTTCGATATTACAAATTTGTTTGGATCAAAATTATTTCCATTTCAATAACAAGTATTATACTATTGAAGACGGCTCGATTATGGGCATTAAGTTATGTCCTTTGTTAGCAGAAATATTCATGAATAACTTAGAGAAATTAATTCATAATCATCCACTCAGTAAATATTGTTTATACTGGTATCGCTATGTAGACGATATCATTATTTGTTTCACAGGAACAGATAGACAGTTGAAAATTTTCGAAAATCATATAAATTCATTACATCCAAAAATTGCATTCACAACCGAAATAGAAAGCAGTAATTCAATAAATTTCCTAGACGTAACAATTTCGAATGAAAATGGAAAATATGTTTTCGCAATTTACCATAAGCCGTCACATACAGATATTATAATACATAACTCGTCGTGTCGTCCATATCAACATTAGATGTCAGCATTCAATATATATATGAATATATATTATATGAATATAATATTCATAGATTGATTAACATCCCGTTATCACCAGAAAATTTCAACAAAGAACTAAATTTGATTAAACAAATAGCCAAAAATAATGGTTACAATCCCAAACTAATAAATAGTATTTTAAATAAAAACAAAGTAGAATCGCATTGAATGAAGTTTACCCTGTCGATAAATTGAAACAAAATTCAACACCTTAACCTACGTTGGCATTACAAGTGAGAAACTAAAATCATTCTTAAGTAGCAATAGTTTCAACATAGCTTTCCAAACTAATAATAATTTAGGCAAATATATAAGAAATAATAAAACCAAACCAGGTAAAGACAATAAATCAGGTGTTTATAGATTGAATTACAATGACTGTGATAATTTCTACATTGGTAGAACACATAGAAATTTTAATTAATTAATTCAGTTTATCGGAACATAAACGCTGTTTTTCAAATAAAAAATCAGATTCAAATTAAGCGAATCATCTCTTAGAAAATAATCACTCTTTCAACCCACAGTTTGGAATTTTGCATACAGATAATAAATATTGGAAGGTAGATCTTTGGGAAACTTTAGAAATTAATAAATACAAACACTCAGGTAGACTCATCAATGAACAAGTCGATTTAAGCCCTTCACCTCTATTGAATCTCTTCGGGGAGCAATCTATTCCTTAATTTTATTGATTATACCTGTCATATATAACCACTTAAGAAGAATCAACCCAATAAGCTCCTAATTACTCAAGAACATTTATATTTATATTCTCATTCTTATTTTCTGTACATTCATTCGTCTGAAGAAGCTACGGTGAGGTGAAACGCGCTACGAATCATAATTATTAAGTAATATTCCAAGAAACACATTACTTGTTTTTATTATCAGTAGTTTATGTTTTATCCAAGACCGTCTCATCGTACAGGGATTCCTGAAATAAAATTTGTGCAGCTATAATCGGATACAGGTCGCTAGTTATTAAAAACTAACAAACATCTACACAGCTTTTGGATTTTTTTCATTGTTTTTACAACTAAAAGTAAGCATAGAAATTTCAAGTTAAAATATGACTCTTTGAATCCTTCATGTCACAATGGCATCAATGTAAACGTTGAAATGTCAAACGTAATAATAGTTTGGTGTTGCCTTTGTTCTGAAGGTAATCGTGCATTCCATAAATGCGAATGAAATCTGCACGTGAAACACAAAATATTCATTTTCCAAACGAAAAATAACACAGTGAAAATGGCGAATAATCCTGTGATATTCACGTTGTCATTAATTATCGCGGTACGGCCAGCGCTGCTTTTGTATTCTGTTAGTTGAAATTCGGAAAACTTAATCGAAAAAATCACCAGAGAGTAACATTAATTGAATTGCTTTCCCAGTCGAATGGTTGAAATTCTGAACGAATACAATTTCAATAAGTATACCAGGTGTTTCACTCATAATTGTGAATACTCTAACAGTAGAGTTTTAATACATATAGATTAACTGTAATTGAAGTACACCAAGGAGAGTTCGAATCAACACATAGAACACGAAGAAATGCTATTCGTTTTTGAAATACAGGATGTTTTATGGATTTGGCTCGAATTTTCTAATAGCAATAACTCCTGAACGCATAGAACGATTTTCTCGATATTTCTTAGGTAGAGCAGGGCTCAAAGGACTGCGGGTAAAAAGGTCCACCATAAGTATTTCAACAATTATACTTGATACAACTAAAAGAGAGAGCGTAAACAAAACAAACGCACGAGGCCTGAACGTGATGTCACACAGGGTTGAATCCAGAGACTGGCTTCCATTTGATCACGAAATTGAACTCTGAATTAAGCAATGGACATCAATGATGTAGAATTTCATTCTAAAATGAATTATTCACGCAATTGTTTAGGATATGACTGATTAAATTATCATAAAAAAACAGGCAATGTATTACGCAGATGATGTTTTAGGTATATTTTCTGGTAATAGAACATTATTGAAACATATATATTACAATAGTTACATAAAGAAGGACTTCAATGATTATCATCGTCATTATCAGATTCAGACGATGAACTTGAATCGTTCTCGAGATTGACAATAATAGAATCCAGTTGTTCGTCTATTATGTGATCTAATTGCCACATTCTCGGTTCGACCTTCTCTACGACATGCTTAATGCAGTTTTGCCACTTGACAGCATCAATCCTTTCAATGGATTCGGCGAAAAGCTTCTTCATGTCTTGGAATTTGAATGATGTGGTCTTAGATGCCACATAATTCTTCATCTCAGCCCAAACCAGTTCGATGGGATTGAGCTCGCAATGATAGGGCGGGAGTCGCAACACGATTTTATTTTGGTTTCGAGCCATTTCATCTACTACATATTTATTATACGCTGGTTTGTGGGTTTTGACTATTCGAAGAAGCTCTGCTTCAATTAAATCATCCCTGAAAGCAATATTTTTTCAACGTAGCCATTCTTGAATAGTGGCTTTTCTACTGGCAGATGTCGGGAGTTTCTCTGTGCGTCTAGAATGATAAGACTATTCATGTATTCTATTAAGATCCAAAACTATTACACATCCGTCTTCCAATTTCGGTAAAATATTTTCAAACCATTCTTCGAAGTTGGGTCCATCCATTTCTTCGTGGTAGTCACCAGATTTCTTCAATTCGAATGACCACAGTGCGTCGGGAACGAATCCAGTATCACTTCCAATATTGCAAACGATGCGTCTCTTGCCTTTACCTGCAAAGACATAAAAATGATTTCTATTAATGATTGCATGTGTCTTTTTTCATCTAACTCAATCATGTGGAATCTCATAATTCAAGAAAATATTTAATTTTGATAATTAGAGAATTGAGTTGAATCACCGATAAACGTTTTGACGACAGGTAGGTGGTACACAGCCTACTTAAATTAATTTACTGTAGCAATAGAGATAAGGAAAACCCAGAAGTAGCAATAGACCCTTAATAAGATCCCATCTATTCGTGAAAATTGAATTATCCTATTGCTGTTGTAAATATAGATTGAAAACATGATAAAGAACTTCCTTGAAAGAAAGCGGCATGCTAACAATTCGAAACAGGATTGTTGTGGTTCCAGGTACTGGATAATGAACAGTATGTATGGGTTTTACCCTATAGCATAATTTGTAGGGAATAACAGGAATATTTTCATGAAGGGTATTCGAAAACCTTCATTCTGCAGTTAGAATTAGGTAAAAATTATGGTTTCAAAAAATATGATGAAATACCTGATGACGTGCCTATTGTTGATACAGAGTAAGCATGATTCAAATCAAGATTTGAATCAGAATAAAAATCAAATAAGTTTATCAATCAGAAACGAACCAACAGAACCTGTGTATCATTTGAAACTCATGAATATCATATTATATTATACATGAATTATTCATGCATAATATAACTACCACTCACCTGTGGGATTCTTCAATCCAGTTTGCTAAACCTTCTTAGAAAGCCTGTCTGGCTGTTTTGACCATCTACCCAAACACTTGATTTAGCATTCAACCACGTTTCATCCAGGTATTAGATTTTTCTATTCTCTTCGCGGTAGATTTTGATTTGTTTAAGATAGTCTCTCCTCCACTAGACTATTTCCTCTTTCTCTAATAGTAAACCATTCCTCGCCCTCTTCTGGATTCTGAAGTCCATTTTCTGTAATATTTCACGGAATGTTGTTCTTTTAAAATTTGGCAGATCAACATCACTGTTCACTTCATTCAATATTTTATCTATTGTAGGTAATTCATTTCTATGAAAAAACTGATGCACTTTCCTACTAATCAGATTTTTGTCGAAATCAGTAACACTAACTGCATTTTTCACGCTTTTCGGGTACGTTCTCGGTTGTGAAAAAAATGATTCTCCTTATCCTCCTTTATGAGTCTGTAAACACTAGTTTTACTAACTCCCACAATATTTGCCACTTGTTCGACGATTCCGTTTATAGGTGCAGAATCAATTTGCATTTATCTATTATAGACGTTGAAAATGATCTGTTTTTCATTAAAAGTAAAATGACCTTTCTAAGGCCGCTTTTTCGGAGAATAATTTTCAACAGTACTTTCATATGCAGTATCCGTAGACGACATTAAACACACAATATTTTCACTTTTCAACACTCGATCAATAACACTTCCAAAACAATATTGAAAATTTAATGTTCTATCCGATGGACCGAGACCGTAACTGTAGAGACTGCTGACATTCAGATCCCACCCCCTAAACATGATTCGGCCAATTACAGAGCTACTAAATCTTCTGGCGTCTGCTGTATTTGTTTTGACGTGGTCTCTCTTTCGGTTGCCTAGAGTATAGTGACGTATCTTTCTTTCTAATGATACGAGCGTATTGAAGCGGCCATTGCTGGCAGTCAGGCTACGCCGCTAGCAGGAGATACACGGGCTTGTGCCAGAATTTTTACCTAAGTATTTTTTTTCCTTGTTAATGTTTTGGTTTCGAGCACTGTTATTTAGTTTATGATGCCTGGACATATTTTATAAGTATACGTTATTTAATTGTTTTTAAGGTGTATTATTATTTTTAAGCTACATTGAATGGTTTTTTTATAACCTCTATAAATACTTACACGTGGTTGGGGTGAAAAGGATCAAGTGGACCTTTTAACCCCACATTATTGACATAAAGGTAATAAAATTTTTCTTGTTCGTTTTAGTATTCGGAACCATAAAAAATACAGAACGTGGCACAAAATCTGTGGAATTGATGCAACGTGCAGCACATTTAGTTTTGTAGGAAAATAAATCATTGAGGGTGGTATGTCATGATTTTGAATTAAGTAAAACTTCATAATCAAGATTTATAAAATGAATGAAAGCTGATCCTGTGAATTTAAGATTTGGCTATGGTACTCCGAAGCAGATATTTAATAAATAACAAGAAGCCAGTCTCACCGAATACTTGCTCAAACTTGCTCAAATTTTTCATGGTATAGGTCCTAAAGAAGTTCGTCGTATGGCTTATGACTGTGCAATTGAATATAACATCAGTATACCAGACACGTGGCATACAAACAAAATGACTGATAAGGATTGGATGTCCACTTTTCTTACACGAAATACAAGTCTCTCCATTAGAAAACCTGAAGCAACAAGCCTTAGCAGAGCAACTTCATTCAACAAAACTAACGTGCAAGACTTTCACTCGATATTAGGAGAAGTTATGGATCGGTTTAAATTTACAGCTTCTTCTATATGGAATGCTGATGAAACTGGTATATGGACTGTCACCAAATCATCAAATTTTATTGCTGCCAAAAGAAAGCGAAATGTTGGTTCTGTAACATCAGATGAACGTGGAACTAATGTAACTCTATTACTAGGCCTAGTAAAGAATCAGCAGTTCTCTTGGTTTAAGACAACCACTCTTCACACTTATCTGGACCCACAATAGATCTAGCTAAAGAAAATGGTGTTCCTCCACATTGCTCCCACAAATTACAACTGCTTGATGTGGCGGTATACGGACTTTTTAAAAGATATCTGTCTTCTGCTCAAGATGCGTAATAATGCTGGGAAGACAATGACGATATATGTTATCCCTGGAATCGTTAGCACTGCTTTACCTCTAGCTTTGACACCAAGTAACATAGTGAGTGGATTTGAAAAAACTGTCATATTTCCTCACAACCAAAAGAAATTCACCGACGTTGATTTTGCACCAAGTTATGTCACGGATCGTCCTATGGAAAATGACAAAAATGATTTTTTTTCAAGAAATCGATTGGAGGATCCTACGCAATGATGGGATATCCTTCGAATTGCTATCAATAGGTATTGAGTATTTTTATAATATTTTTTCTGGAAGGAACTCGATAAAGTTTTCGGTAGGTCATTTAGAGTATGTATCATATGAATATTGAAAGCTATCCACTAAAGGCTATATCTGTATTAAAATATTTCAACCTGGATGTCAATATAACCGTACCACTTTAAATTGAATTTTTGTTTCAGTTCATTCAAGAGAATGTACGTTTCTATTCTACAATTATCCAAATGTAGAAGTCAATGCGATTCAATGTGTTTGACAATGTTCAAGTTTGAACCAAAGAAAATAAGATCTCAAATTTACACAAAATGTAATTATTGTGAGTTCCTTCTATCCAAAACTTATAGTTACTGTTTCTCAGGAAATTTTGTCACGGTTGTTGAATGAATGACAGAAATTCCTCATTGGTTGAAAGTTTCTCTGGTATAAGTGACTGATAGTGGGAAACATGATGTTCAAAGATGTAAAAGTTGCATATGAAGTTTTATTTTGTACAACCACAAATTTCAATCCAAGATTTATGAAAGTCACAGGAAACATGCTGCTGCTTATGTGAAAGATATTTTGGAAAAAATTTAACTACTACTTGGAGAATGCTATGCACTTTGACAATTTTTGTAATAAGTGGTTGTACTATAGGTATTTTATATAATTGTGTAAAATGAGTATTTGAATTGTGGAGGCCGTTACTTGATGTAGATCCATGATATAAATGAGATAAAAACACAAGGTTTAACTTTGATCTACACTTTATTTGAAAAAATTCGACGACGTTTCGCTGACACAGCAGCTTTATCAAGAATGAAAAATAGAATGAAGAGTATGGTATTATAAGCAAATCGTAGAACAAGTTGGATGAATAACAGGAAAATCCACACCGAGCCATTGTACAGTTAGTATGAAAGGTAATAAAAACTAATTGAACAAGTTAAGTAGGGGTGAGTAATTCAAATCTACCTGTTCATTCAAAAGCTACAGACAAGATACAAACATTCGGACAAGCTTTTGAATGAACAGGTAGATTTGAATTACTCACCCCTACTTAACTTGTTCAATTAGTTTTTATTAAACTACAGACAAGCTACAGACAAGATACAAACATTCGGACAAGCTTTTGAATGAACAGGTAGATTTGAATTACTCACCCCTACTTAACTTGTTCAATTAGTTTTTATTACCTTTCATACTCACTGTACAATGGCTCGGTGTGGATTTTCCTGTTATTCATCCAACTTGTTCTACGATTTGTTTAAAATACCATAATCTTCATTCTATTTTTCATTCTTGATAAAGCTGCTGTGTCAGCAAAACGTCGTCGAATTTTTTCAAATAAAGTGTAGATCAAAGTTAAAAAAAAAAAAAAATGAGTATGTTCATCACGTAATATGGAAATATGAAGTTGTTTAAATGCAACTTCTTCCTTTTATTTTCATTTCACTGTATATTATAATGTGTCACAAGAAAATGAATTGAAGAGAAGTAGAATTAAAGATTGGAAATTACAATTATTAGAGAGCAAGTTTATAAGAAACTGACTGCTCGAAACCAACTGCCAACTTGACAGTTAAGGTTCTAGGAAAGAAACAGTTTCACTGAAACTGATATATAGTTAACATCATTGTATTGTATATGAGAGTCCATAATGTAATTTACAAATTGGTGGATCTCATATTTGCTTTCCACAAGAACACTTCAATTCAGAAGATGTTCGTTCTTTCTGGTAAATAAATTGTGTGAATTTTGGCGAAATGTTGATGACTGGAGCTCATATTTGTTTGTATTTTGAATTCTCGAGGCAGAATACGACACAATATTGAATAGCGTAAGGTACAACCTAATTTTCTGAGTTGTACAATATCGCACAGTGGGGTCTGGAATGAACAGTTTTCGAGGTATTTAATCCGAAAAAAATTAATTCATTGAATGAACAGTAGACAATATAATAATAATTTCCTTTCACTTAATTACTAATCTGGCAAGGCTAAGCAATTAAGGTTATCATTCTGTTATAGCCAACGATAGTTTTGTTTACTTTTCATCCATGGTGTAAATCAAACATAAATTGTTGTACCTCTATTTAGTTATATATTAGTTCTGTACTTGTATAATAAAGGCACAGTATCATTGAAACGCGTTCCACAGTAAATAAGTGCGTATCAAAATTTCTTTGATTCATCACTTTTGAATAAAAAGATTCACTCAATCTTAAATCTTTTCCAACAAAATACGTTACTGAAAACTAGTTAGAAGAACTTAAATAGAATGCGGTTTGTGTTGCAGCCAAAAAAGAGGTTAAATTATCTATTCCAGGTTGCGGAAAACAGGGCGAAGGTATCTCTGGAACAGATGTTGGGAAAGTCCGGAAAGTTTCGAATTATCGTCGGTTTCAAAGTAGCTCGTTGTTTCAGGACGTTGGCGATAATTTTCAGTGTTTATTCTTGAGAGTCCTCATGTCAGAGCTTCGTGATTAAAGTTGAATCAGCAAGGTCAGAAAGATATATCGATCTGAAGGGACAGTAGTGGTTTCTAAGGATATTCGAGATGTAACTGAGTAATGGATGATATTTCGAGGGAATTCTTTTCAATAAGCGTTCCAGATCGGTTTTATGGAAAGAAAGACGTAGGAAACATCCAACTGTTTGCTATTAGATATATGAAACTATCACATTGTGGCGACGATGCTCTCAATATTTTTTAGTGTTGTTAAGAGCAGCAAACATTTCATAGTTATGTGAGTTCTTTCATAGATTATGTTGAACTTAACTTGATTGACGAATCCCTCATTACCAGGTGAATTGATATTATATAATATGTTGGACTTCATAATGTTTTGAAGTACAAGCATGAAATTCTTTACTTATACGTGTTAAAACAGTAGTTGCCAAACTATGATGAAAAATGATATTTAGTAGGCCGTTACTGAGTGATATTTGATTATCATACGGTGATTATGGTTTACTTTGTAAACCAAATCCATTCAGTTGTCTCCTGCACTACTTATCTACCGTACAAATTTTGAAAAGAGCTAAATTACATTTTCACAAAGCCTACAAATTTTATCCCCAAATAAAACTTCCTAGAACTTTCCGAAAACCAATAAAATGTTACACTATATACAAATGCTTTTTTACCTTCCTTAGAAGTCGACGATATCTCTTATATCTCCGGAGGTGAATGTTTACCATTAATTTCCAGCATTCTCGACCCGTCTGGGGTTGCTTATACTCCATCGGGCGCCTTCCCAGGTGGCGGATAGGGGAATTCCTCTCAGATATGAGTGGTACCGGAAAAATCAAATCTATGTGGTGAATCAAAATTAGCACTTAGTCAAGGGCACTCTTTTATCTTGGGGTTAAGAAATTGGCCCCGAAGGCAGAGAAACTGTTAAGTATCAAACAGTCAATGGCATAAGGATGTGCAAAGCAACGGGATGACTACCACATTAGAGATGATCAGGATATCCCTAGTATAATCAACTTGACAAGCAATATTGCAACTCAAAAAATTACTGATCTTGGTCTTCGAAATTCATGATCCAGCAGGGGAAGAGTACGCACCGTAGACTGCAGGGCTTACACGTTCGTTAGCCAGCAAAATCCCTGCATATTCGCACATAAGTTCATCAAAAAGATCGCAACCTGGAATGTGCGCAGTATATTCAATGGTCAGGTTCGGGTAGATGTCAAATAAATGCATATCACATTTATTATTCTGGTAATGATGACCCATAACACTGGAATTGAGTCAGCATAGCTGTAAGCCATGATATTCATAAAATCTTAAGAGACGTCGTACCTATTTTAAATCGTGTAATTTTAATGCTATTGGAAACAACACCGATACCATGCTAAGTAATTCAAGTATACGCCCCCACTTGAATGCATCTGACGAAGACACTTAAACATTTTACAGCGATATAAGTAAAGCAACAGATTCGACTAAACCATCCAATATTGTTCTACTGATGGGCGACTTCAATGCCAAACTGGGGAAAGGACGACCTGAAGATGTAGTCGGCGAGTATGGGTTAGGTGTTCAGAATGAGAGAGGCGACTGGTTGGTTCAGTTCTGTCTAGACGAAAATTTTGTTATATCTAACACCTTGTTCAAGCAACATCCCAGACGTCTCTACACTTGAACCTCCAATGTAGATAAAAACGTGAAAAACTGAATTGATTATATTCTAATGTACAAAAAATTCAGGAACTCTATACAGAATGCTAAAACATACCCTGGTGCCGACGTATATACTGACCACAACCTAGTAGAAGCGTTTGTGATCAGAAGGCTGAAAAGAATTGTTAAAAATCAGAAAACCAACTAGAAATACAAAAGTTGAAGGATCCAACACTAAAGTTAGAAAAAAAAATATGCACAAGAGGTGAAGGTGAACAACATATAGAACACACATGGGAACGATTTGAAACAGCTGTGAAGCAGGTTGGAGATGAACATCTAGCACAAAACACAACGAAAAAGAGGCAACCTTGGATGACTGATCACACACTGGAATTAATTGGATTCGAGAGGAACTTTTAGAAGTAAGTGTCCACAAGATTCTACTTAATAATTATGATTCGTAACGCGTTTCACTACACCATAGCTTCTTCAGACGAATGAATGTACAGCAAATAAGAATGAGAATATAAATATAGAGGTTCTGGAGTAATTAACAGCTTATTGGGTTGTTTCCTCTTGAATGGTTATTTTTGGTAGGTATTTCCAATAAAATTGAAGAATAGATTGCTCCCCGAAGAGATTCAATAGAGGTGAAGGGCTTGAAGCGACTTGTCCATTGATGAGTCTACCTGAGTTTTTGTATTTGTTGATTTCTAAAGGTTGCCAAAGATCTACCTTCCAATATTTATTATCTATATGCAAAATTTCAAACTGTGAGTGGAAAGAGTAATTATTTTCTTAGAGATGATTAGCGTAATTTGAATCTGATTTTTATTTAAAGAACTGCGTTTATGTTCCAATATTCTAATATTAAAATTTCTATGTGTTCTACCAACGTAAAAATTATCACAGTCATTGCAATCCAATGTATAAACACCTGATTTATTGTTTTTACCTGATTTGGTTTCATTATTTTTTATATATTTGCCTAAATTATTATTAGATTCAAAGCTTTTTGAAATTATTGCTACTCAAGAATGATTTCAGTTTCTCACTTGTAATGCCAACGTAGGTTAAGGTGTTGAATTTTTGTTTCAACTTATCGACAGGGTAAACTTCATTCAATGCGATTCTACTTTGCTTTTTTATTTAAAATATTATTTATTGGTTTGGGATTTTAACCATTGTCTTTGGCTATTTGTTCAATCAAATTTAATTCTTTGTTGAAATTTTCTGGGGATGTTAATCAATCTATGAATAAAACTATTGAATGCTGACATTTTATGTTGATACGGATGACACGACGAGTTATGTATTAAAATATCTGTATGTGACGGCTTATGGTAAATTGCGAAAACATGTTTTCCATTTACATTCGAAATTGTTACGTCTAAGAAATTCATTGAATTATTGCTTTCTATTTCGGTTGTGAATCCAATTTTCGGATGTAATTTATTTATATGATTTTCGAAAATTTTCAACTGTCTATCTGTTTCTGCGAAGCAAATGAAGATATCGTCTACATAGCGATACCAGTATAAACAATATTCACTGAGTGGATGATTGTGAATTAATTTCTCTAAATTATTCATGAATATGTCTGCTAACAAAGGACTTAACGGATTGCCCATAATCAAGACGTCTTCAATAGTATAATATTTGTTATTGAAATGGAAATAATTTTGATGTAAATAAATTTGTAATAATGAGAGAATATCTGATTTAATGATAGTATTGACATTATTTTTTCTGATAATTCTTCAACTAAGTAATACGTATCTTTCGGAGGAATGTTGGGAAATAGATTCTTAACATCGAAACAAATGAGTTTGTAATTAGGTGGTATAATGGTATCTTTGATATTTGAATTTGGGAGGCTTTTACTTGGTAAAATTCCATTATCAATAATAAAAACAAGTACTGTGTTTTAAGAATTTTACTTAATAATAATTTATTATTATTATTAAGTAAATTCCTTAAAACACAGTACTTGTTTTTTATTATTGATAATGGAATTTACCAAGTAAAAGCCTCCCAGATTCAAATGTTAAAAAAGCTGATACCGGCTTTTTGGCTTTGTGGTATTTCAAAATACTACTAAGATGTGCAGTTCACACGCAGAATATATGGTTCTACTCAATGTGCTTGAAAAACCAGTTGATTCCCAATTACATACGGTTGAAGACACATAACAACAGTGGACCAGCAAGAAGAGCAATTGAGAAAGGCCAACGCATATGGCTCAAAGAGGATATGAAGATCCAGTACAACAGGAGGACGTTGAAAACATATATTTGAAGGTAATCCATACGGAATTATTGTTTAGATTGCACCCTGTTGAGTTTGATATTTTAGACTCTGAATCCAGATACGATGTCAAAATTTTAATTCATAAAAAGTTTCAGCAACAACAGAAAAAGTTGAATTCACTTAAATTCAAAATTTCTCCACCCAAACCTTCAACTGATAAATTTTCAGACCATAAATTTTTTGAAAGATTCACTAATTTAACTGATACCGATTTTACACAACCACAAAAAGATCTATTAGAAAAAGGATTCAAACATAATTTACATCCAAAACATAATAAAACTAATTTTGAACAGTTAGGCATAGACTCCGAAATTATTCTCAAAAACTCCAAAGATAATATTTTAGCCAAACATCAAACAGCAAAAATCATCAAAGAAGACTTTTCGAAATTATCACCTCATTGCAATTCCGATTATAAGATAATAAGAACAATTCGTGAAAATAGTACCAAGAACGATTTAGTATTCACTAAAGCAGATAAAGGTAACACCGTCATTGCGATTAGTAAAACCGATTATATTTCTAAAACTGAAGAATTCTTAACAGCCGGAAACTATATAACATCAACTAAGGATCCTACCGCAAAATTTCAGAAAGTTGTTAAAAACATAATTTCGACAGCAAAATCATTAATTACAGACCAAGAAAAATATAAATTCATTAACTCCAATCGACAATCCCCCGAATTATATTCGTTGATAAAACTTCATAAACCTAATTACCCTATTAGACCTGTTGTTTCTTATGTAACGGCACCTTCGTTCAAACTTTCAAAATTCCTCAACGACTTGCTAATAAAACATTGCAATTTTAAATCTGAGTTTTCGGTCAAAAATTCATACGAACTTATTGCCAATATCAAAGATACCACTATACCACCTAATTCCAAACTTATTTCTTTCGATGTTAAGAATCTATTTCCCAACATTCCTCCAAAAGATACGTATTACTTAGTTGAAGAATTATTAGAAAGGAATCATGTCAATACTATCATTAAATCAGATATTCTTTCATTATTAAAATTTGTTTAGATCAAAATTATTTCCATTTCAATTACAAATATTATACTATTGAAGACGGCTTGATTATGGGCAATCCGTTGAGTCCTTTGTTAGCAGAAATTTTCATGAATAACTTAGAGAAATTAATTCATAATCAACCACTCAGTAAATATTGTTTATACTGGTATCGCTATGTAGACGATATCATTATTTGCTCCACAGGAACAGATAGACAGTTGAAAATTTTCGAAAATCATATAAATTCATTACATCCCAAAATTGCATTCACAACCGAAATAGAAAGCAGTAATTCGATAAATTTCTTAGACGTAACAATTTCGAATGAAAATGGAAAACATGTTTTCGCAATTTACCATAAGCCGTCACATACAGATATTATAATACATAACTCGTCGTGTCATCCATATCAACATAAAATGTCAGCATTCAATAGTTTTATTCATAGATTGATTAACATCCTGCTATCACCAGAAAATTTCAACAAAGAACTAAATTTGATTAAACAAATAGCCAAAAATAATGGTTACAATCCCAAACTAATAAATAATATTTTAAATAAAAACAAAGTAGAATCGCATTGAATGAAGTTTACCCTGTCGATAAATTGAAACAAAAATTCAACACCTTAACCTACGTTGGCATTACAAGTGAGAAACTGAAATCATTCTTAAGTAGCAATAATTTCAACATAGCATTCCAAACTAATAATAATTTAGGCAAATATATAAAAATAATAAAACCAAACCAGGTAAAAACAATAAATCAGGTGTTTATAGATTGAATTGCAATGACTGTGATAATTTCTACATTTGTAGAACACATAGAAATTTTAATATTAGAATATCGGAACATAAACGCAGTTTTTCAAATAAAAATCAGATTCAAATTACGCGAATCATCTCTTAGAAAATAATCATTCTTTCGACCCACAGTTTGAAATTTTGCATACAGATAATAAATATTGGAAGGTAGATCTTTGGGAAACTTTAGAAATAAATAAATACAAACACTCAGGTAGACTCATCAATGAACAAGTCGATTTAAGCCCTTCACCTCTATTGAATCTTTTCGGGGAGCAATCTATTCCTTAATTTTATTGGATATACCTGTCATAAATAACCACTTAGGAGGAGGTGACCAATAAGCTTTTAATTACTCAAGAACATTTATAGTTATATTCTCATTCACATTTTTCTGCATCATCATTCGTCTGAAGAAGCTACGGTGTAGTGAAACGCGTTACGAATCGCAATTATTAAGTAAAATTCCTTAAAACACAGTACTTGTTTTTTATTATCTTTGATATTGGCAATTAGTTCGTATGAATTTTTGACCGAAAGTTGAGATTTAAGATTGCAATGTGCACCTTCTTTCAAACTTTCAAAATTCCTTTACGACCTTCTACTAAAACATTACAGTTTTAAATCTGAACTTTCGGTCTAAAATTCATACGAACTAATTGCCAATATCAAAGATACCATTATACCACCTAATCCCAAACTCATTCTTTTAGATGTAATGAATCTATTTCCCAACATTCCTCCGAAAGATACGTACTACTTAGTTGAAGAATTATTAGAAAAGAATCATGTCAATACTATCATTGAATCAGATATTCTTTCCTTATTACAAATTTATTCAGATCGAAATTATTTCCATTTCAATAACAAATATTATACTATTGAAGACGGCTTGATTATGGGCAATCCGTTAAGTACTTTGTTAGTAGACATAGTCATGAATAATTTAGAGGAATTCATTCATGATGATCCACTCGGTAAATATTGTTTATACTGGTATCCTTATGTAGACGATATCCTTATTTGCTTCGCAGGAACAGATAGACAGTTGAAAATTTTCGAAAATCATATAAATTCATTACATCCGAAAATTGGATTCACAACCGAGATAGAAAGCAATAATTCGATAAATTTTTCAGACGTAACAATTTCGAATGAAAATGGAAAACATGTTTTCGCAATTTACCATAAGCCGTCACATACAGATATTATAATACATAACTCGTAGTGTCATCTGTATTAACATAAAATGTCAGCATTCAATAGTTTTATTCATAGATTGATTAACATCCCGTTATCACCAGAAAATTTCAACAAAGAATTAAATTCGATTAAACGAATAGCCAAAAATAATGGTTACAATCCCAAACCAATAAATAATATTTTAAATAAAAACACAAAGTAGAATCGCATTGAATGAAATTTACCCTGTCGATAAGTTGAAACAAAAATTCAACACCTTAACCTACGTTGGCATTACAAGTGAGAAACTGAAATCATTCTTGAGTAGCAATAATTTCAAAATAGCTTTCCAAACTAATAATAATTTAGGCAAATATATAAAAATAATAAAACCAAATCAGATAAAAACAATAAATCACGTGTTTATAGATTGAATCGCAATGACTGTGATAATTTTTACATTGGTAGATCACATAGAAATTTTAATATTAGAATATCGGAACATAAACGCAGTTTTTCAATAAAAATCAGATTCAAATTACGTGAATCATCTCTCAGAAAATAATCACTTTTTCGACCCACAGTTTGAAACTTTGCATACAGATAATAAATATTGGAAGGCAGATCTTTGGGAAACCTTAGAAATCAATAAATACCAACACTCAGGTAGACTAATCAATGAACAAGTCGATTTAAGGCCTTCACCTCTATTGAATCTCTTCGGGGAGCCATCTTTTCCTCAATTTTATTGGATATACCTTTCATAAATAACCACTTAAGAAGAAACAAGCCAATAAGCTTTTAATTACTCAAGAACATTTATATTTATATTCTCATTCTTATTTTCTGTACATTCATTCGTCTGAAGAAGCTACGGTGTAGTGAAACGCGTTACGAATCATAATTATTAAGTAAAATTCCAAAAAACACATTACTTGTTTTTATTACCAAAGCAATGGCTTGATAAACATTAGTCGGACTATTCGGCGACACGAAAATCAGTGGTGGAAAAGTAATTTGCAAAGTTCAAACAAGGTGATATGAGTATTCAAGAGTATGAAGGCAATGCACGTACCAAAGAGGCTGTGATCGATGAAAACATTTTTTTTTGAATAATTGAAAAATGAAATTGATCGAGATAGCTGAGACCCTGAAGGAACATGTTGGTTTTCTTTTGAAGGAATTTTAGCACAGGCGAAAGCTGTGTGCGAAATGGGTGCCGCGCTTATTGACTCTTGATTAAAAACAACAACGAGTCTATGATTCTGAGCACTGTTTGTAGATAATTAACCGTAAGAAAGCCAAGTTTTTTCATCGATACATCACAATGGATGAAACATGGATTCATTACTATACTACAGAAAGCAAGTGACAGTCAACCGAGTGTACTGGAAGAGGGGAACTGCATCCAAAGCGTGCAAAAACGTCACGTCAGCTGGCAAGATTATGGCATCTGTTTTCTGGGTTACGCAGGGTATTTTAATCATCTTCTTCTTCTCCACGTACCATGCCCACCTAGAGAGTTCACGATCAAAAGCATGACTTGAATTTTGTCGGTAGCTTTTCTAAATAAACTCATTTCTTTAGATGAAATGAATCTATTTCCAAACATTCCTCCGAAAGATACGTACTACTTAGTTGAAGAATTATTAGAAAAGAATCATGTCAATACGATCATTAAATCAGATTAGCCCATATTGGCTGTGGATAAACGGCAGGCTCAACATAGTCACTCCGTTTTGCCTTTACCACTGGAGCTGAATTCGATAGAAGAAATATGGACCATATTAAAGAATAAAGTTGCTGTGAAGCATACCACCTTTTAGAATGGATGACGTTTTGGAGCTTGCAACTTAATACCTAACGAGTATAACAGTGGAAAATTGCACATCACGTGGAAAAGTAGAAGAATATATGAAGAAGGAAATCATAAGGGATGATATCCAAGACCTAGTTATGCAGGTCGGTGAAGAAAGGGATGATTCAGACTTAAGTTTCTCTTTAGATAACAATGATTCCGATTTAGGATGTGGTCCTCTATCCCCGAGTGACTCAAGTTGAATTCATTTCATATTATAAATAATATTGAATATTCATTATATGAATTAGTTATGAATGTACATATGTATATAAGTATATTTTCATTTATATAATCTATTATCTATTATCAACATTTTCACAGAAAATCGAGAACTTTTATATCCAAGAAGTTCCATTGATTTAGTGAATTGAGTTCATCAGATCGGCAGTTTTCGATTATTTCAGCATGGCTTCATAAAAGATGAAAACACCGATGCAGCAATTTTTGAATTAACCCAAGCCATTGTTTTAGCATTAGGGAAGGGTGAATACCCTGTACTTTTTTTTTGGATTTGAAAAAAGCTTCTGATAGTGTGGTTCATAAATTGTTGTTGGTTAAACTGGAAAGGTGTGACATTAGAGACAATCAACAGAAAGTAATTAAAATTTATTTGAGTAATAGAAAACAGAAAGTAACGATAAATGTAGATGGTACTTCTTACACATCTGAGGAAGATCTTGTCACTGTGGGAATTTCTCAAGGTAGCATTTTAGGGCCGCTTCTATTTGTTATTTATATAGATGATTTTCCTGCTATAATTGAGGGAGAAACTCAGAGAATGGTTATGATTGCAGACGACACTAACATCTTGGTTACAGCTTCAAATTTAAATTTCTCGATAAACAAATCAGCCCCTACACTATTGTATGTCAACAGATAGTGTACTGAGAATGGTTTAATTTTGAACACGGCAAAGACGGAATGTGTATTTTTGGAGACGGAGAAACGTCTTTTGGTAGAGAGTCCTTGCCTCTTCGGGGTGGGGATGTTCAGGAAGAGCAGAGCATCAAATTCTTTGGGATAAACTTGGATCAGTGCCTCAAATGGGTCAATCATATTGATAAGCTCAGAAAAAAACTATACTATTTTTCCCCTAGAGTCTAAGAACATCAAGTTCATTTAGAAGTTCTGAAAAAAATTTATTATGACAATTTCCTGTCTCGCATGACTTACGAAATCATTTTTTGGGGCAGCAACACTCGCGTAGGTGATGTTTATGTTGCACAGAAATGTGCAATGATATTCATTTTCGGATTGAAATCCAGAGAATCTTGCCGGGGTATCCTTGAGGAAAACAATGTACTGACAGTATATGGCATGTATATTTACAAACAACTCCTGTTTATCCATGGGCATCCTCAGTATTTTCATAACTGCAGAAACACTTATTCAACTCGCAGAATTGATACATATTTATATCCAATTAATTTTACATCAGTGACATTTGTCATATTTTTAAAACGACTGTGAAAATTTGTTCGCAATTTTTTCGTTAAACTAAACAAGTACCACGAAGAAATGATATATGGGAGATGGGTTGACATCTCCCATATATTCTTAAATTCAAGTTTGTTAAGACATATAAGAATCAGTTATGATTATTGAAATATTTTTCTGTTGGTTTTCTTCTCCCATTGTTACAGATTCCTGTCCCAAAACCCCTTCTTTTCACCATTGTCTTCGTCTGGAAGTCATGGAGTCCAAGATGAGAATTGAAGCTGCCAAGCAGGGTACACGTTATGTACAGAGGACACTAACACAACATAAACAGACAAGCTATTAATAGTGCAATAGCGACAGGGAAACGAGTTTTTTCCTCAGGTTTTCTCACTCGTTTATTGAATCATACGCAAGATAGTATGGTTCCCCTGTTACATTTTCCAGAGCTCACACTTGTGTGTTTTTTCTGACACACACCAAAATTATAGATATAAGCATTTATTGTAAATACAATCATTCGAATTTTTGCAACTCCTCTCTTTTCAAAAGAATATATATATATATATATATATATATATATATATATATATATATATATATATATATATATATATATATATATATATATATATATATATATATATATATATATATATATATATATATATATATATATATATATATATATATATATATATATATATATATATATATATATATATATATACATACATTATTTACAGAGAAAAGTTGGAGCTATAGGGCTAGGAGGGCTATGAAAATGTTCAACACCATTCCACAAAGGCTGCAAAATATTCCCGACTTTTCAAGAAGAGTATATACAATTTTATGAAAGAATATGAACTATATAGTATCAAGCAGTTTGAATATTTCTGCCATCAAAGCAGATGATACCTTACATTCATTTGGTTACGTTCCTCTCATTTTTGATCGGACGGTTTTCATTTCATTGTAACTTGTTCCTGTGATATAAATGTAATGATCTCGAAAATAAATTCTATTTATTCTATTCTATTCTATTCTATTGAGGTGGATGGAATCTGACTTCTCGTTTTTCTTCGTTTCTAGTAGGTATTCTTGATCACATCAGTTACTTGTCAGGAAAGTCATCTTCGAATTACCAGAAATACCGCTGAATGATGTCGATTTTTTTCATAGTTAGATGTAGCTACTTTTCAAAATATTGTCAATATAAAAATAAAAGTTTCATTTTGTGATAATATTTGAAATAATCTATTTCAGGACAATTCGTGGATTTCAAAACGTCTAAATCTAAAATAAATAACAATCAAGTGAATCATTTTGAAATAAGAGAGCAATCATTTCAAGCGAAACTGAAAGGCGACAAAAAAATCGACATGATTCATTCGGGAAGGTATTTCTGGTAATTCGAAGATATCTTTTTTGACAAGTACTTGATGTAATCGAGAATACCTACTAGAAAAAAAAAACGAGAAGTTGGATTCTTCAATCCGCTTCATTAGTATTTGATTTCATACTCTTTCTCTCGGGATTCAGACCAGAAATACTTTGATGAAGATTTTGGGCTTGTTGCATTATTTGAAAGATTTCCAGTCATATAATTTGCGAATTTCAGGGTACTCACGCGAATAATCCTAACTTTTGGGATAACATCGCGAATAACTCGAAAACGATGCATTTCAGGTAAAGGGAAACCTATAACAGGTAAATGCCTATTAATATAATGGATTAATTGGTGTGTGCATTAATAGGTGATTTAATTTGAGAAAACGGACTTTTCTACCTTTGAATTTACTACAGGTACATGCTTTGGAAATATCCTGTATACCGTGAAACCTTTAAATGTATTGAATTCTGCTAAACTAGCCCCTTCACTTTTAACAAGATAGGAATAATCGATATTGAATGATCCTTAGTATTTGATGCTGATGCCTTCTGAGAGATAAACAAAAAATCGCAAAATTCCAATTGAAAATTCATATCGCGCATAATCAGATGATATGTCTTACCGGCTTACGAACCTTCCTCTGCGCTTTCTTTCTGTCGCATAACTTCAAGCTAATTACTTCTTGAAAATCCTTTTCAATTGTATTTGAAATAATTAAATTATATCAAAATTCTGTAGTCAAAATTAGAGATAAATCGTTATCTTCAATATTGTGTGTGACCTATATCAAAAATATAGGACTTAGGTGGAGATTCCTAGGTGGAGAGTCGTAGGTGAAGAGTCGTAGATGGAAAGTCGTAGGTGGAGCTCACAGGTTGAGATATAACTTCTATCTGAAGTCCAGAAATCCAGAGGATTGCGATGCCCCTAAGCGGGGGTTGCAATCCTTGATAATTTTGAAAAGGAAAGATGGGTCGAGTGATGACTCCAAAGAGAGATGGTATCTTCGTCTACATTGCCTTGAAGAATTACCATTTTTAATTGAAAACTGTAAAAGATGCAGGGTGAGCAACTGAAAGATAGAGAAGACTATTTCCCTGAGACTATTCAAGTTTCAGTGAGGTAAAATGGAACAGATCCATGCTGATCAATGGCAGTCATTATCAAGTACCATCCTCATCTCTAATTTCAACCCCTGTAGCAGGGGTGACCACTCTTGAAAATTGGGAAGAGGATAGATGGGTCGAGTGATACCTCGAAAGAAAGGTGTTATCTTTGTCTGCATCCCCGTGAACGAATTTTCATTTTTGACTGAAAATTTAGAAGATATAGAGTGAGCTACTAAAAAATAAAGGAGACTATCTATCGCCCTGAGCTATTCAAGTATAAGTGCAGAAAAATGGAACAGATTCATTCCAGATCAAAGGCTGTCATCTTCGATCTGAAAGAATCTATTCCAGTTTTTCGCACGAATACTCCAATAATCTTGGGGGGATAGTCTTCTCTATTTTTCAGTGGCTCACTCTGTATCTTTTACAATTTTCAATCGAAAATGAAAATTTTTCACGGGAATGCAGACAAAGATAATACCTTTCTTTCTAGTTATCACTCGACCCATCTACCCTCTTCCAAATTTTCAAGGGTGCTCACCCCTGCTACAGGGGTTGAAATTCGAGATGAGGATGGTACTTGATTATGACTGCCATTGATCAGCATGGATCTGTTCCATTTTACTTCACTGAAACTTGAATAGTCTCAGGGAAATAGTCTTTCCTATCTTTCAGTTGCTCACCCTGTATCTTTCACAGTTTTCAATTAAGAATGGAAATTGCAATGTGGACCCTATTCAAAATGCTCAAGAATTGCAACCTCCGCTTAGGGGGTTGATATTTCAGGCAAGTATCGTACCCCAGAAGATGTCCCCCTTGAAACAAAAGTTAACCTGTTTTTGCGTTTTGATCAGAAATGAATATTCTTGGTAGATATAGCCTCTGTTTAGTTTTCGTTGAAGCACCCTGTATAGAAAGAAGCATTTGTTGACATTGTTTACCATAGTTATAATATGTAATTAAATATCTAAGTAGAACTACGTTGACTTTCCTTCCAAGATTTCAGTGACAATTATTGAATCAGAGTCTCATTTCATATTTTTCTCTGGGTATAACCAGTAAAAGTCATTTTTGTTACACTTGTCTCAAATTTTTTCAACTTCAATCTTTCTAAATTTTCTTACTGTTTCTTAAATTCAATTTTGTTACATCCTAAGCTTACAATTTAAGGGAAATTCTCTGTTCTTTCTTCCGACTAAATGAATACTTTAATGAAACGAAAAAGGAACCCTACTCACGAAGGAACGATACATCGACTGGAATCAATATATAAGAAATCAAATCACTGAATTTTTCTAGTTGATCATACTAAGATATCATAAAACTTTCTTTTAAATTGCGAGAACTGATGCATCGATTTTCCAGAACAGTAAATGTTAGATGTTTGACAAAGGTTATAGTTTCACGAATTTCAGGGTTGTAGGTTTGAGGTTTTATGCCACCTTGTAGAAGACAATAAAGTTTTATTATTTTCACATTTTGAACTATTTCCAGCTCGTGCTTGTTTATTCAGTGTAAAACAACACACACAAACGAAAAGTCAATATTGATAGGGATAAATGAGGACTGCAGTTTTGAATATAAAGAGAATTTTTAGTTTAACTGGGAGCAGTTTACGTCTATTGCATATTGAGCCATTTTTGGCTGCTAAACTTTGTTAATTTTTTTTCATTTCCTAATTTTAAACAAATTTTTAGATTTCGATCACAGTAATATTAGGAAATTCATGATCAAACAAAATGCAATATTTATTGTATATGGCCAATGTCGTATATCATTATAACCTCATTTGTATTCGCCGGGAACGCAAGTTCTCACTTAAAGAAAATTATTGCAGCTCTTTTGGTGGAAATTAAATGGAATAGGAGAGAAAATTGATTTTCAGAATTGTTAAGAATGTTTTACAAAGCCTGTATTTTGGACGCCCCTCACAGTTTGTTCAAAATTTTTGTTTTCTATACTACAGTCTCACTATTTTCTACGGCTATCATTTTTGGCTTCGTATGCAATTGCAATGAAATAAGTTGTGAAAACAACTTCTTAGTTCTTTTCATTTGAATTATGAGGCTTTTACCTGGTAGAAATCCATTATAAATAATAAAACAAGTAATGTTTTTTGAATAATCTTACTGAATATTTGTGATTTGTGATCCGTTTCGCTACTCCGTATGTTCCCAAGTTGAGTAGCCTATCAGACGTTTATGGAGAACTAATATTGCAATTGTTCTGAAATTGATTTAATTGGTCCGAAACTCTATTTCTGAAATACACACACCACAAACCTTGTCGCATCACCTGGTATTCTGAATTCCACAATCGATTAAGAAGCCCGATCGCAGTTTCTTTGTCAACATATGTTTTTGGACATATGGGGATGGCAAAAATCTTATCCATGTAGTAACATTTGTTTCCATATGATCAGTATTCATTCAATATCTCTTCAGTTTTTACGCTAAATTAATGCAAGTTTTCTGTGTTTCTTGTTGATTCTCGAATGAAGTGGTAAGAACTGTAACACATCTAGAGGAGGGGCGAAGCCAACGTTGCGTAGCTAACTTATTGAATGTTAACCACAGCACTATTTCAAGAGCAATTAATCGGTACCACGAGACAGGGGAATATGGAAGAAAGGCCAAACAGGGAAATACTCGGATAACAACACCAGTTGATAATTGTTGGCTTTGTTTAACTGCATTTAGAGTTCGGCACTGTACGGCTTGAATGGTACAAAATGAACTTGCTTTTTCCAGAAATGTGCATATTTCATTGCAAACTGTCAGGAACAGGCTCAGAGAAGACAATATCAGACCAAGGGTGGCTTCTACTGGCCCGCGTCTCACCAGAGAGCATCGAGTTGCAAGACTTCCGTTTGCGAGGAACATGCAAATTGGAGTATATATATATATATATATATATATATATATATATATATATATATATATATATATCACATGGCGGAAAGTGTAAATGACGCGTTAGATCAGTGCTCTCAAGAGGGTACCGATTCTGAGGTGAAAAATTCTCAAAAAAACAAAAATATTACAAATGTTGTGCTAAAAAGGCGTATACGTCGTTTATCTGCAAAATTGCGGAGCTCCGTTCCACGATTCTTGTGCAAGAAGATTAATAGAAAAAAAAGGCCTATCATTCATGGATGAAGTCTATGTTAAGTGCTGTGAAAAATCAGCAAGTGAAATGGATAATGAATTAAGTCAAAATATAAATATACAACTGAAAGAGGAAAATATAAAAATGAGGTATGAAAATCTATTACTGCAGAAGGAAATTGAGCATTTAAAATATGTTCTAGTGGAATCCCAAAAAATAAGGAACTTCTTTTCAATGAAATGAGTGATAAAAACATTATTCTGAGGAAAATAACAAACTTATGGCTGAAAGAATTACGCAGTTACAAAATAGACCTATAGAAAAATCGTGGAAACAAAACCAGAAAAAGCAATCAGAACAAAGTTGACATTCCACTGTCTCTGCCATCAACTTTGAAACCTGCTTACAGTTCTATGGTCAAAAATGTTACAGAAAGTGGACCATCGAGCAGAAATACACAAACAACAACAAATAATAAACAAAACCTCAAAATTGAATTACAATCAAACCAAAAATTGACGCCCACTAAAACAATAACTAACCAAGAAGTGAAGAAAATACAAGGTATTCAACAACACAATCAAACCACGAGTAAACAAAAAAGGGAAACAACACTGCTTTACATTGAAGATGAAATAAGTGAATCCAAAGAGGAACAACAGTCACCTAAAGTGAAGATTCAACAGGAACGAGAAAACTGGAGAGAAGTTGTCAAGAAACGAAATCCTAAACAAACAAGGCCAGTCCCAATTAAAGGAGCAATGGATAAATTCAGTCTAACAATAGCTGAGCAACAATCTTGCCTATTTTTATCAGGTCTAGATCCAGATATCGAGCCTGAAGAAGTTAAGGAATATATAGACACAACATTTAAAATAAGCAGCAAATGTGAGAAAATGAAAACTAAGAAAGACAGATTCAAAAGCTCCTTCAAGGTATATGTACCGACTGATTCGAAACAACAAGTTCTGAATGAAAATATGTGGGGAAAGGGGATAGTAATAAACCATTTTCTACACATCAGACGAAACTTCAACAGAGAAGTGAATCCGGTAACTGCTTGAATATCTTACATCAGAATATTCAATGTATCAAAAACAAACTTCCGGAAATCGAACTCTTCATCAACTCACTCACAAAGATCCCAGATGTAATTTGTTTCAGTGAACACTGGATGAATGAAGATGAAATTCCATTTTTGAAGATTCCCAACTACAGGTTAATATCAAGTTACGCAAGAGAGAAATTTATACATGGATGAACAGCTATTTTAATCCGTGATAATATTACCGACTTTGAGAACGTCCAATGGATCACTAACCTGAGTGTGGATAAGGAAATAGAGGTATCATGTGCAATCAGTAATACCAGAAAATGATAATTTTGACAGTCTACAGGACCTGTTTGGGCGATGCACAGGTATTTCTTCAAAAATTGATCAAATACTCTATGAAATAAGTATGAAATTTAATAAATATGATGTGATACTCTGTGGAGATTTCAACATCAACTTATTGGAAGATAGCCACGTTAAAAATAGTTTTGTAGATATACTTTGCACATATGATCCACAGCAAACAATAAACGAACCAACAAGAATTACACAAACAACAAAAACATTAATTGATAATATCTTTACCAACACTCCAACATATAGAAATAACTATAATATAAACTCACTTTTGTCGGATCATATGGCTCAATTCATAACAATGGAGTGTAATAATGTTGCCAATGGAAGAAAATGGATTAGAAAAAGATTTTCACTGATTCTAAAATGCAGCAGTTTTTCAGCAGTCTGGAGGATGTATCTTGGCAGGGTGTATTGGGGCGATCGGATCCAGACGAAGCATACAACTGTTTCTCAGAGATAATGCAAATGTATATGAATCTGATATTTCCAGAGAAGAAGTGCTCAATGACTAGAACAATACATACATGGATAACAACAGGGATAAAAATTTCAAGTAACCGAAAAAGATCAATGTGGGAAGAAGTACAAGAAGGAATAATATCACAGGACTATTACAAAAGATATTGCAGTATACTGAAGCAGGTTGTGAAACAGGCTAAAATGATAAGTCATAGGAACTATATAACACAGTCTGAAAACAAAACAAAAGCCACATGGAAGTTAGTCAACACTATCACAAACAAAAAGAATAATAATAATGACATAATTTTCAATTCATTTCCCCACCAAAATGAAGAAACTGTACTCAACCAATTCAATTCCCATTTTATCAGTTCAAATACAAGCAATAGTGGTATTGATGCGGACAACAATAACATCAAATCCTGCAACAATAGCATATTTTTAAGTCCACTTATAGAGCAAGAAACGTACCAATATATTTTACAATTAAAAATAAAAGTTCAGTTGGAAGTGATAACATACCAGTAAAAGTGCTCAAGAATTGTGCATCAATTATAAAAACTCCACTTACTCACATTATAAACCAGATTCTACAAACAGGAAAGTATCCACAAAGATTAAAAGAAGAAATGGTGAAACCCATCTATAAAAAAGGTAGCAAAGAAAATATTGATAATTATAGGCCAATATCATTGCTTTCCAATGTGAATAAAATATTTGAGCGTATAATTTTGACAAATTAATGCAGTTTTTGAAGCAAACAACATACTTGTGAAACAACAGTTTGGATTTAGACAGGAAGGTCAACATTGAATGCAATATATCAAGCACTCACTTCTATCATCAGGTCACTAAATCAAAATAATACTACAGCGGCCCTCTGTCTGGACCTGTCAAAAGCTTTTGACAGAGTCAACCATGAGAAGTTACTGAATAAGCTGGAGAAATATGGTATAAGAGGGTAGCATTACAGCTCATTGGATCATATCTATCCAAAAGAACCCAAAAGACAATAAGTAGAGGAAAAACGGAAATATAATACGATCTGATTCCAAACAAGTATTAAACGGTGTACCGCAGGGTTCTATATTGGGACCTTTGCTCTACATAATATATACAAATGATCTAGTTCAGACTACCAACAACGATGTCATAGTGTTTGCAGATGATGCATCTGTAATATGTAAAGCTGAAAATCAAAATGAATGTATGAAAAGTCTTGAGACTGACATGAAAAATATGAATGAATGGTTCCTTAATAACAACTTGATGCTAAATCTGGAAAAACAAAACTTTTGTTATTCAGGAAAAGAAAGAACAACTTAATTTAAGATTCCAAGACTGTGAAGTTGAGTCAGTTGAAGACCTGTCTTTTCTAGGAGTGAATATTGATCGTAATCTCAACTGGTGTAGTCACGTTGAGAAGATTTCACCAATGATAGCACGCTATGGCTATGCATTGCGGACTATACGGATGATAGGGCTGGATGCTGCTCTGACTGCCTATCACGCCTACGTTCATTCTAGGATATGATATGGAATCATCTTCTGGGGAAGATCTACAGAAGCGGAGCGAATTTTTCTTCTACAAAAAAGATGCCTAAGAATCATCTTTGGCATGAATCAATATGAAACGTGCAGGAACATATTCAAGAATTTCAACATCTTAACACTGTATGGTCTATATATCTATGAATCAGTGATGTTCATTTCAAATAACTATAATGATTTCAAAGATCTTCAACTCCAACATTACTATAATACAAGAGGAAAAAATATTCTTCAAGAGGATAAGCCCAACTATTCATATTTACAAAAAATGTAACTTATAGTTTACTGTTAGTGTGGAATAAGTTTCCAGAAGAATTTAAGTCATTATCAATTAAAGTGCAAAACAAAAACTCAAATATTTTCTTATTGATAAAAGTTACTATAATATAGGAGAGTTCCTACAAGAAAATGATTTCAAGAAATTATTGTGATCTGAATTTTGTGTATTTTCTACATGTTTATTTGTATTTTTGACTGAATCTACACCTGTATGGTTTTTGATTTATTAAAGTATTTATTATCGTGGACTTATGCACTATCTCAGCTAGTAGCTGGATATAATTTACCTTTCCCAGATTTAGCAATCAAAGGAATAGGCTCGATTACAATATACTTGACATAAATTTCCTAACTATCCTACATGTATTAAGAATTACAGCTTTTGCATTTCTATATAGGTATTCTTATGCAATTCTAATTTCTTAAGGCTATCATGCAAAGTTTTGGGTATTAAACCAGTCGAGGATACGATGACAGGAACGATATCTATTTTGTCGAGGTGCCACATCTGCTTGATCTCAATAGCAAGGTCTGTGTATTTGGACTTTTCTCCTGGAACTTATTCAGCACGTTGTTATTATTTGGTATGGCGACATCCACCAGCATTGCTGTCTTGGCTCTCTTATCATACACCACTATGTCCGGCCTATTATTCGTCACCATTCTGTCAGTGATAATAGGCCTATCGTAGTATAATCTGATAGAGTCATTTTCCAATACGGGCGCCGGTTGATACTTGTAATATGGCTGGAATGTATTCAGAAGTCCGTACTTGTGTGCAAGTTTCTGATGGATAATGTTGCACACTTGATTATGCCTGTGAAGATAGTCTGTATTGGCCAGTTGTTCGCATCCGGACGTAATATGCTGTATCGTCTCCGATCTTATATGGCATTTTCTGCACCTATCTGTTTGTAATGTTCCGTCCTTCATAATAAATTTTTGTAGTTGTTTGTAGCGATCACTTGGTCTTGGATGGCCATAAGGAATCCTCTGTTTCCGCGAATAATTCTCCTTTCATCAACCATTTGTTGGAGGCTTCTTTGTCGATGTGTGGTTGATTAATCTCATGGTGATGTCGTCCATGCAATTCCTTTCTTGACCATTGCTCTTGTTTTCAGTATCTGATAGGAATGGTAGATTCAGCAGGTCATCTCTGGTAGCAAGATTTAGAGGTGTATATCCCTTATCAGCCAACGATACCACTCTATGTAGGTCAGAAGTGAGAGCTTTTGCTGAGAAGAATTCTCTGAGATTTCTTATCTGTTCGGTGTGTAAATTGACAACATCTATTAATCCGCGTCCTCCTTCTTTCCGCTTCAAAGTTGTTCGTATCACAGACGATTTTGGATGATGATTGTTGTACTTTGTCAGCATCGTTCGGGTCTGCCTTTGAATATCATCTAGCTCCGTCTTAGTCCATCTGATTATTCCAAATGAGTAAAGCAACACTGGAATGGCGTAGGTGTTAATTGCCTTGACTAGATTCCCCGAGTTCAACATCGATTTCAGCACAGACTTCAGACGCTGACTGTATTATTATTATTATTATTATTATTATTATTATTATTATTATTATTATTATTCCAGAATGATCGAATGTTCTCTTTTCCGACGAGTCCAGGTTCTGTCTTGTATCAAATGATAGACGCATGCTTGTATCCAGACGACCTGGGAAAAGGTATCAGCAATCCACTATACGGACCGAAAACTTCGGAGGGGGCTCCGTAATGGTATGGGGAGGCATTCCTTTCCATGGTCGAACTGAGTTAGTGCTAGTGAATAATGGAAAAATGATAGCGACCAGATACATCGTAGATATCCTTGAACCTCATGTTGTACCCTTCGGCCTATTGATTGGCGAAAACTTCATTTATATGCATGATAATGCTCGGCCTCATGCAACTAGAGTAGTTACAGAATTTCTGCACAATGCCGAAATTGATATTTTAAGATGGCCAGCCAGAAGTCTCGACCTGAATCCCATAGAATATGTTCGGGACTACATGGGGTGGCAAATTGAGTAACGTAGGATGCCTTGTAGAACACACCAATAACCAGAAAATCTACATCCCGAAATTTGGAATTCAGTGACTCAAGAGTATATCCAAAATTTGTTTGAGGGGCTTCCGAGACAAATACTGGCAGTAATAAGGGCCCGGGGAGGAAACACTCGATTTTGAAAATGATTGGTAACCATTCGATGCTAGTTGATTGGTCTCTTCGCGAATGTTTGAAGATGGTTAAATTTTTTAATTTTACATTAACTCGAAGATTGTTGATATTTTCCGTCATAAACTCATGTCTTTTGAACGATATTTACTTATTTTATTTTTATTGATTTTTTTTTTTATTTTATTTTATTTTATTATTTTTTTTTTATTTTACTTCTGAAGTTACCAAGGGGCTATTGAATGACCAACTCAAAAGTTTATATAGTAATTGTCGTAAAACTAGGGTGATGTGACAATTTCTGTGGGGAGTGTATTTTCACCTCATTCAACTGTGTTACTTAATATAGAATACCCCGTGTCTTGATGCCTGCTTCGAATACACTTGTAATTCCAATTACACAATCACCTAACACATTAGACTAGCTTGAATTTTTCATGAAATATCTGAGTTTTACTTCAAAATTATCGATATCTTGCTTTTTGAAAAAAATTGATATATCTCGAGAATGGCGTTAGCTACCAAAATAATGAAAAGTATTTTGCAAATGAGAAACAATGCGGAACATAATTCATATCTGACTGAATCTTAGTCAGTATACACAGTGCTCTTTTTTTCGTCTCACATTTTAAAATGAACGAACATCGGAAACCACGTTTTTTCAAATTGTAACCCATATTTTTCTTCCGTACATTAGATCCATTAGATTAGCCGTAAAAATCTAAATAAAGTTCCTAAACATACCTGTATGTTATATGGGTGAATATACGGTATTTGAATTCTAACGGTCCATAGAAAAAAATAAGTTAAACTTATTTCATTATTGTTTCTGTATGCTTAAACAATAAAGAATATGGTCTTTTATTTGGCCCACATAGTCTATTCACAGCAATTGTTTAATTTAAGGTATTAATAGTTCAAAATAGTTATAAATGTATACTCCTCTGGCCTCCCCATTAATAGATCATAATGGTTTTATGGCCAAATACTTTAAATTGAAATGCCATTTTTGTTTGTTTTAATATGATCATATGCTTTTATAAAAATCAAAACATATTTAATCAAAATACACTATAAAAATATTTTTTTTTTAATTAAAAAAATAACTTGCAATCATGTCACGTTATAATAATGTCACTTCATCTGGCGAAACTCAAAGACGTAAAATTTGAATTAAAACCGCCAAGGTACGTTTTGAACTACGCGTGTGCAACAGTGTGAAGTTAGTAGCAAGCTAAAGACGTTGAGCAAAATTGGAATAATATTGCGTCAGTTTACGGTTCACTGTAGGAGAGTGTGTTTGTGCCAGTCGTTGGAGTATTTCCTTTGGTAAGCAAATATTTTTGTATTTTATCGTTACGATATTGTATATTTGCACAATTCAATAATTATTATGTGTTGGTATTATGTATTACGTTAAACTGTGGTTAGAAAACCGAGTGATCTTTTTTTGTAGGTTTTGTGCAATTTTGTTACTTCTCTGGCGTCACTTCTCTGGCATATTTCATGCCAGAGGAAATACATAATCGCCAGGAAAGTGACGAAATTTTGTTTCGTTAATATTTGATACTAGCTTCTGCCCGCTTATTAAAATCGCTTCAGCCGTTTAGACGTAACATAAATACGTACTCACAAACTTTCGCGTTTATAATATTAGTAGGATTTTAAGGCTTCTTTTCATATGTTTTAGATACTCGAGCATAATCAGTCATCATGATGAAGGTTAAAAAGAAGCAAACAAGAAAAGAGAGATTAGAAAAAAGCGTCAAGCTGAAAAATTACGCTACCAAAGAATTAAAACGATCCGGTTAAAAATGCTCAATTGAAAGAAAAGAAAAGCAGCAATATAAAAAGAAAAAGAAAAAGGACAAATTAAGAGCATAAAAGATATGTCTGAAAGGGAACAAAGAGCCATTAGAAAATATGGAGAGAAAAGACTAAAAAGCACAGAGATCGCGTAAAGCTACAAATTACCAGAAACAATCCAATAACACCCCCTGCTTCTGATAATGAAGACCAACCTCCACTTCCAGAAAACAATATCGCTCTTGCTGCTAAAAGGCGATCAGAAATTCAGCGGAAACTAAGAAATACACTTATAAAAAAACAACAATGTGAAATTAAACAGTTACGTCAAAAGGTACGTGAGTGTCAAAAGAAAATACGGCGCATGGGAAAACAGAAAATGACTCCAAACTCAAAAGTGGCTGATCTTTTACAGAATACTACTAAAGAAAATGTAGAAGAGGTGAAGAAAAAATTATTATTTAGTGAGGTGGTCCAACATCAACTCAAAGAAAATATAAATTTGACAACAAATGATAATGAAAAGAAGATATTTAAAAAGTATTAAGCGTCAAAATAGTAAAAAATATAAAGTGTTGAATCAAATTAACATGAAACCTATAAGACAGTCATCTAATACAAATAAAAGTTTGTTAGATATGACACGGAAGACAAGAAGCGATAAAACAGGTTCGAAGTTAGAGAAAATAGTTGCAGAGTTTTTGAAGAAGATTGCAATAGTAGATTATGCCCAGGTAAAAAATACAATATTACAAAAGGTAAAATAAAAAAACAGAAGAGATTGTTACAGGACACCATGAAAAATCTACCCACCAAGTTTATAAAAACAAAAGATATAAAGTTAAGCTACACACTGTTTTGCCGCCTACGACCTTTTTGGGTTGTAACTCCAAACATCCACCAACGAGAAACCTGTTTATGCATAACTCATGCAAACATGGAGCTAATCTTGGCTTCGCTAAAACAGGCACATATCATAGATTTTGCAAACTATCAAACAATGCTAAATTCTTTATGCTGCGACCGATACAACGAAAAGTGTCTGATGCGCAAGTGTCTTAACTGCAAAACACGTTTTATATGTTATCATGAGTTCGACAATTCTGTTTTGATAAAATACTCTTCATGGCAATGTATTGCAGAGGACATTGTAGATACTAAAACCAAGAAAAAACGCAGGGTTCGAAAATATTGCAAAATAACAGTAAACAGTGCTCCAAAAGACATTGTGATGAAACTTGAAGAAAACCTGAATATTTTTTTAAAGCATGAATTAAATATAGTCTATCAATACCAAACCATTAAAAGTCTGAAAGATAATTTAACTGATAAAGATGCTGTGATTCATATGGACTTTTCCGAAAATTATAATACAAAATATTCAATCGTTCCATTTTGGTGGGTCACGTACGCAAATAAGTTTGCATACTGTGGTCTTATATACCAAAGGAGAAACAAAATGTTTTGCCACAATGTCAGAAAACCTAAACCATAATGTACCTGTGATATGGGCTCATTTAAAACCTATTATGGAACTCCTTTCGTCTTCAGTAGAAAACGTTCATTTTTTAAGCGATGGCCCTGTTACTCAGTACCGTAACAAAGATATGTTTTTTTACTTACTTTGTAAATTGACTGAAACCTATCCGAATATCTGTGATTTTACCTGGAACTATCATGAAGCCGGTCATGGTAAAGGAGCTCCGGACGGTATCGGAGGGACATGTAAACGAATCGCTGACAAAATTGTAGCTTTAGGAACTGACATTGCTACAATTAACGACTTTGCTACGGAATTAAACAAACATTGTTCCGGCATTCAAATTTTGTGATATCCCAAGAAGAAATTGATTCTCAAAAGAAGATCATGGAAGATAATCGACCTAACATCAAACCTTTTACTGGTACACTAAAAGTGCACCAGGTACGAGGAAATTATCTGAACAACACGTTGTACATGAAGAGCCTCAGCTGCTTTTGTAGCAATTTTTGTCCTCACTTCCACTTAGGCGACATTGAATACCCCCAGAATAATAAAACTCAATTGGATGTTGCTGAAGTATACACCGATTCTGAGGAAGATGTGCAAAATAAAATGGTTGCACATACATCATCTACTCATCTGATTAATACTAAAGACAATGCAGGCACTGCTATGACTGTCAAGAACGGAGATTTTATCCTTGTTGAATACTATATTAATAATAAAAAATATAGATATGCTGGCGTATGTTCGTCAGATTTTGATGAAGAAGAAGGAGATGTCAGGGTTACTTTTTTAAAGATCTCCAATGAAGATGGTACACTTTTTAGAATAGATGAGAATGACATGTCTGATGTTAAATGGGAACAGATCTTGACCATATTACCAGTGCCGAATATACATATGAAGGGTAACAGAGTATTCTACAAGTTTCCAAAGTCAGTTGATGTATTTGAAAAGTGAATTATTCATTGTGTAGTATTTAAGTACCTAAATATTCAGTTTCTTGGAAATTATTGATTCTGTTCTTTGCAAAAAGTTTTCATTACTGTTGTGCATTGATAATTTTTAAGTATTTGTTTAAATAGCCTCGAGACTGATAGGTGTATCATTAGATAGTACTATTGTTTTATTTTGTGAACGAAGTTTATGTTTTATTAAAAATTGTTGCATTTGGTTTAGTAAGTAATTATTTCTATTAGGTAGGTAGTTTCGTGGAATATTGATTCTGTTCTTTGCCAAAAATAATATTTTTAAGTTTATTTGTTTAAAATAGCCTCGAGACTGATAGGTGTATCATTAGATAGTAGGTACAGTTGTTGTTTTGTTTTGTGAACAAAGTTTATATTTTTTTTCATTTAGTTTTAGATTGAAGTGCCATAAACGTAGATTTTAAATTTTTATAACATGATAAGCAGAATTTATTAATTACGGTTAATTGAAACTTAAGACTTAACACACCAATATAGTTATTAAAAATGAGGTTCAATTTAGAAACTCTGAAGACTGAATGTATCTTTTGTATTAAAACTATCCAAATACATACCTACTATAATTTTATTTATGTTTTATTTAAATTAGTTCCGTTTCTTAGCTAAAAATCAATGACCTGTCACTTCTCTGCTTTGATTTGTCACTACTCTGCCAATAGTGTCACTCCCCTGGTAACACATTTTCCTCTGGCGCTTATAAAATTAAAAAAAATGGAATAATCTTCTGGCCCGCATCATTACAAATTTTAAAAATATTGTCAAATGATAAATTACCAATATTGAATGGAACAGATTACTTTTTTTTCAGGGACACAAAAAAATCAAATACCGTATATTCACCCATATGTTGAATCTTACTCAAACGTAATATAGAAAATCAACAACTGAGATCGCAATATGAATTGCATACTAATTGGATCAATTAATTGAATCTATAAAATCTCGTTATTACAGGGGGAAGGTTGAGGGATGGGGGGGCGACTCCGGTAAATTGTGGAATGTCATTAATAACTAAAATAAGGATGAATTGAGAATTGACACTATTCATACTGATCGGCAGAAGAAATAACAGGAAAGAAGGAAATAGCTGATGCGTTTAACATGTTTTTTGCTAACGTCGGAAGCAAATTGGCTGACAAAATTGAGACGAGAAATAAGAATTTTGAAACTTCCATTAAACTAATCCATTATTCATGTTTTTGAAACCCACCAATTAAGTGGAAAATCTTGAAGTGCTGAGATCACTTAAGAATAAAAAATTGAATGGGTTGGATGCTATAAATTCAAACACACTCATGGAGCATGCTCCATATATCGTGGAACCTATTACGCGTATTGCGAATCTATCAATGCAAAGTGGGATTTTCCCGTCTTGCTTGAAAACGGCCCTAATTGTTCCTATATTCAAGGTTGATGAATATCGAGAGTTTTGAACAAATTATAGGTCATTCTCTCAGCTCTCAAGTATCTAAAAATCTTAGAGAAAGTAGTTCAATCTCGTACATCGATTTTCCTTGAGCACTGTCAAATTCTATCAGCTAGACAGTTTGGATTTCGGAAGGGTCGCTCTATGCAGGACGCTTTGAAATATCTTACAAATAAAATATACGGTTGCCTTGATCTTTCTACACCATGTTTGAGTATCTTCGTGGGCCTGGCGAAGGCCTTTGTTTGCGTGGATCACAAACTTCTTCTTGAAAGGTTAGAATATAATGCCATTCGTGGTCATGCTTTATCTTGGTTCGGGGGCTATACCGGTGGAAGGTGGAAGTGTGCGAAGATTGGTGATAGCATTAGTACCCTGTGGAGTACCACAGGGTACTTGGTCCCTTATTATTCGTGGTCTATATGAATGCTATTTTCTCGTTGGAAACAATTGGAAATGTTGTTAGCTTTGCTGATGACACTGCCATCTTCTTATAGACGAAATTTTGTCATGAGGTCACGCGAGACTTTTTGAAGTTTTCATCATTTTTTGATAGTGTGCTTTTGACAGTTAACACAAATAAAATAAAATTGGTAGCCTTTTTAAACAATGTTTATTCGCGCTAAGTTATCAGTCTCCATTAGTTTGTGATGGTGATGATGAATTCAGTATAGGTTCTACAGAAGCGATTAAGTACTTAGGAGTTACACCTTCATTTGAGATATAATGCCCATCTTCAAAATCAAGTAACAAAAGCAAGGTATTTGCTACCGAAATTCAAAAACATCAAGAACTTCTGCGATGTTGAATTGCTCAAAAAAGTATATTTTGCTCTCGTATATCCACATTTGATCTACGTTTTACTGTCATGGGGTGGATTTACATATTTTTACTTGAAAAGATTGCAGATTGCTTACCAGTGGCTCATAAAGGTTATATGGAGTAGACCTTACCGATATCCTTCCAACGACCTCTTCAAGCTCTCTGGGCTGTTCGACATACGACAGTTATTCCACATAGCACTAGCTATCTTTCAGTTAAAAAGTTCCATCGATTCTGTCAATGGTTCACATATTTATGATACGAGGAATAGAGGTGATTTATTAAATGTGCCCTATGTAACAAAAAAACATTGGGCATACATCATGTACTTTTCTTGCACCTAAAGTTTCCAATTCTGTTCCTTCACATGTCAAGAAGACAAAAACAATTGAAAACAAGACGAGGTGACACCGAGGTCCGTGATTCATCAAATTATTGATATGAAGAACACATATGTCCACAATTAGAGTGCATAATTTAACGGCACATATTTAGTTCGATTATTTTATTCAAGAATTTCTCTTTTCAGGCTTACCTTCGAGGTGGTGTATTGTTTATTCGTAAGAGTTGTCAGACCATTTAGGGTTGTGATTTTGTATTTGTGTCTATATAGTTACCGAAATAAACATTGTTATTATACCTTGTACTTGAGATTCCAAGTTTTCAAGTTATGGTAAAAAAACGAATTTTAGGTACCTACCTGAAGTTGGCAAAGAAGGCTTAAATTTCTGCACGAGCATAAACATATTCCAGAGCATAGACAGGCTTCTGAGCATAGACCACAAACTATAATTGTTTTAACTGTCAGTCGAATGAATTCAAACATAATGGCTAGATACACAGCAAATACTCAATTTATTTTTCATTCATGGAGACGTAATGTGAGTAGAACTTGTAGGAGATCTAACGAATTTTATCGAAAAATCCCGTCTTCGGCAGCTAAAAAATTCAAAAGATACGTTACAAATTTTTCTTTCGACTAGAGCGGTCCAGAATAAGATATCATTTTTATCGCCTGTATTCAACAATGAAGTCAATGAAATTGCCGTTCTAGCTTATTTTGATGTTAATCCACGAACATCATTGAAAATAGCAGAGCATGATCTGAATTTACCTCATAGTAGTATTCAGAGAATTCTAAAGAAATAAAAATCGCACTCTTCTAAATTTTCATTGGTCCAAACTCTACTCTACAAACTGTGTAAGATCTTTCTTCCCAGAACACAAGAAGATCCCGATTTTTTCAAAAGGGTTATCTGGACGAATGAGGCCAAATTTTCGAATGAGGGGGATTTTCAACCGAAATAACTCTCACTTTTGGGCCAACAACCAAAATTCTCATATTACGAGGGAAGGAAAAGCTCAAAATAAATTTAGTTTTATGTGTTTGCACTTTTCAAGGACATTAGAATTTCGTATTTTATGTTTGATGCAAACTTAAATGGTGAACTTTATATGGAGATTCTGGAGAAGGTAGTAAGTAACTTCGTTGACATTCTATCACTAGCTAAATCAAGCTGAGTGCCAGCTTCTCGTGTCAATGGCAATCATCAAATTTTACCTGACATGTTTGGAGATGGATGGATTTGAACAAACAGTCCGTATTTGTGGCCTCCTTGGTCATCTGACCTAACGCCTATGAATTTTTATCTTTGGGCAACGCTGAGAGATAAAGTTTATTCTGAACTTGTGACTTCAAGATATGATTTGCACAATAGACTACAAAATGCTTTCATGCAGATGTATGTGGGACAACTGAGGCGAGCCACATCACAGGGTGTTATGCGTCGATTAAGTAAATGGTCTTCACTTTGAACAATTATTATGAAATTTAGGAAAATAGAGTTTAATTCGTTTTGACATTTTTCAATTTGACTTTGAATATTCGACAACTGCAGTCTCGCATTTTTTCTCTGAATTTATCAATTATCCATAGACAAATGGATACTTCATTCGTTAATGATCTGGAAACTGTATATGCACGTGCAGGAATCCAAACCGCCTCTGTCAACTATAGTTTGGTAAGTGAAATTCGTTTTGTCGCCATAACAAACTCTCAGGTACATGGTATTTATGGGGTGCTTCATATAGTTTTTCACTTCAAATCTAATGAATTGGAAAAAATAGGGTCACAATTTCAAAAAACATCGTTTTAGATGTTTCTTCTTCTCGAAATGTTAGGTGTAAAGTATAGCACTCTGTAAACTGACTGAGATTCAGTCGGATATGAGGCGTGTCTCGCATGGTTCCTTGTTTGCAAAGCACCTTTCATTATTTTAGTAGCTCACGCCGTTCTCGAGACACATCAATTTTTTCAAAACAGAGTTGGTATCCATTTCCGGTATATATACGTGCCATTGCAGCGAAAATATTTTGTACATACATTTTCGCATCAGCTACGAAAATTTTAGAACTATAGCGTTATTAGTTCTCCATAAACGTCTAATAATAATAACAACCATCGTCCAAGATCGTCTGTGATACGAACAACTTTGAAGCGGAAAAAAGGAGAACGCGGATTAATAGATGTTGTTAATTTACATACCGAACAGATGAAAAATCTCAAAGAATTCTTCTCAGCAAAAGCTCTCACTTCTGACCTTCATAGAGTGGTATCGTTGGCTGATAAGGGATATACACCTCTGAATCTTGCTACCAGAGATGACCTGCTGAATCTACCAGTCCTATCAGATACTGAGAAACAAGAGCAATGGTCAAGAAAGGAATTGCACGGACGACATCATCATGAGATTAATCAATCACACATCGACAAAGTAGCCTCCAACGAATGGTTGATGAGAGGAGAATTATTCGCGGAAACAGAAGGATTCCTTATGGCCATCCAAGACCAAATGATCGCTACAAACTACTACAAAAAATTTATTATTAAGGACGGAACATTACAAACAGATAGGTGCAGAAAATGCCTTATGAGATCGGAGACTATACAGCATATTTCGTCCGGATGCGAACAACTAGCCTATAAGGACTATCTTCACAGGCATAATCAAGTGTGCAACATTATCCATCAGAAACTTGCACACAAGTACGGACTTCTGAATACCTTCCAGCCATATTACAAGTATCAACCGTCACCCGTATTGGAAAATGACTCTATCAGATTATACTACGATAGCCCTGTTATCACTGACAGAATGGTGAAGAATAATTGGTCGGACATAGTGGTGTATGGCCAAAACATCAATGCTGGTGGATGTCGCCATACCGAATAATAACAACGTGTTGAATAAGTTCCAGGAAAAAAAATCCAAATATACAGACCTTGCTATTGAGATCAAGCAGATGTGGCACCTCGAGAAAATAGATATTGTTCCTGTCATATCCTCTACTGGGTTAATACCCAAAACTTTGCATGATAGCCTTAAGAAATTAGAATTGCATAAGAATACCTATATAGAAATGCAAAATGCTGTAATTCTTAATAGATGTAGGATAGTTAGGAAATTTATGTCAAGTATATTATAATTGAGCCTATTTCCTCTGATTGCTGGATCTGGGAAAGGTAAATCATATCCAGCTAAAGCTGAGATAGTGCATAAGTCCACGATAATAATAATAATATAGATATTGTTTCCTGTCATCGTATCCTCGACTGGGTTAATACCAAAAACTTTGCATTAGAGCCCTAAGAAATTAGAATTGCATACGAATATTTATATAGAAATTCAAAAAGCTGTAATCCTTAATAAATATAGGATGGTTAGGAAATTTATGTCAAGTATGTTGAAATCTGGGAAAGGTAAATTATATCCAGCTAACAGCTGGGATAGTGCATAAGTGCCCGATAATTAATAATAATAATACACCTACAAAGTGTACAAATAGTGCTCTACACTGGCGAAGTTTAGCCGTGGCTACTCTTCCACTCAACCAATACGTTGACCAGTAGGCCACTCAATGTGCAGTAGACATACATCACCACCTCGTAAAAGAGCACCGAAAATTCTAGCAAAAGTGCAAGACCTATCCTTAAAGTCTCTACGTTCAGACAAAATTACCAAATCACCAATTCATTGATGAGATCGACTATTATTCCAGAATGATTATTCTTTGCGTTCTGATATAAAACGTGAGAAATGTGATGTTTTTCTTTGATTGAATGAGAAATCTATCTTTAATGTGGTTAATGTAGAGTGTGGTTTCAGTTTTGAATCTCGACGGACTTTTTAGTAGGTTTATTTCACGAAGGTAATATATTATGAAATTTGGCAGGATAGTACAAAGTATTTCTTTGTGCAAAAGAAGTTTTGAAGGGAAGAAGCTTCACTTGATCGACTTGTCTAGTACCATAATGGTGAACTCTTTGAAGGTTGAGCAGGTATTTTCTGGCCCACAAAATGCTCTGAAGATAATATAACCTCCTCGCGCTCATCACACTGACTTCAGAAAACTAAGTATGAGGTTTATATGACGGTAGGTAGAAGTGTTTCAAAATATGACTTGATTTCGTTTAATAAATTTACTGTTTATCAGTGTTATTGGTCTCTCTTCTTGACGGTATCGTTCGATACTTCTTAAATAATTCAAATGTATTTGCCTCATTTCAGGTTTTTCCATAAGTAGCTTTCTGTTCGTTTTCGTCTTAATCCTACGGAACCTCATTCCTCTCAAAACTTTTCGAATGCTCTCTCGTGATCATGCAGATTCCTGTCACAAACCCCCTTCCTTTCCCTCTTGTCTTCGTCTGGAAATCATGGAGTGCAAGATGAGAATTGAAGCTGCTAAGCAGAAAAATCTTATTGTTTATCGTATTGTTTATCTACACACGACACTAACACAACATAAACAGACAAGCTATTGCTAGTGCATTAGCGACAGGGAAACGAGTTTTTTCCTTCCTCAGGTTATTTCTCTCGTTTATTGACTCATACGCAAGAAAGTATGGTTCCCTGTTACATTCGTACATTTTCTTGAGAAAAAATATTATATATATATATATATATATATATATATATATATATATATATATATATATATATATATATATATATATATATATATAATAAATCAAAAGAGGCATTATTCAAGGTGCTCTTTGATTTTGTCTTTGCCTCAATCCATTATCTCATGAATTAAATGCTACTAGTTTTTGGCTTCAAAATAACAAAATAAAGAGTCTATCAACTGAATTCAAATTAAGTCACTTAATTTATTTAGATGATATTAAATTGTATGCTGGAACTAGATCTAATTTGAAAAGTCTACTTGAAATTACTTTCAACTATTCCAATGATATTCATATAAAATTTGGGCTTCGAAAATGTAAAAATCTCTATATTGAAAAGGGTAAGGTCACCTCTGATTATATAAAGATTTCCAATATCGAAATCGAGCCAATGCATCAAGGAGATACATATAAATATCTTGGATTTGTCCCCGAGAAGACAATTAATCTTAGCAGCACAAAAGAAAATATTAGAAGTTCATACTACAACAGACTTAGAATTATTATCAAGAGTCATTAACTAGTAGAAACCTTTTCAGAGCTATCAACTCCTATGCAGTTCCTATTCTACATCTTCTTTTGGAATAATTAAATGGTCTAAAGCTGATCTAAATGAAGTACAATGTCAAACGAGGAAAATGCTTTGTACATATCATAAGCACCACCCAAAGTCAGCTGTTCAGAGAGTTACACTACCTAGATATCTTGGAGGTCGTGGATTAACTGATTTGAATAATCTACATAGTAAACAGATTTTTCATCTACGTTCCCATTTTCATGATAAACAGAGAACGTCTAAATTACATGATATTGTTGTTGCTTCAGATGATAATCTTACACCTCTGAACTTGACAATGCAAAAGGTAGGTTTTGATATATTTGATAATAATTCTGAAAGAGAAAGTTGGATGCAGAAAGAATTACACGGAAAGCACCCAAAAGAATTGAAGAATGATTATATTGATGAAATCGCATCAAATAGATGGTTAGTTTCTGGGGAATTGTTTGCTGAAGCAGAAGGCTTGGCAATTGCGATCAAGGATCAGGTTGTTTTCACGAGGAATTATAGGAAACACATCATCAAACAAAATATAGATGATTCTTGCCGTAGATGTTTTTGTTCTTCAGAAACAGTTTTTCATTTATTATCATCTTGCTCAGTCCTTGCTCCAACAGATTATTTAGAAAGACATAATGCCGTCGCTAATATCATTCATTTTAATTTAGGAATTAAACATGGCCTAATTCCCAAAAGGAAAAAATGTAACAAATATGAACCTGAGATTTATGTCAAAATGAGAAATATAAACTTTATTTTGATAAAACAATTTTATGCAACAGAGCTGTAAAACACAATATGCAAGATATCATTCTTACCGATAAACAGAATCGAATAACATATATAATTGATATTTCTATACCCGAGACACATAATATACAAAATAAATACAATGAAAAATTTCTAAATATATGATGCTTCGCCACGAGATTAAAAAATGTGGAAAATGAAAAAATATTTATTCTACCGATTATTATTTCTACAACAGGTGTTATTCCTAGGTATCTTCACGAAAATATTGAGATTTTGGGTCTGAAGAAATATTTGTTTGAACAGTTACAGAAGTCATCAAATCTCTTAATATTCTTCGTAGGTTTCTTTCCGAAAAAATAATGAGGTAGCGTCATAGGTTTTCTCTTTAGTTTATACTGCTCAGAATCTCCTTTCATATTTTATTTATTTGTATATATAAATGTGATATAATTAGCTGACATATTTATCATGTTTATATTCAGAGCTATATTCTATTCGATCGTTCATACTTCACACAAAAAAAAAACTATGAATGAGTTACATTCAGTGTTACTTGACTAAGGTTCGTACACTGGATTTTTCCGGGGAGAAAGCCTCTGACACTACTCGTTGATACATTGATGTCATTGTCTGATGATGCTATAGTTTGTATATATTCTGGTAGATTGATTATATTCTCATAACATTCAACGTTAACCTCATATATAATGATTCCAAGATATGTTTTGATTATAATAGTTGCCTGGCAATGGTATTAATTACCGGATGGTGGATTTATATTTTTTCATGAAATCAGTTTGATTGCATGAACAGATATATAGGCAACTCGTCGGGGTTTAACCTCCTTCATCTTTAAGCTTTTTCATTTCGCCCAAATTTTTTTGTACAGTTCGCATACTCCTTTTGCGATAGCTATACGTTCTTGAACCTTTTTCGAAGAAATTACAGCTACATTCTGCATCCCTTCTCGTTTCATGAAATGAATGACATTCGCAATTATTTCCATGGATTGCCCACTCAATCTTTTCATTTTCGAATTGGAAACGAACTCCATCCTCAACAAAACTTAGAAATAATGAAATGAAATTTGTAAGATTCGGTCCTGTTTGCTATTCGCAAATCTTTAAAGATTCATTGAGAACTGAGCTCCGTTAACAAACGACTTTTAGATTTATATTCATGGGCATTTTTCCCACGTTTTCTTATGATGAATCTCCTGTAGAAAACACTGACTGCTCACCTGAAACACTCTGTACATGCGACGACGTTAAATCTTGAAACGATAATCGATAGAAAAAGTTTTTACTCCACTAAAAAATTTGTGTGCAAAATAATTATAAATTTATTCTCCATACTTTGAACTAAAATTGTATTTTTTTAATTTTCATAATTGAGATTTCCTCAATAAAATCAATCATTCGAAACGTTGAAATTAGAAACACCCAACGCTTCCATTCGGAATGGACAATTTTTCTCCGCTACGGTCACATTTCACCTGTTCAAATTCGCCCAATTCTTCCATCACGGTGAACTCTTTCAACTTGAAAGGGTGTAAAAATATTAAACTGAATAAACTATAATCGGCTTATAGAGCTGGTTTACTCGTTCGGCCACGCTTGGGGCCATAGGGGTCAGTTTCAGCACGAAGCAACGTAAAACCTCGTAAATTCGAATGCTTCGTTATCGTTGAACAAACTTTGTGCAGTTCAGGAGAATGAAAGATTTAACTTGATGTGGAAATAACGAGTTGGGGTATTTATTAATGGCCTTCAAAAACTTCACATAGAAGAATTATTTCAGGTTCTGTTTGAGTGAGGCTCTAGATTATTAAATGAATAAACTAAAATGGTTTTCTAGAATTTCAAGTTTTGGATAGTTGAAGTAGCAACTCTATTTTTTTTGTTGAAGTATTGACCCTAGTGTTTACACTATTCAGTCATCAAAAATTATATGGGTGCTGTTACGAATCATTATGATATACAGTTGATGATGTAAATAAGAAACTGCATGCATGTGAGGTTCATACAAATTTTTTAGCGTTGCTAAGAAACTGCTGAAGGTGTGTGTAGATTTTTATGTTATTAGCTGCCAATAGATCGTCTAGATTTGAAGGATCATTCAATTTCAAGAAGAAATTTCATTAAACATAAAATCCCTGTACCTATCATAAAGTGGACACAATAGAAATAAATGGGTAAGTGTTTCCTCTTCACCACAGGAACAATTAGGGTTATCCCTCAAACCTATTCTATGCATGTGTTGGGCGTACATTCCATGATATGGGCGTATTCTATTAATTGTTACTAGAAAATGTCTGTGGATTTGTAGTCTGTGAAACCAAGTTCTCTATAGCGGAGTATTATTGACGATATTTTTGTATTTCAAACCTTACCTGCATCTCCGGTGCTTTGAGCAATGAATTGTTTTACCCTAGGCAGGTTGCTAACCTTTCCTAGGAACCCTCCTCCTTGATCCGCGCTTGAGACCGGCATTAGCACTTGCTGGACTACTCAATCCATCCAGCTTGTAAAAAAGCGGAGTAAACTTACAAATAGGAAAGCTCCAAATGAAGAAAAGATAACAAATGAGATGATCAAATATGGCGGAGAAGCCATGAGAGAAGAGTACACAAAACTGTTTAACATCATAATTCAACACGGAAAACTACCAGAAGAATGGAAAAGAAGTGTAACAGTGCCTATCTTTCAAAAAGGAGACAAAACAAATACTGCCAACTATCGCGGAATAACCTTATTAAGCACCTCTTTGAAACTGCTTACAAAGATTTTTACCGATGACATAACGTCAACAATGCCAATCAGCGAAGAGCAACAAGGCTTTCGAAAAAACCGGTCCACGGTCAATGCACTATTTATAACAAGGCAATTAGTAGAAAAGTCTCTTGAATATAACACTCCAGCATATCTTTGTTTCATAGACTTAACGAAGGCCTTCGACAGAGTCCAACTGAAGGATGTAATCAAGATACTGGAAAACAAAGAGGTACCCAAAAAATATTTAAGACTCATAAAAGATCTGAACACTAATACAACAACGTAAAGACGAACAAACCACACCCTCACGCAGCATTTCGGAACAACGTCGGGCATCCGCCAAGGTGATAGTGTTAGCCCTCTACTATTTAATACTGTTATGGACCAACTTGTAGAGACCGTTAAAAACTTGGGACTAGGATACCGTATGGGAACCTACAAAATTAACATCTTATGCTATGCCGATAACGCCGTACTCATTGCAGAATCAGAAGACGACCTACAAAGAATGTTGTACGCCTTTTGTAAAAGCGCAAAAAATTTCAATATGGAAATCTTAACAAGTAAGACAAAATGCATGACCATAGCTAAGGAACCTCTGCGCTGCAAGTTAACAATAGACAATACCACTATAGACCAAGTCATGTCATTCGAATACTTAGGGTGCAAAATAACAAGCACAGGATACCTTGAAGATGAAGTGAGGAGACAAGTAAACAAAGCAGCTGCAGTATCGGGACATCTTAAACAACCAATTTGGAGAAATAAACACCTCAGTATACCATGCAAATCCAGAATCTACAAAACATGTGTGCGACCAATTATGACATACGGGGCAGAAACAAGAGCGGAAACGTCGGTAAAAAAGAGGATACTAAGAACAACAGAAATGAAAACGCTAAGAACTATAACCGGTTACACATTGAATGACAGACAAAGAAATACCGACATAAGGGAAAAATGTGAAACAGACGATATTGTAAGATGGGTAAGAAAAAGAAGAAGAGAATGGAACCAGCATGTAAACAGAATGACCACAGATAGAATAGCCAAAATCGTATATAACAACATACCACACGGAAGAAGACCCGTTGGACGGCCACCAAAACTATGGCGGGACAGTTGGCAATCAACTTCTCAAGAACTGCTGCAGGGAAACCGGAACTGAACATGCGTTACGCCTTCTACACGGTGAAGAAGAAGAAGAAACCTTTCCTATCGTTTCGAAAGTCTTGGCTCCATTCAACAAAAATTTCCTCCTAAATTGACTTGATGAACTCGTATTTAGGGATCGCAATTGGTGTTACCTCTGTATCTTCTGAGGTTGCTGCCTGTGCTAGGCCATCGAAGTTTTCATTACCTGCAATTCCTTTGTGTGAACGTACCCACATGATCTCTATATTCTTTCCTCGTGTTTTTGCAAAAAAAACTTTCTGCCTCAAGTCGATTAAAATATGGTTATATTTTGAAGAAAAAGAGAATTTTGCTTGTTTTAGGGCACTGCGGGAGTCAGAGATGATTAGAATATCATTATAGTTCGAAGATAGACAATATTCGACAGCTTCCTTGATTGCCAACATTTCGCATGAGAAAATTGATAACGTATTAGGGAGACGAAACAACAACTTTCGACCAGAATATGTATCGTAAACTGCACAACCCGATCTGCCATTTTTAACATTTTTAACGTAAATATTTTTGAAAAAATGGTGTAATTTTGATTTATATATGCTTGAAATTCTTTTTTCAATATGTAATCACCTAGTTCATTGAATGGGGAATTCAATGTTATTCTTGTACTGGTGAAAAGGGATTCAAAATTGTACAGAAAATTTGGGTGGAAGTGACTCTTGAAGAGCGAACACCACTTGTTCGAGTTATCTACTAAAATGTCAGGATTTTTTTTTTTGAATTTGGGAAGCTTTTACTTGGTAAAAATCCATTATCAATAATAAAAAACAAGTACTGTGTTTTAAGGAATTTTACTTAATAATTGCGATTCGTAACGCGTTTCACTACACCGTAGCGTCTTCAGACGAATGAATATACAGAAAATATAAATGAGAATAATTAAGAATTATAAATGTTCTTGACTAATTAAAAGCTTATTGGGTTGTTTCTTCTTAAGTGGTTATTTATGACAGGTATATCCAATAAAATTAAGGAATAGATTGCTTCCCGAAGAGATTCAATAGAGGTGAAGGGCTTAAATCGACTTGTTCATTGATGAATCTACCTGAGTGTTTGTATTTATTGATTTCTAAACTTTCCCAAAGTTCTACCTTCCAATATTTATTATCTGTATGCAACATTTCAAGCTGTGGGTCAAAAGAATGATCATTTTCTAATAGATGATTCGCGTAATTTGAATCTGATTTTTTATTTGAAAACTGCGTTCATGTTCCAATATTCTAATATCAAAATTTCTATGTGTTCTACCAATGTAGAAATTATCACAGTCATTGCAATTCAATCTATAAACACCTGATTTATTGTTTTTACCTGGTTTGGTTTTATTATTTTTATATATTTGCCTAAATTATTATTAGTTTGGAAAGCTATGTTAAAATTATTGCTACTTACGAATGATTTCAGTTTTTCACTTGTAATGCCAACGTAGGTTGAGGTGTTGAATTTTGTTTCAATTTATCGACAGGGTAAACTTCATTCAATGCGATTCTACTTTGGTTTTTATTTAAAATATTATTTATTAGTTTGGGATTGTAACCATTATTTTTGGCTATTTATTTAATCAAATTTAGTTCTTTGTTGAAATTTTCTGGTGATAAAGGGATGTTAATCAATCTATGAATAAAACTATTGAATGCTAACATTTTATGTTGATATGGATGACACGATGAGTTATGTATTTTAATATCTGTATGTGACGGTTCATGGTAAATTGCGAAAACATGTTTTCCATTTTCATTCGAAATTGTTACGTCTAAGAAATTTATCGAATTATTGCTTTCTATTTTGGTTGTGAATGCAATTTTTGGATGTAATGAATTTATATGATTTTCGAAAATTTTCAACTGTCAATCTGTTCCTATGAAGCAAATAGTGATATCGTCTACATAGCGATACCAGTATAAACCATATTTACTGAGTGGATGATTATGAATTGATTTCTCTTAGTTATCCATGAATATTTCTGATAACAAAGGACTTAACGGATTGCCCATATTCAAGCCGTCTTCAATAGTATAATTTGTTATTGAAATGGAAATAATTTTGCTCTAAACAAATTTGTAATAATGAAAGAATATCTGATTTAATGATAGTATTGACATGATTCTTTTCTTATGATTCTTCTATTAAGTAATACGTATCTTTCGGAAAAATGAGGTGAAATGAGTTAGGAATTAGGTGGTATAATGGTATCTTTGATAATGCAATGAGTTCGTATAAATTTTTGACCGAAATTTTAGATTTTAAATTGCAATGTTTTATTAGCAAGTCGTTGAGGAATTTTGAAAGTTAGAAAGAAGGTGCCGTTACATAAGAAACAACACTTCTAATAGGGTAATTAGGTTTATGAAGTTTTATCAACGAATATAATTCGGGGGATTGTGGATTGGAGTTAATGAATTTATATTTTTCGTGGTCTATAGTTAATGATTTTGCTGTCGAAATTATGCTTTTAACCACTTTCTGAAATTTTGCGGTAGGATCCTTAGTTGATGTTATATAGTTTCCGGCTGTTAAGAATTCTCCAGTTTCAGAAATATAATCGGTTTTACTAATCCAACTAATAATACTAAAATATTGGAAGGTAGATCTTTGGGAAACTTTAGAAATCAATAAGTACAAACACTCAGGTAGACTCATCAATGAACAAGTCGATTTAAGCCCTTCACCTCTATTGAATCACTTCGGGGAGCAATCTATTCCTGAATTTTATTGGATATACCTGTCATAAATAACCACTTAAGAGGAAGCAACCCAATAAGCTTTTAATTACTTAAGAACATTTATAGTTACATTCTCATTTATATTTTCTGTATATTCATTCGTCTGAAGAATCTACGGTGTAGTGAAACGCGTTACGAATCTCAATTATTAAGTAAAATTCCTTAAAACACAGTACACAGTATTTTTTGAAATTTCAAGTAAATGAAGATTTTTTTATTTTTCCCATATGGTAACGTCAAATTAAAAATGCTTAGGTTGTATAAATCATCATGAATAGGGCTGCATTTGCTACGAAGATGAAGGATAAATTTGGTACCCATTAGTTTCGATCTCTTACTCAGTGGAATTCCGCCTGCTTCAGATAACAGTGCTGATATAGATGTGGATCGTATTAACCCTATGCATTGTCGTAGACATTTACATTGGAGACTATCTAGCTGCTCAAGAAATCCTTTCGGTGCAAGACGATAGAATTATGAGCCATAATCGATAATAGATCTCACGAAAGATTCGAAGAAGTTCGAAGAAAAGAATTGATGAGCACCCCATTTCGTTTCACTAACTGAGCGAATAATATTCAACCCTTTTTCGCACTTTTCCAGAATATTTTGGATGTGACTTCCGAAATTCTATTTGTTGTCGATTGTGATGCCAAGAAATTTCACTTCGGTTTTCAGGGAAAGTTCTGACCCCTACAATGTTCAAGACTGAAGGAAGTAGAATTTTTTTTCCTACAGAAAACCATCAATGCTGATTTTTGTGGTGAAACATCTATGTTTTTCGGCCATAGAAAGTGTTTTATCTCTTTGAGACATATTGGCATATTTTGATGAGCTTCAAAAAATGTTTTTGCTAATGTGAATACACATATATCATCTGCCAATTGTGTCAATTTTATACAGGGTGCTTCAACGAAAAATAAACAGAGGCTATATCCACCAAGATATTCATTTCTGATCAAAACGCAAAAACAGGTCAATTTTGTTTTCAGGGGTACATCTTTTGGGTTACAATACTTGCCTGAAATATCAACCCCCTAAGCGGGGGTAGCAATCCTTGAACATTTTGAATAGGGAAGATGGGTCGAGTGATGACTCAAAAGGAAGGTGGTATCTTTGTCTATCTTTGCCTCGAATGAGTTTCCATTTTTAATTGAAAACTGTAAGAGATATAGGGTGGCAACTGAAAGATAGGGAAGACTATTTCCCGGAGACTATTCAACTATCAGGGAAGCAAAATGGAAAGGATCCATGCTGATCAATGGCAGTCATCATCACGTACCATCCTTATCTCAAATTTCAACGAATTTCAAGGGGTGACCACCCTTGAAAATTTGGAGGAAGGTAGATGGGTTTTATCATTTTCTTTCAAGATTCATAATCATTCCAATGCTTCAGCTGCTCACCCAGTAATTTTGATGGAAAACGGAAGCTTGCACACCATTGTAGAGAGAAACAAAAATCCTTTCTCAGAAGGTTATAACTGGACCTATCTTCTGCTTTCAAAATAACACAGGGTGGTCACCCCTGCTCTAAGGGTTGAAACTTGAGATGTGAATGGTGTTTCGGGAGGTAACAGCCTTTGATCAGGAATGAATCTGTTCCATTTTTTTGCACTTATACTTGAATAGCTGAGGACGATAGATAGTCTCCTCTATTTTCAGTAGCTCAGTCTGTATCTTCTATAGTTTTCAATCAAAAATGAAAATTCGTTCACGGGGATGCAGACAAAGATAAAACCTTTCTTTCGAGGTATCACTAGACTTCTCTACCGTCTTCCAAATTTTCAAGGGTGGTCACCCCTGCTCTAGGGGTTGGAATTCGAGATAAGGATGGACCTTGGGGAAGGCCTAAGGAAGTGAAAAAATGTTTAGAGTTGTGGTCATGAAGTCTCAGAGAAATTTTCCTGTTTATGAATATTTTGAGAATGTTCGATACGATAAAAGGAGGCATTCCCAATCAAATCAAATCACTGTATAATAAATTCAGAATGACGTTGTAATATGCTCCAACAATGTCCAGAAAAGTCACAGTCATGATTTTATCTTCAGATAGACTCATTTGTATTGAAGAAATCAATTTCGCCAAGTTTTCTTGAGTAGGAAAACCCTTTCTGAAGCCATACTGAATGCTAGGCATTTTTCTGTGATGTTCTGACCACCATTCTAACTTGTTCATTATGAGACGTTCACAAGTTTTTAATATGCAAGAGCAGAGAGAAATTGGAGGATATGAAGATGCTAAGGAGGGAGGTTTACTTATTTTCCAAAAAGGAATAGCTATTATATTTTTCCAATCCATTGGTAGTTCTGCACCATTCCAGAATTCATTGAAGATATTCAAAAGAGACTTTTTTGCCTGTGACGATAGGTTAGAGATCATTGGATAATGCATATTATCTGTTCCTGGTACGGAGTTATTGTGGGAGCGTAAAGCAACCTACAATTCGTCCAATGAAAACAGAGTGTTTTAGGAATAACCGAAACAACATTAGATAGTGATCATAATAAAGAGTGGATTATTAGGGGGAACAGTAGTGCCCCCGCCAAGTCGAGCGCGAAGTAAACACTACAGTGCCATTCTTTACTGGAACAATTTCACCGCATTTTCATGCCCCTATTTAATCCGGCGTTGATGTGGTGAACTGATGTTACATTTTTGGTGTTGTGGGGTGAATTTCACTCCATGTGGGTTTCGTGTGAAAAATTATTTTCACAATTTGTTTCGGGAAATTGATAATTGACTGCGTTAACACACACCAAACCCTTCAGAAAAAAAAGTGCATTTGATTCATCCACCTACAGAATATAATAGAAAGAAAAAATTTCCACGACATAATTGTAATGGAGAAAAACAAACATTTCTTCGGTCCAGAATATAAAGAAAACATATTCAATCAGTAACTTCTGAATATTAAATAAATGAACAAAAATATATGATTCAACCGAAGAGAAAAACGTGAACTAGAAATAATTAATGATAAAAATTTCACAAAGTGCTCTATTGATAGCAATTTTGACAAAGAATGAGACTATGCTCCAAACACAAAAAACTTCACATTTGGCACACTTCTTGTGGCACTTCCTATCTTTACCCCTGGGGTAGATTTCACATCTTCCAGTAGTTTCCTGGCGTTTTGGCTGTCTATCATTCGGTTCTAATTCGTTTCTATTCAATGAAGATTAGATTGAGTTTTTCAATTGCTTAGGCAACCTCTCATTATCTTTACGAGACAGAAGATGCTTGTGCACAAGCTGCAAGCCGAAATCAAAAAGAAATTTTCTTCTCTTTTGTATATTCTCAGTGTTGCTTTGATATATTATTCTAGCATTAACTTCAACGACGTTCATCATTGAAAAAAAAATGGTTAGGGCTCATCTTCAACTGTTACGTGATACGTCATAATTTCCGCATAGTTCGTCGACCACATTTACTCCGCATTTGGTGAAATTATCAAAATCTGATATCTCAGGCTTTTTCACTTCTTCAGTTCTTTCAGCTATTTTATCGTCGCAGTGAAGCGTTGAGGTAACCAGTACTACTTTTTCATCTTGGATATATATTATAATATGGTAGTGTCCTTTCAAAAACCAAATTTGGTAGAAAAGACTTTCTATTATCTACAAATGCAGGTGGAAACTTAGCTTTATTTTCTCTTATGGTGTCAACGGAAGTAAGTTTTCATTTTTCAACAGATCATCAGCGGAAAACTGGTAAACCAGTTGTCGAAAGTCACAATTCGGTTAGTTTGACTGCTGGGTGACACTTATTTGTCAACAACACCGAACGGGAATAGGATACTTTGAATGGGCCATCTTGTTGCTGACCCATATATGGTTCCACATTTACCACGTAATATAATTTTGCATCAACTATAGCGAATATTTTCAATCCATACTTTGAAGGTTTATTTGGCATATGTACTCGAAAAGGACATCGACCACGAAATGCAGGAAGCTGTTCATGTATGATGACGTACTCGCTAGGAGAATAAGTACCTTGACAAATTCCAACAATTTAGTGAACAATGCTCTAATGTGGGTGAATTCATCAATTTGTAGCCTAATTTGTCTGTTTTCAGAGTTATCAAAACGTAAGCATCTGAGTAGTAATTGAAATCTTTTCAGAGACACAACTCTTCTGAATATATCAATACCCAAACCATTAGCTTTCCATAGGTGCTCTAGATTCAAATGATTCGTTTTGTACACCTCAGATAAGAAAAGGAGACCAAAAAGAGCTCGAAGTTCGGCAGCATCCAGTTCTTCGACCACATTTTTGTGCTGATCATCATAAAGATCCCGAATAGTAGCCAGACACTGATTGGTTTATCTTATAATACTAGTAATAATCATCTCATCAAAATTATGTTTTCTGATCTGGTTCGTGCTGCTCGGTTTGGAAAAATTTTTGACCACATGGTTTTCTTATCTCTTCCGATGAAACAATTTCTGATGACGTTGTATTAGATGATGTTATCTTGTTCATCGTCTGAATGAACGCTTCCGTCATCGTCAACTTGTTCCGAATCATCTTTCTGTTCCCACTCAGAATCATGTGCTCTTTCTCGAACTATATCTTCATTTTCAGAATCACTCAAATGGACAGAGTCTTCATCATTTTCTAGCTCATGCCATAAGGCGAAGAGCTTTCTTTGTTGTTCTTCCTAACTCAATTCTCTAAATAAGCAACAAAAAATTAATATTACCTAAAACCTAACCCCACTTCACATAATATACCTGTATGACTTACTTGGAGAAAAGAAAACAGTTTGGTGGGGTGATTATCACCAGAATTGTCTATAATCGATAACGTCAGTGATGTTTTGGGGTGAAAATCACCAAGTCGAACTTCGCACTAAAATAACAAATATGAGCTGCTCCCTAGCTAAGAATCAACTGAGACAGCAATATTCAGTTCAATATTTTAAGGTACTGAAGAGATAGGGGCGCTGACAGTCTCCGTGTTTTTGTGATGCGCAATTGAATAACACTCTAGGTGATTTTAACCCCACCACACCAACGCCAGGTTAAGAACATTTGCATGAGACCAGAACGCAAAACTTTTCGTCATCGAGTAAGCTATGACCATATACTTAAAATCTAAAATTTCAAGTCTGTAGGTCATTCAGTTCCGAAGTTAAGCGAAAACAAAGTTTTGAATGTATGACATTCACTCATGATCATCAGAAAAGAACTAGTACTTTTCATGAACTCAGAGAGCTGAAATTTGCTATAGAGTCAGAATTTAATGGCTACATGAGGGTAAAACTGTAAAAACTAGAATAATCGAAGATATGGGGTACCTGGTGACTCTGATTAGAAAACACAAGAGCTCAACCAAACTATTAGAGATCGACATACCGTCTTTACAAAAAATATTCAACTTAGTGGGCCGCTTCATTTGATGACAAAAATTGAAGGTGAGAAGTATCTGATGAAGAACCCTCAGTTGAAAAAAAACGTTTGTCTTTGCAAAAATCTAGCATAGTGAGACACATCATCTAATTTAATCTAGCCTATAGCAACTGAGAGTCACTTCTGGGCGAATGCCTGCCCTACTGCTGTTGATACGCATATAAATAAGATTAAAGGATCTTCATGGGGTGCACCTCATAAATGTTGACTTCAAGAGTAAAAACGCTCAAGCTTCAGCGATTACCGAATACAACCGGCTTAGGCGTAGATACCGCGCCGATCTTTCAGAAATCAAAGCGTCCAAACCGTCTAAAAGAATAAATAATGAACGCGAATGGGCAAAACGAAAAACTGTTGCTAATTTACAAGAATCATAACCGGAAAAGAAGAGAAGAAATATTTTTAATAATGAAAAAACTGCTATTAAAAAAAAATTTCAAATAAGAAAATATAATAAAATAAATCAATATGCCCACGTCAATTGAAGTCTTTACTTTACACTACCCCCGTGGCAAGTGTTGAGGAATTGAGAAGTAGAATCATCTATTGGTACAACTCGATAGAACAGATCGTGGTGTTTTTGAAAGAATTAGCCAAAAATCAATGAGGAGAAGGCTGAAATCTTGTATCCGAGCAGAAGAAGGTCACTTTAATGAGGTTTTGTAATTTTCTGATAGTTGTTGGTGATACTCAAATGTCTTTGTTTTGCCCTTGAATTAGACTTTTGGTTTCCGAACATAGGTTATTAAATGATAAAAATTAATTCACTACGCAACTATTTTCAATTTTCGAAAAATCAGTAGCGTCCTAGTTTTTTTTGAAAATAACCTGCGTTGTGTAATTATCGCGACACTGACGAGTCCAAAATACTCTGTAGTATTGAAAATTATGCGCCTTTGAATGTTTACGATTTTTAAAAAATTTTACCTCAATATCTCATGCAGTTTACGAAAAATTGAAATTTTAATGTACCTTCCGATCAAACTCTAACACCCTATAAATCGGTAACAACGTTTTTGCGGACCGATGCTTACGTGAACTTTATTCATGAAATGACTTCGACAATCCCCACCTGTGTCATGTATTTTCTGATTACCCTGTCTGTATATGTACATATTTTTACATTTTGACCTTACATATAATCCGCTCTTTATTGGATAATGGAATATACAGGATATCTCAAGTTGAATGTCCTATTAAACGTTTATAGAAAAATAATAATTTATCATTCTGAAATTTTTGATGTTGTCTAAAACTTCATTTTTAGAATATTTTCACCTACCCTCGGAGGCAAAATTAGCGGAACACTCGAAAATTTAACCAAATTCGAAGTTCGATATTTTTTCTAATTCTCAATCGATTTAGATGACTTTTTCAGAAAGTTATAGATCAACTCTTCTGCTTTGTAGAAATTATAAGAGAAAACATAAAAGATTTGGAAGAAATTTTATACGGGGGCAAAACTAAAAGTGTTTTTTTTGTCAAAAATTCGTAACTCCCTGTGGAATTTCGTGGTCCGAGTTGAAACGTTCAATATCATGGTCTGTCAAGACAAATTCTCCTATAGTAACGCCATTCTTGTTTCATGCGTTTATCTTTATTTTTGCAAAATATATTTAATTTCAAGTGGAAAATCACCATTTTGGAGAAATTCCATTGAATCAAGAAATTGTCATTAAAATTCGTCTATGAATTTGGAATTTTCTTATTATCACTCAGGCGTGTCGAAATTGTCGTTTGCGATTTTTATGTTCCAATTGCATTAGTTATTGATGACAATTTGGTTAATTTGGGGAAATTTAGGAATTCATAGGAGATAACAGTCGGTAGGTATTAAAATACACAACCGAATTCTGGGACCATTGATAAAACTTTTCATTTACACATGTGCACACCTTTTTTTATCAAATATGAAATACAACACACGTTTTTTTGTATATGATCACATTTGCACTTGTTTAAAGAATGAGAGTTTTCCATTCTTTGATTTGATACAAATTCGATCGGTTGCGGTGTTTTGTGATTATTTTACTGTTTACGATTCAAAACGGTATTTTTCATTCAGAATGAGAGATTTACCACCAACCTCAGTAGCAAGGGCAGTTACATTGATCGAAGAAGGGCGCACCTACCGCTCAGTCGGTACCAAGTTGGGTGTCCCGACGTCGGTTATCCATCGAATCTACCGACGTTACAGGGAAACTGGATAGTACGTGAGGAGGCGAGGACAAGGAAGAAATCGGGCAACCCGCGCTATACATGACCGTTTCATCGTCAATCAAACCATGAGAAATCCTCGTCTTACTGCTGTTCAGGAACGTAACCTTTTACGAGCAGTGGATAACATTAACGTCAGTGTGAGGACAGTCAGAAGACGATTAAATAAAGTTGGTCTGAGATCATACGCGCAAGCAAGAGCACCAACACTCGATAGAGCCCATCGGGTAGCAAGATTGGCGTTTGCTAGGGAGCGTGTAGCATGGACCATCAATCAGTGGAGACGAGTTTTATTTAGTGATGAGAGCCGATATTGTGTGAATTTCGTGGGTGGTAGAGATAGAATATGGAGGTATCGAGGGGAACGGTACAATCAAGCGAACTTTGCAGGAACTGAGCAATACGGTGGAGGGTTAGTTATGATATGGGGTGGCATATGCTTGGGAGTATGAACAGAACTGGAGATTATTGGCAATGGATCACTTAATGCCCATCGGTATATAACAGGTATCTTGGAGCCCCATGTTGTGCCTTTTGCTCCTTACATAGGGGAAAATTTCCTTTTTATGCACGATAACGCGCGCCCTCATACTGCGCGCATAGTGATAGAATATCTCAATGAAGTTGGGATCACACGAATGGACTGGCCGTCGCGGTCACCGGATTTAAACCCGATCGAACACGTTTGGGATATTCTTGAAAGAAGGGTTCGACAACGGAATCCAGGCAACGTTGAAGAGCTGACATTGGCTTTGGTGGAAGAGTGGGACAACATACCTCAACAGATGATAGACAACATTATTGGGAGTATGCGAAATCATATGCGCGCTGTAATAAGAGCTCGGGGGGGCATACTCGCTACTAAAATCAAATGTTTTTTTTGCAGGTCATCATGAACATTTTTCTCAACATGTTCATTTCATTTCACGAGTGTATCACCAGGATAAATACCTGCTCTCAATTTTGGACAGGAATGATAATTATTATAGGGTGTCACACAAAAATATTTAAAAATAAATGTGCACAATCAATGATTTTTCCAGTGTACCTCGAGTTCTCCCGGAGCGTGAAATTGGCCAGTGAATTTCAAGAATTTTCATTCCGTTAGATTTCCGCTTCTCTAATTTTGATTTTATTTTTTGGCTTACCTCCGATGTTATGCACCTTCGCAAGATTAAAAATAAATTCTTGAAATTTGTGACTTTTCGCTTCAAATTGAATATCTCTTGTAAAAATGAGGATAAATGCATTAAACAAGGAAGGCTTTACTGTAGGAAGATGTGTCTTGACAGACCATGATATTGTACGTTTCAACTCGGACCACGAAATTCCACAGGGTGTTACGAATTTTTGACAAAAAAACACTTTTAGTTTTGCCCCCGTAGAAAATGTTTTTCAGATTTTTTTGTTTTCTCTTATAATTTCTATAAAGCAGAAGAGTTGATCTATAACCTGCCGCAAAAATCATCTAAATCGGTTGAGAATTTGGAAAAATATCGGACTTCGAATTTGGTTAAATTTTCGAGTGTTCCGCTAATTTTGCCTCCGAGTGTAAATGGCACTTCCGATTATACCGAAAGTGCATATCAACTTTGTTATTTGATATAGAACATCCAGTATATTGATGACTGCTTCGATAACTCTTGTTATTCCAACCAACGCCTAATACATATGTCTAGCTTTTTTCGTTCGTGAAATATCCTAAATTTACTTGAAACTATCGGTTTTTTGCTTTTCGAAAAACGAATTCTAAGTACCTACGTAAAATTGTCGAAGGCGGCTTGGATTCCTGCACGTACATAGACAGTTCTCAGAGAATTAACAAATATTTGTCTGTTTGTCATTGGATAATTGATAAAGTAGGAAAAAAAATATGCGAAACTGCAGTTGTTGTCGAATTTCCGAGTCAAATTAGTAATCATCAAATCGAATTACACTCTTATTTCCTAAATTTCATGAAAATTGTTCAAAGTGATGACCATTCACTTCTAGACATAGTTCTACTTGACGCATAACCCTGTGATGTGGCCCGCCTCAGTTCCTCAACATCCAACTGCATGAATATATTAGGTCTTTCAACGTTCCCCTTTATTTCAAAATATATAGGCGTTAGGTCAGGTGACCTTGGAGGCCACAAAGACGAACCATTTGTTCCAATCCATCTATCTTAAAACATATCATTTGAAATTCAATAATTTTTATTTGTGCAAAGAGCTGGCGCTCCATCGAGTTAGTACCAATATTGCCTTGATTCAGCTACTGATAAAGTGTCAACGAAGTCACTTACTACCGTCCTCAGAATCTCCATATAAAATTCATCATTTAAGTTTTCATCATATAATACGAAATACAAAATACGAAAATCTGTAGTTCTTCAATAGTGCAAACACATTAAAACTAAATTTATTTAGAGTATTTTGGTTGGCCCAAAGGTGTGAGTTATCCCGGTTTAAAAATTCCTTATTAGAAAATTAGGCCTCATATGTCCAGATAGCTCTTTGAGAAAATCGGGATCATTTTGTGTTCTCAGAAGAAGATTCTAACACAGTTCTATTCGAAACTGTGGATTACCAGCTTGTAGTTCAGACCAATGAAAATTTATAAGGGTGTAGTTTATGTTTTTTTATAGAATTCTGTGTTTACTACTACTATAAGTAAATTCAGCTTATGCTCTGTTATTGCTAATGATGCACGTGAATTAACATTAAGACCAGCTAGAACGGCAATTTCATAGTTTTCATTGTTCTAATCTAATCAATCATAACCCGCGAAATTATCGCTGTGTGTGTGTGGATATAATGAAGAATTTTATTCAAGGAACAATTTTCAAGCCGGCTCGGTGGCGTAGGGGATATGATGCTCGTCTCCTGCGCAGAGTTACCTGGATTCAGTTACCACAAAGTCGGTGCGATTTTTCGGATTCTGGGAATCACTTGAGTATCCATATTTCAGAGGAGATGTAAAGCCGTCTGTCAGGTCTAACAAAGATGTGTTGGACATTAAAGACCCCTCCCCTCGACATGAGACGGGTTCAGAAAAATTCCCGGGTTTGTGAGGTGACAGAATTCCTCGGCGTGTCATTGGCCAAAAGTCGGAAATAGAGCTCGTTAAAGAAATAATAAACAAACAAACAATATTCAACCTTTCGTAAAATATTTAATATTCTTCCTTGAAGGAGTTGGTTTTCCGATAAACCCTTCAAATTCACCGTCTACAGGGGCCACAGAGAAGTAGTACGGTGCGGCCATTTGTCATGAGTATGAGCAATGGACTGCAGTTTGCTTATTGTCTTATTGGACCTCATCAGCACTGCCTACCTAATCAAAACAACCAGCGCAACGAAACATGCGTATGTTATTGCGCCCTCTAACGGACCGACACAGAAACTAGCTACGCCTCCGCGCCGCGGTCAAACTATGAAAATGAAGAGTAGATAAATAAAAAACCTCAAACAGTCACACTAGTTTGACTATTCACCGCAACGCTATACACAGTGTCTGCAAGAATACGGTATGTCGAAGGACTGCGCTCCTGATTCATGCTGGTTGTCAACCCGATATACTTCAAATCTAATCAATCGTAACGCGCGAAGTCATCGCTGTATATGTAGACATAATGAAGAATTCTATTCAAGGAACAATATTCGACCTTCCGTAGAATGTTAAATATCCTTCCTTGAAGGAGCTGATTTTCTGATTGACGGTGAATTTGAAGGGTGGATCGGAAAACCAGGTGCTTTAATGAAGGATATTTAACATTTTACAACAGGTTGAATATTGTTCCTTGAATAAAATTCTTCTTTATGTCTTCATTGTTGAAAACAGGCGATGAAAATGATGTCTTATGCTGGACAGTTCCAGTCGAAAGAAAATTTGTAACGTATCTCTTGACTTTTCCATCTGTCATAGACGGCATAATTGAATATATTTCGTTACATATCCTATAAGTACTACTCACATTCCGTCCCTCATCTCCATGAATGAAAAATAAATTAAGTATTTGCTCATTTGTGTAGCTAGCCATAGTGTTGGAATGAATTCGACTAAAGTTTAAACAATAATAGTTTATTATCTATGCTCAGAAGCCTGTCTATGCTCTGCGATATGTTCACGCACGTGCATAAATCTGAGCCTCCTCTACCAACTTCAGGTTTTGACCTTATAAGCAATATACTGCTTCGTTTTTCCGCATCCTGCTTTCAAATTAGGTATCGCTCAACCCATTGACCTTTCAATTCTGAGTGGTTGAAGCACCCCTTCGTAGGGGATTGCTTATTAGAGCCCCCAATATATGTCGAAAGATGTTCCCCAACCAAAATTAGTCAAGATGGTTCATTGCGGGATAAGAAATATACATGTATGTCCATTTGAGAAAGGTCACCTGTATATTAATATCAATATATACAAGATCACAATATGTTTTACTGGAACTGAGAACAGGTATGTTTATTACATAAATTCATAAATTCAACTTACCCCAAGATGAAGTTCTTCACTGAAACAAAACAAATCATTTCAATTAATATTTTTCATTTTCAACTGAATTCAATAAAATATACATGTATATTGATATGGTAATTCTCAATTCTTCGTTTCTTACTACGCAAAACTAGAGTAGTTGCTTTCCACAGCACATAATTTCAACAAAGAACTTTGTATGATTGAACAAATCCGAAATGCTTACGATCATGATATTCTTACCAACTTACTCAACAAATTACAAAACCTCAAAGCAATTGAATTAGTATATTCAAACTCTATATTCAAACTCAAACGTGCAGTAAGTTCTCGTTTTGAATGAATATTTGTGGTCGAATTAACTTTTACTGGTTAAGCCCTGAGAAAAATGAGCAATGAGACTTTAATTCAATAATTGTCACTAAAATCGTGGGAGAAAAGTGAATGAAAATTTAGCTCAGATATTTAATTACATAAATTATGGTACACAATGTCACAAATGCTACTTTATACTGGGTGATTCGCAAGTGGCGCGGTGCTCTGTAGCTCGTACACTCCTTAAGATTTCATGTACGTACGAACAGTATTGTATTCAGTAAGTAATAATCTACAACAGCAATTTATTTTTGAAGTAGAGAGGGTGTCCCAATTTTCTATAAAAAAATCTGGGGAGGTTTTTCAGATTGAAAACTACTTTTTTGTTGAGAATTCAAGAGCGTCCTAGACTCTGCTAAAATGTCTTTAATTAATAAGTTTTTTGGTGAGTAGTTTCGTCACAATATTTTTTTTTCCGTGAAAATTCATGAAAATAGGCTCTCACATCATAGCATGCCCCTTCGGCCAGAGACTTTTTACCTTTCGTTTTTTTATTGTCCAAGGATAGCTTAATTGATGAATTGAATTAGATTAACCTCATTTTATACAGGAGTGACTCAAAAACATTATTGAATATTGTAATTTTAAAAATATCAAAGCTTGATTTTTTCAAATGGAACATCCTGTATTTCATTATTCATATCTACGCTTGAAATATTTTGCCATATTTTTTCAGAAGTAACTTTATCTTTATCTTCGACCATTTTCGAAATAAAAAAAAATAAAATATTAAAGTCAGAGGTTGCGAAACAAGAGTTTATTAGTACATATCATTATACTTGATCAGAGAAATGGAGATATTTTGAGAAAGTCGTGTATGAAACACCTAAAAGATTGGTTTTTGTTGAAATGATTTACAAGGTATCGAACTATTTCAATATGTGTTCGAAATGTTGCCCGTTTTTTTGTAGACACAACTCAATCCTTCTGAGGAAGGACCCTGGAAATGTCGACAACATTTCCGGATCAACTGACTGAAAGGCTTCGACTATTCTCTGCCTTATATCCAACTGTGTTGTAGAAGGAATCTGGTGAACGATGCCCTTAATATAGCCCTACAAGAAAAATCTAGACTTGTGAGCTGGCCATCTAACAGGACCATTACATCCTATCCATTAGTTTAGAAATACATGATTCAAGTGCTCCCTAACCTGATGTGAGTAATGTGCCGGTGCTCCATCCTGTTGAAACCACAAATCTTGACTTATATGCTCTGGTACATCGGCAAGTAACATTGGTAGATGATTCTGCAGGAAATCTGAATAAATTTCACTTTTGAGGGCCCGTCGAAAAAATGCGGCCCAATAAGATATCCATCTACTATAGCGGCCCATACATTCAAGGACCAACAATGTTAGTGATCTATTCGTATCATGAGGTATGGATTTTCCGTGGCGTAATAATGAAAATTGTGCCTGTTAACATGCCCATTCTTGCGGTGAGTTGCCTCGTCCAAGAAAAGAACTCTGCTTAACATATTTGGACTTTCCGCTACATTGTCACTTGCCCAATTGCAAAAAGTGATTCGATATTCATAGTCTTGATTGTTCCTGGTGCAGCTGTACATGATATGCATGAAATTTATTCACTTTCAAGATTCTCTGGACGGAGGTTTGACTTATATCTGTCAACTGAGAAATCTGTCCTTCGCTTTTATATAAGTCCTCTGTCACTGTCAACAAAACTGATGACTGGTTGTCTTCAACTGTAGCAGTTTTTGGTTTTTCATGTTTTTTGTAAGCGATATTACCCGTTTCGAAAAATCTAATTAGAAGTTTTTTTAAAGCATCTTGCATCAGGATGCCGCTTATCAGGATACCTTTGTGCATAAACTCTACTTGCCAACAAATAATTTCTACAACACTCACCCAGAATAAAAATCATATTAACTATTTCTTCTTTGGAGAACTACATGGCGGGCGATTGGGAAAATTGGGTTCAAACCTCACTTTAACAATGTTTATTAACGAAACACTGATAAGTTTACCATGTTAAATACAGAATATGATATGTCCGGACACCTGACAGAAGGCACAAATAAAGAAAAAGTCAACACATACCTCGATTTTCGTTTAAATCATCTTGATTTTATCATTCGTTAAAAGAATTATCTTGTTTAGGTTCCATTTTTTACTCTTTGAATCATTACAGAACAAAACAAATACTGTGCGAATAATGATGCATGTTGATGTCTTTGATACGGTTTGTAGAATCTTCATCAAAATTTGTACAAATAATCGAATATTTCGAAAATGATCGAAGAAAAGATAAGGTTTCTTCTGTAGAAATATAGCACAATATTGTATGCATCGACATGAATAATAAAATACAGGGTGTTCCATTCGCAAAAATCAAGATGTGATATTTTTAAAAGTACAATATTTAATAATTTGTTTGAGTCACTCCTGAATAAAATGAGGATAATCTATTTCAATTCATCAATAAAGCTATCCTTGGGCAATAAGAAAACGAAAGAGAAAAAGTATTCATCCTCTCCGGCCGAAGGAGCATGCGATGATGTGAGAGCCTATTTTCCTGAATTTCTACGGAAAAAAATATTGTGACGAAACTACTCACCAAAAAAACTTATTACTTAAAGACATTATAGCAGAGTTTAGGCCGCTCCTGAATCTTGAACAAAAAGTGGCCTTCCAAACTAAAAAAAACAACCCAAGATATTTCTATAGAAAATTGGGGCACCCTGTTTACTGTAAAATAAATTGCTGAAGTAGATTCTTACTTTCTAAATACAATACCGTTCAAACGAAAATAAAATCTTCAAGAGCGTACGAACTACCACTGGTGAATCACCCAGTATACAGTCAATAAGACTCATCTTAGTGAAATAGTGAGAAAGTCTCCACCTAAAAATCTCTGTCTACGAGTCTCCACCTAGAACTTATATTTTAAATACAATTCACTACACAGTATACAAGATAAAGGTATATAGATTATAGGATTTCCAAGTTCAACTAATAAGATTGAAGGTCCGCGGCTGTAAGAAAATCTGGAGAAGATTCGGTAAGCATACCATCCGACAGCCTGATTATGCGCTTAAGACCGTTAGCCAAGGCGTGACACAGACGGAGGGTTGACTGGAATCAGGTGATCACTGAGCACTGGCTAGCGGAAGCTTTACCAGACCTACTTTATCTACAAAACTTTCGAATTGGAGCACACTTCTCTAGAATAAAAGGATACGGCGCGCTAACACTTGTACACAAGGATCATTGCACCAGAAGTTTGCCGCAGATTCAGGTGGACTCCTTGGAGGGGGTGGTTGAAATTACAGGCATAGTTGCGGAAAAATTGAGTAGGATTGTTTAAGCTATCTATAGACCACCTCAGGTTCTTCTGACATTTTTCTATCCAAATTGAGAACATGTCTGGAGGCGGTAAATGACTTAGAACAAGATGATATCTATGTAGATAAAGAATAATAAATTATCTAGAGACTTATTGGAACTTTTTGGAGACTTCAGCTTGAAGCCGATATTTGTCGAACCATCCAGAATTGGCGAATCGTCTGACACATTAATTGACTACATCTTTGCCTTTGAAGACAATGCAATTAGGCAAAGTTTCCAACTTCACCCAGCTGATCATTAAGCATAGTTGCTACAGAGCTTTTCATTTATGAAAAATGAACCATCGTAAGTACAAAAAAGGCTAAGTAGATCGCTGAACGATACCAATATTTCAAAAATAAATAAAGAACTAAAAAAGCGAACATGTCTCTCATGTCTCTCGGCCTCTTCAGCTCAAGAAGTATTGACATATTTTCGGAAGAGCTTATAGAGATCTTCAATATAACTTGTCCTGAAAAATTGATAAAAAGAAAAACATATGAAAACAGGCTCTCTAAAACAAGCGATTTTGTGAATCTTAAAAATCAACTCGATGCCCTATCTACAATAAGTGAGGTTGAGGAAAGTTACTACTAGTCGGAACGACTATTATGCTCTCAAGGACATATATAGATCGAAACTAACAAAAATCAAAATGCAAGAATACTTTGTGGAAATAGGAGTGAACACAGCAAGTTTTTGTCCAGACACAGGAGAGACGCAATTAAATCTACTAAAAACATCTAAAGAAAGTATAGAAAACACAATATTCATGGGACCAGTGACGGAAAGTGAGGTTATTAGGGTTACAAGAAAACTGAAATCAAAGGACACAAAAGACACAATTGAAAAAGATCATAGCACAAATTGCGCACCCCATCAGCATGCTCGTGCAAGGTGCTTTTCGGATGGATATTTTCCAGAACAACTTGAAATAGCAAAGGTAGTACCCGTACATAAAAGTGGGGATGCAAATGAACCAAGTAATTACCGGCCAATATCTGTTCTACCTGCTGTATCGAAGATCTTTGAAACAGCCGTAAAGAATGGACTAACAACTTTACTGCAGCATCATAATGTCTTTTGTAAGGAACAGCATGTTTTCCTAGAACAAAAATCTACTTCCTCTGCACTTGCTAATATTCTGGGGCAAATAGCTGATGCTTTTGACAATAGCCGGAAATGTAAACTATCCGCCTGTGACTTAAGTAAGGCCTTCGACAGCATCGTTCACCTCGTTATGCTCGAGAAACTTGAATTTTTTGGTGTTAAGGGGTAGTATTACAGCTTCTGAAGAATTATCTTAGTGATAGAGTTCAGCAGGTATGTTTTCGAGGCACTTCCTCTCAATGACGAAGAGTGCATAGCGGTGCACCACAGGGGTTGATTTTGGGCCCACTGTTGTTCCTCCTATATGTGAACGAACTCCCGGGAAGTGTGAAGTCTGATGATTCCATCTTGTATGCTGATGACACCACCTTCATGAATGTTGGGTGGACATAGGCGAGATCAACTACCAATCTGAGGAAATACTAAGACAAGCAAAACTATGGTTTGATACAAACGAATTAAAGATGAATGCTGACGAAATACAAAACCTCATTTTTCAAACCAGATCTAATCTAACCTAACCTAACCCAAAATGATGGACATTCAAAGTTCTAGAGATCTAGGATTTGGTCGCCATATTGAAGATTTGGCAAGTAGGTTATCTGGGGCCATCTTCACGGTACGGAGAATAAAACAGAATGCTGGCCCATCCTCAGTCAAGACTGTTTACTTCGCATACTTCCACGGCCTTTTATCAATGGCATTTTATTTTGGGGAAACCATCAGGGGAGTGGGAAAATTTTTATCGAGCAAAAATATGCAGTGCGCATTCTCTATGGCGCCAATAAAACTGATAGCGGCAGATAATTATTCTCACTCTGTCATCTTTGTTTGTGCTTGCTGGCGTTCTCTTGGTCAAAGATTGTGAAGCAAAAATAGAATTGCCAAGGAATGGCTCAAACCATGCCTACCTCACCCGGAACACAGACAAGTATATGATTCCCTACCATAGAGTTAACGCATCACAACTCAGCGTTAATTATACTGCTCTCAAAATATTCAATAATCTTCCGCACAGATACAAAAATATGGAAAAGAATAAGCTCCAAAAAGAGGTTAAATTACTCTGATGCAGAAAGCATATTATTCCCTAACAGAATATTTTAGTGATGACAGTTTCTGAGGTGGTTTTAATCAATTGTAAATATTGTGAATTCTGAATATTGTGTATTTTAAATATTGTGTTTTATGTATTTTAAATATCGCATATTTTTAGTGTTTTGTGTTGGATTTTACTTGTTTCATGTTTTGTGACTCCCCATGCACGTTATTGATGGGTCAAATTTATTGTTCTAATTTGTATAACTACTGTAGCTGCATGAACAGTAAATGATTGATTGATTGATAGATTGAAAATAACTGATTTTGGACGACCTCCACGAAGTTCATCACTGAGTGAAGCACGGCCCCATTATAATTCGTTATACCATCATTTCGCAACGGACAAGTGTGGAGCTTCATCACCAAAAGTGGAGAATTGTAAAAAATCATCGCACGAAAATGTTCACGTGTCAATTTCATTATTAGTCAGAGTTGAATCTTGCAAATGACTATAAACAAACCAAAATTCTCTCCTACTTCAAGTGTTGTAAGTCCGTTTAGGTTAAAAATTGTCAAAATACACGACGCGGTTGTCGGATAAGAGCTGTCAACAATGGAAGTGCCACAGGCGCAAAATTCGAACTCTAACCTACATAGGTGATCGCGAAGTTTTTCCACTCATAATCATGCCACAGTAAAAGACTTGAGTCAAATGCGATAGTTTTAGATCAATTTTTGTTGTTTAAGATTGTATGCAAGAGTTCTGGAAATTTCATGACCAGGATGTTTGTTTAGTTATTTCGTGGAAAAAACTCACTTTTCAGTCCGGTCCTGGAATTTGATTTCGTGCACAAAAAGTATTATTGAAACCAGGAATGTTATTTGTGGTACAGAATATCTAAGAGATCTGTCTTTGCGTTCAAGAATTATTGCGATTAGAATATTCGACCGAAATACATGAACCAGCCTGTATATCGAAAACAAATAGCGCTACTTCGTATTCTATGTACCGATTCGAACTCTCCTAGGTATTCTCAAACTACAGCTAAGCTATGTACGATCACTCATGAATTACCCTGCATAATCCTACAGAAAGATTCCAATGCAAATGACAAGAGAATTCATACGTTTTTTCAAATAAATGCATATCGTACCGACAATTCATAACCTCACTTATTAGCCAACGTAACGGTCAGAGTAGTAAAACGTAGCATATTTCTCTCTAATATTACATACTCGAGTCTCGAGCAACCGGCATAAAAAGCTACGGAAAGGTTGATTGGCAGAAAAAATGCGAACTCGGTGTTTTTTGGGATAATGATCAGGCAATATATCGAGGAGAACATGATCTAAATAACGAATGATGGAATATTTTCCGCATCGAGTCTTTATGGAATTTAAATTGCATTTTTAACTTGGATGCTTTAATTTGTACAGAGGTGGGTGAAAAATAATCTATTTTGACGAATAAAATATTCTTCAATTTTGTCGCATGGAATTTTTAAGACGGAACGAATTCCTCATTATTGAAGTCCGGACTATATGCATAGTGCAAATTTGCGTATTTTATACATTTTCAAGTATTTATGCATAAGAATCTGATTATTATATGTGCGGGCTCTAAATCGAACACCGAGTAACAAGGCAGCGATCGAAAAATTTGAAAATTCTCTGTAACCGTTGCTCCCTGTCGTTTGATCTGGCTGCTTACTTTAAATCTTTCCTTGAGTCTTTAAAAATTTATTTTCGATGCGAACTGAATAATCTACGTAGCCAAATAGTTGAAATGAACAATAAGGTAACTAATGTCAACAATCAATATTAAAAAACGAGTACTGTGTTTTAAGGAATTTTACATAATAATTGCGATTCGTAACGCGTTTCACTACACCGTAGCTTCTTCAGACGAATGAATGTACAGAAAAAAAATGAGAATATAAATATAAATGTTCTTGAGTAATTAAAAGCTTATTGGGTTGTTCCTTCTTAAGTGGTTATTTATGACAGGTATATCCAATAAAATTACGCAATAGATTGCTCCCCGAAGAGATTCAATAGAGGTGAAGGGCTTAAATCGACTTGTTCATTGATGAGTCTACCTGTGTGTTTGTATTTATTGATTTCTAAAATTTCCCAAAGATCTACCTTCCAATATTTATTATCTGTATGCAAAATTTCAAACTGTGGGTCGAAAGAGTGATTATTTTCTCAGAGATGATTCGCGTAATTTGAATCTGATTTTTTATTTGAAAAACTGCGTTTATGTTCCGATATTCTAATATTACAATTTATTTGTGTTCTACCAATGTTAAAATTATCACAGTCATTGCAATTCAATCTATAAACACTTGATTTATTGTTTTTACCTGTTTTGGTTTTATTATTTTTATATATTTGCCTAAATTATTATTAGTTCGGAAAGCTTTGTTGAAATTATTGCTGCTCTAGAATGATTTCAGTTTCTCACTTGTAATGCCAGCGTTGGTTACGGTGTTGAATTTTTGTTTCATTTTATCGACAGGGTAAACTACATTCAATGCGATTCTACTTTGCTTTTCATTTAAAATATTATTTATTAGTTTGGGATTGTAACCATTATTTTTGGCTATTTGTTTAATCAAATTTAATTCTTTGTTGAAATTTTCTGGTGCTAACGGGATGTTAATCAATCTATGAATAAAACAATTGAATGCTGACATTTTATGTTGATACGGATGACACGACGATATATGTATTATAATATCTGTATGTGACGGCTTATGGTAAATTGCGAAAACATGTTTTCCATTTTCATTCGAAATTGTTACGTCTAAGAAATTTATCGAATTATTGCTTTCTACTTCGGTTGTGAATCTAATTTTTGGATGTAATGAATTTATATGATTTTCGAAAATTTTCAACTGTATCTGTTCCTGTGAAGCAAATAATGATATCGTCTACAAAGCGATACGAGTATAAACAATATTTACTGAGTGGATGATTATGAATTAATTTCCTAAATTATTCATGAATATTTCTGCTAACAAAGGACTTAACCGATTGCCCATAATCAAGTCGTCTTTAATAGTATAATATTTGTTATTGAAATGGAAATAATTTTCATCTAAACAAATTTGTAATAATGAAAGAATATCTGATTTAATTATATTATTGACATGATTCTTTTCTAATAATTCTTCATCTGAGTAATACGTATTTTCGGAGGAATGTTGGGAAATAGATTCTTAACATCGAAAGAAACGAGTTTGGAATTAGGTGGTATGATGGTATCGTTGATATTGGCAATTAGTTCGTATGAATTTTTGACCGAAAATTTATATTTAAAATTGCAATGTTTTATAAGCATGTCGTTCAGGAATTTTGAAAGTTTGAAAGAAGGTGCCATTACATAAAAAACAACAAGTCTAATAGGGTAATTAGGTTTATGAAGTTTTATCAACGAATATGATTCGGGGGATTGTGGATTGGAGTTAATGAAATATTATTTTTCGTGGTTTGTAATTGATGATTTTGCTGTCAAAATTATGTTTTTGATCACTTTCTGAAATTTTGCGGTAGGATCCTCAGTTGATGTTAAATAGTTTCCGGCTGTTAAGAATTCTTCAGTTTTACAAATATTATCGGTTTTACTAATCGCGATGACGGTGTTACCTTTATCTGCGTTAATTACAGACTACGAAAAATATAAATTCATTAAGTCCAATCCACAATCCCCCGACCTATATTCGTTAATGAACCTAATTACCCTATTAGACCTGTTGTTTCTTATGTAGCGGCACCTTCTTTCAAACCTTCAAAATTCCTCAACGACTTGCTAATGAAACTTTGCAATTTTAAATCTGAATTCTTGGTCAAAAATTTATACGAACTAATTTTCAATATCAAAGATACCATCATATCACCTAATTCCAAACTCATTTCTTTCGATGTTAGGAATCTATTTCCCAGCATTCCTCCGAAAGATACGTATTACTTAATTGAATAATTATTGGAAAAGAATCATGTCAATACTATCATTAAATCAGATATTCTTTCATTATTACAAATTTGTTTAGCTGAAAATTATTTCCATTTCAATAACAAATATTATACTATTGAAGACGGCTTGATTATGAGCAATCCCTTAGGTCCTTTGTTAGCAGAAATATTCATGAATAATTTAGAGAAATTAATTCATAATCATCCACTCAATAAATATTGTTTATACTGATATCGCTATGTAGACGATATCATTATTTGCTTCACAGGAACAGATAGACAGTTGAAAATTTTCGAAAATCATATAAATTCATTACATCCAAATATTGATTCACAACAGAAATAGAAAGCAATTATTCGATAAATTTCTTAGACGTAACAATTTCGAATGAAAATGGAAAACATGTTTTCGCAATTTACCATAAGCCGTCACATACAGATATTATAATACATAACTCGTCGTGTCATCCGTATCCACAAAAATGTCAGCATTCAATAGTTTTATTTATAGATTGATTTACATCCCGTTATCACCAGAAAATTTCAGTAAAGAATTAAATTTGATTGAACAAATAGCCGATAATTATGATTACAATCCCAAACTACTAAATAATATTTTGAATAAAAACAAAGTAAAATCGCATTGAATGAAGTTTACCCTGTCGATAAAATGAAACAAAATTCAACACCGTAACCTACGTTGGCATTACTAGTGTGGAACTGAAATCATTCTTGAGTAGCAATAATTTCATCATAGCTTTCCAAACTAATAATAATTCAGGCAAATATATAAAAATAATGAAACCAAATCAGGTAAAAACAATAAATCAGGTGTTTATAGATTGAATTGCAATGACTGTGATAATTTCTACGTTGGTGGAACTCATAGAAATTTTAATATTAGAATATCGGAACATAAACGCAGTTTTTCAAATAAAAAATCAGATTCAAATTACGCGAATCATCTCTGAGAAAAAAATCACTCTTTCGACTCACAGTTTGAAAGTTTGCATATAGATAATAAATATTGGATGGTAGCTCTTTGGGAAACTTTAGAAATCAACAAATACAAAAACTCAGGTAGACTCATCAATGAACAAGTCGATTCAAGCCCTTCACCTCTATTGAATCTCTTCGGGAAGCAATCTATTCCTTAATTTTATTGGATATACCTGTCATAAATAACCACTTAAGACGAAGCAACCCAATGAGCTTTCAATTACTCAAGAACATTCATATTTATATTTTCTGTACATTCATTCGTCTGAAGAAGCTACGGAGTAGTGAAACACGTTACGAATCGCAAATATTAAGTTGAATTCCTTAAAACACAGTACTTGTTTTTTATTATTGATAATGGAATTTTACCAAATAAAAGCCTCCCAAATTCAAATGTCAACAATCAACAACCGGTAAATTTTGTTGACCAGGCAACAAACGAGGCAATTGACAGAGTTTATCGTGCTAAGAATGTTCTACTGCAGGGCGTCCTGGAGACTCCTGAAAACTCTGCCTCGGGAGAAAATGATGAAAAGTTGAAAATTGAGGAATCCCATACTGTGGTCAAATGCGATACTTAGCCAATAAGTTTTTTTCGTGTCGGCAAGAAAGAAGACGATCAAAAACACCCACGAATGATTAAAATAGTCATGCCACACAAGCAGTATGTTCGAGATATTTTGAGAAACAAAAATAAACTGCTTGAATCAGCTCGGGTAAGGAGCTTTACATTCGTAAGTGTTAATACCCCTCTTCAACAGCAGGTATTGAAGGATCTGCGAGATGACTTGGAGGACCGGAAGAACGAGGGTGAAATAAATTTGACCATCAAATACTCAAATGGCACTCCAAGGATAGTGAATACCTTTCAAAAATTAAATCACCAAATGTTACTCATACCCCAATCGGTCTTTCGTTTTTTTATACAAAATTAAATTCTTTACTGTCGAAGTTTGATTAATCAGTCTGTTTTAAAGAAATGTCCGAACCTTATATCATACTCATTACGGAAACTTGGCTGAACGATGAAATTCCTAACTCTCTGGTTGACATTAAATGATATGCTATCTACAGATGTTACAGACAAGATCGTAGGGGTGGGGGAGTTTGTGTTTACTTTAGCAATTATATTACTACAAGCTTCCAAACCGAAAAAATTAGAATTCCCGGCATCGATGTTTTATCAATTTTTTCATCGAAGGCTACCCTCCATTTGAATTTTACCTGTATCTACAGGCCACCTGTTATTACCCGAGAGGCAGACTCTGAACTAGTTCAATATCTAAATCTCATCTCCACCAAAGAAAACCTTGTTGTTGTTGGTGATTTCAACCTTCTTGGAATCACCTGGCCGATTCCGCAAATTCCTGACTGTGATTCCAACAACGCTTCCTAAATCTTCACTTGTTTTTCTGCTGATTCGACTCTTTTCCAGCTTATATCTAAGCCTACTCGATTTCGAACAAGCAACGAGTCATCTATCCTTGATCTTATTTTCACCAACGACGGACAACTCTTGACTACTCCGGATATTCACTATATAGGTATCTCTGATCATGTGGTAATTACTTCTGAATTTCAAATCCTTTCACTCTCCTCACACTCCATTTCTAAATCGATGTTCACAGTAACTAACTTCCATTCCTTAGAAGAGAGTTGTCAGAAGTTTACTGGCCTACTGAGACCCAGAGATGGACGAGTCCGGCTGCAATTGAATAATCGTCCTGAACATGTACTCGCTGAAAAGGCTGTAGCCACTACAACATCAACAGAAAAGGGGGATACCATTACTATCATAGCTTGTTGTAACGCAGAAGGTATGTTTTCCTACCAGCATAATGAAAGCAAGAACAAACATAGCGAATTTGAGAATGGTATGCTCATCGGATCTCGTGTGTTTATTTCAGATAAATCAACTTACATAACCTCAGCCATATTATTAGAGTGGCTCTAAATAGATTTTCTCCAAAGGAAACTAGCTGGTAAGTTTTATTGTTGCTTGACGGACATTCCATCTATTGTTACTCAGTAGAAATGCTCGAATATGCCAATCAAAAGGAAATAAATTTGCTACCCATGTCTAGCCATACTTAACATTATTCACAACCCCTTGAACGGGTAGTGCTTAAATCTTCAAAACATCATTTTACGAACAATGTTGGATACTGTTAAATCAAAATGCTGGTCGCCGAATTACAAGATTGACATTTGGTTCTCTGCTGAATCAGGCCTGGGGTAAGGCTGCTTCTACCGAAAGAGCCATCTCTGGATCTAGGGCATGCGAGGTTGTGCCTTTTCATCCAGAGGCAATACCGGGTTATGTTTTTTTGAATCCTTAGCAGCGCCTAACTCGCCTCGTCATTTAGCTCCTCTAACTAAAACTAATAGGTACAACAAATTATGGAAAACGAACTCATGGCGGGTACATCAACAGATCGAAGTAAAAATAAGAGCAAAGAAAGGACTCCTCAATTTCTAAAAGAAATATCTCCTATTCCATAAAAGACAACAGAGGCCGGTACACGTAGCAAGCAAGTTGGCAAGCTTTCAACTTCCAATGAGCATATAGCAATAAGAAGAAGCAATAAAGAAGAAGAATATCTGAAAGAAAGTAAGCATAGAGTTAAGCTAGAAAAAAATAATGCAACTAATTTCAAAGAGAAAAAGACTGATGACACATCAATATCCGAAAACGTAGAGCGGTTAGACAAATTACAAATGAGTATCTTCGATGAACAAGGTGATGAACCAATGATATAATGTGGAATGTGGCAAAAATTATTATTGAACACAACTTACAGAAAATTGACTACAATGTTTTATTTGTCACATGTGGGTGCATGAAAATTGAACCGAATTCGACAATATTTGTTGTCGGAAAAGAAAATGCAAATTTAGCGGCGGTCATCTCTCCCGTACTACTAAGGCCAACTCCCCCTGATGTGCCAAGAGAGTTGGCCAACAAAGGTTTTTTGAAAAGTGCATTTTATTTTTTGTTATTATAATAATAATAATAAAAACGACCTAAATTGCCAAAACTCAAGACGAACAAGAACAACAATATCATCCTAGCAAGCATAAACTCAGTATTTGAAGAATACACTGATCAGAACATCTTGGAGAAAATTCACACTTTGACACACTGTGGAGCGGTAGCGGTTCTTAGACTACACAAACAACAACTCTCCACAATTCTGATTCGATCTGAGACAAAAATCGTCAGAAAACCCCCATGGCAAAAACGACTGAGAAGGATATTGACAATATTAGAGCTGAGCGGTCGCCTCACAGAATTCCTGAGGAACAAAAAGCTTTCAAGGCCCTTGAAGTCTCATATACGCAAAATTCATAGAAACATTGGCACGAACACAGAATACCCTGATCCCAAACAACATGTCGACGTGTATATGGACCCTTTGAAGCAGAAACTCCAAGCAAAAGCAAAGAGGCTCTCAAGATACATCAAGTGCACTGCAAAAAAAACATCAAAACCAGAGGATCCTCCAAAGCACGGCTAATTTTCATAGGGGAAATAACAAAACTACGAACAACAATAACAGAGAAGTACCTGACGTACAGTGCTTGACCGATTACACAAGTCTGCAAAAAAAAAGTTGAGAGCTGTTTTGAATTTTTTGTGTAATTCTTATGTTTTAGGGTGTGCTGAATTTGAAAATGACTTTCATTTAGTACTAGCTCGTCACGTTTTCTGACAATGTAGGTGTCTATGCTAAACAAGTTTTTATCTTAAAATGAAAAATAATTTTTTTTTAAATAAAGTAATTTATAATTGCGTATCAAAACTTATTTTCTCATCTGAAATACATTAATTAGTGAGCACTAAACATTCCTTTTTCCTAGTGAGACTCCTTTTAGTACATTTTCGCTTGTAGGAAGCATCTGGAAGGTCTTTTTTAAGCGTGCAACAGTAGTCTGCCATCATTGAGACGCTCCATCTTCCCTGGTATCTTCTTCCCATCTCCGTAATATCTTGGTTAAATCGTTCACCTTGCCCCTCACTCACGTCTCCTAAATTTTCTGGAAAATAGTCGAGGTGGGAATGAAGAAAATGTACTGTTATACTCATTAAACATTCTAAAGCTTGAAATGCTTTTAACATCTTTTTAAAATAGTGGATCAGCCATAAGCCGTCTAACATCTGGTCCAACGAAAACACCTACCTTCAACTTTGCCTCCGAGAGGCCAGGAAACTTTGTTATTAAGTATTTGAAGCAATTTCCATCTTTTTGAAGTGACCTTACTAATTGCTTCATCAATCCCAGCTTTATGTGAAACGGTGGTAAAAGAACTTTATGAGGATGCACAAAAGTTTCATGCAGAATATTCTTTTCGCGAACTTTAAGCTCCTTCGCAGGCCAACAATTTTTGGTCCAGTGATTTTTTCGGTCTCTACTAGTCCATAGACACAAAAAGCAAGGGAGTTTGGTTAACCCAGATTGCTGTCCGAGCGCCATGCCTAACATTTCAAAATCACCGCACACTTGACAACCATGGTCTTTATATTTAATTTACAAAGAATCAATTTCAAGTTCTTTTAGGTTTTTTTGAGGTGTACGGAATGGCTAACAGGAATGGAAGCATAGAAACCGCCGTTGTGAAGCAGAACTGCTTAAAGGCTTCTTTTTGAAGAATCTATAAAAATACGCCACTCTTCTGGGTCCTATGAGATCTTAAATAAATTCATGAAACCTTCAATATTGGTGCAATAAACCAACTCGTCCTCTTGGGCAAAATAGAAAGTAAACTGCTTTTCACAATAACTAAACCAGGAGGAAGACACTCCCGGCAAAAGTAAATTACTGCTTTAGAGCCTTGATCCAAGCAACTCAGCAGCATTTTTGGGAAGATTCAAGTCTCTTACCAAATCATTGAGCTCGCCTTGGGAAAACAATTTTGGACTTCTGTCATCTTCAAATTCAAAAGTTGACTGGTATTCGGGTGTAGGTACAGCACTATCTTCGTCAGAACTTGGAACCCCTTCCAACGTAGCAGGGACCTTGGGCACTGTTATTTCGGTCCCATGAGGGATGGGACGAATAGCTGATTGCAGATTGGGGTATGAAATTGACTGCTTCCGTTTTGAATTATACCCTTTCACATTACACGAACAAAAGTAACAATCATCACTATCGTTCTTTTGCTCGCGCCATACCATAGGAATCGCAAATCGGAAAGCTTTTTTCTTGCCCTCAAACCAATTTCGAAGGTCTTCAGAACATCGTTTGCAGACTTTATGAGGTGCCCTACTTTATCCTGATTTCCAAGATTGAAGCCAAAATACGCGAAGTATACTTTCTTTTCAAAGTCCGTAATATCAACTTGTTGCTTCAATGTCATATATTCTTCACTAATGTGAAAGAAACTATCCGAAAAGTTCACACACTTCCGCACAGACGACATTGCACTGTATTGAACCAAGATCTATAAAACAATGATGAGTTAACACGTAATTGTCCCGCGCCACTTCTACACTATCGGAGCGCACACGTTCAGATTACAAAATGTTTATACTTGTTAATGTAGGTCAAACAGGGTGTTCCTTATTCAGAAATTAATGATAGTTATGTCCTGTAAACATTTTAAAACAGTAATCAAAATAAAATTATACCTATTATTTATACTACAAGTCAATCCCTTTATAGCCAAAAAATCCGTTTTTTGTAATGAAATTTTGCGTTTTGTAAAATAACCTTACGTTCCGGAATTTTTTGAGTATGTTTTTTGTTTTCTGAACACCTAAATACACAGAAATCAGTTGAAAATATCCAGACAGCATTTTTGTTGCAGACCTGTGTTTTTGGTCATCGTTATGGTCGAACCCCAAAGAACAAAATAAAGATGCTGAATGTATCACGAATGAAAAACAACGCATTGATATCAATCATATGGACTCCGAAGAAATAACGCAGGAAGAAAATCGCAACAGTAGTTAGAGCGACCAAAAATTGGAAGGCCACAGGTGTAGATAATATCCATAATTTCTGGTACAAGAAGTTTAATAAGCTCCATGGAGCTATATCGAAACAACTCAAGTATTTTCTTCAACATCCCTGGAAACACCTACTTTCCTAACACAAAGCTCAACATATATGCTATCTAAGAGTTATAGAACACAAGATCCGTCTCAGTCTAGGACGATCATTTGGTTGCCTACGCTCCACAAAATAAATACTCACCTCATGCATATCCAATCGAATTTACCAACACCTTTATGACAACAATATTTTAGCAGAGGAGCAGAAGGGATGCAGAAGAAACACTATGGGTGTAAGGAACAACTCATCATTGATTCTGTGATAATGAAACAGGCACACGGGGGGCATCGGAATGTTCATTCTGCTTCTCTCGATTATCTGAAGGCATTCAAAAGTACCGCCCATTCTTGGCTTGTAGAAGTATTACAGATATACAAAATTCATCCAGTCCTGGTAGAATTCTCGAAGATGACAATGACACACTGGCGCACGTCCCTGCAGGTCAACATGAACAATGAGTCAATTAAAACCGACGAGATACCCATACGTCGTGGAATTTTTCAAGGAGAAAACGGTATTGTATTCAGAAAATATCTACTTCAGCAGTATATTTTGAAATAAACAGGGTGTCCCAATTTACTATAAAAAATCTTGGGTTTTTTTCAGATTGGAAGACCAATTTTTTGTTCGAGATTCAAGACCGTCCTAAACTCCGCTATAATATCTTTAAGTTTTAAGTAGTGTGAGTAGTTTCGTAACAATATTTTTTTTCCGTGAAAATTCATGAAAATAGGCTCTCACATCATCTCATGCTCCTTCGGCATGATGAATACGTTTTACCTTTCAGTTTCTTATTGTTCAAGGATAGCTTTATCGATGAATGGAAATATATTATCCTGATTTCATACTTCTGTGAGAATAATGATGCATGTTAATGAGTTCGATACGGTTTGTAGAAATTTCATCAGAAATTTTTACAAATAATCGAATGTTTCGAAAATGGTCGAAAACAAAGATAGGGTTACTTCTGCAAAAATACAAAAAAAATCAAGATATGATATTTTAAAATTAATAATAATAATAATAATAATTTTATACAGTCTCCCACCTACTGTATATGGATGACATCAAATTATATGCTTCGAACAAGAAGCAATTGGATGATTTGCTGAAAACTGTCAGTGAGTTCTCGGCAGATGTTCATATGAAATTCGGGATTGAAAAATGTAAGACATTTGAAGAAGAAAAGTCATAGATAGTGAAACACAACTTCCAAACGGTGATATTATACAGTGTATGAAAGATGGCGAAACGTACAAATATCTGGGATACCAACAAGCCAGATTGCTAGACCAAAAACAATCAAAGGAGAAGATTCGTTCAGAATACAGTCAGCGTCTGAAGACTGTGCTGAAATGAATGTTGAACTCGGGGAATCTAGTCAAGGCAATTAACACCTACGCCATTCCAGTGTTGCTTTACTCATTTGGAATAATCAGATGAACTAAGACAGAACTGGATGATGTTCAAAGGCAAACCCGACCAAGTACAATAATCACCATCCAAAATCGTCTGTGATAAGAACATCTTTAAAGCGGGAAGAAGGTGGACGCGGATTGATGGATTTTGTCAACTAACATACGGAACATATCGAAAACCTCACGGAAGCCTTCTCTGCAAACGCTCGCACTTCTGACTTCCACAGAGTAGTATCGTTGGGTGATAAGGGATATACACCTCTCAATCTTGCTAATAGTGATGACCTGCTTAATCTAGCGTTCCTATCAGATACCGAAAAACAAGAGCAATGGTCGAGAAAGGAATTGCATGGACGACATCGCCATGAGATTAATCAACCACACATCGACAAATAAGCTTCCAACAAATGATTGATGAAAGGAGAACTATTCGCGGAAACAAAAGGATTCCTTATGGCCATTTAACACCAAGTTATCGCTACAAATACTAATAAGTGCATAAAATGCCATATAAGATCGGAGACTATATAGCATATTACGTCCGGATGCGAACAACTATCAACAATACGAACTATCTTCACAGGCAATAATCAAGTATGTAACATTATCCACCAGAAACTTGCACACAAGTAGGAACTTCTGAATACCTCCCAGCCATATTACAAGTATCAACCGGCGTCCGTATAGGAAAATGACTCTATGAGATAATACTACGATAGGCCTGTTATCAATGACAGAATAGTGACGAATAACAGGCCGGACATAGTGGTGTATGATAAGAGAGCCAGAACAGCAATGCTGGTGGATTTCGCCATACCTAATAATAACAACGTGCTGAACAAGTTCCAGGAGAAAATGTCCATAAACACAGACCTTACTATTGAGATTAAACAGATGTGGCACCTCGATAAATAGATATTGTTCATCGTATCCTCGACTGGGTTAATTCCCACAACTTTGCATGATAGCCTTGATAAATTAGAATTGCTTAAGAATACCTATATAGAAATGCAAAAACCTGTAATTCTTAATACATGTAGGACAGTTAGGAAATTTATGTCAAGTATATTTTAATCGAGCCTATTCCCTTTGATTGCTTAGTCTGGGAAAGGTGAACTATATCCAGCTAATAGCTGAGATAGTGCATAAGTCCACGATGATAATAATAATATTGAATCTTTATTGAGCAATTTTCTATTGGAAACAACATCATATTGCTGGGTTATAGGTGTGTAATGTCTTTCACAATATATCCTCAGCATTTTAAATATTACACCAAAAATTAAACATTATTCTTCAATACAAAATCTCTTAATAAAATTTTGAATTCTTTATAATTTTTAGATTCCTCAGTATTAATTGGCAGAATATAAAATGTTATAACTCCTCTTATTAATGCTGTGTTGTAAGTTTTATTAGTTTTACATCTCTCAATAGAAAAGTCGTTTTTATTTCTTGTATTATAATTATGTTCATCTTTAATGAAATGTAAGTATTCATATATATTTAGGAATTAAATAATTCTTCATCTTGTTAATAAAATCCAATGTTATGAAATAAATCTCTGTTTGACACTCGAAAGTTTTAACACTGTCAACATACTCCTTACTGGAGTCCTGTTATTACACTTTAAAATAACTCTCAAGCCTCTATTCTGAATTCTCTGTAAAGTATCGAAATTATTCTTTCGAAAACCAAACATTAATGTCGAGCAAAAATCAATATGAGGAGACACAATAGCTTTGAACAGCATAAGTCTAGTACCAAAATTCACCTTATCGCCTAGTCTTGATATACAAGGTATTTCTGTTGACATCTTTTTTGAGACATGATCACAGTGTAACTTAAAATCCAAACTCTTATCAAGAACTACTCCTAAATACTTCGTTGAGGTTACTCTATCAAGAATATTGTTATTAATTTGAACAATTGAGTTAACCAAATTCAGATTATTTAATTTTTATTTACTTATAGCAGCAAGATCTTTATTTATTAATTCAATTATCATTTTTATATTATCACCTGTTATGTAAAGCATTGTGCCGTCCGCAAACATAGACACAACACTGAATTTTACAAATTTTACTAGGTCATTCATGTACAACAAAAGTATTAAGGGTCCTAAAACTGTCCCTTGAGGTATCCCATTCACAATATTCTCTTTGTCTGATAAATGATCATCAGATTTTACCTTTGGGGCCCTATCACTTGTATATGAAGAAAAACTATTCAAAACATTCCCTCTCATTCCTATTTTCTTGAGTTTCATCAATAATAAACTTCAAACGCTCTCTGAAAGTCCATAACTACAGCTATGACATATTTACCCTCATCTATTTCAATTACAATTTCTATTACTTTCTCGTAAACCGGTACTATATTAATCCCCCTAAACTCCTGAAATAAGATAGTATTAGTAACTTTTCAAGTGGAATAATATTTGTTGTTTTCCAATAATTTGAAAACTTTCCCTATTGTAATGAAGTATTGATAACATCCAACAACCTATTACCAATAACGCTAAAAGCGTCTCTCAAAATACTTGTTGTTATTCCGTCTTCTGTCCCACCTGTATTTTTCAGCGATTTAACTATTTTCTCAAGTTCCTGTGGAGTAATTATTTTGAAATCAGAAACCTCAGTATGTGGATATATCTTATCAGTAAAATATTTCCAGTCCTCAAATGTATTTATTCTCGATACAATTTCTTTGATACTTTTCACGAAGAAATGATCGAAGTTCTTAGCTATTTTATCGTCTCTAATAATCAAGTTATAACCAAACTTTACTCTGCTCGTGAAATTTTTAGACTAATTTGGTAAGATACTTTGGATATTTCTCCAAATATCCTGACTTGAACTGTTCTGAATGAGATTAAAATAAAATGATTTTTCACTTGATCTTAAATTAGATATCACCTGATTTCTTAATGTCTTATACTCCATCCACTTTTGGTTCGACTCTGTGAGTACTGATATCTGGTAACTCCTGTCTCTCTCCTTCATTAGATCTTCAATTTCCTCATTGAACCATAGTTTCACCGGTCTGCTTTTATATACTAGTACATTAACAATTGGAAAATTGTTACTCACAAACTCTTTAATGGGCAGCAGGAATTTTGCAGCCAAAAAATTCACATAAGGACTGTTATTGTTTTCATAAGGATCTTTTGAAAATCGTCAACATCGTGGTCCTTGTAAGAACGTCTATGCTTTCACCTTATTTTCCCGCACTTCTTCGAGTTTTGATGTTATAATTGAGTGATCCGATATTTTGGGTGTCAGATGCACATATGGTTTTAAGTATTTATTATTAGTAACAACATAATCTATCAGGTGAATTTGGGAGGCTTTTACTTGGTAAAATTCCATTATCAATAATAAAAACAAGTACTTCGTTTTAAGAATTTTACTTAATAATTGCCATTCGTAACGCGTTTCACTACATCGTAGCTTCTTCAGACGAATTTCATGTACAGAAAATTTAAATATAAATGTTCTTGAGCAATTAATTGATTTTATTTTATTTAATTTATTTATTAGTTTGGGATTGTAAACCATTAAACAAATAGCCAAAAATAATGGTTACAATAACAAACTAATAAATAATATTTTAAATAAAAACAAGGTAGAATCACATTGAATGAAGTTTAACCTGTCGATAACTTGAAACAAAAATTCAACACCTTGAACTACGTTGGCATTATAAGTGAGAAACTGAAATCATTCTTGAATAGCAATAATTTCAACATAGCTTCAAACTAATAATAATTTAGGCCAATATATAAAAAATAATAAAACCAAACCAGGTAAAAACAATAAATCAGGTGTTTATAGATTGAATTGCAATGACTATGATAATTTCTAGAGTGGTAGAACTCATAGAAATTTCAATATTAGAGTATCGGAACATAAACGCAGTTTTTCAAATAAAAATCAGATTCAAATTACGCGAATCATCTCTCAGAAAATAATTACTCTTTCGATACTCAGTTTGAAATTTTACATAAAGATAATAAATATTGGAAGGTTGATCTCTGGGAAACGTTAGAAATCAATAAATACAAACACTCAGGTAGACTCATCAATGAACAAGTCGATTTAAGCCCTTCACCTCTATTGAATCTCTTCGGGGAGCAATCTATTCCTTAATTTTATTGGATATACCTGTCATAAATAACCATTCAAGAAGAAGCAACCCAGTAAGCTTTCAATTACTCAAGAACATTTATATTAATATTTTCTGTACATTCATTGGTCTGAAGAAGCTACGGTGTAGTGAAACGCGTTACGAATCGCAATTATTAAGTAAAATTCCCTAAAACACAGTACTTGTTTTTTATTATTAATTTATCAGGGTTGCACTGTCTTTAGTTATCCTTTCTTTCATTAATTATTGTAAACCGTTATTGCTTATCAATTTAATACACTTTCGCATAATAAGTATCATTTTTCAAGTCACCAATACAGATTATGTCGTTAAATTCCATCATCTCATCCAGAACACCCTCAATGTCCTTCAGAAATAGCGGTACCTCCAATCCCGCTGGATGGTAAACTATAACCATAAAAATCTATGGCTTTTGCCGATTTTATAAAACCTATTTTAGCCGATTATTCTAGAAATGAAGATTTCATAATAACCTTAATATTTTACATTTTATCATACTTTAAAAGAACTATGGCCATCTCTAACGAATTTACCCTATTGAGGAGTGTAAAACTGCGACTATTGCAAACATAAATGGAATAATCAGTATATAATAAGAGAACAATAAACAATTCAAATTTTTCGAAAGATCAATGACAGAAATTGAAGAAAAAAAGGTCGAATTGATGAAAAACCTCAAAAATTATTTATGATTGAATTTAAACGAAATATTGCCTGTTCGGTTAGTTTTTCGGTCCAGTGTAATGACGATGATTGATGCTATTCGATATCGATATTCAAATGAACGTAAAAGAAATATACACTCAACATTTTATGCTTTGTAGTCAACTAAATTTTATGTTTTGTTGATTTTGTGACATGCAAATGCGTAGAAAAACAAGCACGAAAGACGGAGTTAACTTTTTCCTCGAAGTGCAATAGTATTTTAAATATCTTGGGTAAAAAGTTTTCGTAAAAATTAATCAACGATATAACCATACGTATTTCTTTTTACTCTAAATTCATTATTTCACACTACACTGCTAACCTTCTCTTTCCTCTTGTAACTTTTGAAGATCTTGAAATATAATATCTCGTATTCATCTTCACTCTTCCCTATTCCTAATTGAATATTCTGCCGAGAAGTGCTAAAACTTGCTAGATTCAAATTTCCCCATTACGAAGCGTTTATTATGGCGGAAGAGGCGAGAAACGTTTAGCCAGGTGACATGACACAAACAACAAGAATTTCATGTATCTCAAACGTTCCTTTGCACGATTTCTTTTGAAGTCACATTTCTGAATAGGAAGAGAAGTATAATTTTAAATGATATAACGTGCTGTATCTCATTTTGTACTGTTGGGGAACGTCTGTGCAGAAGTGGACTCGAAGAAAGTGTGTAATATTCTCATAAAACTGTACTCGCCCACCTTTTCAAGTGAAAAATTTGTAACATTTTGAAATCGATACTCTCCACAATTTGCTTACTTTCAACATCTTAGATTATAATTTCGATAAAAGTGGAGATAATAATAATATTTTACTTTACATAGTTTCCTTCGGTAAATAATAATATAAAAGATATCTTATTATTCTGTATATCCATTCAATGCAGTTCCTTCCCAAACATATTTTGAATTATTATTTTCAATGAAATAAAACTATGGTATTTAGATGTTCACTATATTACCAACACTATGACCGGTTTCACCACACTGTGGCTTCATCAGATAGATACAAACTAATGAACAGAGTTATTCCTTATATAATTTTCTTACTTCCTACTCAATATTACAAGACCTATTAGTACAAAGGGTATGGTGGAAAACCCATCGGAGTTGCTTACTTTATGAATTGAAAAGATTGAGTAAAAGAGAAGGATTTAGATCTATTTGATTATTAGGTAACCTTCCTGAATTCTTTTTTCTTTGTTAATCTCTAAAATTTCCCAGATTGAATTTTTGTCTATTATTTCCATTGTATAAAATTTTGAGATTAACATTAAAATTATAGTTCTCTTCAAGTAAATGATTTATGATAATTAAAACTTTGTTTGTGCTAGGATAATCTAACTATATGTAGGCCTAAAGAATTATCAGTTCGGAATGCTATATTGAAACAATAATGCGAGATGAATGGTTTTAATTTCAGACTAGGATTACCAGGATACGTTGAGCTGTTGTATTTTGTGTTAGAACTTTTAGACTTGCAAATACTTCCTCGATTGCTTTTTGAATTTTTTGCGTGAAATCATGTTCTCAATCAAACTAGGACTGTAACCGTTATTGATTGCTATTTGTTTAGTTATATTTTGCACTTAAAATTATTTTGAGACATTGATATTGATTAGTCTATGTACCATATTATTGTTATTCAAATACTTCATTTATTGGTTTAGATATGATATGTCGACGATATCATTTGTTGTTACACTGGCACAAATAGACAATTAGAGTCATTCAAAATATTCATTAACAAAATTCACGTTAATATTAAATTCACGTTAGAGATAGAAACAGAAACTCCATTAACTTTCAGGATAAAACTTTTAATCAAATCAACGGCAAACATTATTCTTCTATTTTACATAAGCCATCGCATACAGATATTACTATTCACAGCTCATCCGCACATCCTTATCCACATAAACTAGCTGCTTACAATAGCATGGTACATGGTTTCATCAATATTCCAATATCACAAAATAATTTCATAACAGAGCAGAATATAATTAAACAAATAGCAGACAATAACGGTTACAGTCCTAATATGATTGAGAACATGATTTCACGCAAAAAATTTCAAAAAGCAGTCGAACAAGTATTTCCAGGTATAGAAAGTTCTAACAGAAAATACAAAAGCTTAATTAATATTGGTTATCCTAGTCTTAAATTGAGATCATTCCTCTCGCATCATAATTTCAATATAGTATTCTGAACTGATAATTCTTTAGGCCGGCATATCAAAACTGCAAATCTAAATTTAATAAAGATATTAAATCCGGTGTTTATAAACTGTCTTGTGGGGATTGTAATAAAATTTGTATTGGTAGAAATTTCAGTACTTTTAAAGTTCGAATTCGAGCACAAACGTAGTTTTAATTATAATAAATCAGATTCCCATTATTCTAATGACTTACTCGAAGAAAACCATAACTGTAATGATAATTTCAAAATTAAACACAATGAAAATAGTAGACAAAAACTCAATATATGGGAAATTTCAGAGATTAACAAAGTAAATAATTCAGGTAGTTTACTTAATAGTCAATTAGATCCAAAACCTTCTCCATTACTCAATCTTTTCAACTCATAAAGTAAGCAACTCCGCTGGGTTTTCCACCATACCCTTTGTACTTGTTCCTAATGTAATATTAAGTAGGAAACAAGAATATTATATAAGGAATTACTCTGTTCATTAGTTTGTATCTATCTGATGAAGCAGTGTGGTGAAACCGGTCATAGTGTTGTTAATGAAGTGAAAATCTAAATACCTTAGTTTTATTTCATTGAAAATATGTATATCGATTTTCATCAAGTAACGACCTCCTCAATCAAATTTTGAATTATTATTATTCTGCAATCCGATTGCATTTTATTCATAAGTTTATTTTATAATTTTAGAAGTTAATAAATTTGTCAACAAACTCTGTTATTGCTGCGAAGTGGCCGGTGGAGTGAATCGTTTGTTGAATACTGATTTCAAATCGAGATCATGTGACGTAGAGCTTCACTTCTTAGTCAGTTGTCTATTAATTTTACGATGAAATAGTTGATTTATTGTTTAAAATTGCCTGGCGATATGGAATTATGTTTGCTCCTTCTTGACTTGTTTCAATATTTTTGTTGACTCAGCTTAATGATGTAAATATATAGGCCCACGGTATCAGTGGTGGAATTTTAGGTAGACTTGGCAATGGCAAGAAATTCAATGATCTCCTGTTTCGTTTCGAACTCTAACGTATTTTCTTATTCTTTTCCGAATGTGTTAACAGTTTCTGTGAAGTTCTGTAAAGGGGATTAAGAGTTTCCAAATTGAGGGATTAATAGAAAGGGTTTTGGTTTTATGATAATCTCTATTCTAACGGATTTGCTCTGAAGCGGATTACTTGGCTGAATATTCTTCATTTGGAATTCTTGGAACTTAAAGAATACGTCTTGTACGGCTCTGGCCGCCATTTTGAACTTGAAGGAAGCACGTTTTTCCCCTCAGCACCTTGGGTAACTTGGGTGTCTTGGAAGTCGGGTGCAGCAAGAACTGGGTTATTGCGTAATCCGGAAAATACATGAAGTCAGAATATACTGATTGGGGTTGATTCATATCTGGAAAACAACAGGATAGGAGCTACATAAAAATCTAAGGTTGGATCTTCAGGACGTCCACAGATAAGCATCAACTTCTTCTTCCTCTTCCTTCTTTATAGACAGTTGCTGCTGTTCCATCTTCAAAACCTTCCCACGGCATTCTTAAGTTATCACTCCATCTTTTACGAGGTCTTCCTGGAGTTCGGCTACCGAACGGAGAGTTATCCCTTGCTATTTTTACAATTCTAGAGTGTTCATTCGGGTAATATTGGCATCCCATTCTCGCTTCCTCTCGAGTATCCAGTTATTTAAATCTGGTGTTCAACATTTCTTGAGAATGTTCTCGCTCCTTTCTCTGTTCCATAAAGTTTTTCCTACAACCTTCATAAGAAAACTCATTTCTGCTGTCTCCATCATTCGCTTGGTAGTCGTATAAGCTCTGGTTCTTGCAGTATATGACCTTATCGGTTCAATAGCAGCTTTATGAATTCTCGATTTATTTTCGATGTTTATATGTTTATTGTACCATATTGTGGTGTCTAGGCATGCAGCAACGCTTGACGCTTTCAGAGTTTGATTCCTTGCTTCCTCTTCCACGTTTCCAAAACCTGACAATTCAATTCCCAAATATTTGAATTTCATGGCCTGTTCAATTGCCGTACCATCCAGCTTCAGCTTGCATCTTAAAGGTGTCTTCGTTGTTGTCATACATTTGGTTTTGGTTGCGGAGATTATTATATTGAGAGTTTCTGCAGTTTGATTAAACGCACGTAGTGTACGTTGTAAGTCGCTTTCCGATTCCGCTGTTAGGGCTGCATTGTCAGCATAGCATACAATATTAACCTCTTTGGCCCCCATTTTAAATCCTTTAAGTAGTCTTACCTTCTTTATTATCGTATTCATGACAATATTGAAGATAAGAGGGCTCAATAAATCTCCTTGTCGAATGACACTTTCCACCGGGATCAAACTCACTAGTCCCCCATTTATTTTCGGGATCGTTCGGTTATTCTTATATACAGGAAGCTTCAACGAAAACTAAACAGAGGCTATATCTACTAAGATATTCATTTTTGATCAAAACGCAAAAACATGTCGATTTTTGTTTCAAGGGGGACATCTTTTAGGGTACAATATATGCCTGAAATATTAACCCCCTAAGCGGGGGTTGTAATCCTTGAACATTTTGAATAAGGAAGATGGGTCGAGTGATGACTCAAAAAGAAAGGTGGTACCTTTATCTACATTCTCTCGAACGAATTTTTATTTTTAATTGAAAATTGTAAGAAATGCAGGTTGAGAAACTAGACTATTTCCCTGAGAATATTCGAGTTTCAGTGAGGTGAAATGGAACAGATCCATCCTTATCAATGGCAGTCATAATCAAATACCATCCCCATCTCGAATTTCAACTCCTAGAGCAGGGGTGACCACCCTTGAAAATTTGAGGAGGGCAGATGGGTCGAGTGATACCTCAAAAGGAAGATATTATCTTTGTCTGCATCCCCGTGAATGAATTTTCATTTTTGATCGCAAACTGTAGAAGATACAGAGTGAGCTACAGAAAAAATAGAGGGGACCATCTATCGCCCTGAGCTATTCAAGTATTAATGCAAAAATATTGAACAGATTTATTCCGGATCAAAGGCTGTCATCTTCCGAAACACTATTCATAACTCAAATTTGAACCTCAAGAGCAGGGTACTTGAATATCACAGGGCGATAGATAGTCTTCTCTATTTTTCAGTGGCTCACTCTGTATCTTCTACAGTTTTCAATCAAAAATTAAAATTCTTTCACGGGAATGCAGACAAAGATAATACCTTTCTTTCGAGTTATCACTCGACCCATCGACCCTCTTCCAAATCTTCGAGGTTTGTCACCCCTGCTCCAGGGGTTAAAATTCGAGATGAGGATGGTCCTTGGTGATGACTGCCATTGATCGGCATGGATCTGTTCTATTTTACCTCACTGAAACTTAAATATTCTCAGGGAAATAGTGTAGCTGCTCACCCTGTATCTTTTACAATTTTTAATTGAAAATTGAAAATTCGTTCAAAGCAATGTAGACATAGATACCACCTCTCTTTTGAGTCATCACTCGATCCATCTTCTCTGTTCAAAAATGTTTAAAGATTACAACCCCCGCTTAGGGGGTTGATATTTCAAGCAACGTTTGTACCCCAAAAAACGTCCCCCTTGAAACAAAAATTGACATGTTTTTGCGTTATGATTAGAAATGAATATCTTGGTAGATATAGCGTCTGTTTAGTTTTCGTTGAAGCACCCTGTGTCTTCGATAATCCTTATTAGATTATGTGGTATTCCTAAGTTGTAAAGAAATGTTATGATGTTTCTTAGCAGAATGCGGGCAAATGCTTTCAATAAATCAATCAAGCATATAAAAGCTGGTTTATTATACTCAATGAACTTCTCTGTTATTTGCCTTAACACAAAAACTGTGTCTGTACATGACCTTCCGGATCGAAATCATTGCTGTTCATCAGATAGTGAGATGATGCTGTTCATTTAAATTGTAATTTACTTGATTGTTAACTTGTGCTCAGTATTTAGAAGATTAATCTATCGATAATTTGCTGGTATTTTCTTGTCTTTTTTGAAGAGCAATATAGTGATACTACTGCGCCAATCGTCTGGTATTTTGTGGAAAAAATTTTCTGAACGAGTTTTAGTAATTCTCGTTGTAATGATTGGCCGCCATATTTCAATCGTTCGTTTGTTATTCCATCAGATCCAGCACTTTTCCTATTCTTCAGTTTTTTGAGTGCCAACTCTAATGTTTCTTCTTCTATATATGCGTCTTCGTTGATCGTTGATTTCATGAACTATTTTGTTTTCAGTCTTTCCGTATAGTCTGGTTAGATATTCAAACCATTCATTCTTTGGTATTTGGTTTGTCGCTATAATTTCGTTAACTTCTTTACGTGATGTCCGTATGAACCTCCATATTTGATTTTGTTTTCCGTAAAACTCACTTTCTAGTCTGTTTGGAAAATACTTCCAATATTTGTTTTTTATTCATCTTACCAGGGAGGCTGTTACGTTTCTCACTCTTCGGTATTGATCGTAAGTTTCTGGAGTCTGAAATGTTCCATACTGTAAGTAGGATGTTTTTTCTCTTCACATTTTTTTATCTTCGGGGCAGAACTAAGGTGTCTCACTTTCTTTTTCGGTTGAAGCATCAATTTATTTCATTTAAATTGCCATTTTATAATTTATTTTCACCTTATTTAAATAATATCACACTTGTTTTGTTTCAAATTTGAATTGTAGAATATACAGTGCGCTTTTTGTGATCACAAATTAACCCAATCGATTGAACTTCACTCAATCGATTGTTCAACTTTCCTTAGATGATAGGACGGATTTTGAGCTTTGTCTTATTGTTCTCGCAGTCACCGCCTATCGCAATTGTATTTCTTTTATTATCATTAATTAAATTTAGAATAAGTAGACAAAAAGCATTTGATTTCGAGTTACACCAACAACGTGACGATTTTTTCACGTTCGAGTTGTCTATCAAACGTGGTGGCGCAGACGATCTTATAATTGAGTTGGTTCAATCTACCCCTTCTCGACATGAGCTAAGCTGATAAGTTCTCAAAAGACTCAAAATTGGAAGGTGATATTATTTAACTCATTTTTGTATTGCTTATTCTTAATTCTGGCGCCCGGAGAAGCTTTTTTTTATACCACTCACGTCCCTCTATTTTTAACGGTTCCGGAGTTCTAGTGGAAAATACCTAGGCAATTTTCGCAGAGTTTCCCCATTCGCTAGTAACAATGAATACGTTAGCAATGCAAAATTTTTAATATTCTGTGACCGTAATAATATCACTGTGACATATTGAAATTCCATTGTTGTTAATTCTCGACATTGCGAATTAGCGCATTCAGTTTTCAGTATGATTCAATACACCCAAAGTGAAAAAGTCGATATGTTCCTTATTTATTATACAATTATACAGAGAGCGCTATCCGGAAAGGCTGATGAAGAGGACAAATTTATTATCGAAGAAGATACCGAACTAGACTTATTGACATCTGTTGATATTAATCCAACTACAAGAAGGGAAATGGCCGAGGAGCTTGAAAATAGCTACCGAAGCTATGGATTACCGCTCATTTAAATATCAAATACACCAACACCTGTATGTTAACGATAGTGTTAGACTCCAGTATTGTGAAGAGTACCTTGGGAAAATGGAGGGTGATCAAAAATATCTCACAAAGATTTCATTCAGTGACAAATCACTTTTCACGAACAATGTGATGTTTAATAGCCAAAATACCAGGTACTTGGCGCAACAAAATGAGCACAGATATCAAGAAGGAAACTTCCAAGAACGTTCCAGGTTCAATGTCTGGACGGGGATAATGTGAAGATATTCGATAGGGCATATAATTTTCAGAGGTTCATCGACAGAAGAGATTAGGAATTTTTGAGGACCCAAATACAAGATGAATTGGACCAGTTGCCCTCAGCTGTTGTGAATGAAATATATCTTCAACAAGATGGTGCACCTCCTCACAACACAAGGGATGTCTCGCGGTATCTCGATGAACCTTTTCCCGAAAATATATCGGTACTTATGGTTCCATAAGATGGCCAGCTAGATCGCCAGATTTGAGTCCACTATATTTCTTCATGTGGGACCATTTGAAGAATGAGGTATACCAAACACTTGTTAGAATCCAACAAGAATTATAGAGTCGTTTGAGACAGGCTATTGCATGCATTATACCCAACAGATAAATAATGTTGTGAGAGGTACCATGAATCGTTAGCGATGTTGTGTTTATGAGAATAGTGGTATTTTTATTATACATTTATTATAATTATTTCGTTTCCTCTGTTCGCCTTTTGTTTTTAAATTTGAAACCCCGTAAGAAATGAACAATTAAGTATTGGATATAATTTTGGATTTCGTGATAGGAGAGGTTGAGCTAAGCCAATTGTCACTGTTCGTGGCCTTCTAGAACGAAAGATGAACATTGAAAAAAAAGATTGTTTTTTCTTCTCTCAGAAATATGTCGAAAGTTCGTAGGAAGATATGAACAATTAAAATAAGCAAAAGAATACAGGGTGTCCCATTTGAAAATCTAAAGTCGGAATCGTTTCCGGCATAACCAGAAACAAAATGTCAAACATTAATGTTATCAAATTCAAAATGTTCTCTTCTATCTGGTTCCCAAATTTCATCAGATTATTCCGAAGAGAAAAAGTTACAGGAATGGCCCTAGTTTCAGTTACACCCGGTATAAGTAAGTTCGTTTCCTATAGTAGACCACAAGGAAATGATTTTCTGAAAATACAATTGTTGAAAGTATAAAATATATTTAGCCTCATCTTCGTTGAAATGAATTTCCATAAAATGAATGAAGCATCGATATTACTCATTCAAACCGATTTTCATCATACCTAACTAAACTTAACCCAAACCTAGACTAAAATAATGTATATTGTGCGGAAAGCTTATATCTATATATGTTACGGTACACCCTACCTAGGTAGGTAGGTAGGTAGGGTGTGTCGTGTATGTACGACAACCCTGCATCACACATACTTGCAGCCTCTCAGAGTCGATCGTAAGTAGTCTACAAAAATATGACAAATGTCATATTTTTTTTCGCAATTTTTTCTTAAAACTACCTGGCCACCGGGACCGTCTCGGTCAGACAGAGATTGAATTTGAGGTATCGCAGGTTATGTATTTTTTTATTATCTCCTTAGTCCTCTTCATGACCTTGATTGCTATGTAAAATCTTTTCTCAGATTCGTTTAGACATATAAGAAGTATGATTGTTGAAATATTTTTTTCTGCTGGTTTTCTTTTTCCATTGTTACAGATTCCTGTCCCAAGCCCCCTTTCTTTCACCCTCGTCTTCATTTGGAAATCATGGAATGCAAGAGAGAATGAAGCGGCCAAGCAGAAAAATCTTTGGTACCCTTTTTGTACACACGACAAAAACACAACATAAACAGACAAGCTATTGCTAGTGCAATAGCGACAGGGACACGAATTTTTTCCTCAGGTGTTTTTTACTCGTTTATTGAATCATAAACAAGATAGTATGGTTCCCCTGTTACATTTCCTGTTCTCACACTTGTGCTTCTTCTGACACACACCAAAATATATATATATATATATATATATATATATATATATATATATATATATATATATATATATATATATATATATATATATATATATATATATATATATATATATATATATATATATATATATATATATATATATATATATATATCTAAAAATTTGAATAATTGTATTTACAATAAATGTATATATATATATATATATATATATATATATATATATATATATATATATATATATATATATATATATATATACTTTTAGACTACCTCGATCTACAAAATTGAGGTAGTCTAGAATTATTGAGGTAGATAGCCAGCAGTTCAAGTTTGAGCAATCCTGATCTATAAAATGAAGAACACAGGCCTACAACGATTCTGATGTCGGGGATTTCAGATCCCATTTGAAGTATGCCTAAGATGGCGATATCAAATATGTTACCGTTTTCAGTCAGTCAGTTCATGTTCCAGAAATATAAAAAATATATTTCATTGGCATTGAACACCAATAAATTGCTTCTTCAATAATTCTATAGAATGAAACTGACTTGGGCAATCTTCTTCACTTACCCAGCAATAGTCTGCCATCATGTGAGTGTTCCACCTCATATGATGATACTTGTTCATCACTTATATCTCCTAAATTGTATTGAAATTGATTTAGATTACTATTGAAAGTGTAATTGTACAATGCAATAAGCTTCATTCTCTCGTGATATCAATGGACGCAAGAACGTCTGAGTGACGGCCATTTTATTTTTTTTATCTTGATACTAGTAACTCAGCATGGTCTTCAGAAAGATCTAAGTGTCTGATGGGCCATTTCATAATATTCAGTCATCATATACTCGTGACGAAAGTGGTATTTCAGCTTGATCCTTCTGAGATTGCTGCACTACCTGGTGAGAAGCTAGTATAGGAACGTTTTCTAAAGCAGAACTAGGTCTTTATGCTAAAGATATATTTGGGAATATCCATTTATGGCGATTGTTTTCTTGATGCTCACTTTACAAGCCAAACAAAAGAACAGTCGTCATAATGAATTTCTTCTTCTTCTTCTTCTCGCGCTTCATGTGTACACAAAACTTCAAAGGCTGATGTGCCCCTTACTCCCATTGTCGAAAATGTTCAATGCATAGTTTAAATATACTATGAGGCACTCACACTTTATTTTGGTGTCAAATGGCAATATCTAAGTAAGGAATATACAAATTTCATTCGATTCTCGCTGATCTTTCTGTATGTATCCATCATAGACATAACATCAGGATCGTTAACACAGCCCGTATTTCATGTATTTCAAAATATGCAGCGTAAACCCCCGTACCTTTCCGGTATAGTGCCAACCGATGAGTAATAGTTCCCAGTTAGTAAAACTATAAATCTATTCCACAGCAATGTATTGCAGACACCGATGATGTATCTTCTTTAAGGTCAATCATTCAACTGTAAGAAGATAACGTTTGACTGACAGTTTCAATTTGAAATAAATAAATGACCTACATTAAAATCCCACAGTATAATGGCGTTGCACTTCGTGACTAACCCTTAACCATGAGAATAACGTAATGGAAAGTGAAGTGAAACGAAAATGTTGAGAACTGGAATAATCCAATTGGTGTGCAGAATCTACCGTTCGAATTTCAACCCGGTCGAAAATCCCGCCTTTCCTCTATAGAAGCTCACGTCTTGGATAATCGATGAATAGAATGCGAGTGAAATTTAACGCTGAAAATAAATTCCTGCTACTTGTCGCGATGAATTACAGATTTGGGTTAAGGGTCTGTTCGAACGGGTTCAAATCGCGAACCCAAAATTCGGTCGATCTATTGATTTTACAAACTAGAATATATTTGAGTTTGGGAGGCTTTTACTTGGTAGAATTCCATTATAAATAACAAAAACACGTAATATTTTTTTGAGGAATTTTACTGAATAATTGTGATTTATAACGCGATTCAGCTTCTTCAGACGAATGAATGTACAGAAATTATAACAGCTATATACAGTGTGTTCCAACGAAAATTTGCCCCCCCTATAACTCCGAAATGAGTAACATTAGCGAAAAACACCAAAACACGTCGATTTTTGTTTCGAGGGGGAGCATTTTTCGAAATAATTCGAAACTTCTCAGATCAACCCCCTACCCCCAGCAACCCTAACTTTGAAATTCATCATAGGGAATAAGGGTCGAGTGGCACCTTACTGAAAAGGTCTGTCAATTCTCCACCTTGATTTGTCATTTTAGAATTTTAAATTAACATACAGGGTGTCCCAACCAAGGGTGAAGTTGAATTCCTGGAAATCCCAAATACTAAATGAAATAGATTTATTTTGGCATAATGCAAGCGCAGGTTTATGCTCGGTCTAGAAAAACGACCTACACTTGTGAATTTGGAGTTGGTGCAATCAACCCCTATTTCCAGCATCCCCAACTCAAAAATCATTCGATCGATAATAGGTCAAGTGGCACCTCGTTGGAAAGGTACTGCAATTTTCTCTTCGAATTTGGTATTTTCGAAATTCAGAATCATCATACAGGGTGTCCCGAAGCAGGAACATTGAAAATCCAAATAACTTTTGAAACTGGTTCATTTCGGTATACGAAAACATGTTTGATCCGAGAATAGGACTTTCTTGTGTGGTTATAGAATTTTTGCAATTAACCCTTCCATTCAGCATCCCCAACTTGAAAATCATACAAATAATTCAAGTGGCATATCTTCAGAAAGGTTTTTGAATTCCAGAATGATTAAAGCATTTCATTCAGTTCGGCTCTCCATACAGGATGTCGCTTTCGAAAAATTCAATATCGTCATTTGAAATTATCAACTAAAATTAATTCGAAAGTGTTAAAAGTATTGGGGTACGATGTGTTGAGCATCAGTTACGAAGAAATAAAGCTGATTTCTGCATTGAAAATGTTCACATTTTTTCATTTCCATCTGGCGTGCAGTCATCTGTTATTTCTCATTTTGCAATGAAATATTATTATTATTCAGATCAGTTCCTCATTATTGTTGTTGTTCGTCAGTTGAAATTAATCTGAAAATGGTTTATTCCACTGAGGAAAGGGTCGAAATTGTATCGACGTATTTTCGAAATAACAGTTGTGCCAAAGAAACGGCAAGGATATTCGATTGGAACCATCCTGAAAGAGAAAGGAGTCAGTCACCAGTACGTTAAATATTTGGTTGACAAATTCCTAGCTACGGGTTCGGTGGCAAACAAAAAACATGAAGTGGCATGTCCTGTCAGAAATGAGGCAACGGAAGTGGCAGTAGTGGGTCATCTACAAATGGAGAATACTACTTCGATCAGAAAACTATCTCGTCTGACTGGTGTATCAGCTACAACTGTCCATAGAATCGTGAAACATCACAAATTTCACCCCTACAAGGTGAAATAAACGAAGATGATCCAGATCGTCGTTTACAGTTTTGTGAAAATCTAAGTGAAAACCTAAACGCTAATCCAAATTTTCTGAATAACATCTGTTTTTCTGATGAAAGCACCTTTATGCTCAGTGGTGAAGTGAATAGACATAATTGTCGATATTGGGACACACAGAATCCTCATTGGTTTAGAGAGGCCCACACGCAAAGGCCTCAGAAGTTGAACGTTTGGGCAGGAATTTTTGGCAATCATCTAGTTGGGCCTTTCTTTATTGAGGGTAATCTGATTGGAAATGGCTACCTACAGTTGTTAGAGGAACACATACATCCTAGATTGACAGAAATTTTACAGAACGATCCAACTCTTTCTGAGGACGAAATGCGTTTTCAACAAGACGGTGCTCCTCCGCATTATGATGCTCGGGTGCGCCAATATTTAGACGAAAATTTCCCAGGAAGGTGGATTGGTAGAAGACGACCTGTTGAGTGGCCAGCCAGGTCACCAGATTTAAATCCCCTAGATTTTTTTTGTGGGGCCATCTAAAATCTAAAGTTTATGCCACAAGACCAGAAAACCTGGAGGAGCTGCGGATGAGGATTATCACAGAATGCCGACTTTTGACTCCTGAAGTTTTCGCTAATATGAGAAGAGAGTTCGAAAATCGTCTGTATAACTGTATGGAGGTGGGCGGAGGTCATTTTGAACAGTTGTTGTAATAATCAAGTTAGTTTTTTGTTTTCAATTGAATACAAGTTCAATAAATCTCGTTTTCCTGTTTAGATGAGCATCCAATCAGTTTCTCCATCATCCCTCATCCTGATCCTCACGCCAGAAAACCTCGATTGCCAAACTGAAACCAATGCCTCAGTGATTCAGAAAATAGAAAAATCTTTCTGAACTTTGCCACCCAACCTGTAATCACTTGTATGATTTTTGAGTTGGGGATGCTGAATGGAAGAGATTGATTGCAAAAATTCCATATTCACGCAAGAGAGTCTTATTCTCGAATCAAACATAAACATGTTCTCGTATTATACCGAAATGAACCAGTTTCAAAAGTTATTTGGGTTTTCAGTGTTCCTGCTCCGGGACACCCTGTATGCTGATTCTGAATTTCGAAAATACCAAATTCGAAGAGAAAATTGAAATACCTTTCCAACGAGGTGCCACTTGACCTATTTTCGATCGAATGATTTTTGAGTTGGGGATGCTGGAAATAGGGGGTTGATTGCACCAACTCCAAATTCACAAGTGTAGGTCGTTTTTCTGGACCGAGCATAAACCTGCGCTTGCATTATGCCAAAATAAATCGATTTCATTTAGTATTTGGGATTTGCAGGAATTCAACTTTACCCTCGGTTGGGACACCCTGTATGTTAATTTAAAATTCTAAAAATGACAAATCAGAATGGAGAATTGACAGACCTTTACAGTAAGGTGCCACTCGACCCTTATTCCATATGATGAATTTCGAAATTAGGGTTGCTGGGGTAGGGGGTTGATCTGAGAAGTTTCGAATTATTTCGAAAAATGCTCCCCCTCGAAACAAAAATCGACGTGTCTTGGTGTTTTTCGCTAATGTTACTCATTTCGGAGTTATAGGGGGGGTCAAATTTTCGTTGGAACACACTGTATAGATACAATGGAGAATATAAATAAAAATGTTCTTAGGTGGCTAAAAGCTTATCGACTTGCATCTTCTTAAGTGGTTATTGATGACAGGTATATCCAATAATTATCGACCTATCAGCTGACTTTCTGTTTCATTTAAAATTTTAGGAAGACTTCTTCATCAGAGGTTAAAAAAATCATCGACAGAGCTATGTCCACTTCTCAGGGAGGTTTTCGACAAAACTGGAGTTGTTCTGATGAGGTTTCAGGTTTATCCACTTTCATTGAAACAGGATTTCAGGTGAAACTTAAAATAGGCGCTGTATTTGTAGATCTCTCGTCGGCATATGACACAGTTTGGAAAGATGGTTTAGTTTATAAACTCTTCGATGTAGTTCAATGTAAAAATATTGTGAAGTTGATTGAAAATATGTTATCTGATAGAAGACTTCGAATTTTCATCGGTGAGAAAAGCAGTAGATTTTACATTCTAAATGATGACCTACCTCAGGGATCTATTCTTGCACCTCTTCTCTTAAATTAGTATATGTCTGACATCCCTGAAACTTCCTCTACAAAGTTTATTTATGCTGATGATATTGGTTTGGTTTTTCGACACTATAACTTCGAAACAATTGAGCAAACACTCACTTCCGATCTAGAAATTCTAAACATTTTCTTCAAAAAATGGCGTTTGAGTCCATATCCTTCGAAAACTGAAGTTTCTTGTTTCCATCTGAATAATCATGAGAAGGATAGGCAACTAAGAGTATTCTTCAATCAATCACTATTAACTCATAATTTCACTGCAATATATCTTGGTGTAAAGCTAGATCGTTCTTTGACTTTCAAATTTCATATCGATAAATTATATCAGAAGTTGAAAACAAGAAATAATATACTACATAAACTAGCTGGTTCTAATTGGGGCGCCGAAATCTCTACTGATTTAGCTATAGTATATTCATCAGCAGAATATTGCTTTCAGGTGTGGTTGAATAGTGCTCATGTCAATAAGATTAATTCTCAGTTGAACGGTTCTATGAAAGTTATAAGTGGATGTATCAGTTCAACTGCTAATCCATCGCTTCCGGTTATTTTTAATATTGTTCCTTCTCAAATTCGCAGGAAATAAGCTCTTAAATCATCTTGGGATAAATATCACTTTTTTCCAGAAGTGTTTCCGATAATACACGATCGATCTTCAATATCAATCTAACCAGAGATTGAAATCTAGGAAACCTATTTGGTCGATTGACTTCTTGCGCACACGGGTGAAGGCTGTTGATCTTTGGAGAACTGAATGGCAGGAAGTTGATTTTTTCAATACAGTTCTAATAGAGAATCCTTTTAAAAGGGTATAAGTAGGAAAAATTGAATCGTCTCAGGACAGAACATGGTCGTAGTAATAATATGTTGTTCAAATGGAATACTGTAGAAAGTCCGGCATGTAAATGTGTCGCAGCTTCTTCTTACGGTGCCTTATCCATAAGGACGTTGGCGATTACATTTGCACATCTTATTTTATTTGTTGGCGCTCTGAACAATTCTATAGAGCTCATATTAGTCCATTGACGTAAGTTCTTAAGCCAGGAGTTGCGTCTTCTTCCCGGTCCCTTTTTGCCATTGATTTTTCCTTCGATGATAAGTTGAAGCAGTTCGTACTTTTGGTTTCTCATAATGTGACCGAAATATTGCGTCTTTCTTTCTTTTATTATCTGCACAAGTTCTCGATCCTTTCTCATCCTCTGCATAACTTCTACGTTTGTCGTATGACTCATGTAAGATATTCTGAGCATTCTACGGTAGCACCAATGTTCGAACGATTCTATTCTTTTTTGTGTTGTTTCCGTCATTGTCCATGCTTCAACGCCATATAGCGTGGTGGAGAAAACGTAGCATTTCAGTATTCGAACTCTTAATGAGGTATTTAGTTGGCAGTTGCATAGTATTTTTTGCATTTTATAAAATATAGCTCGTGCTTTTTCCAGGCGTGTTTTATCTCTAGTGAGTGATCCCAAAATTTATCAAGGCTACTTCCTAGGTACGTTATTTTTGTTACTTGTTCTAATTCTGTTCCGTTGACCCTAATTCCGACCTTTCTGTTTTGATGTTTGCTGATAGCCATCGATTTTGTTTTCTTTGTATTTAGTTTCATTTCAAATTCTTTACATGTTATCATCACTCGGTTCATTAGGCGTTGTAGTGCTTCAGCGCTATCTGCTAGAATAACCGTGTCATCTGCGTATCGCAAGTTGTTAATGCATTGTCCATTTATTATTATGCCATCCGAGGTATCCTGTAGTGCCTTCCTAAATAACTCTTCCGAAAAACGTTAAACAACAACGGGGAGAGAACACATCCTTGGCTCACTCCTTTCTCGATGTTAATGTCTTCAGATGTCTTTCCATTGATTCTAATTTTAGCCTTTTGGTCTTGGTAAAGTTTTGATATGATTCTCATGTCTTTGGCGTCTATGTTACAAGACTTGAGAATTTCTATTAGTTTATCGTGTCTCACTAGGTCGAAAGCCTTTTGAAAGTCTATGAAACACAGATATACATCAGAGTCTACATCCCTACATCTTTCAACAAGCACACGTATTGAAAAAAGTGCCTCTCTTGTTCCAAAGCCATTCTTGAAGCCAAATTGTGTTCGTCCCGTGTGTTCGTCCAATCTGTTATAAATTCTATTGTGTATTATTCGGAGGAACAATTTCTGTATATGATTCATTAGACTAATGATCCTATATTCCTCACATTTCCTGGAGTTCTTCTTCTTTGGTAGTGGTATAAACACCGATGTCAGCCAGTCTTTTAGTATTATTTCAATTTCGTATATTTTATTAAATAAGTTCTCCATAACATCGATGTGTTCGTCTGAAATTATCCTTATAATTTCAATTGGGATATTATCTTCTCCAACAGCCTTTTTGTTTTTTAGTTGTTTTGCTGCTTTAATAATTTCCTCCTTTGTGATGTAGGGTCCAGACACTACTTTCTGTACATCTATGCTTTGTCTCTCCTGGTTTTGAAACATGTCTTCTATGTATTCTTTCCACCTGTTTATTTGATCTTTTATATTCAGTAGGAGTTTCCCATGTTTATCTTCGACGAAAGATGAAGAGGATTGCTTCCACATTCCAGCTCCTTCTTTTATTTTTTTGTATAAGTTGAAAGTATCATGTTTTTGTTCTAGTTTCTCAATTTCTTCAAATCTTTCGTTTAGCCAGGTAACCTCAGTTTCTTTGATTTTTATTTTGATATTTTTATGTATTTGTTTATATCTTGTTTCGTTTTTTTTCAGAATTTTCTTCTCTCTTCCATCATGTCCAAGATTTCTTCTGTCATCCAAGATTGATTCTTTTTCCTGGTCTACTGCTTAATGTGCTTCTCTGTAACATTTTTAGTGTTGTTTTAATCTTTTGCCAGTCTTCTTCAGAAGTTTGCGTCGGCTTTAATGGTTTTTCGTTTATATATATATATATATATATATATATATATATATATATATATATATATATATATATATATATATATATATATATATATATATATATATATATATACATATGTATTTCTTCCGTTATTTTTTGTACGTAGATTCCGCTTTCAATTTATCGGTGTTAATAATAGTTGCTTTCTTATTTCCTTTGGTTCTTTTAAATTCTACCTTATGAAACAATAAGACATTTAGTCCTCGATAGTCCTATTTACCATTTTAGGAGTTGTTTTCGAGAAATTCATTCCGTTTCAGATACTTTCATTAACTGGGTAGATAACTTCAAGTCTATTTAGGAGATTAGTTTTGAATTTTGAGGTTATTATGGGATACACCCCCGAATGGTGTATGAGATGTTCCCTGTTCAAAATCAGCGGAGCATCAGTTGAGTTCTTATTTAAGGCAAGGGCTGCACTCCGTTAGGCTTTATTCCCATGGTGTATGAGATGTTTTCTGTTGCAAAACAGCGGAGCATCAGTTAAGTTCTTAGATAAGGCAAGGGCTGCACCCCTTAGGGCTTTTCTCCCATGGTGTATGAAATGTTCCCTGTTGAAAAACAGCGCAGAATTAGTTGTGTTATTAGATAAGGCAAGGGCTACACCCTCGTAGGGCTTCATTCCCAAAAGGTGTTTGAGATATTCCCTGTTGAAAAACAGAGGAGCATTAGTTAAGTTCTCAGATTCAAGTGAGTTCAGACATATAAGAGTTAGGTATGTTTGATGAAATATTTTTCTGCTGGTATTTCTTTTTCCATTGTTACAAATTTTTCTGTCCCAAACCCCCTTCCTTTTCACCCTTGTTTTCGGGAAGAAGTCCTGGAACCCATGGAGTGCAAGATCAGAATGAGAGAATGAAGCTGCTAAACAGAAAAATTTTTGGTACTCTATTTGTACGCACGACACTAACACAACATAAACAGACAAACTATTGCTAGTGCAATAGCGGCAATGAAACGAGTTTTTTTTTCTTCACAGGTTCTTTGCACTCGTTTATTGAATCTAACGTAAGATAGTATGGTTCCCCTGTTACATTTCCTGTGCTCACACTTTAGGGGCCATCGTATGAGGCATGAAGCGAGTTTAGATGCCTGATTGAGGAACGGGTCTGTTTTTTCCACTGGTATTCTATTTATGCGCTTGTTTTTCACGATTGTGTTTTTTCTGACACACACCAAAATTTTAGATATAAGCATTTATTGTATTTTTTAGTGGCTGACTCTTTTCAACAGTTTTCAATCAAAAATGAAAATTCTTTCACGGGAATGCAGACGAAGATAATACCTTTCTTTCGTGTTATCACTCGACCAAATTTTCAAGGGTTGTCATCTCTACTCCAGGAGTTGAAATTCGAAATGAGGATGGTACTTGATGATGAATGCCATTGATCGCATGGATCTGTTCCATTTTATCTCACTGAAACTTGAATAGTCTCAGGGAAATAGTCTTCCCTATCTTCTAGTTGCTCACCCTGTATCTTTTACAGTTTTTTGAATTGAAAATGAAAATTCGTTCAAGGCAATATAGACAAAGATACCACCTCACTTTCGAGTTATCACTCGACCCATCTTCTCCATTCAAAATGTTCAAGGATTGCAACCCCCGCTTAGGGGGTTGATATTTCAGGCAAGTATTGTACCCCAAAAGATGTCACTCTTGAAAAAGAAATTGACCTGTTTTTGCGTTTTGATCAGCAATGAATATCTTGGTAGATATAGCCTCTGCTTAGTTTTCGTTGAAGCACATATATATATATATATATATATATATATATATATATATATATATATATATATATATATATATAAATTATATATATATATATATATATATATGTATATATATATATATATATATATATATATATATATATATATATATATATATATATATATATATATATATATATATATATATATATATATATATGGGGCCACCCCGACGAGTTGCCCATATATCTGTTCATGCAATCAAACTGATTTAATGAAAAATATAAATCCACCACCCGGTAATTAATACCATTGCCAGGCAATGATTATAATCAAAGCATATCCTGGAATAATTATATATTAGGATAACGTTAAATGTTATAAAAATATATCAATCTACCAGAATATATACACACTATAGCATCATCAGACAATGATATCAATGTACCAACGAGTAGTGTCAGAGGCCTTCTGCCCGGAAAAATCTAGTGTACGGACCTTAGTCAAGTAACACTGAATGTTACTCATTAATAGTCAAGTAACACTGAATGTTACTCATTAATAGTTTCCTTTGTGTTAAGTGGTAAACGATCGAATAGAATACTGCTCTGAATATAAATATGACAGAACTGTAGTTAATTATATAACATTTATATAAACAAATAAGTAAAATATGAAATGAGATTCGGAGCAGTATAAACAAAAGAAAACCTATGACTCTACCTGATTATTTTTTCGGAAAGAAACCTACGAAGAATATTATAAGATTTGATGACTGTTATCTTTTGTAACTGTTCAAACAAAGTTTTCTTCAGACCCAAAATATCAATACTTTTGTGAAGATTCCTAGGAATAACACCTGTTGTGGAAATAATAATCGGTAGAATAAAAATTTTTTAGTTTTCCACATTTTTGAATCTCGTCGCCAAGCATCATATATTTAGAAATTTTTCATTGTATTTATTTTGTATATTATGTGTGTCGGGTATAGCAATATCATTTATATATGTTATTTGATTATGTTTATCAGTAAGAATGATATCTGGTCTATTGTGTTTTACAGCTATGTTGCAAAGATTTGAATTTGGGAGGCTTTTACTTGGTAAAATTCCATTATCAATAATAAAAACAAGAACTGTGTTTTAAGGAATTTTACTTAATAATTGCGATTCGTTACGCGTTTCACTACACCGTAGCTTCTTCAGACGAATGATTATGCAGAAAAAAAAAAAAAAATATAATCATTCGTCTGAAGAAGCTACGGTGTAGTGAAACACGTTACGAATCGCAATTATTAAGTAAAATTGCTTTAAATACAGTACTTGTTTTTATTATATGTTGCAAAGAATTGTTTTATCAAAATAAAGTTTATATTTGTCATTTTCACAAATAATCTCAGGTTCATATTTGTAAAATTTTTTCTTTTGGGAATTAGGTCATGTTTAATTCCTAGATTGAAATGAAGAATATTAGCGACGGCATTATGTCTTTCTAAATAATCTGTTGAAGCAAGGACTGAGCAAAGATGATAATATATGAAAAACTGTTTCTGAAGAACAGAAACATCTACGGAAAGAATCATCTATATTTTGTTCGATGATGTGTTTTCTATAATTCCTCGTGAAAACAACCTGATCCTGGATCGCAATTGCTAAGCCTTCTGTTTCAGCAACAAATTCTCCAGATACTAACCATTTATTCGATGCGATTTCATCAATATAATCATTTTCAATTCTTTAGGGTGCTTCCCGTGTAATCCTTCTGCATCCAACTTTCTCTTTTAGAATTATCATCATCATCATTATATCAAAATCTACCTTTTGCATTGTCAAGTTCAGAGGTGTATGATTATAATCTGAAGCAACAACAATATTATGTAATTTAGACGTTCTCTGTTTATCATGAAAATGGGAACGTAGATGAAAAATCTGTTTACTATGAAGATTATTCAATTCAGTTAATCCACGACCTCCAAGATGTCTAGGTAGTGTAACTCTCTAAATAGCTGACTTTGGGTGGTGCTTATGATATTTACAAATCATTTTCCTCGTTTGACATTGTAATTCATTTAGATCAGTTTTAGACCATCTAATAATTCCAAAAGGAGATGTAAGAATAGGAACTGCATAGGAGTTTATAGCTCTGAAACTCAAAATTAAATTTAAGATATCCAAAAAGGAACTCGAAATATTACATGGTAAATTAGTTAAATTTGAATTAAGTACTAGAAAAATAGAAAAAAGAACAATGTTGAAGAAATCCATTGCTTTTCCAGCTGTCAAATCGATTTTTGAAGGTGTTGATGGAAGGAGCGTTCACCACATCTGAGTTCCGGCGATTCCAGCAGCTGAAGACTTTGTTACTCAAGAAGTTTTTCCGGCATCTCGTGAAAAATCTTTCTCTTGCTAGTTTAAGAGTGTGTACTCGGAGATGATTTGAATTCAAAGAGAAGAGATGAGACATACTGATGCGGAAAAAACCATGAACAGTCCTGTGAACAGTAATCAAGTCCCCACGAAGCCTGCCATCCGCGAAAGACGGGAGGTTCATCAATGAAAGGCGTTCTTGATAGCTTGACCTTTGACGACCAAAGGGTATTCGAGTGGCGCGTCTCTGCACTTACTCGAGAACTTGGGAGTCACTTATTAACCACGGATGCCATACAGGACCAGCAAATTCTAAAATCGACCGGACCTACGTTTTGTAGAGGAAAGATATGGTCGAAAAATGACAGTTTCTGAAGAATATGTGAAAGAGAAATATGCTGCGTTTGGCCTTACTAGTTGTATGCATTAAATAAGATGTCCAGAAAAGGTCACTAGTGATAACAACACCCACGTCAACATGTGAAGAACAGCTCTCAACTACACTACCAGCAATGACATATTAACGCTGAGCGTTATCAGAGCCGAGGTGCAACACGCGGTACTTGACAATGTTGAGAGGCAACATCTAATCTGAACACCAAGCTTCCATGCCTTTGAGGTCCTCTGGAAGAGTATCATTGGGATCTGTGGCAATATTGAATAATTTAATGTCGTCTGCGAAGGCTGCACTTCGGTGGACCAACAAGCTGGAAATGTCAGAGATATGCAATACAAACAGAAGAGGTCCCAAAACGGACTCTTGCGAAACGCCACTAAGAACTGGCTGAAAAAAAGATGTATCAGTACCCACCCTAACAGCGAATTGCCTTTCAGTTAGAAATGCTTTTACCCAACGGAATAATGGATCTCGAAAGCGAAATGTTGAAGTTTATGTAAAAGGTGCTCATCAAAGGCACATGTGAAATGTCTACCTAATTCTTTTATCGAGGGACTGGATCCAATCATTGAAGCATTGAAGCAAGTTGGTGATTATAGATTGGCCCAGCGCAAAACCATGCTATTGGTCAGGAATAACAGAATTGGTGATCATCAATTTGATCAGCTCCTCAGAAATAATTCTTTCGAAAGTCTTAAGTACCGTAGAAGTGAGACTGAAAGGTCTATAATTCGAAGGATCATACTTATCACTCCTTTTAAAAATAGGCGTTATAGAAGCTCTTAATCGAGGAGCGGGAAGGGCACCAGATGACAGGGACCATCCGACTCCATAAAAAAGCTACCGAAAATGTGTTGGCTAACATTGTCGCCGATTCCAAACGGCCAGCAGCCAAATCCTCGTTGGTGTTGCGGACCACTGGGAATGATATTGTGCTATTCAGAGCATTACGCGCATACTTATAAAACTTCTTGGTATCCCTGGACCAACAAATTGGTCCTCTAACTGTGCTTTAAACCGACGAACATAGGATGAGAGCTCCTCCAAGAATCTCCGATGACGTATAAAATCGTCTCCAACTTGCTTCTCTGAAATCTTTGCCACAAACTTCGCTTGAATCTCGACATGCGCAGAATGTCCAAGGTTATACAGGTTTTGTTGGATTGTGTTCGATCGTTTTGGTTTTTGTATTCTTTTCTATTATTCGAAATACAGTGTCACTAAAAGTGCTCCACATAACGTCAATATCATGATCAGGCCGAATGCGTTCCCAGTCGATATTGGTCAGAATACGATTCACCTTTAAGTTGTGAATAATTTTTATGGTCTTGCGTGCAAACTATGGACGGACAGCTGTTGACAACTGAAGTTTGGAGAGTAAAACAATATGGTCGGATTTTCCAAGTGATGCTCGTAGACCAATTAAGTACTCAACTCAGATCTGCTTTCGATTTGTTTTCCCTGTATCAAGTGATAGGTTTTATATATAGTCGAAAAATGTTTTGTCATGTTCAGAGCTCCTAGGACTTCACATTAGGGAAAATATCGTCTATACCCGGCGTATGTAAATAATAACTAGATATTGCGAGAGTATCCAAAACAGTGTTTAGAGCATAAATGTAAGCCCCTGTATAACCGGATGTTGTGAGGCTATCACAACAGAACATATAGTATCGGGGAATAGAAAAACACTGATCGGGTACACCCGAATGAAATCAATACTCAGTTATAAGAATGAATGCTGGTTTAGTATCGTCAACAAGAATAAGCAGATCATCAAATTGAGCAGATAGTGAGGCCAAATTAGTGTAAATTATCGACCATTCAGTGAGGCAGGTTTCAAGTTTTTGAGGGTATAACGGTAGAATTTACGATAGTGGGTAATCCTCTGATATATCGAATAGTTAAGTCTGTATCAGCAGAAGAACGTCTAGCTTTCAGTTCATCGCGGAGTTCTTAAAGCTACCTAGCCTGCTGTGGAGTTTTATCATCTGATAAGGACATCTTTCTCTAATCCGAATGACTTAAAAGCATCTGCTTATTTCGCAGTAAGTTGAGCGCAATCGAGCCACTACGAAATTCAACCTTAATCGGCCTTGAATGATTTTGACGAAAACCGAGGCGTTTGATGGATACATTTGAGGTTATAGCTTAAACACCTATCTTACCCACCAAATCAAGGACAAGAGATTTGTCAGCAAGGTCATCTACATTCTCGGGTGCATTCCAAATAATTATATTGTTTGCTCTTTAATTAACAATTCTCTGAATTTTTTCATACCAACTACTGAGTTAACATTGTTTTTCCACATTGCTATCTGATTTACATTCTATTGAGTGTTTGATGCAACACATGAATCTAATATTGATTTGACGAAATGTCAGGCTCAACAATTTGTCAAGTGGTTCTATACAACAGGATATTTTAGTAAGTGTGTATTTTAAATGTGCTTTATTTTGTTTTGAATTGATTTTCATTGATGTTGTCCAACATACTTCTTTATTCAATCATTACTACTTATTTCATATCTGCCACTTCTATCCAATGCACTACATTTTATTTCTGGGTTTTCGATTTACCTTGTCAATATTGAAATTGATTTGTAGGCCAATTTTTTGGATACTTTTAAATCTTTTCTTCTAACCATTCGGTGTTTCGCCGTTCAAAAGGTAAAAAAAGAATTTCATTCTTTGTCTTCTGGATGAAGAAGAGATATTCGACAATTTTCTTCTATCTATTTCCATTGGTTGACTTTCCGACTAAACTATCTTTATAATCATTCAAAGTAGCTATGATCCTTATGCAAACATTTTCATTCAGAAACATTTCTTGAATTGGAAGAAAACTAATTATTTTGTAACAATGTTATTTATAACATACTTATTTTGTGTAAATTCATTTGAAAAAATATTGACAAAAACGACTTTTATCATATTTCCACATTTCACCAACAGATTTTCACATAACTCCGTGAGAATTTCAACCTATTGAAATCATGTTTAGATCAAATTCATTTTCAGTTTCGAAATAAATTCTTTAAACAAAAATCAAGACTTCCTATGGTAGTCTTAGTTAGCCCCATATATATATTCATGCACATCAATACTGAACAGCAACTTAGCCAAAAAACATATGATGATTTGGTAACCGTACATTGATGATATTTCGGTTGGTTTTCGTGGCTCCAATATACAATTAGACACATTTTCGAACTTCCCCGATAGAACTTATAATTATTTAAAATTCCTGTTGAAGTAGAAATTAAAGCTAGAAACTTCCTGATTTAACAAACACTAGAAAAATTACGCCTATGGGTTATCATTGTGAGATATCTTTGAGAACTTTTGTAGCCATCTGATGGTAGTAATTGAAAATGAAAATTCATAGAATTCTGCATAATTAAGGGCCATCTATGAACCTCAACTCAATCTTTCAATCCTGGTTGGTTAGACCAGCCAGAATTGGCGATTCTGGTTGGCTTAGAACGTTAAACCAATTCTACAGGAGGCATGGCCTTCCCTTATACTTAGTCAATATTTCGTTTGGATCTCATCGTTAGATTAGGTAAAAAATCTAATGTAACCATAGAATGTTGAATACATATATAAATTTTAAAGGTGATTTCTTGGCTTGGACAAAATATATATATAAAAATGGACAAAATAAACATCCAACTGCGTTCGCTTATCGTTGAAACATTAATTATAGTTTCGTATAATTTATTATTGAAATAAAATTTGAAATTATTCAGTTTGAGAGATGTATGATATAGCTTGAATAGCGATCGTAAGGGCGAAAGGAGAGGTCGCTAGTTCGGCCCCCGTGTTTGCTTCGAAGATCTAGGTCTCAAAAATCATCTCAAATTCGAAGATTGAGGCGTAGAGTAACAATTTATTTTCGCAGACCCGATCTCGAATAACGTTGAAATCGTTCGACACCTGAACCCTTTCATCCGCTAACACCATTTGAGTAGGACGGATGACCTTATTTTGACAGTTCAAGGTTCGTCAATTTCTTCAATTTCTGGCCGCCAAAGGTTCTCGGAATGAAAAAACTAGAGCGAAATTTTGCAAATGTTCGCTGATAGCCCTTCCTTGAATCGAATATTTTCCATTTTTCGCGGGGTTTCTCGGGAACTGAAATATGCGAAACTCGAGGCTTTTTCCTCATCCGAGTTTCAAAAAGTTTGTAGAGACATAAAAGTCAGACGAAATTATGACCTTCATTCGTGAAAAATCTGGAAGTATTTCTATTTTCTCTTTTTCAGGACTCTTTCTCGGAATTTTTGCTGGATCGATCGTTCAGGTTGCCTTCCGTAAGACTGAAGTTTTCGATTCCGAAGTAATTTCGCCGTTTCTACTTTCCTTTGACACTCGGCGAAATTTTTAGGGAAATCCTCAGGCCTCCGTTGTTTAGGTTAGATACTCCAAATTTGGCACAAACCTTCCTCCGAGCCATCCCTCTTGGATTATTCCAGGAAAAGGCCTTACGAATTTAATATACAAGTAAAATCCTTACTCATACTATTTATAGAAGAGAATCGTTCACAGCCCCAATAATCACCATGAACTCTTTCAACTATTCAAACAATAGGCTCGACGCCTACAATTCTATGGTCTATAACATTTACTGCCCCCCTCTCAATTCAATATTTCAGAACTGTGATAAATACCATAAAAAGAAGAGCTTCCAAGAACGAGTAAACTCTTACAACCTGGTATTTACTCAATTGGATGTAACAAATTTCCATGAGCCTAGTTAGGTCAAATATGTTGAAATTAATGCAGATTCGAAGAACATATATCATCACACAAGAAATCCTTAATATTGTAATGATATCCAATGGTCCCTGAAGCTGACCCTGTTACTGCCCGGCGGAGTGAAGAGTTTCGGGGCACTTTCGGGAGAATTCGAGAAAGATTCAAAGGTTTCAGAGTGCCATATTACGAAGAAATCAGTGTTAACGTTTCCGGAAGGTTTTCAAACGAAGATCTGGAACAGAGACGACGATACGTAAATGTTCTAGAACAATTCGTATATGTATATAAGAAGAGAGCGCGAAGCACAGAGAAGGTAGTTCTAATACAGAGCGCGAATAAGTGTTTAAAGTGTTAGAGATAAATTAAGCAGTATCAATTTTGTTATATAAATAATAATGATATGATAATAATAAATCATTCAGTTTAGTGTTATAAGTGTTCAGTTTACGTGTAAATAAACTAGTAAGAGTTTTGTTACGTTGAAGTGTTTGATTTGAATCCACAAATAATTTCAAGAACTTAGAAAAGTTACAATAGTTTTACTACTCTCAATAGCTAACTTGAAATCAAAAACTTGCTCCACTCAACATTCGCGGAAGAAATATATCTTGTAATTTGTAATGGTTTTGTTTCTGATTTTGTCTAAAATTGGAGAAATATTTTAATTTTACTGAAACTACGAAACTTAACTAATGACGTGTAATGACATTAAATTAAGAAAAGGACAGTTGAAGAAAATTACAATCGACACTACCTATTAATACCTATGCCTAGCTTGATCAGAATCCCTTAATCTCAGTATGTGAGACCTTCGTCTAGAATCTAGGTCCTAGATATAGCCTTAGGAATAATACTCATCACTTCAATCAACTAGCTTTATAACAAAATCACTAGCAAAATCACAGTATCTGATTAATAATTTACTAACTCTAATCAAGAAAAATAATACAACTAAAAGAGATTAAAACTAACAACAAAATGAGTCTCAGATGAGATTAATTCAAATTACATAGTAAAAATTCTCAATTTAAAATAATCTGAGGTCTTCAACAAAGCGAAATTTAATGATAGAGCTCTGTCAACAATTGAATAAAATGGAAAAAAAAAGGATTTGATGGTTAAGAGAAACACTTATCTTTTATCAATGAGATTAATTCCCTCGATGATTTGATTTGGTGTTTTACATCAGTTTTCTGGTATTCCTGTATCGTACAGCTTACAGGTTACTTGTTTGGCTGAATATCGTTCGCAACGTGACTGTCCTAGGTGGCAAAACTTTTTCCCCAAAAACGTGGTTAACCCAAACGTAAGATAACAAGGTTTGGCATAAAGTTGAAAACTCAAATATTCTTGGAATAGCAGATATCGATCTAGGTTAATTTACAAAAGAAAATTCGACAGTCTCAACTTGCTAATTGAAATGGTTGTCGAGGAAATCTGGCAAAATTACCGACTACTTATACGCTTCAGACGATTGGAATTTATCCAGAAAAATCTATGAATACTTAATTTCAATTTCTGCATATTTTTCACTCCAATCGCTACAACACAGCTCCAATAAAATAATAAATGATTCCGAAGTTTTCTAAATGGACCAGAGAGAGAATCTAATGAATTCCGAACTTATATAGACTCGGTTCTATCAAAAAACTATTGATATTCAAAAAAATTAATAAAAAAGCGACATCATTTTCTTCACAACAATAAAGTGGAAACGAAACAGAACGAGTTACTGTTTTCCGTTCTCCCACAGAAACGAGAAAACGATCTTCTTTCAAGTACTGATTTCACAATTAACCGGCGAACAACCTAGATCAATAGCAGCGACACCTTACGGATATAACTATAATTTTCATTGGGTTTCGTAAACTGTAGATTCCTAATTCGAATTTCAAACTGTGAATATTTACTTGATGAAATGAGATTGGATTATCAATAAAATTATGAAAATTGAGTTGAAAAGAATTAAATGATTAATTCGAGAAATCGGACTGTTACAAATTATCTTTGTACCTTGATAATATTCAGCACTTGAAAATGAACGAAGGGCCCAAACCGGTTGTGTATTAACAAATATAAGTAGAAAACTGACTGAAGTGCCTTGTTTCATTTGATCTGTGAACTAAGACATGCTAACTAAGCATTTTTGTTGTTGATAATGAAACGAGTCGGAAGGAATGTATCTACTTGTGGCTTAGCTTTCTGAACAACAGAAATTTCTAAGGATTTATTATTTCTAATGACCAGTGTGTCTAATAAAGCCTACCAGTTAGTTTTCTATGATTCATTTGTGTATTTAATCCAATCAATCAGTTTACTTCTCGAGGAGAATCTCCAAATTGAATTTGTTTATTTCAATCGAGTGGTTATAATTCGTTTTTAATTTCCTTAACTCAATGAATACTTATTTGAGTATGCATCATGAATATCAAATAATTTTATCCATATATTATCCTAGCATTGTATGAAGTTAAAAGTGCACCTATTACTAGAGAACGTGGAAAATGACGCGGTATTCTCCTTACTCCAGAAAAATATCAACAAGAAAGCTTGTTTTTCTCATATTCGGTTTCATATCATTTTTCATAACTAATGAGCATTTGAAATTTATGAGCGCATATTTCCTAGGTATTCTCCAGAACTTGCTCGCATAAACGATAAATGTGAACAACACATTTCTGCTCTGATTGTTTAACAGTTCCTATATCGGAATCAAGGGCGCTTTACAGGTCGTCCTTTGTCTTCGCTTTCCGTAGAGAGTCAGCGAACATGTTGAATACAATCAATTATTACTACGTGACTGCCAAATTGTCTACATTTCCCAAATGAAGCTCTGGTGTTTTTGTCGAGGATGCCTACATAACGACGGGAGATAGATGTTCGTAACAATCGGTCCCGTTTTGAAGTTGGTTACGAGGTTATTGCCTGACTTTCTGCCACCCGACAAGAGCTAGTTAAACACTTCTCTACCCTCTTCTTCCGTTGCCAAGTGAAAATTGGAAAACCGAATATCAGATTCCTCCAGCGTCTATTGAAATTTATCAGGTTACTCCGATTCAAATACTCCAGAATTCTCGAGTATTTGACGTCATATAAACACCTCAGGAAACTAGTGAACGTCAACAGTGTCAGTGTGATATATAAAATAGAATAAATAATCTTTTCGCCTCAAATCTGTAGGAAATATGCTCGTAGACGGAAAAATTAAGTACTTAACTCAGATCTGCTTTTTGTTTGTTTTTTGTAAGGATACTCGAGATAAGGTGTTTCACATTCGATTCGTGAGGGCGTTAGGAAATTTTATGAACTTTTTTCAATATGTAAAAACGGAAGTCTTACATGCTTATGCCAATATGAAGGTGGGTGATTCATCATATTAGACAAGACACAATACCGAACACTAAACAACCAATCCGATGGAAAAAATCTCTATTACCGAATTTAAAGCAATGAGTAAAACTGACGATTTATTTATTTCAAAGAAAGTTATTGTCAAGAAAAATGGAGTTGAATATATTTCATACTTTCCAAAATTTCATTTTCACTACTGGTTTCGACCGTTAAGTCATTTTCAAGTGGTAAACAACAAGAAATGAATTGACTTATACAGGATTTCAGCTCGAAATAAGTCAATTAAGGTCAACTTACCTTAATGAAAAGTTTCTTCGTTTGGACGCTAGAGGTCGCCGAATCCGAATATTTTTTCTTAATTTTCAAATAATTCGAGAACGACTCGATCAATAGAAACCATATATATATATATATATATATATATATATATATATATATATATATATATATATATATATATATATATATATATATATATATATATATATATATATATATATATACCGGGCGTAACTGGAAAGAGGCTCGCCCTAAAACTTTTTTCTATCCAATATTCAATCAATCAATGAAATTTTTGAAATTATTCAAAAATTTACTTCAAGTTGAATGGCAGTTTATCTGAAACGCCTCCGGTTTCACCGGAAATGAGCCAAAGTTTCAATTTTCAAATGGTTCACCCTGTATATTTTCTGGGAAATCGAATGAAACTCTCTTTGGCTATACATTCAGTATATTTAAAGATGTATGTTCCGAATTTTTAAATCATTCTTGATAAATTTGTTCTCAAGACTAGGTGACTATGACGACTCAGCTGGTTCTAAAATTGTAATGCACACAAAGCATAAGCGCAAAACCTCAGCTTTATTTTGGCATGGCGCACATACTCATCATCGTACATTCCAGATGAATAAAAATTTAACAAAACACATAAATAACGCAAAATACACAAATGGACCATAGATGGAATGTCAGCAAATCAATTGAGCATTACTTCACAACAGGTTTTCGAAGAGACCCCCTTTCTGTGTCTGACACAGCCTATTGCGGCGAATGGTAGCCCGTACTACATTATCCATTTGATTTAGAAAAATTTCATTTATTGCTCCCCGAACTCTATTCTCTAAATCCTCTCGATTTTCTGAAGCAGTTCTATAAATACGATTTTTCACATGGGCCCACAAGAAAAAATCTAATGGGGTCATGTCGGGCGATCGAGCTGGCCATCTTGTCGGGCCGTTGGTGCCTATCCACCTTTCATTTAAATTATTATTTAGGTATTGAACAACTTCCCTGCAGTTGTGCACTGGTGCTCCATCTTGTTGGAGAATTAAGTTATTAGCAACAGCCAGTGGTAAACCATTAATCAGATCGCTTCTTTCGTTTTGTAAAAATCCTGTATATCTTTCCCCTGTTAATGGTCCATCAAAAATGATTGAACCTATGAGATGTCACCCTACCATTGCTATCTATACATTAAACCCAAATTGCTCCTGGAAATTACCCTCACGTACTAAATGCTTGTTTTCGTGGGCCCAATAGCGCGTATTGTTTCTATTGAACATTCCGTTGTCAGTAAATCGGGATTCATCTGAATATAAAATTTTATAAGGATACCTTGGAACGATTTCCATCTCTTGAAGAAACTGGTTGCAATATTCTAATCTTCGGCCATTATCATTTTCATAAAGGTGTTGATGAAAGATTATATTTGAACGAGCGAAATTTATGCTTCTTAAGAATTGTCCAAACACTCTGATGACTTATCCCTATTTCTTGTGCGATTTCTCTGGTAGATTCCGTACAATTCGAATTAATGTACGCTAATACATCAATTTCAGAATTTTCGCTTACTATGAAATTTTGATTATCTGCAACAACTGGATGCTGACGAAACTTCACTTCCAGTTTTGGAAAATAGTGCCTTGAAGGATGTTGCTGTACTGTTTTTTCGGCATTCGCCATAAATGAGTAGCATATCTACTTTTTCAATCTGTATGTACAGCATTTCGTCTGTTTTTCTGCCGTGAAAATTCAAAAACTCTGAACAATTTATACCAACTCACCGATTCAGATGCAACACAATCTTATCTTATGATATTTAAAATTGACTACAAAAAATTCTATGATCTGTGAGCTATCTGTGATAGGATTTCAATGCATTTCCAAAGCACTTCAGATAATGAGTTGAAAAACGAGTATTATACTATGTCCAGGATTACAAATGGAAATTTTCAACGAAGAATCATCAATTTGGTATCAAAATATTCGTAAAAATATTCTGCGTATTATAGTGCTATTGAGCCTCTATTATACCTTCCTGAAATAAGATTTTTTTTAAAAAAACAATGTTTGGAATGTTACGAAGCCATTAACAGAAGGAATTCTACAGTTTCAGTAATGACTCCAAATGTACTCGATTTCGGTCGATAATTCACGCAGTTTTTTGTCGTCATAGCCACCTTGACTCGAAAACAAATTTACCAAATAAAATCAAAAATTCGGCAGATTCGTCTTAAAATATGCTGAATGTATAGAGATAGTATAGAGAGTTTGATTCGATTTCTCGAAAAATATACAGGGTGAGCCATTTGAAAATCGAAACTTTGGCTAATTTCCTTTGAAAACGGATAAGTTTTAGATAAACTGTCAATCCCATTCAAGTTGAAATAAATTTTAATTAAGTTCAGAAAATTTCATTGAAAAATATTGGACAGGAAAAAGTTATAGGGCGAGCCTGTTTCAGTTACACCGGTATAAATATATATATATATATATATATATATATATATATATATATATATATATATATAGGGTTTTACCCCGACGAGTTGCCCATATATCTGTTCATGCAATCAAACTGATTTCATGAAAAATATAAATCCACCACCCGGTTATTAATACCATTGCCAGGCAATGATTATAATCAAAACATATCCTGGAGTAATTATATATTAGGATAACGTTAAATGTTATGAGAATATATCAATCTACCAGAATATATACATACTATAGCATCATCAGACAATGATATCAATGTACCAACGAGTAGTGTCAGAGGCTTTCTCCCCGGAAAAATCCAGTGTACGGACCTTAGTCAAGTAACACTGAATGTTACTCATTAATAGTTTCCTTTGTGTGAAGTGGTGAACGATCGAATAGAATACTGCTCTGAATATAAATATGACAAAATTGTCAGTTAATTATATTACATTTATATAAACAAATAAATAAAATATGAAATGAGATTCTGAGCAGTATAAACTAAAGAGAAAACCTATAACTCTACCTCATTATTTTTTCGGAAAGAAACCTACGAAGAATATTACAAGATTTGATGACTGTTATCTTTTTAACTGTTCAAACAAATTTTTCTTCAGACCCAAAATCTCAATACTTTGGTGAAGATTCCTAGGAATAACACCTGTTGTGGAAATAATAATCGGTAGAATAAAATTTTTCATTTTCCACATTTTTTAATCTCGTCGCCAAGCATCATAAATTTAGAAATTTTTCATTGTATTTATTTTGTATATTATGTGTGTTGGGTATAGCAATATCAATTATATATGTTATTTGATTCTGTTTATCAGTAAGAATGATATCTGGTCTATTGTGTTTTACAGCTCTGTTGCAAAGAATTGTTTTATCAAAATAAAGTTTATATTTGTCATTTTCACAAATATTCTCAGGTTCATATTTGTAAATTTTTTTCTTTTGGGAATTGGGTCATGTTTAATTCCCAGATTAAAATGAATAATATTAGCGACGGCATTGTCTTTCTAAATCATCTGTTATATATATATATATATATATATATATATATATATATATATATATATATATATATATATATATATCAATCTCTGCAGTCCCAGCTTCAAGAGAACGAGGCGTACCATCTACCTTTTGAAGAAAAGAAAAAATAAAGAAAACTATTGTATTCAGGTTGGATCTGAAATACTTAAAAATGTTCTTGGGATTTCGGAGTTTGCTGTAGATTCTTCATAGTCCCTTCTTGACTGGCGCAATGAGTCAGTTATGGAAATCGAAAAATGACAATGAGTTTGAAATTCTGCAGGATCTTTTCATGATTTATATTTTTGCCTTAGTCTATTTTTATGTTTGATCAATGATAAAAGTTCGGCGTTAATCCACGGCTTCAGCATATTTTTACGTTCGGATTATGAAGATATTTCAAAGATTTTATAAAAAAAAAACTTCATACATCTCTTTGTAAAGAATATTCGTAGAGAAGACAATTTATACGGGATACCCCCATTCAAAAAATAACACCTTACAATATAATACACTTAAATAATTATAGTACAATAGATTCCGAACGTAAATTAGAAAAGACACAAAAAATAAGGACATAATATTTTAAAACAGACAATTGAGAATTACAATTTCCTAACATTCTCCAAGCTGTAGAGCAACAGATGTCCCAAAATTAGCAAATGACTTGGAAAAAAATTGACGCTATCACTTACTGAATTTGCGACTGGCAATGTGCGATGCAAGAATGATCCACAAGCATAATTTGTTTTGCTAATAGTGACTAAGGAAGTTTTTCTTGTTAGTGAATCAGGCAGGTTGAAGGGAATGCACTGCAGAAGATCAGGGCAGTCAACAAGGCTGTTTATCAGTTTAAAAAGGAAACATAAATCCGAAATCCTCCTACGCGACTGCAATGACCCAATACAAAGCTTTGCACCTATCGAACTTATTAACTACCCAGCAATTGGCGAAGGTGAACGTCGCCTATATAACAAGTATTTGAAAAACTTGCGTTGTATCTTCTCCAATATATTGGAGTCGACATTGTAAAAGTGTGACCAGACCGGGGAGGCATATTCCATTACAGAACGAACTAACGCACAGTAAATTCTTCAGGGTAGACTCTGAAAAAGATACGCAGTTTCTGATCAAAAATCCAAGGCTTCTGTAGGCTTTTCGGGATATATCTACAACATGCTCTTTGAGAGTAAGTTTTTGTCCAAGAAAACACCAAGGTCTCTATTACTATCTACCCTATCAAGCGATTCAGTGCGATAGTCGAATGAAATATCGTAATCTTTTCTAGATAATGTGATAACTGCATTTCCGGAGGTTTAGATACAAAAGATTTTTCTCGGCCAACGCCTGAAACTGTGAGATCTGCTATTGTGACCGTTCACAATCGTCCAATGATTCAATTCGTGATAAAATCTTCACATCATTTGCAACCAATAAATAATATGTCGAAATAACGGAATGTTATGTCGTTAACGACAATGTTGAATAGAATGGGACCTTAGTGTGACCCTTGAGGAACACCAAATGTCACTGGTATAAGAATCGAGGAATAGTTCTTATATTTTGCAATTTGTTTTCGACCACAAAGAAAACTGCGCAACCACGCCAGCGAAGGACCAGATACTCCCAAAGCCGAGAGTTATCCAACAGTATGTTATGATTCACGTGATCGAATGCCTCACTGAAGTCTGTGTACAGAACATCCATCTGGTGTCTCGACTCAAAACATTTAATCACTTCATCAACATATAAACAAAAATAAATTAGACACAGTGGACTTGCCCTTCATAAGACCGTGCTGTACAGGCATAATCACAGATATAAATTTCCACGATAAGTATTTACAAACTGAAGAGTCCAACAACTTAGGAATAGTTGATTGTATGGCTATTCCTCTATAATTTAAAACCACAGATCTGTCACCAGATTTAAAGATAGGTATCATAATGCTTTGTTTACAGTAGTAAACTGTAAGTAAGTAACCTTCTTTCAAGGAGTTATCAAACACTTCAGTTAAAGGTTTCGCCAAAGTTGTAGCACAATTTTCTAAAACGTACGAAGGAACCCAGTCGCTCCATCATACTTGATTCTTGCAGGAAGTCCTAGAGTTTTGTGTTTCGAACTCAAATATTTCCAAGAATACTGTGGATCAGATGAAATTTCATTTTCGATATCTTTTATGTAAGTAAGATACAATATCTCATTCAACTTATGGCGCTAGGAGCGTAATGAGCTTAATCTGATCTCAACTCGACCCATACTGCTTATAGCGTTTATATATCCTCTTCTTCTTCTGTACGAGTGTAATCAGCCTTCTGGAATACCATACGGGAAACTTACAGGAGTATTTCTTTTCAGGGTTATGAATCGATACAATCCTTCATATAGGTTATTATAAAATTTGGAGATACATTCATTCTTTTTTTGATCTTGAACAGACCAGTCACAAGACGCCAGATATGAATTAAGTCCAATATAATCTCATTTCTTGAGTTCAAACTCTTGAAGATGCTTGCCAGTTGATCCCTGGGAATTCGGTTGAACCTGATGAATAGTATGTTATTGTCATTTCTATAGTTTTCGAGTAGCGATAGTCAAGATGAATCTGGCAGTAATGAATATATGATCAGAAATTCCCATTGGTTAATGTTATTTGGGGTCCGTGACAAGATGTTAAGGGTTAACCTGTTGCTATAGTTTTCAACTGATATAAAACATTGCTCAACCCATAATCGGCCATCGTATCCCACAGGATACATTCCGTTCATAAATTTTCCATGAATGAATGAGATTTAGATGATAACGTGCCATTGGCGTCCTCAAGCGGAGTACCAAAATAAAAAGGTAAAAAGACATCTACCTCCAACTACTCTTGGACGAAATCAGACTTTCACCATACTCACTTCCCATCCGTATCAGTTTTTCAAGCGGAAAGACATACCTCGACACCGTTGGAATATTTCCAAAATTTTTTTTATGGCAATTTGTTCAAATACATATCAGAACAAACTAATATTTATTCAACTCTGACTACTGGTACTTGTGTTAGTACCTTCCATCGGAAATAAAAGCCTTTGTTGCTCTAATTCTTGATGGGGATAATCAACATGCCATCATATAAGGACTACTGGGCGAATGCTACAAGATACAATGCAATAGCTGATGTTATGCTTATGAAGAGATTTAAAAAATTCGTAGACTCCTACATTTCCAGAATAACCAGGCTGATCCAAATGGAGACCGTTTATTCAAAATTCGTCCTTTACTCAGTGCCATAAAAGAAAAGGGTATGGGCATTGAAAATGAAAATTTATATTCTGTAGACGAAATGATGGTCCCATATTCATTTAATTATTGTTACAAAACATAGTACCCCTACAGGATAGACCCAATTATCAGGATTCACAAAAATGATAACAAAAAATAAACAGAAGTGAAACTGTCATACGAAATGAAAATTATAACTTTCATAAAAATTCAGGAGAGAAATAAAAGACTCACTAAAGACTTCGGAATCAAGTAAAATATCATGAAAACTAAAAACTTCTACAATGAGCATGATTCAGATCTGATGAGATATGCAATAACATTTTTTTTCAAAGAAGAAAGAGGTTCACGAAAAATATCTATACTGGCAAAATACCTTTTGTACAGACGCATAATTCGAAAGAAAACAGAATGGAAAGATAGTACGGGCCTTCAGAACATAGAAAAGTGCATTTTGACGACTAGGATACACGGGAACATTGAAAGTGAGATAATTAACAAGCGGAAAACTAAAAGAATGATTTAAAATTCGATAAAGAAATACAGTGTCGAAAAGGACTCTCCTCTGTTTCAGGCTTAAAATGTTGTGATGACGCAAACTTAATTGATAATCATGGTTAGGACTGAAAATCTAAACGACGAACTTTCTATGGACTCGTTCAATTCTGTCAATATAATTGTAATAGTTAGGGGACCAAACAGGTAAGCATATTCCAAACTACTCCTCACCAACAAGAAATATAGCATTTTTAAAGACCCTGGATCACTGAAACTTTTAGTAATTCTTAGAACGAAACGCAACATTTTGAAAGCCTTAGAAACACTATGATCAATATGATACTCTAAGGACAACTTAGAATCAAAATATATACCAAGATCGTTAATTTGGTTTACCCTCCTAATTACAAGCCCATAAACAGAAAAAATTGCATCGATATTTAATTGAAAATACCTACTTTGACAAAAAGAGAAAAGTCTATCAAGATCACTCTGAAACCGCAAAATATCATCATAGGACCGAATAGCACTGTACACTCTAAGATCGTAGGCATATGAATATGTTTGGTATAAATAAAACATTCCGAAATATCATTAATGTAAATTGAAAAGGACCCAGATGTGACCCATGAGGAACAGCAGAGGTGACACGAACGAAACCGGAATGAGTGCCATTGAGTGCAACATACTGCAGTCTATCCGTCAGATACGATTCTATCAATTTCAGTGAGGACTCCACCACACCAAAGTCCTCTAGAACCCATAACAAAGTTGCATGATGTACCTTATCGAAGGCCTTAGCCGTGTCTGTGTAGACAGCATCAACTTGAATACCATCATCGAAACTACTACTTATGAAATCAACGTAAGGAGTTAAATTAGTTAACACCGACCTACCTTTGAAAAACCCATGTTGAGATTGAATCAACTTGAAACCGGATGCATGAAAAAATTTATCAGTTACTATTGCTTCAAAAATTTTACCGAAATAACCTAGAATAGAGACAGGTCGGTAATTACTTACTTCATTTTTCTTACCACTTTGGAAAACAGGTACGATCTCAGCCGCCTTCCACTTATGTGGAAAGACACCTTGTACTAAAGATTTGTTGAGAATAATTTGAAGTGGAGTCGTCAAACTAGCGGAACACGATTTTAAAAACATTGATAGGATGGAGTCTGGACCTGGACCCTTCGTGACATTCAGTCCCCCGATTTTAGCTTTGACATCCTTCAGATCTATCGAGTTAAATGTAATCGATGAAGAAGATTTATTTCTACTTTGGTAAAGAACAGGTTTATGCGAATCTTCATAAACACTAGAAAAGTAAGAAAAAACATTAGATATAGCCGAACTATTTTTCACCATGACAAATGGATTGAGGCATCCTCTGGCTATCTCTCAACTCGCCCACATAAGACCAAAAGAGCTTAGGATTTTTCACAATTCCCCCTCTACAGAAGCAATATGTTTCTTATGATCTCTTTCAATTAAGATTTTACATTGTTCACGCAAAATAGGAACATTTTCATACAGAAAACGGTCTTTGAATTTTTTAAATCTTTGATGTAAGTTAGTTTTATCCTTAATGCATTTAATAGTGTCTTTACCAAACCACGAAGGGAATTTATCACACTTAACAGATCTACGAGGTACACACTTATCAATAACTATATTCAAAGCAGAATAAAATGAATCAACACATTCATTCACATCGGTAGAACATAACAAAGTTTTCCAATTCTAACTTGACAGTGCCGAATTTATCGCTACATAGTCCGCGTTGAAAAATTTGTACATCGATCTAGATTTGCTAGGAGCTTTATCCGAAGAAAATTTTGCATACACTTCTGGCTAAATGCCAGAGTGATCAACACTTTACTGAAAGGAGAAGTAGTAGTACTTTTGTGGCTGGCAGGGGCTGCCCACAAGGAGGAGTACTGTTTCCTCTGCTGTGGTCTCTGCTAGTTCTGGCAATAATTGGCGCACTGGATGTTTATGTACAAGCATACGCTGATGATATAGTCATTCTGGCTGTCGGAGATGATAGCGATGTTTCTGACAGACTACAGGAGGCTATGTCTGCAATTCAGGAGTGATGTGAAGGAGAGAAACTTAGCATAAACCCCTACAAAACCCTTATGGTACCGTTAACCAGGAGGAGGAGGATATCTGTTTCCCCTCCCGACCCTGAGCGGGGTGTTTATTCCGGTTGTGGAAGAAGCGAAATATCTGGGGATGACCGTGGATAGTGAACTCAAGTGGAATTCGCACCTGGAAAACATAATACAAAAGGCTAGACATTCCCTATGGGCATGTCAAAGGACCTGTGGAAAAAAGTGGGGTCTTGTCCCAAAGCAACTCAAGTGTCTATATGCTTAGACCACGTATAACGTACAGCTGCATTGCTTGGTGGGAGTGCATTCTTAAGAGTCAATGTCAATTTAAGCTCTTTGAAGTACAGAAAACAGCCTGCATGATGATTACAGGAGTCTTTCGCTCTACACATATTGCGGCCATGGATTGAGCCTTGCCCCTCTTCATCTTGTGATAAGAGGAGTGGCTAGAATGGCTTCCTATAGATTCCATCATCTTTCCCGTAATGAAGCGGGTAACTTCGGCTTTGTGCCTGGCGCCCTAGAGTCTGAAATTGTGAACAATGAAGAGCTGAGTATGGCTCAAAGACTGCGAAAGGTAGTGGAGTTGGTGTCTACGGTTGAGGTGCCGCCAAGGAACAGTCGATCTGTCTTGGTGAGCATGCGACTATCTTTCAAGCAGAAATATTCGCCATTGACCACTGTGCTAACCTCTTGCTTGCGGGGGGTTTAACAAATAGGTCAATTAAAATCCTCACCGATAGCCAAGCTGCACTGGAAGCATTGGCATCCGATACCGGTACTACACTTATGGTGCAGGAATGTCTCTCTACCCTTGCCAAACTAGGAGAGCGGAGCAGGCTCCGTCTAATATGGGTTCCTGGCCACTCGGGCATCGAGGGGAATGAGAAGGCGGACTCATTGGCCGTTCGAGGAACTAACCTGGAGTTCATAGGACCAGAGCCTAAGCTCGGAATTCCCCTGGAAACTGCAAGGATGGAAAACAACCGATGGCTAGACTTGAGGGGACGTGAGCATTGGATGAGCCTTCCAGGACTTCTACACGCTCGACGTGCTATCCGTGGACCTTCCACTTTAAAAGCCAAGGTCTGGCTTAAACTCTCTAGGGTGGAACTGAGAGTTTAAACTGCTATATTAACGGGGCACTGTCGCCTCAGGAAATACCTAAATAAATTAGAATTGGTTGAGGATCCTTCATGTAGGCTATGTGCAGAAGATACAAAATCAATGGAAAATGTTATGTACGAGTGTCCAGCAGGGGACAGTGTTAGGATGGAAGAACTTGGATCCATCCTGCAAATTGAAACTGACTGAGCTTATTAAGCTCTCACCCACGAAACTCGTATCCTTTACGAGATGGATGGAGCTCGTGGATAAAATTAAGGAGACAGTGTGCCACAATAGACCACTGGGCGCCACAACAGACCACTGGGTTGCAGTGGCCGGGCTGCTAGGCAGCCCTCACTCAAGGATAATATCTATTTATCTATCTAAGGCGGGATGATGCTGGTCCTCTATAACGGAAGGCGTACAACATCGAATAGAAGACACATCAGTAGAATTCAACAAAATCAAATCCAAAATTTTATTATAATGATTGGTGATACCATTGAACTGATTGAGGGAATTATAAGAAGAAAAATCCCTGAACGAGGAATACGCATCACCGCAAACAAGGTATATAAGGAAACCAAAGCAGGTAATCTCCGCCAATACCAAAAAAGTGGTGATTCAAAATATTTGTTAGGACATTGTCTATGATTACCTCATATTAACCGGAGCTAATACTTTGGATGGCACATATTTTACTAATACTGAAAATGATTTGGGTTTGGGTGGAAAGGTTGTAGTAGAAAGGTGTAAGAGTTTGAAGAATCCTCGAGGGACAACAGTTTACTTCGTTAATTTTCTTTACATTACCGCTCATCGAACTATTGAGAGCAGAGTATGGAATTCATAGCTTGGGTACTATTCGAAGTAATCGTTTGAGAGGTTGTGAGCTTGAGAGAAATAAAAATCTTTTAAAGAAAGGAAGAGGTAGCTTCGACTACAAAGTTGATAACTCTGCAGGTTTAGCTATAGTAAAATGGGCAGACACAAAGTGTGTTACACTAGCAAGCTCATGTGTGTCTCATTCTCTAACCATTGAAGTAAACAGCTACAGCAAGGAAGAAAAGAAAAAGACTACTGTTGAGTGTCCCCAGATAATAAAACAGTACAACACTCATATGGACGGAGTGGATCTAGCTGATATGCTCATTTCTCTATATAGCTACAAATCAAAGAGATGTTATATGGGGGATATTCAGTCAATTAGTGGATATCTGCATAAAGAATGGCTGGCTACTCTACAGAAGGCAAATGGATGCTATGGGGCAACCAAAACATGACAAACTGAATAAATTTAAAACAGAAATTGTAATTTCCCTTATAAGAGCGAAAAATTCATAAAAGACGTGGAAATCATATTTCACAAATGACCAATGACAATCAAAGTGCCTCTTGCAGCCAGGCCAAGCGTTGATATCAGGTACGACGATGTTCGGCATTTCCCTATATTTGTGGATAAAGGCACACTATGCACAAACGGTTAAACCACTATTTTTTGTGAAAAATGTAAATTGCGTCGTTGTATTATATCAGGAAACAATACTAGAAATGGTTTCACGATCTATCACTAAAGAAACCTTTGACAGGCAATGTTTACTGTAAGATTTCAATTGATGAGGCTTTTACGTGATAGAAATCCATTTTCACAAATAGAAGTAAACGATGATTTCTACTTAAATATATTATAAAATGCTCGACGCGTTTCGATACACAGTATCTTCATCAAGAGCGAATTAATACTATAAATATATCTTACTAACAAATTTTTATCCTTATAATACTAAAGCAGTAAGTCTTATTTCGAGGAAAGTGGAGGGGACGGTTGGAGTTTGAACCGGGTGGGAAGAAAGGGACAGGGCGGAAAAGCGGGAACCGTGGACCCCCGCGAATAATTTTCTTCCGGTAGAGAAACGTCGGAGGAAGATCCGCGCGAAATTCGGTGTCCCTAGCTCGAACGACGGAGGTGCGACGATTTTTCGAAAAATTTGGCCGAAACGTCGTCCCGGGCGAACGGAACGACGAAACGGCGAGATTTCTTCGGAATCGATAACTCGGATCTTTCGGAGTGCGATCGGGCGAAAATTTCGGGAAAAAGTTCCGAAAAAGCGAAAATAAAATACGTCTCCGAAATCTCCGGGATGGAGGGGATAATTTCTATGGACTTTTGTAGCTATACAAAATATTTCTATTGCCTTCGATCGCTACGAAACCTGGTCAATAAAAAAGCCTCGAGTTTAGCATTTTGCGCCGTAATAGTTAGATTCTCATAAAACCAGGGGAAAACCGAAAAATCTTCCATCGAACGAAGGGATATCGGCCGACCACCGCAAATTCTCGCTCTACTTTGCTTATTCCGAAAATCTCCGAAAGCAAGAAATTCGCGAAATTAACAAACCTCGAGCTGTCAGATTACAGGTTTTTGTTTTAACTATCCTACTCAAACGGGGTCATCGGAAGAAAGGATTCGACCTTCGAACGATTCCTACATATCTCGAGATCAAGTCCGCGAAGAGAAATCGTTGCTGAAAAACTTAATTTTCGAATTTGGGACGATTTTTGAGACCTATATTTTCGAGAAAAAGACTAAAAACACGGGGGCGGAGCCAGTCACCGCTCCTTCTGCCCCTTATATCGCTATTCAATGTCGGAAGTGAGCGTTAACAACGTGTAAAATTCAATGCTCTCTCTCTTCTGAACGAAAATAGTGAGATGGAAATAGTAACTTTAATTTTCACCAACATAATTTCGGTACTAACAACATCTAGAATATAAATAATAAAAAACAAGTACTGTGTTTTAAGGAATTTTACTTAATAATTGCGATTCGTAACGCGTTTCACTACACCGTAGCTTCTTCAGACGAATGATTATGCAGAAAAATGTAAATGAGAATATAACTATAAATGTTCTTGAGTAATTAAAAGCTTATTGGTCGCCTCCTCCTAAGTGGTTATTTATGACAGGTATATCCAATAAAATTAAGGAATAGATTGCTCCCCGAAAAGATTCAATACAGGTGAAGGGTTTAAGTCGACTTGTTCATTGATGAGTCTACCTGAGTGTTTGTATTTATTTATTTCTAAAGTTTCCCAAAGATCTACCTTCCAATATTTATTATCTGTATGCAAAATTTCAAACTGTGGGTCGAAAGAATGATTATTTTCTAAGAGATGATTCGCGTAATTTGAATCTGATTTTTATTTGAAAAACTGCGTTTATGTTCCGATATTCTAATATTAAAATTTCTATGTGTTCTACCAATGTAGAAATTATCACAGTCATTGCAATTCAATCTATAAACACCTGATTTATTGTTTTTACCTGGTTTGGTTTTATTATTTTTATATATTTGCCTAAATTATTATTAGTTTGGAAAGCTATGTTGAAATTATTGCTACTTAAGAATGATTTCAGTTTCTCACTTGTAATGCCAACGTAGGTTAAGGTGTTGAATTTTGTTTCAATTTATCGACAGGGTAAACTTCATTCAATGCGATTCTACTTTGTTTTTATTTAAAATATTATTTATTAGTTTGGGATTGTAACCATTATTTTTGGCTCTTTGTTTAATCAAATTTAGTTCTTTGTTGAAATTTTCTGGTGATAGCGGGATGTTAATCAGTCTATGAATGTTGATATGGATGACACGACGAGTTATGTATTATAATATCTGTATGTGACGGCTTATGGTAAATTGCGAAAACATGTTTTCCATTTTCATTCGAAATTGTTACGTCTAAGAAATTTATCGAATTATTGCTTTCTATTTCGGTTGTGAATGCAATTTTGGATGTAATGAATTTATATGATTTTCGAAAATTTTAACTGTCTATCTGTTCCTGTGAAGCAAATAATGATATCGTCTACATAGCGATACCAGTATAAACAATATTTACTGAGTGGATGATTATGAATTAATTTCTCTAAAATTACTCATGAAAATTTCTGCTAACAAAGGACTCAACGGATTGCCCATAATCAAGCCGTCTTCAATAGTATAATATTTGTAATTGAAATGGAAATAATTTTGATCTAAACAAATTTTTAATAATGAAAGAATATCTGATTTAATGATACTATTGACATGATTCCTTTCTAATAATTCTTCAACTAAGTAATACGTATCTTTTGGAGGAAAGTTGGGAAATAGATTCTTAACATTGAAAGAAATAAGTTTGGAATTAGGTGTTATAGTGGTATCTCTGATATTGGCAATGAGTTCGTATGAATTTTTGACCGAAAATTCAGATTTAAAATTGCTATGTTTTATTAGCAAGTCGTTGAGGAATTTTGAAAGTTTGGACGAAGGTGCCGTTACATAAGAAACAACAGGTCTAATAGGGTAATTAGGTTTATGAAGTTTTATCAACGAATATAATTCGGGGATTGTGGATTAGAGTTAATGAATTTATATTTTTCTTGGTCTGTAATTAATGATTTTGCTGTCGAAATTATGTTTTAACAACTTTCTGAAATTTTGCAGTAGGATCCTTAGTTGATGTTATATAGTTTCCGGCTGTTAAAATTCTTCAGTTTTAGAAATATAATCGGTTTTACTAATCGCAATGACGGTGTTACCTTTATTTGCTTTAGTGAATACTAAATCGTTCTTGGTACTATTTTCACGAATTGTTTTTATTATCTTATAATCGGAATTGCAATGAGGTGATAATTTCGAAAAGTCTTCTTTGATGATTTTTGCTGTTTGCTATTTGGCTAAAATATTATCTTTGGAGGTTTTGAGAATAATTTCGGTGTCTATGCCTAACTGTTCAAAATTAGTTTTATTATGTTTTGGATGTAAATTATGTTTGAATCCTTCTTCTAATAGATCTTTTTGTGGTTGTGTAAAATCGGTATCAGTTAAATTAGTGAATCTTTCAAAAAATTTATGGTCTGAAAATTTATCAGTTGAAGGTTTGGATGGAGAAATTTTGAATTTAAGTGAATTCAACTTTTTCTGTTGTTGCTGAAACTTTTTATGAATTAAAATTTTGACATCGTATCTGGATTCAGAGTCTAAAATATCAAACTCAACAGGGTGCAATCTAAACAATAATTCCGTATGGATTACCTTCAAATATATGTTTGCAACGTCCCTCCTGTTGTACTGGATCTTCATATACTCTTTCATAAATAACCACTTAGGAGGAGGCGACCAATAAGCTTTTAATTACTCAAGAACATTTGTAGTTATATTCCCATTTACATTTTTCTGCATAATCATTCGTCTGAAGAAGCTACGGTGTAGTGAAATGCGTTACGAATCGCAATTATTAAGTAAAATTCCTTAAAACACAATACTTGTTTTTTATTATTGATAATGGAATTTTACCAAGTAAAAGCCTCCCAAATTCAAATCTAGAATATAGTACTCTCTTCTGAGTGACAATCAAATCTAACCTTATTTCATTTAGTCTTATATTCGATCTGTCAAAATAAGTGATTCCGAATTTCATTCGAATGAAAAGTTTGACGAAACTTGAAATAAACTATTAGAGGTAAGTGATCGTAGTTTGATGTTTATTTTATCCATGTTAATGTATATTTTGTTGCAGGAAAGGAACGACAAACTTTCAAAATTCATAAATTTAACATTTTGTGGTTACTCTAACCTAAACAATATGATTCAAACGGAATGTTATAATAAGGAGTTAAGGAGGCTTACAATAATGTTTGAAAGGTAAGTGAATATAATGAGGTTGAGGTTTACTCATGTATTTTAATGTATATTTTTTAGGCATGCTCAAGAAATGTACTCCGAATTCACGTATTTCATTTTTCTTTCATGGTTATTTTAACCTGCGTAGAAAAATGTGCTGGAATTGCTAGGATTTTTAAACGAATCAATTGGAGGATCTTACAAAATGATGGGATATCCTTCGAGTTGCTATTAATAGGTATTGAGCTCTTTTGTATAATAATATTTTTTCTAGAAGAAACTCGATAAAGTTTTCGTTAGCTCATTTAGAGTATGTATCATAAGAATATTGAAAGTTATCCACTGAAGGCTATATCTGTATTGAAATATTTCAAGCTGGATGTCTATAGTTTATAAGAAGCTGACTGCTCGAAACCAACTGCCAACTCGACAGTTATGAATCTAGAAATTAACAGTTACAAGAAACAGTTGTACTCAAACTGATATCTAGTTAACATCTTTGTATTGTATATAAGGTTCCATAATAGAATAAGGTGAAGTTTCTATGTATTCAGTAGTATTCCTTTATTTGATTACTAATTTTTCTCTTTTGTCTTTTGGATACTCCCAAGAAATTTTAATTTGAGAAGAACTTTTATTTTCTATTTCATTAATATACTTGAGAAGTAATTCTTCCATCTTGCTGTTTCACGCTCATATTTGTTGTTTATTATAATTCGTAAATCTTATTGGATTCTTATCTGATCTAATAAGAATCAGAACTGTTAAGTAAAAATTAAAATTTGAAACTATAAATCTGCTTATATTGATCTTTCTGAAGTATATATACTTTTGGAATTAAAATTTAGAATATTGTGAATTAATATTAGAGTTGTTGATGATTGAATTTCTATGCCTAAAGGGTGACTGAACAATTTGTTTTCTGAATCAATGTTGAAATGTTTTTAATTTCATCTTATGCTAGCTCAATTGGAGAAAGTTCAGATTTCAAAATTGAATGTATCCCTTTGAATTGCGATAGTAATGAATAGTGTTGAAATTTGTGAGATTGATGAGTCAGTATCCATAAAACAATACTGGAAGCTGCGTAACCCTAAGAATGACTGAGGTAATATATGAGAGATTTCCATGTAACATAAAGAACTATCAAGTAAAAATATGAATAATGAAGTGAATATAATAAGGCGTTCAGTATAGATAGAGTTGGATATGAAAAGGCGTTCAGTGTATTAGGCGTTTAGTATATTGGATATTTAGATATGAAAGGCGATCTTAATGGGCTCACTAGTATATACTAAAGAGGCAATCCACTCAGAGCTATCGGTACTTGAACTTATGTTTAGGAAATAAATTTAATAAGGGTGAATTATTTATGTCTACCTGATCATTAATAATTTCCGGTTAATTCCTAAATCTGTTAATTTCAAGTGCTTTCAGAAGGTTGAGTTTTATACCTCTCTTCTCAGAATGTAGGATTTTAAATTCTGAATTGAAAGAGTGACCATTTTCCCTAAGATTATTTGAATAATTTGAATCGGTTTTTCTATTGATGAAACTGCGTTTATATTCAGAGATTACGACATTGAAATGTCTTCTTGTTCTACCTATATAAAAACAATTGCAATCTGCACAATCCAATCTATAAACACCTGATTTATTTACTTTATTGATTGGAGATTTCTAATTCTGATAAATGAACCTAAATTTGTTGATGTTTTGAACGCTTTATTTAAATTTGAATTGTTAATAAGGATTTCACATTATTGCTAATATTGCCTATATATGTTAAACTATTGAATTTTTGAATTTCTTGTCTTGATGTTCACCGATTGGAGAAATATGTTGTAAAGCTAATTTTGTTTCTTCTTATATAATATGTTGCTAACTTAATTTGCGTCATAACCATTATGTATTGCGATCTGTTTTATTAAACATATAAATATTTTATAAACACATAAAACAGATCGCAATAAATGATGCAAATTTAGTTAGCAGCATACTACATAAGAAAAACAAAATTAGCTTCACAACATATATATCCAATCGGAGAACACCAAGACAAAAATTCAATAATTTAACATATATAGGCAATATTAGCAATAATGTGAAATCCTTATTAAAAATTCAAATTTAAATATAGCGTTCAAAACATCCTGAGAAGAAAGGTATAAAACTCAACCTTCTGGAAGCACTTGAAATTACCAGATTTAGGAATTCACTGAAAATTCTTAATAATCAGGTAGACATAAATAACTCACCCTTATTAAATTTATTTACTAAACATTAGTTCAAGTACGGATAGCTCTGAGTGGATTGCCACTTTAGTATATATAAAAATTTTTAGTAAGATATATTTGTAGTTTTAATTCGCTCTTGATAAAGATAAGGTGTATCGAAACGCGTCGAGCGTTTAATAATATATTTTAGTAGAAATCATCGTTTACTTGTATTTAGATACTGTAAGATACATTTTGGTTTCTCTTATCGCAAGTTATGGAATTGAATGATACAACCTAAATTATACAAAATATTAATGAATAATTGGAAAAAAAAAGTTTCGATAAAAAATCTCGACTCTAGTCGCCCGAGGCGCGTCGAACGTTTTGAATCCATAAAAATGAATGTTTAACCACAAATTTCACTCCCCATATAAAATTCCATAGTTTCTGAGCTACGAATCAAATCGCGGATTAGTTGTAATTTTTCAGGAACTCGTTCGACCGGAAAACCATTTATGAACAGCGCAGGGAATTATGCAAACTAATAATTCAGCCCCCGTCGATAAACATGAAAACTGACGAATCGACAAGGACAAATGACGCGTGCAAAATATTCGAACGTTTAATGTTGCTCGAATTGAACGCTCGGAGTTATGCAAATTGAATCATCGTTTCTTCGCAAACAACGAGTCTCGTTTCGGAATCCACCCTGGGGATATGTCGAAATTGCAGCAAAATAATACCGTTGAAAGTCAGTCGAAATTGGTTCACGTAGAAAGTTTAATAAACAATTATTTGATGAATGTCTCCACGTTTTTTTATATTCGTGAAATAAACCTGCGGGGAAAAACACAATTTTTCTCTTCTGTCTTATCGAATACGTGTGTGTTTGGAAGGCAATTATTTCACTGCAAAAATAATGAGAAGTCGTATAACACCAAGTTGGTCATTTTAATTAGTATTTAAGAGGGTACCTATCTAACAGCTTTCTGATAAATTGTTATCGAGTTTGCTTATCAATAATTATATCATCTAATCTTGTTCAAATTTTCTTCCAAGTTTTATTTCACAAAATTTAAAATTTTCTCCATCTTTTCCCTAACCTTGTTTAGATTTTTTTCAAGTTGTTCAAATTTTCCTCGGACTAATTTGAATTTTCCAATACGTTCCAGTTTTCCTCCAATTTAGTGAATTATCCATTTTCCTATTGAGGTCCATCAGGGCTTGCTGAAGGAATTTCAACGCTTCCGTCTCCATAGTCCTCTGTTGCAGATGTGATAACGTTGCTGAACTTATTCCACACAGCTTCTATACTACAATCAAAGAGTGGTGAACGCTAAATAATCGCTCTGTCACTAAAATTGAAAATGAAAGTGGTTGAGTTCTTAGTTTAAATCTTAATAGAGGGCAGCATAAGGACGTCCTTTTCAATCTCTCTCCTTTGAAGAAGACAAAACGTGAGTATTTTGAGAAATATTTGATTTTGTTTAGGAAAATATTAGACATTGTGGAGATAATTCATTCTGTTTAAATACCGATTCAGTTTGTGTCCACCTGATCGGTTCATCATAAGTGATGAGAAATGCGCCAACTGCTCACAACATATCCATGGGAAGGATCAACATCTTCAATGAAATGCTTGTTCGCAAGGAGTGCATATAGCATCATGCACCGATCTGGGTCCGGTGTACGCGGAGCCAATGTGAACCAGTTTTCCTCCTTGAAGATTATGTTTGATGATTTGCGCATAAGTATTATGGAAACCGTCGATGAGAAACTAGACTCCGTTTCCGAAACCATACAACCTCGTACTTTCGAGGAACTTGCAGTCGAGGCGGCCGATCGCCTCACTAGAGCTAGAAAAATAATCATTCGAGAAATAGCGGAGGCCCCATTAATCAGCGAAAACTGGCAGATGAAACTGTCGTATCTGGCATTTTGAACACTATCAAAGAGGGCAATGAATCGATAGAAGTCATTAATACACTCGGAGGCAAAATTAGCGGAACACTCGAAAATTTAACCAAATTCGAAGTCCGGTATTTTTCCTAATTCTCAACCGATTTAGATGATTTTTTCGGCAAGTTATAGATCAACTCTTCTGCTTTGTGGAAATTATAAGAGAAAACAAAAAAACTTCGAAAACAATTATATACGGGGGCAAAATTAAAAGTGTTTTTTTGTCAAAAATTCGTAGCACCCTGTGGAATTTCGTGGTCCGAGTTGAAACGTACAATATCATGGTCTGTCAAGACACATCTTCCTACACTAACGCCCTTCTTATTTTATGTATTTATCTCTATTTTCACAAGAGATATCCATTTTGAAGCGAAAAGTCACAAATTTCAAGAATTTATTTTTAATCTTGCATTACATTGGGGGTTAGCCAAAAAATAATATCAAAATTAGAGAAGCGGAAATCTAACGAAATGAAAATTTTTGAAATTCACTGGCCAATTTCACGCTCCGGGAGAACTCGAAGTACACTGGAAAATTCGTTGATTTTGCACATATAGTTTTGAATTTTTTTGTGTGACACTATAATAATTATCATTCCTGTCCAAAATTGAGAGCAGGTGTGTATCCTGGCGATACACTCGTGAAAAGAAATGAACATGTTGAGAAAAATGTTCATGATGACCCACAAAAAAAAACATTTGATTTTAGTAGCGAGTATTCACCCCCCGAGCTCTTATTACAGCGCGCATACGATTTCGCATACTCCCAATGATGTTGTCTATCATCTGTTGAGATATGTTGTCCCACTCTTCCACCAAAGCCAATGTCTGCTCTTCAAAGTTGCCTGGATTCCGTTATCGAACCCTTCTTCCAAGAATGTCCCAAAGGTGTTCGATCGGGTTTACATCCGGTGACCGCGACGGCCAGTCCATTCGTGTGATCCCAACTTCATTGAGATATTCTATCACTATGCGCGCAGTATGAGGGCGCGCGTTAACGTGCATAAAAAGGAAATTTTCCCCTATGTAAGGAGGAAACGGCACAACATGGGGCTCCAAGATTTCTGTTTTATACCGATGGGCATCAAGTAATCCATTGCCAATAATCTCCAGTTCTGTTCGTACTATCAAGCATATGCCACCCCATATCATAACTGACCCTCCACCGTATTGCTCAGTTCCTGCGTAGTTCGCTTGATTGTACCGTTCCTCTCGATGCCACCATATTCTATCTCTACCATCCACGAAATTCACACAATATCGGCTCTCATCACTAAATAAAACTCGTCTCCACTGATTGGTTGTCCATGCAACATGCTCCCTAGCAAACGCCAATCTTGCTACCCGATGGGCTCTATCCAGTCTTGGTGCTCTTGCTTGCGCGTATGATCTCAGACCAACTTCATTTAATCGTCTTCTGACTGTCCTCACACTGACGTTAATGTTATCCACTGCTTGTAAAAGGTTACGTGCCTGAACAGCAGTAGGACGAGGATTTCTTATGGTTTGATTGACGATGAAACGGTCATGTATAGCGCGGGTTGCCCGATTTCTTCCTTGTCCTCGCCTCCTCACGTACAATCCAGTTTCCCTGTAACGTCGGTAGATTCGATGGATAACCGACGTCGAGACACCCAACATGGTACCGACTGAGCGGTAGGTGCGCCCTTCCTCGTAAACAGTAAAAGAATCACAAAACACCGCAACCGATCGAATTTGTATCAAATCAAAGAATGGAAAACTCTCATTCTTTAAACAAGTGCAAATGTGGTCATATACAAAAAAACTTGTGTTGTATTTCATATTTGATAAAAACACGTGTGCACATGTGTAAATGAAAAGTTTTAGCAATGGTCCCAGAATTCGGTTGTGTATTTTAATACCTACCGACTGTTATCTCCTATGAATTCCTAATTTTCACCAAATTAACCAAATTGTCATCAATAACTAATGCAATTCGAACATAAAATTCGCAAATGACAATTTCGACACGCCTGAGTGATAATAAGAAAATTCCAAATTGATAGACGAATTTTGCAAAAATAGAGATAAACGCATGAAACAAGAAGGGCGTTACTATAGGAAGATGAGTCTTGACAGACCTTGATATTGTACGTTTCAACTCGGACCACGAAATTCCACAGGGTGTTACGAATTTTTGACAAAAAAAACACTTTTAGTTTTGCCCCCGTATAAAATTTTTTTCGAATTTTTTTTGTTTTCTCTTATAATTTCTAGAAAGCAGAAGAGTCGATCTAAAACTTGCCGAACAAATCATCTAAATTGGTTGAGAATTAGGAAAAATATCGAACTTCGAATTTGGTTAAATTTTCGAGTGTTCCGCTAATTTTGCCTCCGAGTGTATGTTTCGTTTGGGAAAACCCAAACCGAACGCTCCTAGGCCTAGAGCGATAAGAGTCAACCTTTCTAATGACTATGTGGCCAAACGAATTCTGAAAAATAAGTCAAAACTAGTTTTAACACAATTTTCTCAAATTTCAATCGTTGATGACAAGACTGAAAAGCAGGTTAAGTATCTTAACAATCTTAGAAATGAACTTCAGGAAAAAAGGATAAGGACGAATTTGACTGGACAATAAATTACCAAAACGGAATTCCGAGAATAACAAAGTGTAACGCAGCACCGATAAGAAAATGAATTCACGATTAGTTGACTGTCCTATGATATATACGAGTTTGGGATCTCTTGTATCCAAAGATAATGATCTGAATGTTTTTATTCAGCCACAGGAACCAAGTAATGTATGTTTGAGTGAAACTTGGTTAAACTCACAGATACCTGATTCTCTCATTAATATTAGACGTTACCGTTTATATAGACAGGATCGCTGCCTATAGAGAGGCGGTGGGGTTGCCGTATATACTCAGAAATCAATCTTATCATATTTCTCTATTAAAATTCTCCCGTTTGTTTGTGATAAGATTGATATCATCGCCTTAGAACTCAATTCATTAAATATGTCTATAGTATTGATGTTTATTTATCGCCCCCCTAATCCCATAGAAACTATGAGAGAAGACATCCTTTTGTTGTGTAATACTATTGCTGAGTTGACCAATTCTTGCAAATATGTCCTAATCTTTGGTGATTTCAATTTTCCATGACCACGTTTAAACAATCACTTTGTATCTAACATTTTGAGCTACAGTTTGTAATATTTTCCTATTCGATTGTTTTGGTTTATCACCCAATTTTTCAGTAGCTAGGCAATCACTTCGCAGTATTATTTTCTGTCTCAAATCGTTATATTTTGCTATTCCAACATTTTAGTGCTTCCTTCTATTTTCAATTACTTTTAGGAAATTTATTCTTTATTATCTTCATTTACGTAACCATGTTATTAATTTAATTTTCAAGTGGGCTTCATAGAAATTCTTCGCTCATATAACAATGGTATAATAATAATAACAATGATAACTCTTGACGTTTCAACGGTGGCGCAAGCCATTATGACTAAGACCACGAGAGCCAGACTCCCTAGGAAACGCATGAAGTGGACCACAGAAATGAATGCCTTCATTATGCGTTCCTATTACAAGATTAAAAACTTGGAATCGAAAATGACAACATACAGATACGCGTTACATCTTGCGTCCGTAGAAGAATATCCGGAATTACAGCACATATCCGAACAGAGAATCTCGGATCAACAAAGAACAATCGTTAAAAACAGGCTACTTTCTTCAGAAACGCTGCAAAGCATAGGAGATGAAGTCACAAAGGAGCTCAGAAGTGAAGATGATACTCTTAATGGTATACCTACAGTCAATGAAAGTGTTACAGATAACATCGAAGCCATGGAAACGAATATCAACATAGAGCGCCCCCCTGAGACGCAGCAACAGAACGAATTTATGTATTTAGCACGATCAGAACTCAACAGAGCAATAATTGAACTCAGTGGTAGTAACCTAACTAAACGACCTAAACTGCCCAAACTCAACACTTCAACATACCAAGAAAACACCCACTTTCCTAACACAAAGCTTAACATATATGCTCCCTAAGAGAGATAGAACACAGGATCCTTCTCAATATAGGCCAATCACTTGCCTGACAACACTCTACAGAATACTCACCTCATGCATATCCAATAGAATATACCAGCACCTTGACGACAAATATATAGTAGCAGAAGAGAACTCACTGTAAGTGAGTTCTCGGCAGATGTTCATATGAAATTGAAATGTAAGACCCTGAACTTTCAAAGGGGGAAAGTCATAGATGGTGAAACACAACCTCCAAACGGTGATATTATACATTGTGTGAAGAATGGCGAAACATACAAATATCTAGGATACCAACAAGCCAGATTGCTGGACCAAAAACAATCAAAGGAGAAGATTCGTTCAGAATACAGTCAGCGTCCGAAAACTATGCTGAAATCAATGTTGAACACGGGAAATCTAGTCAAGGCAGATAACACCTTCGCCATTCCAGTGTTTCTGTGATCATTTGGAATAATGAGATGGACTGAAACAGAACTGGATGATATTCAAATTCAGACCCGAACGATGCTGACAAAGTACAACAATCATCATCCAAAATCGTCTGTGATGAGAACAACTTTGAAACAGAAAAAAAGAGGACGCGGATTAATAAATGTTGTCAATTTATACACCGAACAGATAAAAAATCCCAGAGAATTCTTCTCTGCAAAAGCTCTCACTTCTGACCTCCATAGAGTATCGTTGGCTGATAAGGAATATACAACTCTAAATCTTTCTACCAGAGATGTCCTTCTGAATCCACCATTCCTATCAGATACTGAAAAACAAGAGCAATGGTCAAGAAAGGAATTGAATGGAAATTACCATACGATTCATCAACCACACATCGACAAAGAAGCCTCCATGGTTGATGAAATGATCGCTACAAACAACTACAAAAAAATTATTATGAAGGATGGCACAATACAAACAGATAAGTGCAGAAAATGCCATATAAGATCGGAGACTATACAGCATATTATCGGGGAAAGGTAAATTATATCCAGCTAACAGCTGAGGTAGTGTATAAGTCCAGGATAATGAATAATAATAATAATAATAATAATATTATAATTATTATTATAATATATATTAGCAGAGGAGCAGAAAGGATGCAGAAAGAAACACCACGGGTGCAAGGAACAACTCATCATCGATTCTGTGATAATGAAACAGGCACACGTAGGGCATCGCAATGTTCATTCAGCTTTTCTCGATTATCTGAAAGCATTCGATAGTACCGCCCACTCTTGGCTTGTTGAAGTATTGCAGATATACAAAATTCACCCAGCCCTGGTAGAGTTCTTGAAGACAACAATGACACACTGGCGCACGTCTCTGCAGGTCAACATGAACAATAAATCAATTAAAACCGACGAGATACCCATACGTCGTGGAATTTTTCAAGGAGACTCTTTGAGTCCACTATGGTTCTGTTTGGCAATGAACCCATTATCCTCAATGCTCAATAGAACTGGATACGGATTTAGGATAAAAGCAGAAAGGAATTATCATACAATCTCCCACCTGCTGTATATGGATGACATCAAATTATATGCTTCGAACAACAAGCAATTGGATGATTTGCTGAAAACTGTCAGTGAGTTCTCGGCAGATGTTCATATGAAATTCGGGATTGAAAATGTAAGACCCTGAACATTCAAAGAGGAAAGTCATAGATGGTGAAACACAACTTCCAAACGGTGACATTATACGGTGCATGAGAGATGGCGAAACATACAAATATCTGGGATACCAACAAGCCAGATTGTTAGACCAAAAACAATCAAAGGAGAATATTCGTTCAGAATACAGTCAGCGTCTGAAGTCTGTGCTGAAATCGATGTTGAACTCGGGGAATCTAGTCAAGGCAATTAACTCCTACGCCATTCCAGTGTTGCTTTACTCATTTGGAATAATCAGATGGACTAAGACGGAGCTAGATGATATTCAAAGGCAGACCCGAACGATGCTGACAAAGTACAACAATCATCATCCAAAATCGTCTGTGATACGAACAACTTTGAAGCGGAAAGAAGGAGGACGCGGATTAATAGATGTTGTCAATTTACACACTGAACAGATAAGAAATCTCAGAGAATTCTTCTCAGCAAAAGCTCTCACTTCTGACCTACATAGAGTGGTATCGTTGGCTGATAAGGGATATACACCTCTAAATCTTGCTACCAGAGATGACCTGCTGAAACTACCATTCCTATCAGATACTGAAAAACAAGAGCAATGGTCAAGAAAGGAATTGCATGGACGACATCACCATGAGATTAATCAACCACACATCGACAAAGAAGCCTCCAACAAATGGTTGATGAAAGGAGAATTATTCGCGGAAACAGAGGATTCCTTATGGCCATCCAAGACCAAGTGATCGCTACAAACAACTACAAAAATTTATTATGAAGGACGGAACATTACAAACAGATAGGTGCAGAAAATGCCATATAAGATCGGAGACTATACAGCATATTACGTCCGGATGCGAACAACTGGCCAATACAGACTATCTTCACAGGCATAATCAAGTGTGCAACATTATCCATCAGAAACTTGCACACAAGTACGGACTTCTGAATACATTCCAGCCATATTACAAGTATCGACCGGCGCCCGTATTGGAAAATGACTCTATCAGATTATACTACGATAGGCCTATTATCACTGACAGAATGGTGACGAATAATAGGCCGGACATAGTGGTGTATGATAAGAGAGCCAAAACAGCAATGCTGGTGGATGTCGCCATACCAAATAATAACAACGTGCTGAATAAGTTCCAGGAGAAAAGTCCAAATACACAGACCTTGCTATTGAGATCAAGCAGATGTGGCACCTCGACAAAATAGATATTGTTCCTGTCATCGTATCCTCGACTGGTTTAATACCCAAAACTTTGCATGATAGCCTTAAGAAATTAGAATTGCATAAGAATACCTATATAGAAATGCAAAAGCTGTAATTCTTAATACATGTAGGATAGTTAGGAAATTTCTGTCAAGTATATTGTAATCGAGCCTATTCCCTTTGATTGCTAAATCTGGGAAAGGTAAATTATATCCAGCTACTAGCTGAGATAGTGCATAAGTCCACGATAATAAATAATAATACAGTGCATGAGGGATGGCGAAACGTACAGATATCTGGGATACCAACAAGTCTGATTACTAGACCAAAAGCAGTCAAAGAAGAAGATTCGTTCAGAATACAATCAGCGTCTGAAGACTGTGCTGGCATCAATGTTAAGCTCGGGGAATCTAGTCAAGGCTACTAATTCCTACGCAATTCCAGTGTTGCTTTACTCATTTGAAATAATCAGATGGACTAAGAAGACCTGGATGATATTCAAAGGCAGACCCGAACGATGCTGACAAAGTACAACAATCATCATCCAAAATCATCTGTAATAAGTACAACTTTGAAGCGGAAAGAAGGAGGACGCGGATTAATAGATGTTGTCAATTTACACAACGAACAGATAAAAAACTCAGAGAATACTTCCCTGCAAAAGCTCTCACTTCTGACCTCCATAGAGTGGTATCGTTGGCTGATAGGGGATATACAACTCTAAATCTTGCTACCAAAAATGACCTGCTGAATCTACCGTTTCTATCAGCTACTGAAAAACATGAGCAATGGTCAAGAACAGACTTGCATGCATGACATCACCATGAGATTAATCAACCACACATCGACAAAGAAGCCTCCAACAAATGGTTGATGAAAGGAGAATTATTCGCGGAAACAGAGAAATTTCTTATGGCCATCCAAGACCAAGTGATCGCTACAAACAACTACAAAAAATTTATTATGAAGGATGGAACATCACAAACAGATAGGTGCAGAAAACGTCATATAGAAATCGGAAACTTTACAGCATATTACGTCCGGAACATTATCCATTAGAAACCTGCACACAATTACGGACTTCTGAATACCTTCCAGCCATATTACAAGTATCAACCGGCGCCCGTATTGGAAAATGACTCTATCAGATTATACTACGAAAGGCCTGTTATCACTGACAGAATGATGATGAATAATAGGCTGGACATAGTGGTGTATGATAAGAGAGCCAAAACAGCAATGCTGGTGGATGTCACCATACCGAATTATAACAACGTGCTGAACAAGTTCCAGGACAAAAAGTCCAAATACACAGACCTTGCTATTAGAATTAAGTAGATGTGGTTCCTCGATAAAATAGATATTGTTCCTGTCATCGTATCCTCGGTTGGTTTAATACCAAAAACATTTCATGATAGCTTTAAGAAATTAGAATTGTATAAGAATACCTATCTAGAAATGCAAAAAGCTGTGATTCCTAATACATGTAGGATAGTTAGGAAATTTATGTCAAGTATATTGTAATCGAGCCTATTCCCTCTGATTGCTGAATCTGGTAAAGGTAAATTATATCCAGCTAACAGCTGAGATAGTGCATTAGTCCAGAATAATAATAATAAATGGGTAAACTTACTAAAGTGTTCTTTCTATTTACCAAAATCCCACTTGTAACACCAATTGTAACGTTTCTTAGTTCTTGAAATTATTGGTAGGTTCAAATTTAACACTTCAACGTTACAAAAGCACCATTTTATTTATTTACAAGTAATTTAAACAATTAAAACACTAAACTAAACCATTATCTTCTATAACTACTTTATATAACACAATCAATACTGCTTAATTTATTTCCCACACTTTGTCACTTATTCGCGCTCTTTCTTTAAACTGAAGTCTCTTCTTATATACAAGCACAAAGTTTCGAGATCCTTCGCGTAATTTCCGCGCGTGGGAACTTTTAGATCTTTCTCGAATTATCTCGAAAGTGTATCGCAATCCGTCATTCCGCCGAGCAGTGACAGGGTCGACTTCAGGGACGATTGGATGTCGTTACATACAAATAAAATTACCAATTCCAATGTTAATAATCCATGTATTAATTTGTCCAATTATTCATATTCCACCATTAACATACATAAATGAAAATTTCGTATGTTATGTGAATTCAAGTTTTCAATTGTTTGTTGAATTTGATGAAATAAAAATATCTGAATTCGAAATTCTTCTCAATATCTTGAATAATCGTGAATGAAGTATATTATTTTACTCGTATATAATAGGTATTATTCACTTAGGTGATTCAGGACACGAGCCGAAGGTGAAATGCGAGTGAAAACTTCAACCGCTTTAATAATAGCCCTCTAATATGCTCGTTGAGTTATACTCTATTATTGTGTACATTATTCTAATGTGAGCAAATATTTATTGTTAACATTATTCATCATGTAAGATTCGCAGTAATTTTAGAACCTTTTTTGTTTGAACTCACACCAGACCCTTTAAAGAAAACTTTACTTGTGATATCAAAGTCATAACTTTCAGCTATTGTTCTCAAATTGTGCTTCGAACTTTTCTCGATCACTTCGAAACGGAAAGTATATCGAACTTTGTTTTAAATCAATCTAATTTTCACCACCTACAAATGCATTAAACTGATTGCTTCTTTCACTCTACTAAATGAATTTTTTTCAACGAGCTGTATCAGGAGCTGAGAAGTATGAATTTTCAAGGCTTACTCATTATCGAAATAATGAATTGAGTTAATCAATTGTCAAGTCACTTTCTGCAATGGAATTTCCACTACAGTCTGACGCCGCATTGTTTAGGAAGCCTTTGTCATCTACAAATAGACAGGTCTGGTTCACAGAGAACTTGATTCAACTCTCGAAATTCCAAAGTATCGTTTGCTTCGAAGCGAATATTGATTGTAGGAATCAAGTCATCTTCGAATACAAGCGTCATAGTCGCTAATGCAATGGGAATCGCTCAGGATAGGCAAATTTCAATGTTTTAGTACGGCAGTTTAGGGAAATATTACACACTATAGAAAACACTTATGAGTAAAGAACGGATTACCAGACAATTTTTTGTCCGTTATAACTATCGTGATCTTAGAACTAGATCATTCGTTCTTGCTTCATTGGAAAGCCCAAGGAAAAGGTATTTTAGAAAATCTATCAAAGTTTCACTTCCAATGTTATCCAATATGGCTGACTCATTCGAAAATAAACAATATTTCAAGATCGCTGGAACGTTTTTCTTTCACTAAAAAATTCAAATCAGGCATTCAGTCGATAGCTCAGTCTTTTCTGAACAATGTTTAAAAATCCAAGTATTGGTAAAAAGTAGCGTGACTCTGATTCGAAAATAAACAATATTTCAAGATCGCTGGAACGTTTTTCTTTCACTAAAAAATTCAAATCAGGCATTCAGTCGATAGCTCAGTCTTTTCTGAACAATTTTACATAGTGATCTTAAAAATATTCCAAGTATTGGTAAAAAGTAGCGTGAAGAATTTTTCCATTCTGATTTTCAGCTGAAATCAAAATATATATTTCCCTCATGGCGTTGGCACTCCTGAAGTTGTTGTGTTTTTCATAGATCTTCTCGGAAGACAAAGAACCATTCTACATTTAAACCAACCTGAAATGTGATTTCTGTTCGAATTCAAAAGAGCGGACTTCCTCAAATATTACAATTTTCCACTCGCATTTAAAAAGTTTTCGCGGTCGTAATGAATCAACGGAGTAATTCAATCACTAGATTGGACCTTTCCTATAATTTTGAGGTGTCAAACTCGAATATTGATTCAGAATTATGCCAATTGTCGTCAATAATGTTTCTCTTTGCCACCATCATATGCACCTCCCGTTCTGAGCATAGACTGCATGCAATAACTCTATGATAAACAAAAATTAATAAAATGTCATCGAGTTTCAGACATCTGGTTTGAACTCGAATTTTATCTTGGTGTTGTTTGTTTTTGACGTTCGAAATTGTTAAACAATGGTTTTAACAAATGAAGATAAGCGTTTCATTGAATGTTTATTTGTCTGTGGCTAAACTGCTAGGCAAATATTACGCCAATTTTCAGCCCCTAATTACAAAAGAAGTACAATCTTTGATCTTGAGGAAAAATTTCAGACAACAGGGTCATTAGGAAGAAAATCAGAATGACTGTTTCCCAAATATCTCAGAGATGCCAACTGTTAAAAACATCTGCGAGAATAATAATACGACCTGATTTTGTCTAACAAATTACATGAGTAAAAACATTCCACGAAAAGAATCAACTACTCAGACTGAAATATAACCTCCATTGGCATCCACATTGTTCATTTATTTGACAAACGTTGTCAGAAAAATATGGAAGAACTTGTAGAATTCGAAAGAAGATTTGAACAAATAAAAATCATCCAAAAAGCTATTTAAGAGGTTACATGGGTTTCATGGTTTCAAAAAATCGAAATTGTTTTTTGTCTTATTAAATTCTATAACATCTATAGAATATTGTCCTAAATTTTCAGGTTGATCCGACTAATAGTTTGGGAGATACAGCCTTGAAAAGGTGGACGCTTGAGGTCAGGTATAGGCTGAGGGCGCAATAGGTATTCGCAGGGAGCACGACGAAAGCGACATCTGATGGTAGCGTAAAATCATGCTCGGCAATGGTATGACATGTGAAAGATCCATATAAATAAGAGTGAATTGTTTCAAAAATGAATTTAAAAACAAATATGTGTTATAAAATCTGTGATCGTGTTTTTAAATTGAAAAACTCATTACGATGGAAAAAGTGTGTATAAAAAATTAAGGAAAAAATAAACTTTCGCACTAAAACTTTTACCGTTAATTCATAACGTCATTTCAAATTTAACACATTTGACACAATTTATATGTTATAATATAAAAGCTTGTCGCGAGATATAAGCACTCGTATTTACTTTATCAGTTTGAAGTATTAACAGGTAGGCATAACATATAAATTATGTCAAATGTGTTAAATTTGAAATGACGTTATAAGTTAACAGTAAAAGATTTAGTGTGAAAGTTAATTTTTTTCTATTTAGCGCATTTAAATAAAAGGTTGTTTTAAAGAATTTTTTTAAACTTAATTTCATTTTTAGTTATTCTTGGTAATCTTTCATTTGGTACCCATATTGTAGGAATGACTAAAAGAAAATTATCCGCCATTTCGTTTTGCATTAAGAATAATTGGTCCACCGCCTTGTTGGATTTAGAATGACGTCACATAGTTAATCATGCATTGTCATCCAAACTCAACGTGTATACGAAATTTCAGCTCAGTTGGTTAAGATCAAGTGCCTTAAAATTGAGTTGTAAGATTTCTCCCGAACATACGAACATACATACATTGCAAGTTATATAAAAGCTTGTAAAAATGTTTATAAATAAATAAATAATTAAAAGAAGTTTTAGAATCCCATGGGGTTAACCAGTGAAATGTAAACAAATTTAATACATGACAACTGCAATAATGAAAATTACAAAAATAGTTGATTACTTATATGATTTTCAGAAATAAAATAAAAAATTAATGGCAATGTGATTGCGAATCGTAATTTGAACATACATTACCCTAGTTGCATTGTTACTGAATAATGTTACACACTACTTTGTTTTTCTTTCAACATCATTTATCCATTTATTTTTTTATCCATTTATTTCTTCCATCCATTTATTTCCACTTGGCCACTGGAAATGTGTAAAATTTACATTTACTGTTTCTAGCTGTATTTTTGCAATCAACAACACAACATCTATTATGGATCATTTTTTATTTAATGTTAACGTGTTTATTTATGATAAAAGCATGATTTAACGATAATTTGACCACATCGAGCGCTGTGATCGATTCAGCTGTCCCCACTATATACTCCGCTCCCTGCCAATAGCGCAGCTGCAGCTCATCTATAGTTTGCCGTAATTATTGTCCCTTTTTTTCTTTATAATAAGGAACTACTGGAAAATATTATATTTGGTGATTTCTCGTTAAACTACGAAGTTCATTTTGAGTTTATAAGTGTTTGTTGTGAATTTTATTCGATCAAAAATGCCGTTTAAAGTGTCTAGAACCCAGATAACGGAAGGTGTTCGTAGAAAAGATAGACTTAAGAAGAGGAAACAATCGTTTAATCCAAAAAATCCTGAGGTAGATGATAATTCTTTCACGAGTACGTCGGCGAAAAAATTAAAAGGCGATGACAAACAGCACGTGCCAGAGGAAGCCACGCTACAATATTCGATCATTGACTTTGCTCTGGTGTTCAAACATTATTGAAAGTGGAGGTGAAGAAAAATTTTGTAATGGAAAAGTAAATTTTAAACAATGCTCCAAATTCGGTCTGGGATTTAAACTTGTGGTGGAATGTGAACGATGTATGCCAAATATATTTTATCATGTCAACAAATTGGCAGAATGTATGAACTAAATCGGCGGTTCACTTTTGTTATGCGAGTATTGGGTTTGGGTCTTGCTGGATGCAAGAAGTTTTGCGGTTTGATGGATCTAAGCGCTCCTTTTTGAATCAATCAACATACGACTATTATATTAATAAAATACATGAATGTATTACCATAGTTACTGAGAAACTGTTCTCCTCTGCTGCTACAGAGGAAAATCAATTGACAAGTTTAGCAAACAACATGGAAGATACGACAGATGTGACTGTCTCCGGTGATGGGACGTGGAAAAAGCGTGGTTTTGCATCACTTTATGGTGTCAGTTCTCTAATCGGATATCACTCAGGAAAGGTCTTTGATGTCAATGTTAAATATTCATACTGTAAACCATGTGAGTCTTGGAAAAAAAAATTAGATACAGCAGAATTTGAAGAGTGGAGAGAAGAACACATCAAAAATGAACAATGTACCGCCAATCACACTGGAGCATCTGGAAACATGGAAGTATCTTCAATTATTGAAATATTTAAACGTTCTATCGTAAAACATGGCTTGAGGTACGTAAATTATATAGGAGATGGAGATTCTAAAACATACTCTGGTATTCTCAAAGCCTAACCTTATGGTGAAAATTTTGTTGTCAACAAGAAAGAATGCGTTGGCCACGTACAGAAGAGGATGGGAACCCGGTTGCGTGATTTAGTGAGGAAAACTATTGAGGAAAAATAGTCAATGGCAAAAAATTTCAAAAAAAAATTCTTTCTGGTAAAGGTAAATTGACTAGTAAATTGATTGACAAATTAACTGTATATTACGGCTTAGCGATAAGAAGAAACAGTGATTCAGCTGATAAAATGAGGGATGCGATATGGGCAACTTACTACCACTACAGTTCTACAGACAAAAACCCGCAGCATCAAAATTGCCCTGAAGATCCAGACACGTGGTGCACCTGGCAGCGAGCATCAGCATCAGGTACTCCCTCATCGTTCAAACACCAATATACTCCATTACCAGATGATGTTTTGACTGCAATGAAACCAATTTATGAAGACCTGAGTAAGGATGAGCTTCTAGATCGGTGTGTTGGAGGATTTACACAAAATAACAATGAAAGTTTCAATCAGTTGATTTGGAAAATTACTCCCAAAATACTTCCAGCAGGGTCGATAATCGTTCAAAATGCTGCATTAATCATCGCTGCTTGTGTTTTCAATGAAGGGATATCAGCATTATTATTAATTATGCACGGTATTGACCTAAAACTTGATCCAAATTCCCATGAATATGCCCGAAACATGGATGAGAACCGGGTGACCGCAGCCAAAAAGAAATCTACCAGCGAGACTCGTGAAGCCAGGATTCGTCATAGACTGGAGCAAAAGGATGCCCTGGACATTGAAGCTGCAGCCGGTTCTCTACTTTATGGCCCAGGAATCGACGATTCAATCTAAGTTAGAAAAAAAAAATTTTTTCCCACTTTTATTGTCTCTTAAAACTTTAAACGCGTTTTTCTCAAAACTATGTTTTCAAAGTCGGTTCTCAAGATTTCTCGCGAACTACTCAACCGATCTTGATAAAATTTTACACAGGTCTTCGAGATATCATTTACAAGGTCTTGAAGGAAGGATTTCTTTTTTAATTACAACTATTCAAAAAAAAAGTCGAGAAATTTTCATCGAAATTTGCATTTTTTTATAAAAACGGCTGCCAAAAATCCAATTTTCATTTTTCTTTTCCTTGGTCCAATGCCTAGTTTATTGTCTTTACTAAAACACGTATTTTTTATTTTTATTTCAGATGATCCTGAAAGAAGTTCTGCTGACAACGCGAAGGCACCTTTTTTGATATTTTTTTTTGAAAATTTCACAAAATGTTTACTAAATATGTATCTTCTAAAAAAAAAATTTATAAAAATATTTCATTTTTTATATGTGAAAAAAATTATTGAAAAAATGCCTTTTTTGCCCGAGGAAACCCATGTAACCCCTTAATTTCTCAACCGTTGATTTTCAGCTGATGGCAACTGTACTTATTCATGTCATACAAAAAACAGCAACGATTTACCTGCATAAAAGTGAACTGAGAAGTTGAAGCCTCAATAGTTGGTAATATATAATCCAGAATTATGTGACAATAATTTTCCGAATCTTATCTTATGCCTTGGTTTATAAATATTATATTTGATTTAATGTTCCTCGGAATACCGTCAGAGACCATCACATGCCTGAAAAATTTTTGTCTTTCACTCTGCAAACGAATTTAAGAGACATTCCTTTTGATTTCATTCGAAAGAATACAAATAATTCTCTCATTTTGGCTGTTTATTGGTGGGCAACACTAAAAAATTTTTCCGTCTGTGAACCAGACTTTTCAATTTGTCTACGTGTTCTAATTATATTTAATAGATTTCTGCATCGCTCGAATCTGCGCTCTTTGACAGCTTGAGTAAATTGAAAATTAAAGTGCCTCCGAAAACACTCAAAACCCCAATCGCGTCTTATTATTCTTTTCACAGAGATTTTTGAGATTTGGCATCTCACGCTGAATGTTATCCTGAAATTGTCAATTGAGTTTGTAATACATAAATGTAGAGTTCATGCTTGAAACAAATTATGAAAATGGCGAGTACCTGTGTTCTAACAGTTCCAGCTACACCAGTTCCTGATGACCCTGTTGTCGGAGATTTTTCCTCCAGATAATAGATTGTACTTCTTTGGTAATTAGGGGCTGGGAATTGGCGTAATATTTGCTTAGCAGTATAGCCACGCACAAATAAACATTCAATGAAACGCTTATCCTCATTTGTCAAAACCATTGTTAACAATTTCAAACGTCATAAACAAGCACCACCAAGATAAAATTCGAGATCGAACCAGATGTCGTCTAAAACTCGATGACATCACAATAGTTTTTGATTATCATAGAGTTAATGCATCGAGCCTATGTTCAGAGGTTTCACAACGGAAGGTGCATATGATGGTGGAAAAGAGGAACATTATTGACGACAATTGGCACAATCCCGAATCAATATTCTAGTTGGACCCCTCGAAATTATAGGAAAGGTCCAATCTAGTGATTAAATTACGCCGTTAGTTCATTACGACCGCGAAAACTTCTTTAATGCGCGGGAAAAATTGTTCATATTTATAACTTTAGGTTGGTTTTAGTTAGGAATGTTTCTTTGTCTTCCTAGAATATCCATAAAAGACACAATAACTTCAGGAGTGCCAACGCCACGTGAAAAAAATATTTCGATTTCAGCTGAAAATCAGAATGAAAAAAATTCTCCACGCTATTTTGTCACCAATTCTTGGAGTATTTTCAAGGTCAATATGTCAAATTGTTCAGAAAAGACTAAATTATCGACTGAATGTCCCATTTGATTCTTTTAGTGAACAAAATACGTTCCAGCGAACTTGAAATATTACTTATTTTCGAATGAGTCAGCCATACTGGATTTCACCGGAAGTGAAATTTCGATACACTTTCTGAAAAACCTAGTCCTTTGGCTTTCCAATGAAGCAAATACGAATGATTTAGCTCTGAAATTGCGAAAGTTATAAAGGAAAAAAATACGGTTTTCTTTGCGCACCCTATATATAAATTACATATTTTTATGTATTACACATATTTTACCGAATTGGAATAATGATCCATATTGCAAGAATAAGGAACTGAGGAGAAGGGCGGCGATCTCTGAAATAATTTGTCTCTCTTAAAAATGAGACGAATAATGTGGAACAGTTCAATGATGATTTGTGTAGAGCGTCGGTTGCTTCAAATATTCCCTTGAAAAAGTTAAGTAACAATAATCCTAAGTGTTCCTTGGAAAATATTGTAAATTTAATATCCTGTGCGGATCTACATAAAGAAAATCAAGCGTCGAATGCTTTTTCAGAACAACAATCAATGAAATCAGAGAAGCTATAGGCCAAAATCACTTTCATGTTATTGAGGCCAAAACAACAGAATGAAGAATTTTATTCAAGGAACAATAATCAACATTCTGTGGAAAGTTCAACAACCTTCCCTGAAAGAGCTTGTTTTCTGATCCACCCTCCATAATCATTGTCAACCAGGGCAGCACGGCAGTGGTACAGCTCCGTCCGATGTCATGAATAGGAGCAATAGACTGCAGTTTCGATCTCTCTTGACCCCGTCTTCATTGCTAACATAGTCATTTCCTCATCTCAATCCGTTGGAACGCTACAAAACATGTATACGTTATTGCACCCTCCAACAGACCGACACAGAGGCTAACCACTATCGCCACCGGGAAAACATGAGACCGAAAAGTAGATAAACAGAAAACCTCAAGGAGTCACACTACTTCGACTATTCACCGCAACGCTACACACAGTATCTGCAAGAAAACGATCTGTCGAAAGACTAACCCTCCTTATTCATGTATGGTTGTCAACCAGATATACTCCAAATCTCATCGATCATAACCCGCGAAATTATCAGCCATCAGTGTTTCAGTCGAAAAGATACGTCGAAGAGTTCGTTCAAGGGGTTTATACATCAGAGTGCGAGTGTAACGACTAAAAATTACTATTATTTTTTTTTGAATTTGGGAGGCTTCTACTTGGTAAAATTCCATTATCAATAATAAAAAAACAAGTACTTTGTTTTGAGGAATTTTACTTAATAATTGCGATTCGTAACGCGTTTCACTACACCGTAGCTTCTTCAGACGAATCAATGTACAGAAAATATAAATATAAATGTTCCTGAGTAATTAAAAGCTTATTGGGTTGCTTCTTCTTATGTGGTTATTTATGACAGGTATATCCAATAAAATTTAGGAATAGATTGCTCCCCGAAGAGATTCAATAGAGGTGAAGGGCTTAAATCGACTTGCTGATTGATGAGTCTACCTGAGTGTTTGTATTTATTAATTTCTAAAGTTTTCCAAAGATCTATCTTCCAATATTGATTATCTGTATGCAAAATTTCAAACTGTGGGTCGAAAGAGTGATTATTTTCTAAGAGATGATTCGCGTAATTTGAATCTGATTTTTTATTCGAAAAACTGCGTTTATGTTCCGATATTCTAATATTAAAATTTCTATGTGTTCTACCAATGTAGAAATTATCACAGTCATTGCAATTCAATCTATAAACACCTGATTTATTGTTTTTACCTGGTTCGTTTTATTATTTTTATATATTTGCCTAAATTATTATTAGTTTGGAAAGCTATGATGAAATTATTGCTACTCAAGAATGATTTCAGTTTCTCACTTGTAATGCCAACGTAGGTTAAGGTGTTGAGTTTTTGTTTCAAGTTATCGACAGGGTAAACTTCATTCAATGCGATTCTACTTTGTTGTTTATTTAAAATATTATTTATTAGTTTGCGATTGTAACCATTATTTTGGCTATTTGTTCAATCAAATGTAATTCTTTGTTGAAATTTTCTGGTGATAACGGGATGTTAATCAATCTATGAATAAAACTATTGAATGCTGACATTTTATGTTAATATGGATAACAGGACGAGTTATGTATTATAATATCTGTATGTGACGGCTTATGGTAAATTGCGAACACATGATTTCCATTTTCATTCGAAATTGTTACGTCTAAGAAATTTATCGAATTATTGTTTTCTATTCCTGTTGTGAACCCAATTTTTGGATGTAATGAATTTATATGATTTTCGAAAATTTTAACTGTCTATTTGTTCCTGTGAAGCAAATAATGATATCGTCTACATAGCGATACCAGTATAAACAATATTTACTGAGTGGATGATTATGAATTAATTTCTCTAAGTTATTCATGAATATTTCTGCTAACAAGGGACTTAACGGATTGCCCATAATCAAGCCGTCTTCAATAGTATGATATTTGTGATTGAAATGGAAATAGATTTGATCTAAACAAATTTGTAATAATGAAAGAATATCTGATTTAATGATAGTATTTACATGATTCTTTTCTAATAATTCTTCAACTAAGTAATACGTATCTTTCGGAGGAACGTAGAGAAATAGATTCTTAACATCGAAAGAAATGAGTTTGGAATTAGGTGGTATAATGGTATCTTTGATATTAGCAATTAGTTCGTATGAATTTTTGACCGAAAATTTAGATTTAAAATTGCAATGTTTTATTAGCAAGTCGTTAAGGAATTTTGAAAGTTTGAAAGAAGGTGCTGTTACATAAGAAACAACAGGTCTAATAGGGTAATTGATTATTAGCAATCCGTTAAGTCCTTCGTTAGCAGAAATATTCATGAATAACTTAGAGAAATTAATTCATAATCATCCACTCAGTAGATATTGTTTATACTGGTATCGCTATGTAGAAGATATCATTATTTGCTTCACAGGAACAGATAGACAGTTAAAACTTTCGAAAATCATATAAATTAATTACATCCAAAGATTGTATTCACAACCGAAATAGAAAGCAATAATTCTATAAATTTCTTAGACGTAATAATTTCGAATAAAATGGAATACATGTTTTCGCAATTTACCATAAGCCGTCACATACAGATATTATAATACATAACTCGTCGTGTCATCCATATCAACGTAAAATGTCAGCATTCAATAGTTTTATTCATAGATTGATTAACATCCCGTTATCTCCAGAAAATTTTAAGAAAGAATTAAATTTGATTAAACAAATAGCCAAAAATAATGGTTACAATCCCAAACTAATAAATAATATTTTAAATAAAAAACAAAGTAGAATCGCATTGAATGAAGTTTACCCTGTCGATAACTTGAAACAAAAATTCAACACCTTAACCTACGTTGGCATTACAATTGAGAAACTGAAATCATTCTTGAAAAACAATAATTTCAACATAGCTTTTCAAACTAATAATAATTTAGGCAAATATATAAAAATAATAAAACCAAACCAGGTAAAAACAATAAATAAAGACTGAATTGCAATGACTGTGATAATTTCTACATTGGTAGAACACATAGAAATTTTAATATTAGAACATTGGAACATAAACGCAGTTTTTCAAATAAAAAATCAGATTCAAATTACGCGAATCATCTCTTAGAAAATAATCACTCTTTCGACCCACAGTTTGAAATTTTGCATACAGATAATAAATATTGGAAGGTAGATCTTTGGGAAACTTTAGAAATCAATGAATACAAACACTCAGGTAGACTCATCAATGAACAAGTCGATTTAAGCCCTTCACCTCTATTGAATCTCTTCGGGGAGCAATCTATTCCTTAATTTTATTGGATATACCTGTCATAAATAACCACTTAAGAAGAAGCAACCCAATAAACTTTTAATTAGTCGAGAACATTTATATTTATATTTTCTGTACATTCATTCGTCTGAAGAAGCTACGGTGTAGTGAAACGCGTTACGAATCGCAATTATTAAGTAAAATTCCTTAAAACACAGTGCTTGTTTTTTATTATGGCTAAAAATTATGTGGACTTAGTGCTGGAGCCCATAGTGAGTCTCTGGCGAGGTACCCACGGTGAGAATTCCACTTTTATACAAGATAATGCTAATCCGCATACCAGCAACCTCGCGCGACATTATCTTAGCACAGAGAAAATCGTTATTTTGGACCCGCAAGCCTGCTCTCCAGGCCTAAATCCTATTGGACATTTATGAGATTAATCTAAGGAAAATTATATATAATCCAAGAACCCCACAAAAGCTCATCCAAGCCGCCACAGGAGAGTGACAGAATATTACCCAAGAGGAGGTCAAAAACCTAATCCAAAGCATGCCTACACGAATTCAGGCTTGCATCAGGGCAAGAGGGGGTAATTAAAGCTACTGAGATAAAAGAAAAACTTACTTCGTTAGAAAACAATTTTCAATTTTCTACTACATGCGGAAACAGTCTCTCGTCTTCTTATATTTGTTTCTTCCTTAAAATAAATCTCAATTTATTTCTTTTTTCAACTGAAATATCTCAAGAAGGATCAATTCTAACAATATTTTGAAATTTCTAAAATCCCTGAGGTAATATTCAAAATATCGGGTGATTCCATATAAGTTGAGTTGTGTGAATATCGGAGACGTTTTGAGATAGATATAGAGAATTTCGAACAAACCCACTATCGTTTTTCCTCACAAAGTCAAAAATTGAACGGAATATAGAGTGTCTCTTTTAAAAAATCATATGAATGTTATGTAACTTCAGTATGGAACACCCTGTATAGCAGGGTTTCCCAAACTTTATTTTACTGAGCCTCCCCAATTCTAAAATAATATTCTCATGCCCTTTAAGTTTAAAAACATTGGAAACACACAATTTTTCTTTACAACTATATTATTTATTTGAATTTAAATTAAAAACAAAGAGTTCCATACAGATATTTGTAGATATTTATGTTTTAAGGATCTAATAAGAGAAGATATATGTATATACATTTGAAAACTATTAATTACTATCACAGTTAGATAAATATGTTAGTTTTATTTTAATTATTAAACACTTATGAGATACTTGAGCTTGCATGTTCTGCACCAGTATGTCGATTCTAGGTTCAGTCTTTGCTAGAGCAATGGTTAAATCGCTATCGACGGCAAGACGATTTCCTGTTTAGTTTTAATTAAAACCAAAGCTGAAAAACCTGTTTCACATAAATATGTGGTCGAAAATGGAATAATTATTCTCAAAACAAGTGAAACAATTTTGGGATTAACAAGAAATCGTTTGACCCAAAATTTCTCTAATGTCAAGAGATGGAAGTCATATTTCATGGTCGAGTCAGCCTTCATTTCTAGAAATTCTTCCTGAACATCTTCAGGCACATCTGAGACATCGACAACAAATGGGTTTCTGGTCATGCGCTATATTGGTGACTCGGAATTAACATCTCGATAGTACAGGTGAAATTTTCCAATGTTTGTAGATGAGTTTGTATTTCCAATTTCAAATCAATTTCCAGTTTTTGATCATTAATCGCTTCGGATAGCCGTGAAAAAGGAAATGTGTTTTCAGTTTTCAGCAGATACCTTATTTTTCCAAAGTTGAAGCTTTAATATGAAACCTTGAATATGATCATAGTTACTAATCAAATTGCCATTTCTGCCTTGAAGTTTCAAGTTTAGCTGATTCAGGGCCTCAAAATTATCAGCTAAATAGGCCAGCTTCCACTGAAATTTTTCATCTTTGCATAGTTGCATCCAATTATAATTTTCTTTAAATTCAAGAAAGAGGATGACCTCTTCTATTAATTCATAAAGGCGAGCTAACATGTTGCCTTTTGACTACCAGCGCACTTCTGTGTGGAATAGGAGGACCTGCTGATCAGAATCGAGATCCTCGAAAAGCAAAGTGAATAGCCGACTGTTCAATACACTACTTTTGATGTAGTTAACGATCTTTATGGCAGGGTTTAAAATCTGGCATAAATTCTGTGGCAAAGTTTTCGAAGCCAAAGCTTCCCGATGAATAACATAATGCGTACTAACTAAGGCGGGGTTCTTTTCCTTAAGTTTTCGAGCCAAGCCTGATCGTGAACCTATCATTGCAGGAGCGCCGTCTGTGCATAGTCCAATAAGTTTATTCCAATCCAAGTCATTTTTTTCGATAAAGTCCTATATTAAATTGAATATATCTTCAGATTTAGTGCCTGCTGCTAACGATTGAGAGTGAAAAATCTCTTCCTCAATGTGATCTCCGCTGACATATCTAATATAAATGATTAGTTGTGCACAATTAACCATGTCTGTGAACTCATCACAGATAATGGCAAAAAATGGTGATAGTTTGACCTTATTTATAATTTGTTATTTTATATTTGATGCAATGTCGTCGATTTTTCGCTTGACAGTGTTATTAGAGAGAGATATGGAATTAATTTTTGCTCTGACTCTTCTCCTAAGGATATTAAATCCTCACTTTCTTGGCTTTGAGGATAACATGGTTTGATTTTAGATTTCGAAATCCTCACTGATGAGTGGGCCTCATGCTATCATTGCTCAAAACTTTTTTTACATTATGCTATCAAATTAGGTAAGCAATTTCAAATGAAGCTTTTAGAGATATTTTGATACACCTGCATGATAACTTCCTGACTCATGCGCTTGAGTGATTCTGCTTTGGATGAAAAAACTGTTTAGATTTCGAAGAGTACGATATTGCTGGTTCAAATTCCTCTCGAGGCGAGTGGGCCTCATGCTATCATTGCTCAAAACTTTCATGCATATTACATAATTAAAAAAAATAATTACTTTAATTATGAATTAGGTATCTCAATCTCAATACAAAATTTTATCGCCTCTGCCAATATAGTTGAATAGATGAAAAGTGATTAAAATAATTATATGAATACTATTGCGATTAAATGACACAATAACTTGAGAAACTTACCTTTTATCAAAGTGAAGACTCAATTTCACTTCTAAATATCTCACAAACGTTGGAGCGAACGAAGTAAGTACTGATAGTACGAGTACGATGCGCAAATGCTCCCAATTGTTTTACGGGTGATACATGGGCGCAAGGGGGAAGGTAGGGCGGAGGTTCACGTGAGTGTCGTGTTGTGACTTGTCGAAACTTGTATATGTAGAGCGCAATACACACAGAGTCCGCCGGCCGACGACATATGTCGGCAACTTTTTGTCTTTGATTTGAATATTTTCATACAGGCCGACGGGTTGTGTCGGCGGCCTGGCGGGCTTAGTGTGTATTGCGCTCAAGTACTATTTCCGGAAACTAAACGTACCGGTAACACCCCCCTGGTATTCCACTACGCCCCCCCTGTTTGGGGACTCCTGCTGTATAGTCTAAAATGTTTTTAGTTTGTATTCACTACAGAACTACATATTAATGCACAAAAAAATCTTCCAAATCGGCCGTACAATATGCCAAATCTTCCCTTGCGAATGTGGTGAGCATCCCAGTATATGTAGAGATTCTTCGAAAACATTTAACAAAAATGGAAGATAGGTTGAGTATAAATATCATTTGAAGGGATGTTTTATGCACAATTATAACAACAAGAGCTCTTAAGTAAGATTGCATTCATCAAACTTAAGATAATTTTATAGAGAGGTGATAGGACATGTTTTAGTTTGGGCAGCACGTTTTCGGCGAAATTGGTTTCCAAGTTTCCGAAACGTTTCGGAATTCTTCGAAACCTTCATGACTTTCCGAAACCGGTATCAATTTGCCAATTTTACATCTAATTTTCTCGCAATAGTTTTTTAAATTTTCGTTTAAAGGCTGGCAATTCTTTCCCAAATATAAAATTAAATGAGAACTGAAGCTATAATTTTGTTTGATGAATACAATACTTCTTTACACTTCGTTATTTCCTAATTGAGTTTTCAATGATACTACAGAGCAGGAAAAATCTGATATTGTGATGATGTTTTTCTTGTTGCCGCCATAATCATCATCAACCAGGGCCACACAGCAGTGGTACAGCTCGATCAGATGTCCTGAATAAAAGCAACAGACTGCAATTTTGTTCTCATTTGACCTCGTCAGTATTGCCTACCAATTCACAACATCAGGCCAGACCGTCACTCTTTCATCTCAATCTGTTGGAGCGCTACGGAATATGTATATGTATTTGGTTCAACATAGGGGTAAATACTATTGTAAGCTAGCTGTGTTTGTTTTTTAACAACAATTTTGTATACTACGGTTGGGTTGAGGTAGGGTGGACAGGTAGGTAGGTAGTTACAGCTAATTCTGTTTGTTTTCTAAGATCTATTTTGTCTACTTTGGTAGGGGGTAACCGCTATTACTGGCGATAGTTTTTATGAAATAAATTTCCCCCCTAACTCAATAAAAATCAATACTTGTTTCCAATCGTCACAAATGTTATCTTTCTAACCTAGTCACAAAATACACTATTCAATATTTATAATATTTCACTTAGTTACAGTACAAGAATGTAGAAATTTGCCAACCCTATTCTAGCGTTTATAGTAAAATTCTAACTCTGTATTCACCATTACAAAATAAAGCATTTCTTCGATAAATACTTTATTTGGTGCTACTGGGAACGACTTGATGGAAACTTAGTAAATTCTATATGTTACACAAACATATTGTTGCATATCAATACCTATCTGTTGTAATATCTCGTACAATATTGACAAGCCCTCGAAATGTCGGAGAACCGTCTGATCTCAATCTATATTATGTTGACGATATGATCAAATATTTATAGATAACGTGTTGACTATTCATACAAATCCGACTATGTACATATTAACTTCGAATATATTACATTCATTCAGTTGTTTTCGATTTAATTCTGATTCAAAGATGTAAAACATAATTTTCTCTTATTAGGAGATTCGTTCCTTTAGTTATTATTGTCAGTAAACTGGTCGACAAAAAAGTTGTTGTGGGGTAGCATATAGTTCAATAGCAAATCATCGTAGAAACGGCGTACCCAAACACAAAAATGAGACAAAATTCTCAACTTTCAACAGTATACAAGGTGTTACATAATAGTATGTCACAACTTGAGGGGGTTAATCTACGTGCAATTTCTAGAAAAGAAGTTCATATAAACATAGGTCCGCAAAAGCTTTTTATTACGGAGCTACAGGGTGTTGAAATTTCCGGAAAAATTGCTTTTTTCTTGAAAACTCCTGCAGTGTTTGGGAGATTCAGTTCGAATTTGGAATGCAAGCTAGTTTGCACAGCCTCCAACTTTACACGTCCTGAATTTCAACTAGAATCTACAAGGTGTTTTCTTTTTCGGAGCCCTTTCAAACTTTTTAGCAGTACGCCACTGATCAGCGTACAATCAATTTTCGTCATCTTCGTTCAATTTAGAAACTTTTTTGAAACCTGTTATTCTTTCGTATCTCAACCGTTCTCGAGCAAGAAATGTTTAAACGATTGTGTGCATTTGCTGAAATGAAAGCACTTCTACTTAAAAAAATGACTAGTAGGCTTTGATTTTTTCAATTTATTTCTTTTCACAGTTGCCAAAGTGGAATCAGTGTCTGCTCGAATTGTTTATGAAATGAACGATTAGTTTTGAGACTTATGAAGTTATTGCTGTGAGAAATAATGGCTAATTTTACTAACGCCGGATATCCATTAAATGTACGGTCTGGCTGACGGAAACACAACTTGTAACGTGCTAAAATCACGTCACAACAATTTAAATTAAAACACCTGATTCCAGTCAACCCTCTATCAGGTTGAATTTGAAATAATTAAATTATATCAAAAATCTCAAATAGAAATTAGAGATATATATTTATCTTGAATACTGTATGTGACCTATATCACAAATAAAGGGTAAGTTGAAAGTCTCATAGTAGCCATTAGAAATTCAAATTCTGCTCTACAGAATTCGTCTTTTCCTCATGATGGATTTCATAATCGTATTCCTTTAGTTCCTACAATTTTTAGAATGACCTTGATAGAAATCATACTCCAATATTCAATCATTATGCCCTTCATTCTCAAGTAAATTTAGTGAAATTATCATGTAAACTATGAAATTCTTTCAAACTGGTTGCCAAACTTCTGTAATTGTTCCTAAATAGTTTTTATAGATGCTTCCTCGCTATCTATGTAACTTATCTTTTAATTCTAAGACCTACCTGTACAGCTAGCATAAGTTCACTTTTTAGAATCTCTGAACCTTTTATTGTTAATTCTTATATTCAAAAAATGTTAGACTCACATTATTTTGTTACTTTTAATTTCCTGGTGAAGCTGGCTGTTACGTAAGAGCATGGAATATCTTGATGATATATGTTTAATTTGTGGAATTAAGTCCTAGGTAGAGAGTTCTAGGTAGTGCTACCGGGATGGAGCCACACACACGATGGAAACACTGATGGTTAACACAAACGCTCTTTGTAAACGTAAATTTAAAATGAAATGAAAACACGTGGTTAATTGGTAAACAACGTCGGTTTGGCAATATGGTCGGAGGCGTGGGTACTGAAAGCCGGCTCGTGGCAACGCGTACTGCAGCCGGTTTTCTAAGACCGTGTATATTCGTTGAAAAGAAAGAGCCAGAGTCTTGTAGATCCTTGAATTTTGGTGAGGTTAGATTTCTATCCTTTTTCCTCTTCATCTCGCTTGTTTTACATCTCCTTGGTTTGTCCTAACCTACTGGTTGGTTATCTTCCTTCTTTTATGTTGTAGAGCATCTATGCTGGCCTGTTGTTTTCTCTTCCATGCCAGAGTTTCCGAAATGCACGGATATTTGAACCCTCGGTCCAAGTAGGCCCAGAGTACGTTCTATGCCTAGCCTGGTCGAAGAGCCTACTAGGCGATCTGTGATTAAGGAAGCGTGGTCAACACGGTAACATACTTATTCGCAGGGGCCTAGAGCGATCTATTGAGAGATACCGTAGTGGACACGGCAACACGGCCCTCCTCTGAAGATCACGGTTAAGCGCCTCCATATTGCCATACCGGGTAATGAAACCATGTTGTATCTTTATTAAAGACATGTGCATACGTGTACATCATACCATTGAGAATAATAAAAAAGAGTTTTATCAAGTTATCCTACTTAAATCAAATATGACCCTGTGCGCAGTGCGTCTGTGGCCGTCTTACTATCTTACACGTCATTTGGCATCAATGCGATGATGACAGGAGAAACCACAGAAAACCTTGTCTCACGTAAGCTAGTCGTATGGTCTAGCTACTCACATTATGAGAGCGTTGTGCAAGGCGCTATTTAAATTATTGAAATCTAAGATATGTACAATATATATATATATATATATATATATATATATATATATATATATATATATATATATATATATATATATATAAAGAAGAAGCATTCGTGACATTGTGTACCATAATTGTAATATGTGATTGAATATCTGAGCTAAACTTCCTTGAGTTTTCTTCAAAGATTTCAGTGACAACTATTGAATTAGAGTCACGTTGCTCATTTTTCTCTGGGTTTAGCCAGTAAAAAGTTAATATTGTTACAAGCTAGGCGATTATATCAGGTGCGCTTTCCAAATTGGGGAATTGGGTATCACCAGACAGGCGAACATTTTCAAATATCCACAGAAGGTTGAGGAAACTGGTACTTTTACTGCAAATAACCATTTAAAAGGTGTACTCAAAATATGAGAATCAGTTGAATATTTCACATGTTCTAGTTTGGAGGATTCTCCACGACTTTTTATTGTACCCGTTTGATATTCATCGCGTCCAAACTCTACTTCCTCGAGATTTTCCTTCAAGACTGAATTTCTGCCGATGGTTCTTGGATAAAATTAGACGAAATGCTCTAATGAAATAATGTTCACAGACGAAGCTAACTTTCCGAGAACTGCTATCACAAATTTTCACAATAATCATTATTGGGCTGAGGAAAACCCCTATTTGATTGAAGAATCTCATCAAGAACAATTCTCGCTAAATGTCTGGGTCGGAATAATTGAAAATTATTTGATTGGGCCATTTTTTTTGCCTAACAGACTAAACGGTCCCGCTTATCGGCAATTTCTTGAGAAGGAGTTACCTTTATTGCTCGAGGATGTAACACTTTTGGGGAGAAACATAATAATAATAATAATAATAATTTATTGATCCCTTAAGACATCACAAGTATGTATAGGACAGGTCAATAGAAAAGACATTTAGACATTATCTAAATCAACACATAGAAACTCATTCACAGTATAAAAACATTTTGCTAAAAGTAAATTCTTAACTGCTACCTTAAATCTATTTACACTTAGACTCTGTATATGCCGTGAAAGATGATTGAACAATCCGATACCCTGGTACAGGGGCGACATTTCAAATCTAGAAGTTCTGTGTTTAGGGATACATAATGTTTCCTTATTTCTAGTATTGTGGGAATGAAAGTTAGAAAGTTTAGTCATGTTACTTTCATTCTCTTTAATAAAAACGAGGCATCTCAAAATGAAAATAGATGCCAATGTGAGGATACCATTCTTCAGGAACAACGGTCTACATGAAGATTGTGGAGCTGTATCGAACATCATTCGCAGAATTCTTTTCTGGATGATGAAAATTCTAGCTACGTCTGAGGAATTTCCCCACAGTAAGATATTATAGGACAGGTGACTATATACCAAACTGTAATAAACGTTCACAAGGGAACTTAGAGGTAGTGAACTCTTGATTCTATTCAGGGCATAATAGGAACTATTCAGCCTCTTACAAATCGCATCGATATTTGCACTCCACTTCAGATTCCTATCGATGTGAACGCCGAGGAATTTAGTGGTGTCCTTCGAAGAGATGACTGTATCTAAATACCTTATTGTTATGCTACCCTGATCACAAGACGACAGAGTGAAGTGAATGCATTCCGTCTTGTTGACATTGATCATAATAGCATTAAAATGGCACCATTCTACGAAACTCTCCACCAGCAGCTCGCATAACTTTTGAAGCTTCTCAAGAGTCTCAGCAGTAATAGCTATGGAAGAGTCATCAGCGAACAGTATCAACCAGATTATTTTTGATAATAAATTGCGAATATTAGATTTTCTGCAGAATATTTTTTTCAAATTTGGTGGCAGATCGTTGATGAATAACAGAAATAGAAGTGGCCCCAAGACAGAACCCTGGGGTACTCCTAATTTACAGTACTGTTCATTTGAGAACGAGTCGTGAACCCTAATTGAGGCAGTTCTGTCCTCCAGATAACTACGAATCCAGATCAAGAACACGCCTCTGAATCCAAGATTATAACATTTATCCAATATAAACTGGATAGCAAGACTATCAAACGCTTTAGACAAGTCAAAGAACAATCCAGCAACATATTGACCATTATCAAGGCAACGATAGACGAACTCCACGAACTGCAATGCTCCAGTTTGAGTCGAGCGGCCGGTTCTGAAACCATGTTGTGCAGTATCAAGTATTTGAAATTTATCTAGGTACTTCATCATTCTATCAAACACTATTCTTTCAAAAACCTTGGAAAAGACACTTAGATAGATAGATATAGGTCTATAGTTCATGATATCGTGTACATCATCCTTTTATGAATAGGAATGACGATAGCTTTTTCAGAATACGAGGAAAACGCCTGTGCTAATTGACAGGTTAATAACATGAGCGAAATGTCGGCTGATATCGGTACCTATCATCTTCAGAATTCGTGCTGAGATGAAATCAACACTAGAACCTTTGTTGTTTTGAGTGAACTTATAACATCATGGATTTCATGCTCCAGGACTGGGTGGAAGAAAAAGGTTGTGTCTAACATACGTGACGTCGTACATGAGGATGACATTGAGTCTTTATAATAACTGTTGAGGGAAGATTCGGCAACTGTAGTGAAATGATTAGCGAAAATCTCAGCCAAATCCTTGGGATCGTTATGCGTAACATTATCAATAACCAGTGCAATAGAATTTTGTTCCATACGTTTTCGACCAGTCATAGTATTTACTAGATTCCACGCAGTTCTATTTTTATTTACAGATTTATCAATAAGTTCACTGTGATAATTGTATTTGGTTCTTAGGATTAAGGATTTATAATAGGATTTGGCTTTCTTATATAAATCATTAGAGGATTGAGTTTTATATTAGAATGTAACCAATGAAGATTTTGTAGGTCACATTTGGCCAAAACAATTTCTGGAGTAATCCAGTTTTTCCTGTTATGAGTATAATTGGTACTACGCATAAGAGGGCAACAAATTTCAAAGATATGTTGAATGGTATCTACAAATGCCCCAAAACATTCGTCAACATCAGAATCTATGTATAAGTCCTGAAAATTACATTGAGAAATAATCGATGCAAACTTATTAAGATTTTGATCGTTTAAATTTCTGACCATTCTCGATACAGTTTCGGCTTTTTTATGGAAGCTAATACATAGATCAAGTGATAGGGCAAGGTGGTCACTGATATGGGCTTCATAAGTTTGTACATTACAATTTGATAATTCTGCATTGGTCAAAATATAATCAACCTTAGAAATTGATGTGTGACCTGTGATATTCGTGAATACTCTGGTAGGATCATCTGATGAGACTTTTAGATTATAGCAGTCCACATAAGTTTCTTCGTTGATATTATAGAGAAGAACCTAACTTAACCTAACCCAAACCTTGACTAAAATATTGTATATTGTGCGGAAAGCTAATATCTATATATGCTACGGTACAACCTACCTAGGTAGGTAGGTAGGGTGTATCGTGTATGTACAACAACATTGCATCACACATACATGCAGTCTCTCATAGATGATCGTAGTAAATCGTAGTAGATCTAAAAATATTGAGGTAGATCGCAAGCAGTTCAAGTTTGAGCACCCCTGATCTACCTCTCGACTTCTGCAATCAACTATAGATTCGTGAATCTTGGTTAATGTGAAGGAATGGAAGTGTGCCTCCGAGTGTAAAATGGCTGGCTTCGCCTCCATATCGCTTTATATTTCATCGAACATAATTCTACATCCCCCTTCATAATTCGTCGACGCTTTTAATTCGAAGAATTAGTATCCGTAAAAATAAATTGAAAATGGTTTATGAGATTCTGAAATGGATTTAGGCGCGAATGTCTGCTCCTGCTAATTGATAATTTCGACACGTTTTGGATGAAAATTCTGTGGAAATGGCCAGGCTGAATCATTAAAAAGATACTTTTGGGTTTATTTCGATGTCTCAAGTCAAATATTAGGAAATCCATGATTAGGTTAGATGGTCAGAGGCGGCGTGAGGTATAGGCCTAAATAAATTAAAGAAAAATGGAAAATCCAAAATTACACAAATACCAGGTTTTTCTCATAATGAATATATTAGAATTAATTCTCAACTTGAATATATGCCAATATTCGACGCATGAAATAAAAAGAAGGGTGTATATTGCGATTTGTTTTATCAAATTCAATTCTTTGAAATATATTTAACTAGACATCGGTATGTTTGAGAGTCTATGTAAACAGGGTATCCCTAGTTGAGTGGACTATTAGACGTTGATGGAGAACTAATAATGCTACCATTCTGCAATTTTGATAGTTGATTCAGCTGGTCCGAAACTGTATTACTGCAATTTATTCAGCTCAATAGCACTTCCGGTTATACAGGAAGTGCATACCAACTTTGTTATTTAACCGCGTGAGCTACCATAATAATGGAAGGTGTTTTGGAAACAAGAAACCATGCGGGACATAACTATTATCCGACTGATTCTTAGTCAATAAACAGAGTGCTCTTTTTGCCGCCTCACATTTCGAAACGAAGAAACATTGAAAACTATATTCTTTCGTATTGTAATCCATATTTTTCTTTTCAATTCATTAGATTCGCCGTAAAATAGTAAATGAAGTTCCCCATACAAACTCTGTACCTGAGATTTTGAGTTTTCGAGTTATGACGAAAAACGAATTTTACATACCTACCTGAAGTTGGCAAAAAAGGCTTAGATTTTTGCACGTGCATAGACATATCCAAGAGCATAGACAGGCTCCTGAGCAAAGAGTACAAGGTATTATTGTTTCAATTGTCAGTCGAATTAATTCGAACAGAATGGCTTGCTACACAAATAAAAAATACTTAATCCATATTATCCATATAATACTAACGCAGTAAGCCTTATTTCGAGGAAAGTGGAACGGACGGTTGGAGTTTGAACCGGGCGGGAAGAAAGGGTCGGCGCGGAAAAGCGGGGTCCGTAGGCCCCCGCGAATAATTTTTTCCGGTAGAGAAACGTCTGAGGAAAATCCGAGCGAAATTAGAAGTCCCTAGCTCGTACGACGGAGGCGCGACGATTATTCGAAAAATTTCGCCGAAACGTCGCCCCGGGTGAACGGAACGTCGAAACGGCGAGATTTCTTCGAAATCGATAACTCGGATCTTTCGGAGGGCGATCGGAGAGGTCGATTGGACGAAAGTTCTGGGAAAAAGTTCCAAAAAAGCGAAAGTAAAATACGTCTCCGAAATCTCCGGGATAAAGGGGATAATTTCTATGGACTTTTTCAGCTATACAACGCCTTCGATCGCTACGAAACCTGGTCGACGAAAAAGCCTCAAGTTAGCATTTTGCGCCGCAATAGTTCGATTCTCATAAAAGCACGGGAAAACGGAAAAATCTTCCATCGAACGGAGGGCGATCGGCCGACTTTCGCAAATTTTCGCTGTACTTTCCATATTCCGAAAATCTCGGACGGCCAGAAATTCGTGAAATAAACAAACCTCGAGCTGTCAAAATACGGGTTTTTGTTTTAACCATCCTACTTAAACGGGGTCACCGGGAGAAAGGATTCGACCTTCGAACGATTCCTACATATCTCGAGATCGGGTCCCCGATGAGAAAACGTAATTTCACGACTTAATTATCGAATTTGGGACGGTTTTTGAGACCTCCATTTTCGAAGAATAGAACGGAAACACGAGGGTGGAGCCAGTCACCGCTCCTTCTGCCCCTTATATCGCTATTCAATGTCGGAAGTGAGCGTTACCAACGTGTAAAATTCAATTCGGTACTAACAACATCTAGAATATAGTGCTCTCTCTCTTCTGAGTGACAATCGAATCTAACCTTATTTCAATTAGTCTTATATTCGGTCTGTCAAAACAAGTGATTCCGAATCTTATTTGTATGAAAAGTTTGAAGAAACTTGAAATATACTTTTAGAGGTAAGTGATCGTAGTTTGATGTTTATTTTATCCATGTTAATGTATAATTTGTTTAAGCAAAGAAACGATAGACTTTCAAAAATCATAAATTTAACATTCTGTGGTTATTCTAACCTAAACAATATGATTAAAACGAAATGTAATAATACAAAGGAATTAAGGAGAATTACAATAATGTTTGAAAGGTAAGTGAATGTAATTTGAGGTTTATTCATGTAATTTAATGTATATTTTTTAGGCATGCTCAAGAAATGTACTCAGAATTCACATATTTCAATTTTCTTTCATGGTTATTTTAACTTCTATGCATTGAAAATGTCCTGAAATTACTAGGATTTTATAACGAATCAATTGGAGGATCTTACAAAATGATGGGAGATATGCTTCGAGTTGCTAGTAATAGGTATTGAGCTCTTTTATATAATAATATTTTTCTGGAAGGAATTCAATGAAGTTTTCGTTAGGTCATTTAGAGTATGTATCATTTCAATATTGAAAGCTATCCACATAAGGCTATATGTGTATTAAAATATTTCAAGCTAGATGTCAATATGACCGTGCCATTTCATATTGAATTTTCGTTTCAGTTTATTCAAGTGGAAGTAAGTTTCTATTTTACAATTATTTCGATGTAAAAGTTGATGAGATTCAATGTGTTTGACAATGTTCAAGTTTAAACCAAAGAAAATAAGATCTCAAATTTGCACAAAAGGTAATTATTGTGAGTTCCTTTCATTCATAACTCATAGTTACTGTTTCTGAGAAAATTTTATCAAGGTTGTTGAATGAATGACAGGAATTCCTCAATGATTTGAAGTTGAAAGTTTCTCTGTTATAGGTGTCTGATAGTGGGAAACATGATGGTCAAAAATGTAGAAGTAGCATATGAAGTTTCATTTTGTACAACTACAACTTTCAATCAAAGATTTATGAAAGTCACAGGAAACATGCTGCTACTTATGCGACTCATAGTTTCAAAAATTCAACTACTACTTGGAGAATGCTAAGCAATTTGACAATTTTTGTAATGGGTAGTTGTACTACGGGTATTTCATATAATTGTGTAAAATGAGTATGTTCATCACGTGATATGGAAATATGAAGTTGTTTTAATGCAATTTCTTCCTTTCAATTTTATTTCATAGTATAATATAGAGATTCACAAGAAAATGAATTGAAGAGAAATAATATTGAAGAATAGAAATTTCAATTATTAGAAAGCAAGTTTATAAGAAGCTGACTGCTCGAAACCAACTGCCAATTCGACAGTTAAGGATCTAGAAAATTAACAAATACAAGAAAGAGTGAAACTGATATATAGTTAATATCATTGTATTGTATATGAGGGTCCATAATGTAATTTACAACTTTGTGGATCTCATTTCTGCTTTCCATAAGATTACTTCAATTCAGAAGATGTTTGTTCTTTTGGTAAGCAAATTGTGTGAATTTTGGTCAATTTGAATTTATACAAAATAGTTACATATAGGGCAATCACATAAGGTGAAATTTCTGTGTTCAGTAGTGAACACTCAAATTTTAATTTGAGAAGAACTTTCATTTTCTATTTGATTAATATACTTGAGAAGTCATTCTTCCATCTTGCTGTTTCAAGCTCATATTTGTTGTTTATTATAATTCATGAATCTTATTGGATTCTTATCTGGTCTAATACGAATCAGAACTATTGAGTAAAAATTAAAATTTGAAACTATAGATCTGCTTATATTGATCTTTCTGAAGTATATATTTAATACTTTTGGAACTAGAAATTTGGAATATTGTGAATTAATATCAGAGTTGTTGATGATTGAATTTCTATGCCTAAAGGGCGATTGAACAATTCGTTTTTTTGAATCAATGTTGAAATGTTTTTAATTTCATCTTATGCTAGCTCAATTGGCGAAAGTTGAGATTTTCAAATTTAGTGTATCCCTTTGAATTGGGATAGTAGTGATAGTGTTGAAATTTGTGTGGTTGATGAGTCAGTATCCATAAAACAATACTGGAAGCTGCGTTACCCTAAGGATGACTGAGGTAATATATGGGAGATTTCCATGTAACATAAGGAACTATTGAGTAAATATATGAATAATGAAGTGAAAATAATAAGGCGTTCAGTATAGATAGAGTTGGATATAAAAAGGCGTTCAGTATATTAGGCGTTTAGTATATTGGCTATTTAGATATAAAAGGCAATCTTAATGGGCTCACTAGTATAATACTTAAGCAGTAAGGCTTATTTCGAGGAAAGTGGAGGCGACGGACGCGCCACGATTTTTCGAAAAATTTCGCCGAAACATCGCCCCGGACGAACGGAACGTCGAAACGACGAGATTTCTTCGGAATCGATAACTCGGATCTTTCGGAGGACGATCGAGAGATAATTCCTGGAAAACGTTCCGAAAAAGCGAAAATGATATACGTATCCGAAATCTTGTGGATGGAGGGGATAATTTCTATGGACTTTTGTAGCTATACCAATTTTTCTATCGCCTTCGATCGCTACTAAACCTGGACAACGAAAAAGCCTGCAATAATATCTGGAAGCTGCGTTACCCTAAGGATGACTGAGGTAATATATGAGAGATTTCCATGTAACATTAAGAACTATTAAGTAAAAATATGAATAATGAAGTGAATATAATAAGGCGTTCAGTATAAATAGAGTTGGATATGAAAAGGCGTTCAGTATATTAGGCGTTTAGTATATTGGATATTTTTATATGAAAGGCGATCTTAATGGGCTCACTAGTTCATTTCTAATTCATGGAGATGAGAGACGGAATGTGAGTAGTACCTGTAGGAGATTTAACGAGTTATATACAACTACAGGAAATCATAAACAACAAAACCGGAAAAGACATTCTTATAATAGGCGATTTTAATGCCAAAATAGGCAATCAAGTAAATGAAACCGAGATAGCAGTAGGTCAATACGGATACGGTACAAGAAATGAACGTGGAGACACGATGGTTGACTTTTTAGAGATGAACCAGCTTTATGCTATGAATACCTTCTTCCAAGAACGTAAATATAGGAAATGGACCTGGAGAAGTCCAGACTTCAAGTATAAAAACGAAATTGACTTGATAATTTCGAGTAACCCTCTCATAGTAGAAGATGTCGCTACAGTCAGCAGGGTAAATGTGGGAAGTGACCACAGAATGATACGAGCAAAGGTCAGAATAAAAACACTTAAGAGAAATTTAACGTTGAAGCCCCAAAAGAGAGTAGACCCTGAAGTCCTTATCAATAGAAAAGAACAGTACCAATTAAAAATAGACAAAAATATTGATAAGGCACCCCCAACTTTAAGACAAACCGACTTAAATATACATGCAAATGAATTAAGCAACATCATTAAAGAAAGCGCAAGTGAGGTAACAACAGTGACGAAAAGAAGTCGAAGAAAAATAAGTGACGAAACAGCGAAATTATTTGAAGAAAGAAGGAAACTAAAACCAGACAGAGATAGGAACTTAATCGAATGGGCTGAACTGAACAAATTAATAAGAAGAGAAATTAGAAAGGCATTAGGTAATTTAATACCAAGATCATAAAGGAAACTATTGAGAATAACAAAGGCCCAAAAATTTTTAATAGACATGTTAGTATAGGAAGAAGAGAAATGACATCACTTAAAGACAAAGCTGGGAAGGTCATTACAAATAGAGATCAAATGCTCAAATTAATAGAAAGCTTTTATAGAGAATTATATGATTCCAAATTACAACCAAACGCAAAGCAAAAGGAAGATGGAAAGAGAAAAATATGTAATGTCAGTTCTGAGGATATTCCCGAAATTACTGTTAATGAATTGAACTCTGCCCTGAATAATCTTAAAATTCCAAGGCGGCTGGACCAGATGGCATTATTCCAGAAATGCTCAAATGTGGAAGTCCTCGACTAAAACAAGAACTGGTAATATTTTTCAACAAATGCTTGGATCAAAGTCAAGTCCCCCAAGCATGGCTTGAGGCTGAAGTAATTCTTCTCCACAAAAAAGGCGACATAAGAAACCTTGGTAATTATAGACCAATAAGCCTTTTATCCCAGCTATATAAATTATTCACCAAAATAATTACCAAAAGATTAACGGGAAAAATAGCTTTCCAGCAACCCCGTGAACAAGCTGGATTTAGATCTGGGTTCAGTGCGCTGGATCATATTCATGCAATTAAACACCTAATAGAAAACTGCAATGAGTATAATTTAGATCTTTATATAGCCTTTATAGACTACCAAAAGGCCTTTGACAGTATAGAAACTTGGGCAGTCCTTAATTCTCTTAATGCATGTAGAGTGGACAGCAGATACACGAACCTGATAAAAAACATCTATTCTTCCGCCATAATGCATGTCCAGTTATAGAATAAAACCAACGACATTCCAATAGAACGAGGTGTTCGACAAGGAGATACAGTGTCACCGGGGCTATTTATTGCAGCTTTGAACGAAATCTTTAGAGAAATGGATTGGCATAAGAAAGGAATCAACATTGATGGCGAACTTCTACATTATCTACGCTTTGCCAACGATATGGTACTAATAAGTAGTAACGTCCAAGAATTACAAGATATGATCCTAGACTTGAACAACCATACAAAAAATGTTGGCCTAGAAATGAACATCAGCAAGACGAAGATAATGACTAACACAAACAATAACCCCGTAATCCACGTAGAAGGTCAACAACTAGAGAATGTCGAAAACTATATATACCTGGGACAAAAACTAACTACTAAAAAAGACAACATGACTGACGAGATTACACGAAGAGTGACCCTTTCGTGGGCGGCATTTGGCAAATTAAAACATGTCCTGACATTAGACATACCCCACAACCTCAAGAAAAACCTCTACAACCAATGCATTCTTTCTGTACTTACATATGGAGAAACATGGTGTCTTACTAAGAAGTTGGCCCAAAAATTGACGAAAACCCAAAGAGCCCACGAGAGAATAATATTGAATATTAAATTATCAGATCGCATAAGAAATACTTGGATAAGAGAACAAACCAAGCTGACAGATGTCATGGAGAGGGCAGCTCAACTAAAGTGGTCATGGGCAGGTCACGTAGCTCGAAGAAATGACAATCGGTGGACCAAGAGGCTCATGAAATGGAGGCCAAGAGTGGGGCATACGAGTATCGGCAGGCCAAGCACAAGGTGGAGAGACGATATTAAAAAATCAGCGGGTCTTCTTTGGATGGGAGAAGCTATTAGCAGAAAGAAATGGTTCAATATGGGAAAAGCCTACATCCAGCAGTGGATTGAAATAGGCAGATCGTGATCGTGATCGTGATACAATATGCCGTCTATGACAGCTAAGAAATTCATGAGATACAGACTTTGTTTCGACTGGAACGATTCAGAATAAGACATCATTTTTATCGTTTTTTTTTATCCTTTAGTCTACAATGAAGATAATTAAATTACCGTTCTAGCTTATTTTGGTGTTAATTCACGTACATCATTGGCAATAGCCTAGCATGATCTGAATTAAGCAGATATTAGAGGGGTGCTCAAACGGTCGAGTGCTTTTTGAGTAGACCTCGAGAAGAAAAAAATTCAATGAAAAGCCGTGTAAAATTTCCTCTTGGAGGAGTTAGATTTCTTGTGGTTTTTATTTTTTCATTAATATCTGACCATTGGTACAATTGCAAGACCACTTTTTTTGGTCATTTATATTTTTTAACGACTTTTTCATGGATTTTATTAGAGCGCCTTCTGCACTGACCGACATTAATTATTTACCTACTAAGTATTCTCCTTCATTAAATATAACATAATCACCATCTTAATAGTATGTTGTATGTATATTTTCTTTATTTATCTGAAAAAAATTGCATAAGAGTTCGTCCTCAGATAAAAATCCTTCTGAAGCATCTAAATCTCGCACAGAAAAGTTTTCATTTTCTCCTTCGGATGTTTCTGAGTCCTATTTCAAAACTTTTTCTTTTACTCTGGTACCTCCACTCGAAATATTGCTTCAGGAGTCAGCAATGAAATTGCTCGGCACGTTCTTCATGAAAATTTGTTGTATCCAATTCACCTACAACGTGTATTAGCACTTCTTCTTACCAATTTAGTGCCCGTACTATCAATGGCTTTGGCGAAAGTAGATTTAAATTTCTCAATTTCTTATACTGATCCTATTGACTGTTGAAGCAAGTTTTTTTAAGAAATTCCATAAGGAATTTTCATAATAATCATATGCGGCGTGCAGAAGATCCACATCAAACATATGAAGATCGATTCCGACATCTGTTTTCGTTGAACGTTCGGACCGGCATTGTGGGTGAGTGGTTAATTGGACCAGTATTTCCACCTGAGAGACTCACGGGGGAGAAGTACCGCCACTTTTTGGAATACACCTTTCCAGAATCTTTGGAGGATGTACCTTTGGTAATAGAATAAACGATGTGGTTTTTGCAGGATGAACATCTGACAATTTCAGTTAGTTTGCTCGTGATTTCCTAACTCAAGGAATGGAAGTCGCTGGATTGGTCGAGGGGGACCTCAATTTTTTGGCTTGCACGGTCCCCAGACTTAAACCCGCCTCGATTTTTTTCTGTGAAGTTATATAAAGTCTTCCGTTCACGCTACAACCGTGGAAAATGTTGAGGATTTAAGAAGTTGTATCATCGCTGGGTGCAACCCGATAAGAACAGATAAAGGTGATTTTGAAACAGTTCGCCAATCCATGAGGAGGAGTGTGGAATCTTATATCCGAGCTGGAGGAGGTAATTTCGAACAGCTTTTCAAATTTTTTGATAGTTTTTGCTATCTTGAAATAAACTTGTGAATGATAATATAACCACACTACGATATTTTTTCAATCGAAGACTACGTATCGTACAATGAATTTTATGGACTATCTTTTCTCATTCTTTTCAACATTTTTTTCTCAGAAACTTGACGTCGTACGAATAAATATCATGAAAATTTTTTTTTGGATAGAAATGTAAAAATTCAAAAATATTCTTTATTCTTGAAAAAAACAGTAGCTTTTCAGTTTTTCCTAGATAATAACCTGCGTTGTTCCCATACGCGCGCAACTTGTGAGTCCAAAATATTGTAGTACAAGTACAAAACTTGCCTGAAATATCAACCCCCTAAGCGGGGGTTGATTTTGAAAAGGGAAAATGGAACGAGTGATGACTCAATAGAAAGGTAGTATCTTTGTCTACATTGCCTTGAACGAATCTCCATTTTCAATTGAGAACTGTAAAAGATAAGGGTGAGCAACTGAAAGATAGGAAAGACTATTTCCCTGAGACTATTCAAGTTTCAGTGTGTTAAAATGGAACAGATCAATGCTGATCAGTGGCAGTCATCATCAAGTACCATCCTCATCTCAAATTTCAACCCCTGGAGTGATAACACTTGAAAATTTGGAGGAGGGTAGATGGGTCGAGCGATAACTCGAACGAAAGGTATTATCTTTGTTTGCATTCCCGTGAAAAAAATTTAATTTTTGATTGAGAGCTGTAGAAGCTGTAGTGAGATACTGAAAAATAGAGGAGACTATCTATCGCCCTGAGCTATTCAAGTATTAATGCAAAAAAATGGAACAGATTCATCCCAGATCAAAGGCTGTCATCTTTGATCTAAATGAATCTATTCCAGTTTTTCGCACTAATACTCCAATAGTCTTGGGGCGATAGTCTTCTCTATTTTTCAGTGGGTCACTCTGCATCTTCTACAGCTTTCAATTAAAAAGAAAATTCCTTCGCTGGAATGCAGAGAAAGATAATACCTTTCTTTCGAGCTATCACTCGACCCATCTACCCTCTTCGAAATTTGAGGTTGTCACCCCTGATCCAGGGGTTGAAATTCGAGATGAGGATGGTACTTGATGATGACTGTCATTGATCAGCATGGATCTATTCCATTTTACCTCACTGAAACTTAAATATATATATATATATATATATATATATATATATATATATATATATATATATATATATATATATATATATATATATATATATATATATATATATATAAACACCTCAAAAAGTTTTTAAGAAATGAACAGCTGCATCAATTTCTCACCAAATTATGTAGAGTGCCTCAACAGATTTCAGTTGTTTTTTATAAAAACTAAAAATTAAGCATATGCGACACTGCTTCATAATCATTTCATGTATTCAGTGTTTAAAATCAGTTAGTTGGCACTTTGTTTCTGTTGTAACACAAATAAAAGATTCAAGTTTTGTGATTCGACCATGGAAAGACGACATTTGACTAGAGAAGAGATGTTACGAGCCGTTGGCATTCTCCAAGCTGGGAGCTCACAACGAGAAGTATCCAGGGTTCTGGGAAGTAGCCCAAGTGTCATAAACCGTTTATGGTCGCGTTTCAACGAAACATGTTACGTAGAAGAACGCCATACAGGTCGTTTCAGGATTACTACAGTCGCCCAAGACCGATTTTTTGTTTTACAAGCCAGAAGAGATCGTACTATCACAGCATCTCTATTAGCTCAAGAGCTATCAAGAGTTCATAATGTACAAATTTCCGACCAAACTGTGAGAAATCGATTGCACGAAGGTCAACTCCACTCCAGACATCCTTTACGAGTTCCACAACTGAAATCGCGCTGCTCGTTCAGCTTGGTGCAATTAACACGTAAACTAGGATCAAGAGAGGTGGGCCACAGTTCTCTTCAGTGATGAATCTAGATTAAGTTATTATCCCGATTCGGGAAGAATTCGAATATGGAGGGAACTTGGAAAGCAAAACCGTCTCCAGCATGCTCGAGAAAATGTTAGACAGGGAGGCGGATCAGTGATGTTTTGGGGAGGTATACGCCTTGGTGGAAGAACTGACCTCGTTTTCATATAGAGCAACCTCACGAGAAATTCTTACGCAAACGAGATAGTTTTACCTGAAATGGTACCGTATCTCCAAACAGTGGATCAAAATCTACTCTTCCAACAACATAATGTCCCTCCTCATCGTGGAAGAGTTGTCTTGAACGTTCTTGGAGAGAATGATATCGATCTTCTACCGTGGCCATCCTGCTCCCCAGATCTGAATCCCATTGTGCATGTGTGGGAAACCCTAAAAAGAAATCTATTGAGTCAAAACGTCTTCCATCATGAACAGAAGCTTCGATTAGCAGTTTAGGGGGCTTCGAATGACTCAGGCCAAAATGTAATAGACAATTTAAGATTGAGCATGCCGCGACGATGCCAAAGTGTCATTATTAACAGAGGTGGACCTTCTGGGTACTGAAAAATATAAGTGCTTCCATATCGTTTCGAGAATATAAGTTCAGGATTTTTTTTTGCGTTTTACCAAATTTCGTCATTTTCAAATTTTCAAATTTTTTCTTTAATAGGTGCTTGTGAGAAGTCAAATATTCTTCTGTTTTCTTGAGAATACATTATATACAATACATCCTATTAAAAACCGTAAGATTTCTATAAATTAGAATCATCAAATTCATATTTTAAAGATATTGGTAAGTGTTCCCTAGACTTTTTTTAGGTGTTTATATATACAGGGTAGTCGGTTTCGAAATGAAAATAAGGAGAAACGCTCGGGCCCATCGATTTCTGATTCGAGGGGGAACAACTCTTTCGTTTTATTCATCCACGTAACTTCAATTCCTTAAAGGGTGTGAGCACAGACCCTTGATTTTGAATAGGAATCAGGGGTCCGACCGATTTCTTAAACTTTCTACGCAACAATACGAATCAAATTACACCATGTTCGTAATTTTCGAAGAAAATACTTCCTTCGCAACCAAACTATAAGATCAGAGAACTTTTCCTCACCACAATAATAGGTACAACACTTATCAAAGTTCAAAATGACAAGGATTTGCCATGATGAGGAAAGATTCAATACAGCACCGTTAAATTAATAAAGTTAAAAGTAAGTTATAATCACTCGACAACGTTTTCAAGGTACAATAAACAATAGTGTTTATTGTACCTTCTAGCTCTAATTAAAACCAAATTCTCATTAAGGACATGGCACAGTGACACAAATTCAACAATTGGACTTGGATATAGGAAAACTAGAATTTAACGTAATAATAAGCTGTTTATCTGCAATGTGGTCGGTTTTTGTCAACTTAACCTTCACCTTCCGGCAAAACTTACAGGAAAAGATAGATCTCGTTTTCCAATCTGAAGGATCAGTTGATAAAACTATATAGACCTTTGTGAATTATTTTACATTTATGGTCTAGAAATAAAGAAAAGAAAAAACTTTCTTATCAAAGGAAATATAACCATTTGAAAATTTTCCATCCTTCCGTCCGGATTCAGAAGTAGGGTATCAGAACATTTTTAAACAAAAGCTTTCGACAGTAACATTCCAAAGAATCATATGAAAACCACGTAGGTTCATCTTTGTGTATATCGGACATACGGTGATTTAAAAATTCCCCCCTCTAAGCCTGGGGGGCTCAAACTTGTACTGCTGGCGATCTACGTCAATTTTTTTTTAGACTACTTACGATCGACTCTGAGAGGCTGCAGGTATGTGGGATGCAGGGTTGTCGTACATACACGATAAATCCTACCTACCTAGGTAGGGTGTACCGTAGCATATATAAATATTAGCTTTCCGCACAATATACATTATTTTAGTGAAGGTTTGGGTTTGGTTTAGTCAGCTTCTCCTCTATAATGAGTGAAAAAACTCATAGTTATTCAAAATTGCGAGTTTATTGGTTGTTACAAAACAAAAGTGTTACATATGGTGTTAAACTAAGGAGTGACTTTGGATATTTGAAACCTGGCACTGCATAACCTCAGCATACTTTCCATACGATGGTACGTAACCACTGAGAGCTGATCACCAGCATGATGATATATGATCATCAGTTAGCCGATTGCGATATTTTTAATTAATTATCTTCGTTTCAGAAAATGCAGACTCGCACAAGTAAGTTGACTTAAACATTGCCATCAGTGACGAGCTATTTGCCTCAGATTTGGGCATTTATCTTCAGATATAAAACACCATAATTTTGTATCAGGTGCTGTAGCTTTGAGATGTATATCTGATATAATCTGCTCCTACTCATTTTCAAAAGAACATGAGTTCATATTAAACTGACTTGCTATTTCAGTAGCTAATTCCTCAATGTTTTTACATGAAAAAGTAAAACTCATAAATGATGCTATATTTTTCAATTTACGGCAATCACAAAAACGCATTTAGAATTGTCACAAAATATTTGATAATTCAGCATCATACTGAGAAACCCTTGCTTTCAAAGACGGAAAATGTTCAGATCCTTCCTTCTTAGTTGATCTATCATAAGTTGCAATTTATATTTGAATGTGTTTACTGTGCTAATCATCCGAATAATAGTTTTTCCTTTGTCTTATAGCTCCAAGTTAATGACCTTCAAGCACATTGTGATGTTAAACAAAAATGCCAAATCAGTCAGCCATTTTTCGTTTTTTAACATCTGAGTGTTATCACCTTTTTCGTCTAGAAATGCTTTCATTTCTGGCAATAATTTTTGAAGCCTTTCTAGGAATTTTCCGCGCCTCTACCACCTGACGTCCGTGTGGAAAACTAAATCAGTGTGTTCATCTGACTCCCTATCTTCCAACTGCAACTTAAAGAGCTGCCGGTGCAAGCTACGTGCATGGATCGAATTCACAATTTTTGTTGCAATGCCCATAATTTCCTTCGTGTTTAAAGCTTTTCAACACAGAACTAGTTGATGTAAAACGCAATGGAATGAAAAAAATGAAGGGAAATCTTCATTAGCTGGACACAATGCCACAAAACCGTTTTTGTTTCCAGTCATTGCTGGTGCTCCCTCGGTTGTAATGCATACTAATTTATATATTGGTAGCTTGAAGCTACCAATAATAAAACCTAATACATATCTTTGCTACGGGTCTTCCCGTTCAGAGGAATGATTGTCACAATGGCTTCTTTAGCCAACATATCATTGAATACCATCGGAATAAAAATACACAGCTGGGCGAGTCTATCATATCAGTGGATTCATCGAACTGTAAAGAAAAGTATGTAGATTTCATGATATCATGTTTTAGTTTATCTGCCATGTCCTAGCTCATGACTTCAATACGCCTTGAGACAGTCTTTCGATATAACTGAAGTTCTCTAATAGCAAACATGATTTCTGTTTTATTTTTAAAATCTCCAAATAAAGTCTCAGCCACTTCAATAAATGCTTCTTGCACAACCGATCCATCTTCGAATGGTTTCTTGTGTTCCGCCAATATATGAAATATTTTAAATGACTCGATCGTAGCAGCTTTTGATTGTTTGATTGGTCTTGTGAACGTAATTTGTTTATTTTTCAAACAAGATATCAAATCACGTACTTTTCGTTTTCTAAATTCACTATGTGGTGGAAAATCCTTTTCATAGTTTTTATGAACCGTTTATTGATGCCTCTCTGAGTTACCATGCTTAGGTATTGCAACTGACGCACGACGAATGCACCTATCCTTCACCATACAAGAGAAAAATTCCTCCTACCAGTCTTTATTATAATTATACCTTTTAGATTTCTTCTTTTTTTTCTTCTTCTTCTTTTGCCGCTAGAAGAGTGTTATTTTATTACGTAATGAATTTTTGTGGTTAAGTTACCTACTTCCTTTTTTTTTCTCTATCTCTATCTATCTACTAAAAAATCACTCGCGTTCGACTGGTAGATCGCGGTCGACCGTTTGAGCACCCCTGACCTAAGCCATATGGAGGCTTACTATGCGGTGCAAGAATAATAATAGTAATATTAAAAAGGCATTTATTGTAGCAATAAAATGCTTAAAAATATATATATAAATTAGGGCGAAGTCAAGCAGAGCAGCTCATACTTAACCCCGAATTTCAAATCCGACACATAAACGAGACAGAACAAATTGAACTGAATATCGAAATATTACTATGCTCCTACTATAAAAATAGAGATAAAATGCTGAAGAACATTGTGGTGACCACCCTTGAACATTTGGAAGAGGGTAGATTGGTCGAGTGATACCTCGAAAGAAAGGTATCATCTTTGTCTGCATCCACGTGATCGAATTTTCATTTTTGATTGAACACTAAAGAAGATACAGAGTGAGCTACTGAAAAATAGAGGAGACTATCTATCGCCCTGAGCTATTCAAGTATTAGTGCACAAAAATGGATCAATTGGAATTTGAGATGTGAATGGTGTTTTGGAAGTTGACAGTCTTTGATCTGGAATGAATCTGTTCCATTTTTTTGCACTAATACTTGAATAGCTCAAGGCGATAGATAGTCCCCTCTATTTTTCAATTCAGCTCACTCTGTATCTTCTACAGTTTTCAATCAAAAATGAAAATTCGTTCACGGAGATGCAGACAAAGTTAATACCTTTCTTTTGAGGTATCACTCGACCCATCTACCATCTTCCAAATGTTCAAGGGTGGTCACTCCTGCCCTAGGAGTTGAAATTCGAGATGAGGATGGTACTTGATGATGACTTCCATTGATCAGCATGGATCTGTTCCATTTTACTTCACTGAGACTTGAATAGTCTCAGGGAAATAGTCTTCCCTATCTTTTATTTGCTCACCCTGTATCTTTTACAGTTTTTAGTTAAAAATAGAAATTCGTTCAAGGCGATGTAGACTCTCTTGAGTCATCACTCGACCCATCTTCCCTATTCAAAATGTTCAAGAATTCCAACCTCCGCTTAGGAAGTTGATATTTCAGGCAAGTATTGTACCCCAAAAGATGTCTCCCTTGAAACAAAAATTGACCTGTTTTTGCGTTTTGATCAGAAATAAATATCTTGGTAGATATAGCCTCTGTTTAGTTTTCGTTGAAGTACCCTGTATAAGTACCATAAAGTGGGGTTACTTTGTTCCGCTTTTAGAAGTTACTTTTGAAAATGGCGAAGAAATACATTACGTTATGAGGAGAATAGCATTGTTCTTGACTAACCATATAGTAGAGATATCATAGAAGCTCTTGCTGAAGTCGAATATCCCCGAAAATTTTATGAATAATTTTTTATTCGATGAAAAGTGCAGCAAAGTCATACGAAGGGTGAGGTAACTTTGCACCAGTTCACTAAATCCGCTTGGACTTTATAATATTGGAATATGGGATGAAGTTATGCACGTTATTTCATCAATAGTAATGCATTACTGTGATAGGAACAACGAAAAACGGAATATATAACAAACAAATAAAAGAAAATATATAAAATTATTTTTTGATTTTTCAGCAATAAAGTTATAGAAATTTAATTTCTACAACTTTATTGCTGGAAAATCAAAACTAATTTTATATATTTTCTTTATTTGTTTCTTCTTAAAATAACCTTAAATTATTTCTTTTTTCAATTAAGATCTCCCAAAAGGATGAATTCTAAGATTGTCTCCAAATTTCCAAAATCCCTGAGGTTATATTCAAAATATCGGGAGATTCCATATAAATTTGGTTGTGTCTATAATCGAAAAGAATGAAATATGAACACGAAAAGTTTTATGGACTGTTCAGAGATTGGCAATAAGATAAGAAAATGTACACGTTTCTGAAAACATTTTACTTACATTTTTGGAGATTTATTAAAAATTGGAAAGCTTTTCTCTAGTTTTTCATTTCAATAATTCAAATAATATAAGTATTAATATTAGTGAAATACACACACCACAAAAATTGTCGCATCACCAGTTATTCTGAATTCCACAATCGATCGCAGTTTTTTTGTCAACATATGTTTTTGGACATATGAGGGGAAAAAAATCTTATCTATGTAGTAATATTTGTTTCCATATGATCTGAAACACGTCTGGAACAAAAATAAGTTCATTTGACTATCAGTATTCATTCAATTTCTCCTCAGTTTTCACGTTAAATTAATGCAAGTTTTCTGTGTTTCTTGTTGATTTTCGAATCTTTGAATTTATTCTAATGGGTGCTGAACGTCCTGGATCCTATTTGAGTGATCATGAAGTGGTAAGAATTGTAACACTTCTACAGGCGGGGCGAAGCTAACGTTAATCGGTACCACAAAACAGGGGAATATGAAAGAAGGGCCGGACAGGGAAGTATTCGGATAACACCAGTTGATGATCGTTGGCTTCGTTTAACTGCACTAACAATTCGGCACTGTATGGCTAGAATGCTACAAAATGAACTTGCACTTTTCAGAAATGTGCATATTTAGTTGCATACTGTTAGGAACAGGCTCAGAGAAGACGATATCAGACCAAGGGTGGCTTCTACCGGGCCGCGCCTCACCAGAGAGCATCGAGTTACAAGACTTCATTTTGCGAGAGAACATGCAAATTGGGGTATTCCAGAATGGTCGAATGTTCTCTTTTCTGACGAGTCCAGGTTCTGTCTAGTATCACATGATAGACGCATGCCTGTATACAGATGACCTAGGGAACGGTATCCGTCAAACCGAAAACTACGGAGGGGGCTCAGTAATGGTGTGGGGAGGCATTTCTTTCCATGGTTGGACTGAGTTAGTCGTAGTGAATAATGGATGAATGACAGATACATCGCAGATATTCTTTAACCGCATGTTGTCCTTTGGCCCATTGATTGACGAAAACTTCATTTAAATGTAGTTATAGAATTTCTGCAAATTGCCGAAATTGATATTTTAAGGTGTCCAGCCTTGAATCCCATAGAACATGTTTGGGACAACATGAGGTGGCAAATTCAGCAACGTAGGATGCCTTGTAGAACACTCCAATAACTAGAAAATCTGCTTCCTGAAATTTGGCTCTCAGTGACTCAAGAGGACATAAAAAATTTGTTTAAGGGGCTTCCGAAACGTATACTGGCAGTAATCAGAGCCCGGGGAGGAAACACTCGATTTTGAAAATGATTAGTAACCATTCGATGCTAGTTGATTGGTCTCTTTGCGAATCTTTGAAGATGATAGAATATTTTGATTTTTTCATTAACTCGACAATTGTTGATATTTTCCATCATAAACTCATCTCTTTTGAATGATATCTTCTTATTTTACACTTCTGAAAGTTACCAAGCGACTCTTGAATGACCAACCTAAAAGTTTATATAGTATTTTATTTTTGATTTTATTTCATTAAACAGGAACTCCAACAGGTGATCCCAAATACAGGGTTCTCTAACTAGAAACAATAAAAATACCATTTTTAACGAGTTATCCTCGAAAATAGTTAACACTTTTCAAGCTTATAAATAAAAGGAAAAACAAAATTAAAATTCTCTACATTAAACACTACTAAGTCTATGAAATTCGGCACATAAAATAACCTAATTCTAATTTCTCAGGTAAGTGAATAAAATTTATTTTGAAAATGTGAAGGCTCAGTGAAAACAAGTCTACATTATTCAGGTGGAAATTGGCAAAACGCATTATTCTCAGAAATACAGAGATATAATAAAGGGCAGTTCGAGCTTTTGGAACATAGAAAAGTGAAATTTGACGATTATTATACATGGGAACGTTGAAGAGGAAAAAATTGATGGGAGGATAATTGAAATAACAGTTCATAGAACGGTACGAAAATATTCCATCGAAAAGCATCCCTCTATGCTCCAGACTCAAGATATTTAGGTGGTTTAAAGATACATTATAATCACTTGCCGGTCCACATCGATTGAATCCAAAGTAAAGGTTTTTGACAAACTTCCTCTGTACTTTCTCTATTCTATCTATATAAATATAAAAATGTGGAGACCAAATGGGGGTTGCATACTCCAATTTGCTTCTAACTAGTGTGAAATAAAATTTTTTAAGTAAATTCTCGCTTTTGAAGTTCTTCGTTATCCTCAACACGAAACCAAGCATTTTGAAAGCTTTAGATACCACATAATCAACGTGAACAGAGAATGAGAGTTTTTCATCAAGCATTATGCCAAGATCTTTGATGCAAGTTGTTCTTGCTATATCTAAGCCTCGAAAAGTGAATGTTTTTCGTATGCTCTTAGTATTCTTGCTAAAAGTGATATGCTGACATTTGGCAGTATTAAGTTTGAAATATCTGGAGGTGCAGAACATAAGCAATCGATCTAAGTCACTTTGAAATTCATCTTTGTCAGAAAAAGATTCCACACGTCTGTATATTCCGAGATCGTCGGCATATAACTCACGATCGGTATTCAGAAAGCACTCAGAGATATCATTTATATAAACTAAAAAGAGTAGTGGTCCGAGATGAGACCCCTGCGGTATTCCAGGAGTAACGTTGAAAACAATTGAAGAAATTCCATTCACCACGACAAATTGCAGCCTGTTATTCAAATACGAATCCACCCTTTTCATGAGCGGTTCGACGAAACGAAAGTCAGACAGTATCTGTACTAATGTATCGTGATGCACCTTATCAAAAGCCTTCGACATATCAGTGTATATTGCGTCCACTTGAACGCCTTCATCAAAGCACTTTGTTAAAAAATTGACGTATGGGGCTAGGTCCGTCAACGATGATCTTCCCCAAAAGAAGCCATGCTGATGTTTGGACAGTCTAGTACTACAGAGGTGAAAAAGTCGTTCTGTCAAAATTGATTCAAATATTTTACCAAAATGGCTGAGAATGGAAATAGATCTGTAATTGCTTATTAAACATTTTTTACCATTTTTGAAGACAGCAACAATTTTTGCTAGTTTCCATTTATCTGAAAATATGCTTAGTTGTAGTGATTTGTTAAAAATAATTTGAAGAGGTATTGACAGTGATTGTCCCCATGATTTTATAGAAGTTGGGGGCATTGCGTCAGGACCTGCACCTTTGGATGGATTCAGTTTGGAGATTTCTTTCACAATATCAGTTACCTCCAAACGATTCATTGAGATAGATGAGAATGATCTTCAAGAACTTTAGATTCATTGAGATAGATGAGAATGATCTCCAAAAACACTAGATACATTGAGATAGATGAGAATGATCTTCAAAAACACTGGAGAGGTATTCCCCGAAAGCATTAGCAACTGAATCATTTCCTTCAAATTTGCTATCGCCCAAAAGCATCGCAGGGGGTATATTCTCACTCTTTCTACATTCTGAAACGTATGACCAGAATGATTTAGGGTTATCTATAATGCTGTTTTCAACCGAGAATCTTTTTTAATTGCGATTTTACACTCTTTTCGTAGTTGAACAAAATTTTCATAGTCAAATTGATTTCGGAATTTCTTAAATCGTGAGTGAAATCTAGCTTTCTCTGAGATCAGCTTAATTGTGCTTTTGGAAAACCAAGGAGGATATTTATTGCAGTCTTCCCCAAAAGAAGCCATGCTGATGTTTGGACAGTCTAGTACTACAGAGGTGAAAAAGTCGTTCTGTCAAAATTGATTCAAATATTTTACCAAAATGGCTAAGAATGGAAATAGATCTGTAATTGCTTATTAAACATTTTTTACCATTTTTGAAGACAGCAACAATTTTTGCTAGTTTCCATTTATCTGAAAATATGCTTAGTTGTAGTGATTTGTTAAAAATAATTTGAAGAGGTATTGACAGTGATTGTCCCCATGATTTTATAGAAGTTGGGGGCATTGCGTCAGGACCTGCGCCTTTGGATGGATTCAGTTTGGAGATTTCTTTCACAATATCAGTTACCTCCAAACGATTCATTGAGATAGATGAGAATGATCTTCAAGAACTTTGGATTCATTGAGATAGATGAGAATGATCTTCAAAAACACTGAATTCATTGAGATAGATGAGAATGATCTCCAAAAACACTAGATACATTGAGATAGATGAGAATGATCTTCAAAAACACTGGAGAGGTATTCCCCGAAAGCATTAGCAACTGAATCATTTCCTTCAAATTTGCTATCGCCCAAAAGCATCGCAGGTGGTATATTCTCACTCTTTCTACATTCTGAAACGTATGACCAGAATGATTTAGGGTTATCTATAATGCTGTTTTCAACCGAGAATCTTTTTTAATTGCGATTTTACACTCTTTTCGTAGTTGAACAAAATTTTCATAGTCAAATTGATTTCGGAATTTCTTAAATCGTGAGTGAAATCTAGCTTTCTCTGAGATCAGCTTAATTGTGCTTTTGGAAAACGAAGGAGGATATTTATTGCAGTTAACATTACATACTTATCGATTATACCATTCAATATAGAGTAAAATTTTTCCACACAATCATTTATACTGTCGTTAGCTAAAGCTAACTCCCAATTAATATTATCGAGTTCATTTTTTATGGATTAATAATCAGCTTTGAAAAATTTATAAATGGATCGTAACTTATTTTCTTTTTCCTATCTAAATTTAACTTAATTTAACATTCCAACGATGGAGTAAGAGAGTCTTCAGAAACGAAAGGTAAGGAACATGTCGTAAAAGTAGGGTGATGCGATAATTTTTGTGGGGAGTGTTAAAATACGAATATCTCACTGAGTAACTTGTTTTATGGTTTTTCAAATTCGATTCGTTTGTTTTTGATCTATACTTTGCGGTCGTGGGAAAAATACAGTATGTTACTCGGTTAGAATAAAAAAAAATTATACTCTAATAGAATATTTTCATTCTAACCAACTACAGGATAGACTATTCTATGTGCAATATTTAATTTCATCTGCCTAGTTTGATCGAACTCTAAATTAGAAACAGCAATTTTCCTGAATCCTTCGTCATAAATATTATTCACTTGTTGAGTCGATTTCAACTCTTTCCTCTCGTATCCATGAAAGTTATACACATAATCAGTAGAAAAAAAATATGTTTTTTTTGTACAGTTCAGCAAGATTAATATGCTATTAACTCTATTCAAGACGAAGTAGTGTAAATCGCCTGTATTCATCCGCATTAATGATGCGGATCCTTTTTTTAATTAAGGAGAAAGGCGAAGAGGATGACAGGATAATTCCCAGCGGTCGATGTGTAGAGTGAATGAACTTGGATCCCTTAGGAGGACCCGGGCCGTCCTCCCGGCGCTATTACAGAGTGAAAAAATATCCATTTCGGTTTTGTAAAGACTTCGCGAATAAATAATTGAAAAGTGCAAATTATTATATACACTGCTCCGAGAAAATTATCGCACCGATTTTATTGATGTTGAATTCCAGTATTTTCGACAAGAGGCTGATGATTCTATGATTTGTTCTATCGCCTCAAAGATGGAGACGCATTTTCTATTTTCAAACTTTCATTTAGATTTCTAATTGAATGTCACGTTTGGAGTGCTTTTTGAAGCATCGTTTTCAAATGGCTATGAATTTAACTTTTCCTTCAAGTTGGTTAAAGTCAAATCTTCATCTTGCGATTCAAGCACTTGATTCTGTCTATTCGCACCTACCTCGTCCCATTCTATTCGCAATTTTGGCAATGTTAGTTAATGTTTGGATTTGCACAGATTTTTCGTCATTTTTCGTAGTCAGAACAGGCCACAGTTATTAACATTATACGAGGTATTACATAATAGCATGTCACAACTTGAAGGGGTAAATCTACGTGCAATTTTAAGGAAAAAAGTTCATGTAAACATAGGACCGCAAAAGCTTCGTTACGGAGCTATAGGGTGTTTAAATTTCCGGAAAAATTTGTTTTTTCTTCGAAATTCCTGCAGTTTTTGAGATATTTAGCCCAAATTTGGAATGCAAGCTATTTTTTACATTCTCCACCATTACACGCCCTAAATTTCAACTAGAATCTACAAGGTAATTTCTATTCCGGAGCCATGTCTTCGTTTGCCCTTTCAAACTTTTTTGCAGTACGGCACTGATCAGCTTTCAATCAATGTTTGGCATTTTAGTTGAATTCAGAAACTTTTTTGAATCTTGTAATTTTTTTGTATCTCTAACCGTTCTCGAGCAAAATATTACACAGCGATTGTATGCATTCACTGAATTGAAAGCACTTCTAATCAAAAAAATGACTAGTAGGCTTTGATTCTTTTCATTTATTTATTTATTTTGACAGCTTCTAAAGTTGAACCAGTGTTATTGCTGTAAGAAAAAGTGGCTAATTTTACTAACGCCGAATTGGCTGATATCCAGTACGTGTACGTTGGCTGACAGAAACACAACAGAAGCTAGGCGATTATTTCAGGTGCGCTTTCCAAATCGAGTAACACCAGACAAGCGAACATTCTCAATATCTACAAAAGGTTGAGGAAAACTAGTACTTTTACTGCAAATAATCATTTAAAAGATGCAACTTAAACTATGAGAGCTCCAGATATTGAGGAAGCAGTTGAATATTTCACATGTTCTAGTTTGGAGGATTCTCCCCGACTTTTTTTTGTACCCGTTTCATATTCAACGCATCCAAACTCTACTTCTTCGAGATTTTCCTTCAAGACTGAATTTCTGCCGATGGTACTTAGATAAAATTAGAGAAAATGCACATTTTGTTAGTGAAATAATGTTCAAAGACGAAGCTAGCTTTTCGAGAACTGCTATCACAAATTATCACAATAATCATTATTGGGCTGAGAAAAACCTCCATTTGAGTAAAGAATTTTATCATCAAGAAAAATTCTTACTAAATGTCTGGGTCGGTATAATTGGAAACTATTTGATAGAATCATTTTTTTTGCCTAATGGACTAAACGGTCCCGCTTGTCGGCAATTTCTTGAGGAGGAGTTACCTTTATTGCTCGAGGATGTGCCACTTTTGGTGAGAAACATAATTTGGTTCATTCATAACGGGGATCAGCACATTTAGGGAGAAGCTAAGAAATTATTGAATAGGTCATTCAACAACCGATGGAAAGGTCGAGGTGGGCCATAACCATGGCCTCCTAGGTCCCTAGACTTAAATAATTTAGACTTTTTCTTATGGGGTTATCCCAAAAGTTCAGTTTATGCTACTCGAGTGAACACTGTAGAAGATTTGAGAAATCGAATAATAACATCTTGTGACACGATAAGAAATACCCCAGAAATATTTCAAAGAATGCGTGATAATATGTGAAGAAGGACAGAGGCCTGCATTCTTGCAGGTGGAGGACACTTCCTGCAATTTATTCAGTTTTTAATTGTTTTTATTTTTAGTTTGATACTGAATAAGTATGAGTTGAGTCTCAGAAGACGAGCTATCAAAATATAAGCAAATTTTGGGCATACCTATGGAGTATTTCTATAATTTATTTTTATTTAGCGGATAACATACAATTCAAATAATTCAAATTCAATAATTTCTCACTCGGAAACGAAAATATTACAAGTGTCAAAAAAAATTTTATATTGAACAAAGATGACGAAATTTGATCGTACGCTGATCAGTAGCGTACTGCAATGAAGTTTGAAAGGGCAAAAAGAAACATTGGCTCGGAAAAGAAAACACCTTTGGAATTTCAGTTAAAGTCAAGGACGTGTAATGATGGAGGTTGTTAAAAATAGCTTGCATTCCAAATTCAGGCTGAATATCTCAAAACCTACTGGAGTTTTGAAGAAAAAGCAATTTTTTCCGGATAATTGAACACCCTGTAGCTCTGTAACGAAGCTTTTGTGGACCTATGTTATATGAACTTTTTCCTCAAAATTGCACGTAGATTTACCCTCTCAAGTTGTGAGATACTAAAAAAAAAAGTTTATATAAACATAGGTCCGCAAAAGCTTCGTTACGGAGCTACAGGGTGTTGACATTTCCAGAAAAAAATGGGTTTTTCTTCGAAACTCCTGCAGTTTTTGGGATATTCAGCCCAAATTTGGAATGCAAGCTATCTTTTACATTCTCCATCATTACACGCCCTAAATTTCAACTAGAATCTTCAAGATAATTTCTATTCCGGAGCCATATCTTCTTTTGCCCTTTCAACCTTTTTTGCAGTACGGCACCGATCAGCTTTCAATCAATTTTCGGCATTTTAGTTGAATTCTGAAAGTTTTTGGAGACCTGTAATTTTTTTGTATCTCTAACCGTTCTCGAGCAAAAAATTACTCAGCGATTGTATGCATTCACTGAATTGAAAGCACTTCTAATCAAAAAAATGACTAGTAGGCTCTGATTTTTTTCATTTATTTATTTATTTTGATAGTTGCTAAAGTTGAACCAGTGTTATTGCTGTAAGAAAAAATGGCTAATTTTACAAACGCCGAATTGGCTGATATCCAGTACGTGTACGTTCTGGCTGACGGAAACACAACAGAAGCTAGGCGATTATTTCAGGCGCGCTTTCCAAATCGAGTAACACCAGACAAGCGAACATTTTCAAATATCTACAAAAGGTTGAGGAAAACTAGTACTTTTACTGCAAATAATCATTTAAAAGATGCAACTTAAACTATGAGAGCTCCAGATATTGAGGAAGCAGTTGAATATTTCACATGTTCTAGTTTGGAGGATTCTCCCGACTTTTTTTTGTACCCGTTCCATATTCAACGCGTCCAAACTCTACCTCCTCGAGATTTTCCTTCAAGACTGAATATCAGCCGATGGTTCTTAGATAAAATAAGAGAAAATGCACATTTTGTTAGTGAAATAATGTTCAAAGACGAAGCTAACTTTTCGAGAACTGCTATCACAAATTTTCACAATAATCATTATAGGGCTGAGGAAAACCTCCATTTGAGTGAAGAATTTTATCATCATGAAAAATTCTTACTAAATGTCTGGGTCGGTATGATTGGAAACTATTTGATGGGATCATTTTTTTTGCCTAATATACTAAACGGTCCCGCTTGTCGGTAATTTATTGAGGAGGAGTTACCTTTATTGCTCGAGGATGTGCCACTTTTGGTGAGAAAAATAATTAGGTTCATTCATGACGGGGATCAGCACATTTAGGAAGAAGCTAGGAAATTCTTGAATAGGTCATTCAACAACCGATGGATAGGTCGAGGTGGGCCATAACCATGGCCTCCTAGGTCACCAGACTTAAATAATTTAGACTTTTTCTTATGGGGTTATCCCAAAAGTTCAGTTTATGCTACTCGAGTGAACACTGTAGAAGATTTGAGAAATCGAATAAAAATATCTTGTGACACGATAAGAAATACCCCAGAAATATTTCAAAGAATGCGTGATAATATGTGAAGAAGGACAGAGGCCTGCATTCTTGCAGGTGGAGGACACTTCCAGCAATTCATTCAGATTTTAATTGTTTTTATTTTTAGTTTGATACTGAATAAGTATGAGTTGAGTCTCAGAAGACGAGCTATCAAAATATAAGCAAATTTTGGGCATACCTATGGAGTATTTCTATAATTTATTTTTATTTAGCAGATAAAATACAATTCAAATAATTCAAATTCAATAATTTCTCACTCGGAATCGAAAATATTACAAGTGTCAAAAAAGTTTCTATATTGAACAAAGATGACGAAATTTGATCGTACGCTGATCAGTAGCGTACTGCAATGAAGTTTGAAAGGGCAAAAAGAAACATTGGCTCGGAAAAGAAAACACCTTTTGAATTTCAGTTAAAATCAAGGACGTGTAATGATGGAGGTTGTTAAAAATAGCTTGCATTCCAAATTTAGGCTGAATATCTGAAACCTACTGGAATTTTGAAGAAAAAGCAATTTTTTCCGGATAATTGAACACCCTGTAGCTCTGTAACGCAGCTTTTGTGGACCTATGTCATATGAACTTTTTCCTCAAAATTGCACGTAGATTTACCCTCTCAAGTTGTGAGATACTAAAAAAAAGAGTTTATATAAACATAGGTCCGCAAAAGCTTCGTTACGGAGCTACAGGGTGTTGACACTTCCAGAAAAAAATGGGTTTTTCTTCGAAACTCCTGCAGTTTTTGGGATATTCAGCCCAAATTTGGAATGCAAGCTATCTTTTACATTCTCCATCATTACACGCCCTAAATTTCAACTAGAATCTTCAAGATAATTTCTATTCCGGAGCCATATCTTCTTTTGCCCTTTCAACCTTTTTTGCAGTACGGCACTGATCAGCTTTCAATCAATTTTCGGCATTTTAGTTGAATTCAGAAAGTTTTTGGAGACCTGTAATTTTTTCGTATCTCTAACCGTTCTCGAGCAAAAAATTACTCAGCGATTGTATGCATTCACTGAATTGAAAGCACTTCTAATCAAAAAAATGACTAGTAGGCTCTGATTTTTTTCATTTATTTATTTATTTTGACAGTTGCTAAAGTTGAACCAGTGTTATTGCTGTAAGAAAAAATGGCTAATTTGACAAACGCCGAATTGGCTGATGTCCAGTACGTGTACGTTCTGGGTGACGGAAACACAACAGAAGCTAGGCGATTATTTCAGGTGCGCTTTCCAAATCGAATAACACCAGGCAAGCGAACATTTTCAAATATCTACAGAAGGTTGAGGAAAACTAGTACTTTTACTGCAAATAATCATTTAAAAGATGCAACTTAAACTATGAGAGCTCCAGATATTGAGGAAGCAGTTGAATATTTCACATGTTCTAGTTTGGAGGATTCTCCCGACTTTTTTTTGTACCCGTTCCATATTCAACGCGTCCAAACTCTACCTCCTCGAGATTTTCCTTCAAGAGTGAATATCAGCCGATGGTTCTTAGATAAAATTAGAGAAAATGCACATTTTGTTAATGAAATAATGTTCAAAGACGAAGCTAACTTTTCGAGAACTGCTATCACAAATTTTCACAATAATCATTATAGGGCTGAGGAAAACCTCCATTTGAGTGAAGAATTTTATCATCAAGAAAAATTCTTACTAAATGTCTGGGTCGGTATAATTGGAAACTATTTGATAGGATCATTTTTTTTGCCTAATAGACTAAACGGTCCCGCTTGTCGGTAATTAATTGAGGAGGAGTTACCTTTATTGCTCGAGGATGTGCCACTTTTGGTGAGAAACATAATTTGGTTCATTCATGACGGGGATCAGCACATTTAGGAAGAAGCTAGGAAATTCTTGAATAGGTCATTCAACAACCGATGGATAGGTCGAGGTGGGCCATAACCATGGCCTCCTAGGTCCCCAGACTTAAATAATTTAGACTTTTTCTTATAGGGATATCTCAAAAGTTTAGTTTATGCCGCTCGAGTGAACACTGTAGAAGATTTGAGAAATCGAATAATAATATCTTGTGACACGATAAGAAATACCCCAGAAATATTTCAAAGAAAGCGTGATAATATGTGAAGAAGGACAGAGGCCTGCATTCTTGCAGGTGGAGGACACTTCCTGCAATTTATTCAGTTTTTAGTTGTTTTTATTTTTAGTTTGATACTGAATAAGTATGAGTTGAGTCTCAGAAGACGAGCTATCAAAATATAAGTAAATTTTGGGCATACCTATGGAGTATTTCTATAATTTATTTTTATTGAGCGGATAACATACAATTCAAATAATTCAAATTCAATAATTTCTCACTCGGAAACGAAAATATTACAAGTGTCAAAAAAGTTTCAATATTGAACAAAGATGACGAAATTTGATCGTACGCTGATCAGTAGCGTACTGCAATGAAGTTTGAAAGGGCAAAAAGAAACATTGGCTCGGAAAAGAAAACACCTTTTGAATTTCAGTTAAAATCAAGGACGTGTAATGATGGAGGTTGTTAAAAATAGCTTGCATTCCAAATTTAGGCTGAATATCTGAAACCTACTGGAGTTTTGAAGAAAAAGCAATTTTTTCCGGATAATTAAACACCCTGTAGCTCTGTAACGAAGCTTTTGTGGACCTATGTTATAGGAACTTTTTCCTCAAAATTGCACGTAGATTTGTGAGATACTATTATGTAACACCCTGTATAACTCTCTTTTTCATCCATATCAACACTAAATTTTACTATTAAATAGTCTCGTTCAATGATAACTTACATTTTTTCATCTCATTAGTCTCATACAATCACACTAAACACTCATTCTCTAGCCGATAGAATCAATGTAGCACAGACAATATTCTTGAGTACTCTAAGGGTAGAATAAATATGTAGTTGTGACATACTTTTAGGTTAGATATATATTATTATATTTGTATGTCATAGTTTATGGTCAATCCAGAAAACATGTTCACTATTCTTTTCCTTGTGAACCTTGTATCTAATGAGCCAATTCCATTATTATTTTCTATATCACTGTCAAATTGGATGAAAAGTGGAATATCGTGTACGTAGCGATACCAGCCAATGAAGTAACTAATCGAAAATACGGAAGGGAAAAGACACTTTTGTCAGTTTTCCACGTTTATTTGTTAATACATTGAAATCTTATCTTTTTTTTCAAATAGTCTGAATATATAATAAAAAACAAGTACTGTGTTTTAAGGAATTTTACTTAATAATTGCGATTCGTAACGCGTTTCACTACACCGTAGCTTCTTCAGACGAATGATTATGCAGAAAAATGTAAATGAGAATATAACTATAAATGTTCTTGAGTAATTAAAAGCTTATTGGTTGCTTCTTCTTAAGTGGTAATTTATGACAGGTATATCCAATAAAATTAAGGAATTGATTGCTCCCCGAAAAGATTCAATAGAGGTGAAGGGCTTAAATCGACTTGTTCATTGATGAGTCTACCTGAGTGTTTGTATTTATTTATTTCTAAAGTTTCCCAAAGATCTACCTTCCAATATTTATTATCTGTATGCAAAATTTCAAACTGTGGGTCGAAAGAATGATTATTTTCTAAGAGATGATTCGTGTAATTTGAATCTGATTTTTATTTGAAAAACTGCGTTTATGTTCCGATATTCTAATATTAAAATTTCTATGTGTTCTACCAATGTAGAAATTATCACAGTCATTGCAATTCAATCTATAAACACCTGATTTATTGTTTTTACCTGGTTTGGTTTTATTATTTTTATATATTTGCCTAAATTATTATTAGTTTGGAAAGCTATGTTAAAATTATTGCTACTTAAGAATGATTTCAGTTTCTCACTTGTAATGCCAACGTAGGTTAAGGTGTTGAATTTTTGTTTCAATTTATCGACAGGGTAAACTTCATTCAATGCGATTCTACTTTGTTTTTATTTAAAATATTATTTATTAGTTTGGGATTGTAACCATTATTTTTGGCTATTTGTTTAATCAAATTTAGTTCTTTGTTGAAATTTTCTGGTGATAGCGGGATGTTAATCAATCTATGAATAAAACTATTGAATGCTGACATTTTATGTTGATATGGATGACACGACGAGTTATGTATTATAATATCTGTATGTGACGGCTTATGGTAAATTGCGAAAACATGTTTTCCATTTTCATTCGAAATTGTTACGTCTAAGAAATTTATCGAATTATTGCTTTCTATTTCGGTTGTGAATGCAATTTTGGATGTAATGAATTTATATGATTTTCGAAAATTTTCAACTGTCTATCTGTTCCTGTGAAGCAAATAATGATATCGTCTACATAGCGATACCAGTATAAACAATATTTACTGGGTGGATGATTATGAATCAATTTCTCTAAGTTATTCATGAAAATTTCTGCTAACAAAGGACTTAACGGATTGCCCATAATCAAGCCGTCTTCAATAGTATAATATTTGTAATTGAAATGGAAATAATATTTTGATCTAAACAAATTTTTAATAATGAAAGAATATCTGATTTAATGAAAGCCACTTAAGAAGAAGCAACCAATAAGCTTTTAATTACTCAAGAACATTTATAGTTATATTCTCATTTACATTTTTCTGCATAATCATTCGTCTGAAGAAGCTACGGTGTAGTGAAACGCGTTACGAATCGCAATTATTAAGTAAAATTCCTTAAAACACAGTACTTGTTTTTTATTATTGATAATGGAATTTTACTAAGTAAAAGCCTCCCAAATTTAAATGTTAAAAAAACTAGTCTGAAATTAAAACTCCAATTTCTATAGTAATAAGTATCTTACATTTGAAAACAAAATTATCAAAGTTAATTCGTTAAGTTCAATAGTAGTCGAAATATTTTTGATCATCTAGAAAATATATTACATAATTATACACTCATTAGATACTAATTAATGATATTGATCACCAATTCATTTTGTGGACATCTATTTCAAATTATGAAAGAGGAAGAACATTTTTGTCAGTTTTTCACGTTTATTTATTAATACACGATCGATTTCGACCCTTCGGACATTGTCGAGTGCTGAATACTAACTGAGGTACAAAGATGTTCACAGTATATATTTTTCCCTGAATGTTACGTAGGGGGAAGTTATTGAATTGAAGTTGGCTATAAAGAGTAGCATAATATGGAGTTTTCCTGAGTTCATTAATTTCCAAACTTTCTAAAAGATTCATTCAACTTTCTTTAGTGCATTTGTCGAAAACTACTGTATGGTTTGTTGATTGAATGCGCTCAAACAATGGGGATTTCTTGTCTGAAGAAATATGCTCTTTGAACCTGCATTCAAATTTTCTACCTGCTTGACCATCACTGCTGAAGGGCATTCGTTACATTGGATTTTGTAAATACAAGATTGTAAATGTTTATCTGTTTACTGTTTTGCTTCGAAAAGTAATTTACTAATATTTCGACTGCTTGAGATTGAGGTGGTTATTTTGAATTTTGAAAAATAATTTATCTTCATAGGAGAGTGGGCCAACATTATCAAAATTATCATATCATGTTTCCGTCCTTTTCGAATGCAATATAATAATTGTCATATTCAATATTGTTTTTGCGCCAAATGATTTCATTTATGAAAGAGGCAGATATATTGTTGTTGGAGGCTATTCTTTTAATCCATAGACTTATGGATTCAAATTCAGCTCAAATACCAGAAGTAGTGAATGTAGGATATAACAGACCAAACTGATTTTTCATCAGTATACATAAGAATTTTTGAGTAAGCGTCATATAATTATATATAAACAAATTTGTCACAAATATAGTTCGGTTAGATACATATTAGAACATTTAAGTTATTTACGTCCAAAGTAGTTACCTCGGTGTTTGGGAACACGTTTAGCCAAGTCAGCGCTTAGTCTTCAATACTGAAAACTATGCACATAAAATATCAAAATCTTCACTGTCATTCTAAGCTTTCTCTGAAATATTACTGAGGAAATAAAACATGATGTTTTTGAAAAATAGATAGCAAGTTTATTCCGAAACTTTCATCATTTCAGTGAACCGAATTCTGTCAATAAAATATGTTGTCAAAGTTTACTTGGAATACACAAATATGAAAGATCGCATTGCCGTATGACTAACCAGAATTTCTCTTTCATTTGTAATGTTAATACTTGTAGGATCATTTTGAAGAAATATTAGCCTTACAGGAAGAATTGGACTTATAGTAAACAAAAACATATGCTTAAAATATGAGGTTTGATAAATTTAAATATAAAGTTGTTTGCAATAATCAATTGTTTGTTATTAATTAATTTCTTAACATAATATTTTGTGTCGGAGCTGTGACACTTTTGACTTCATAAATGCTATGATCCGAGTATGGACAAACATATAATAAATCATTGAGTTCAAAACAATCTAAAAGATACTGTGATTTTCAGTCATAGAACATGAATCGTTGATGGACAAACAGCGAATTAATTTAACTGAGACAAGTTTAGATTTGTCCTGAAAAAAGAAGTGAATGCAAAAATTGACTCTTGATACATAATAATAATAATAATAACTGTTCTTTATTGATAATAATATCAAGAGGCCATCGACCAAAGTCCTTCAGCCCATCTTGATACATATTTTTGAATGGGCACTGAAATATAATAACAGTTTTATTTGCACACCAAAAAATTTACTTGAAAATTTCCTGTGCAATACCAAACTACTTTATATGTAATTTCGATAACAGCCAAAATATGCGCTATTGACGATTGTCCTGAAATTCCAGAAATTTTGATTAGCTCGAAATAGAAGAGAGATATCGAAAGAACGTTTGCATTACTGAACAGCTACCTGAAGAAAAGATCTAGAGAGTGGGGCAATTTTTCTCTGAATAATATTTCTCCCAGCTGCTGTATTCAGGACGATTCACGGGGGATCGTACATAACTTAACGGTAGTAAGAGTACACATAGATGAGTTAAAATCGTCACTTAGAATACAAAGTAACGCTTTTCGTTTTCAATATGCATGCTGCTTGATGTATTTGGCTTGAATTTTATAATCGCAATAACTCTTGAACGCATTAACCGATTTTCTCTATATTTAATAATAAAAAAACCAGTACTGTGTTTTAAGGAATTTTACTTAATAATTGCGTTTCGTAACGCGTTTCACTACACCGTAGCTTCTTCAGACGAATGATTATGCAGAAAAATGTAAATGAGAATATAACTATAAATGTTCTTGAGTAATTAAAAGCTTATTGGTTACTCCCTCTTAAGTGGTTATTTATGACAGGTATATCCAATAAAATTAAGGAATAGATTGCTCCCCGAAAAGATTCAATAGAGGTAAAGGGCTTAAATCGACTTGTTCATTGATGAGTCTACCTGAGTGTTTGTATTTATTTATTTCTAAAGTTTCCGAAAGATCTACCTTCCAATATTTATTATCTGTATGCAAAATTTCAAACTGTGGATCGAAAGAATGATTATTTTCTAAGAGATAATTCGCGTAATTTGAATCTGATTTTTATTTGAAAAACTGCGTTTATGTTCCGATATTCTAATATTAAAATTTCTATGTGTTCTACCAATGTAGAAATTATCACAGTCATTGCAATTCAATATATAAACACCTGATTTATTGTTTTTACCTGGTTTGGTTTTATTATTTTCTATATATTTGCCTAAATTATTATTAGTTTGGAAAGCTATGTTGAAATTATTGCTACTTAAGAATGATTTCAGTTTCTCACTTGTAATGCCAACGTAGGTTAAGGTGTTGAATTTTTGTTTCAATTTATCGACAGGGTAAACTTCATTCAATGCGATTCTACTTTGTTTTTATTTAAAATATTATTTATTAGTTTGGGATTGTAACCATTATTTTTGGCTATTTGTTTAATCAAATTTAGTTCTTTGTTGAAATTTTCTGGTGATAGCGGGATGTTAATCATTCTATGAATAAAACTATTGAATGCTGACATTTTATGTTGATATGGATGACACGACGAGTTATGTATTATAATATCTGTATGTGACGGCTTATGGTAAATTGCGAAAACATGTTTTCCATTTTCATTCGAAATTGTTACGTCTAAGAAATTTATCGAATTATTGCTTTCTATTTCGGTTGTGAATGCAATTTTTGGATGTAATGAATTTATATGATTTTCGAAAATTTTCAACTGTCTATCTGTTCCTGTGAAACAAATAATGATATCGTCTACATAGCGATACCAGTATAAACAATATTTACTGAGTGGATGATTATGAATCAATTTCTCTAAGTTATTCATGAAAATTTCTGCTAACAAAGGACTTAACGGATTGCCCATAATCAAGCCGTCTTCAATAGTATAATATTTGTAATTGAAATGGAAATAATTTTGATCTAAACAAATTTTTAATAATGAAAGAATATCTGATTTAATGATAGCCACTTAAGAAGAAGCAACCAATAAGCTTTTAATTACTCAAGAACATTTATAGTTATATTCTCATTTACATTTTTCTGCATAATCATTCGTCTGAAGAAGCTACGGTTTAGTGAAACGCGTTACGAATCGCAATTATTAAGTAAAATTCCTTAAAACACAGTACTTGTTTTTATTATTGATAATGGAATTTTACCAAGTAAAAGCCTCCCAAATTCAAATGTTAAAAAAACTAGTCTGAAATTAAAACTCCAATTTCTATAGTAATAAGTATCTTACAAGTGAAAACAAAATTATCAAAGTTAATTCGTTAAGTTCAATAGTAGTCGAAATATTTTTGATCATCTAGAAAATATATTACATAATTATACACTCATTAGATACTAATTAATGATATTGATCACCAATTCATTTTGTGGACATCTATTTCAAATTATGAAAGAGGAAGAACATTTTTGTCAGTTTTTCACGTTTATTTATTAATACACGATCGATTTCGACCCTTCGGACATTGTCGAGTGCTGAATACTAACTGAGGTACAAAGATGTTCACAGTATATATTTTTCCCTGAATGTTACGTAGGGGGAAGTTATTGAATTGAAGTTGGCTATAAAGAGTAGCATAATATGGAGTTTTCCTGAGTTCATTAATTTCCAAACTTTCTAAAAGATTCATTCAACTTTCTTTAGTGCATTTGTCGAAAACTACTGTATGGTTTGTTGATTGAATGCGCTCAAACAATGGGGATTTCTTGTCTGAAGAAATATGCTCTTTGAACCTGCATTCAAATTTTCAACCTGCTTGACCATCACTGCTGAAGGGCATTCGTTACATTGGATTTTGTAAATACAAGATTGTAAATGTTTATCTGTTTACTGTTTTGCTTCGAAAAGTAATTTACTAATATTTCGACTGCTTGAGATTGATGTGGTTATTTTGAATTTTGAAAAATAATATATCTTCTTAGGAGAGTGGGCCAACATTATCAAAATTATCATATCATGTTTCCCGTCCTTTTCGAATGCAATATAATAATTGTTATATTTAATGTTGTTTTTTGCGTCTAATGATTTTATTTATGAAAGAGGCAGATATATTGTTGTTGGGGCTATTCTTTCAATCTATAGACTTATGGATTCAAATTCGGCTAAAATACCAGAAGTTGTGAATGTAGGATATAACAGACCAAACTGATTTTTCATCAATATACATAAGAATTTTTGAGTAAGCGTCATATAATTATATATAAACAAATTTCACTGTGACAATTTCTATATTTGTCACAAATATAGTTCGGTTAGATACATATTAGAACATTTGAGTTATTTACGTCCAAAGTAGTTACTTGGGTGTTTGTGAACACGTTTGAAAAATTAACTCCCTGGCCAAGTCAGCGCTTAGTCTTCAGAACTGAAAACTATGCACATAAAATATCAAAATCTTCACTGTCATTCTAAGCTTTCTCTGAAATATTACTGAGGAAATAAAACATGATGTTTTTGAAAAATAGATAGCAAGTTTATTCAGAATCTTTCATCATTTCAGTGGACCGAATTTTGTCAATAAAATATGTTGTCAAAGTTTACTTAGGATACACAAATATGAAAGATCGCATTGCCGTATGACTAACCAGAATTTCTCTTTCATTTGTAATGTTAATACTTGCAGGATCATTTTGAAGAAATATTAGCCTTACAGGAAGAATTGAACTTATAGTAAACAAAAACATATGCTTAAAATATGAGGTTTGATAAATTTAAATATAAAGTTGTTTGCAATAATCAATTGTTTGTTATTAATTAATTTCTTAACATAATATTTTGTGTCGGAGCTGTGACACTTTTGACTTCATAAATGCTATGATCCGAGTATGGACAAACATATAATAAATCATTGTGTTCAAAACAATCTAAAAGATACTGTGATTTTCAGTCATAGAACATGAATCGTTGATGGACAAACAGCGAATTAATTCAACTGAGACAAGTTTAGATTTGTCCTGAAAAAAGAAGTGAATGCAAAAATTGACTCTTGATACATAATAATAATAATAACTGTTCTTTATTGATAATAATATCAAGAGGCCATCGACCAAAGTCCTTCAGCCCATCTTGATACATATTTTTGAATGGGAACTGAAATATAATAAGAGTTTTATTTGCACACCAAAAAATTTACTTGAAAATTTCCTGTGCAATACCAAACTACTTTATATGTAATTTCGATAACAGCCAAAATATGCGCTATTGACGATTGTCCTGAAATTCCAGAAATTTTGATTAGCTCCAAATAGAAGAGAGATATCGAAAGAACGTTTGCATTACTGAACAGCTACCTGAAGAAAAGATCTAGAGAGTGGGGCAATTTTTCTCTGAATAATATTTCTCCCAGCTGCTGTATTCAGGACGATTCACGGGGGATCGTACATAACTTAACGGTAGTAAGAGTACACATAGATGAGTTAAAATCGTCACTTAGAATACAAAGTAACGCTTTTCGTTTTCAATATACATGCTGCTTAATGTATTTGGCTTGAATTTTATAATCGCAATAACTCTTGAACGCATTAACCGATTTTCTCTATATTTAATAATAAAAAAACAAGTACTGTGTTTTAAGGAATTTTACTTAATAATTGCGTTTCGTAACGCGTTTCACTACACCGTAGCTTCTTCAGACGAATGATTATACAGAAAAATGTAAATGAGAATATAACTATAAATGTTCTTGAGTAATTAAAAGCTTATTGGTTACTCCTCTTAAGTGGTTATTTATGACAAGTATATCCAATAAAATTAAGGAATAGATTGCTCCCCGAAAAGATTCAATAGAGGTAAAGGGCTTAAATCGACTTGTTCATTGATGAGTCTACCTGAGTGTTTGTATTTATTTAATTCTAAAGTTTCCCAAAGATCTACCTTCCAATATTTATTATCTGTATGCAAAATTTCAAACTGTGGATCGAAAGAATGATTATTTTCTAAGAGATAATTCGCGTAATTTGAATCTGATTTTTATTTGAAAAACTGCGTTTATGTTCCGATATTCTAATATTAAAATTTCTATGTGTTCTACCAATGTAGAAATTATCACAGTCATTGCAATTCAATCTATAAACATCTGATTTATTGTTTTTACCTGGTTTGGTTTTATTATTTTTTATATATTTGCCTAAATTATTATTAGTTTGGAAAGCTATGTTGAAATTATTGCTACTTAAGAATGATTTCAGTTTCTCACTTGTAATGCCAACGTAGGTTAAGGTGTTGAATTTTTGTTTCAATTTATCGACAGGGTAGACTTCATTCAATGCGATTCTACTTTGTTTTTTATTTAAAATATTATTTATTAGTTTGGGATTGTAACCATTATTTTTGGCTATTTGTTTAATCAAATTTAGTTCTTTGTTGAAATTTTCTGGTGATATCGGGATGTTAATCAATCTATGAATAAAACTATTGAATGCTGACATTTTATGTTGATATGGATGACACGACGAGTTATGTATTATAATATCTGTATGTGACGGCTTATGGTAAATTGCGAAAACATGTTTTCCATTTTCATTCGAAATTGTTACGTCTAAGAAATTTATCGAATTATTGCTTTCTATTTCGGTTGTGAATGCAATTTTGGATGTAATGAATTTATATGATTTTGAAAATTTTAACTGTCTATCTGTTCCTGTGAAGCAAGTAATGATATCGTCTACATAGCGATACCAGTATAAACAATATTTACTGAGTGGATGATTATGAATTAATTTCTTTAAGTTATTCATGAAAATTTCTGCTAACAAAGGACTTAACGGATTGCCCATAATCAAGCCGTCTTCAATAGTATAATATTTGTAATTGAAATGGAAATAATTTTGATCTAAACAAATTTTAATAATGAAAGAATATCTGATTTAGTTATTTATTTATTATATATTATTCATTTATTTATTTAATTATTAAATCAGATATTCTTTCATTATTAAAAATTTGTTTAGATCAAAATTATTTCCATTTCAATTACAAATATATGAGGTTAACATTTTTTTGTTTGGGAAAACTTAACGATCACCAAACTTATTTTACCTTTCTACTAACAATTCAGCATTTGGTTTTTAATGTTCTTGTCCCGGAATACTTTAGCCTATCCTTTTACAATCTCTCAGGAAGGTTTCCAAATTCATGGAAATATCGCAACAATATTTCTTGCCAATTCAAGCGGTGCCTGACCACACGAACAGTCGATTAGAGATATTTTGATATTCAGGAAATAATTTATACATCATTTAAATGACACCAATCGAAGACGTAAATTTCTCGTTGATAGAAACTCAAAATGAAAATGAAAAACTGATTCGAGAACAGACGAATTAAATTAAATCAACTACTAACAAAACAAGAAATAACTAACTAAAACTCAATTCAAAAAATTTCACAAGTTTTTATAATTTACCCTTACCCTCGTACACATATCCTCTATCAAACTGCCTGATGCCCATCTAATTTTCTAATAACATCAGGTTGATTTTGTATGGAATCGGGATCTTTTTGGATTAGAATTTTTGGATTAGGTGCTTCCGTTTAACTATCTCTTCGCCATAGACAATATTGTTCAATTAACCCCACAAAAGATTGTCCAAACACTCGACTCCATTCGGTGGGGTGAAGATTAGCTGAAGTATTCACGGGGCAAAAACGATATACACTCAATGCTGCATTAGTAGTAACAAGGTAAGTTACAGTTATTCTTTCAATAATTTGATTGAGGAGGTCGTTACTTATCGATATACAAATTTCCTATGAAATAAAACTTTGGTATTTAGTATGCCAAGTCTATAATACCTACCAACCTAAAATATAAAAGTATGCCAAGTCTGTAATACCTACCAACCGAAAATATAAAGGTATGCCATGTTTATAATACCTATCAACCAAAAATATAAACTTTTCATTGACAATCCGCAATCTCCAAAACTTTACTCCCTCGTCAAACTCCATAAAACAGGGCATCCCATCAGACCAGTAGTTTCATATTTTCAAGCTCCAGCTGCAAAAGTTTCACGCTTTCTGATAGACATCATTAAACAGTACGCTAATTCTCAATAAAATCCGTTCAGCCCTAATAAATACAATTCAGCACACGATACTACCACAGAACGTTAAATTTATGTCATGGTATGTAGTAAATCTCTTTCCTAGTGTTCCACCTAGTGATTCAGTGAAACTCGTCAACAACGCTCCTCAAATTACTAAAGTCAAACCGAAAATTCAATCAGAAATCTTACACCTTTTAGAAATTTGTTAAGAACAAAATTGTTTTAACTTCAATGGAGTAATATATAATAGTCAAAATGGTTTAATCATGGATAATCCTCTGAGTCCTCTACTCGTTGAAATTTTCATGGATACTTAATATTGAAAAAACTATCCAAGAACATACGTTATTCAAATAATTCATTTATTGGTCAAGATACGTGTTAACATTTTTTGTTTCACTGGCACAAACGGACAATAGAGTCATCAAAACATTCAATAACAAAATTCACGATAATATTGAATTCACGTTAGAGATAGAAACAGAAAACTCCATTAACTTTCTGGATTTAACTATCACTAAAATTAACAGCAAACATGAGTTTTCTATTTTTCATAGGCCATCGCATACAAATATTACTATTCACAGCTCATCTACATATCCCCATTCTCATAAATTAGCTGCTTGCAATAGTTTGACATAGATTCATTAATATCCCAATGTCACAAAATAATTTTATAAAAGAGGAAAATATGATTAACCGAATAGCAGTCAATAACGGGTACAGTCCTAGTATGACTGAGAACATGATTTCACGCAAAAAATTTCAAAAAGCAATCCAGGAAGTATTTACAAGTATAAAAAGTTCTAACACGAAATACAACAGCTTAACTTATATTGGTAATCCTAGTCTGAAATTAAAATCATTGCTCTCGCATTATAATTTCAATATAGCATTCCGAACTGATAATTCTTTAGGCCGACATATCCAAAACTGCAAATCTAAAATTGATAAAGGTAATAAATCCGGTGTTTATAAACTGCCTTGCGAGGATTGTCATAAAATTGATATTGATAGAACTTTTAGAAATTTCAAAGTTAGATTATCCCAGCACAAACATAGTTTGTGCATCATAAATTCCAGATTTCCATTACTCTTATCACTTACTCGAAGAAAACCATAACTTTAATGATAATTTCAAAATTTTACAGTGACAATAATAGCCACACAAGAGCTCTCGAACATCATATCACAACTACCAAAACCATTCATAATCGTAGGAGACTTCAACAGCCACAGTCCTCTTTGGGGATCTAAATACATTGACACAAGAGGAAAAAAAATTGAAAAATGGATAATGGATGAACAGATTATATTGCTAAACAATGGACAAGCTACACATTTCACTACAGCAACAGGCGAAACAAGTTGCATTGATCTGACCTTCAGCAGCCCTGATATTGCACATATGATTAACTGGCGTGCAAGCGAAGATTTACATAATAGTGACCACTTCCCCATCAAAATTACTATCGAAACATCGAATCGAAAAAGACAAATAGAACAACCTAAATGGATTTTCAGCAAAGCTGACTGGAATTTATACGAACTGAGTATAGAAAGTGGTCTGGAACGCATCAAATCAAACTTAAATGACGAACACGTCCCCATTGATGTCATAGTTTCAGAATTTACGAACATAATTAAACGAGCGGCTGACATATCCATCCCAAAGACAACAGGTAAACACAACAAGCCAAAAGTACCATGGTGGAATGATAAATGCAACGAAGTGACCAAAAACAAAAATAAAGCCTTCAACAAATATAAGAAAAACAAGACGGAGGAAAATAAAGTAGAGTTCAAGAAACAAAGAGCTTTGGCAAGAAGAACAACAAAAGAAATTAAGAGAGATAGTTGGCGACAATATGTAGCTTCCATAACATTTGACTCAACGAATATGTGGGAAAAAATAAATTCAGGTAATGGAAAATCATACAGTGGAAATATCACTTCTATACGAACCAGTGATGGGCATATAATCACTAACACAACACAAATTGCCAACCACTTAGCTGACACCTTTGCATCAAACTCCAGCAACATTAATTATTCCCAAGAATTCATTGAGCATAAAAATAACTTCAGACCGCCCCCGCTTAACCACAACGACAATTACTATATAGGCTTAAACGAACTGAATAACGAAATCCGAAAAGAAGAAATTCTAGAGGTACTAAAAAAAAACCAACAACTCAAGCCCTGGACCAGATGGAATCCCAAACATTCTTCTTAAAAAGCTTCCTCAAGCGGGCCTTGAACACATTCGAAAACTGTTTAACATTATTTATACTGAAAATAAATTTCCTACTGGTTGGAGAGAGGCGGTAGTTATACCCATACTCAAACCAAGCAAAGAGAGTGGTGATGCTCGAAACTATCGCCCCATATCTCTCACCTGTACGATCTGCAAAATTCTCGAAAAAGTTTTGAGTCAAAGATTGAGATGGTTTCTGGAAACAAATAATGTTCTGTCTACCAAACAATATGGATTTTGCCAAGGAAGGTCAACGATGGATCATCTAGTCGACCTGGAAACCAACATATGTGAAGGACTAGCCAACAGGTTTCACACAGTAGTGGTATCTATGGACATTGAAAAAGCCTACGAAATGGTTTGGAAGCAACGCATCATAGTTCAACTGTCCAAGTGGGGAATTGAAGGTAAATTATTGAACTTTATTAAAAATTTCCTTAAAGATCGAGTTATAAGAGTGAGAATAAATGGCATGCTCTCTAAGTCAACATTCATGGAAAACGGGGTACCTCAGGGTCAGTATTGAGCATCTTGTTGTTTTTAATTGCCATAGATGAAATAATAGCGAAAGTAGAGGCGCCGGTCAAAGCGCAACTATTCGCCGACGATGTAACACTCTCTGTTAGCGGCAAAGTTTTAGCAAGTTCAATCACCGTTATGCAGTCAACCATTGACAAAATTACTGAATGGACAAAGACATCCGGATTCAAAATCTCACCCACTAAAACAAAACATATGAACTTTTCACGCACTCATTCAAACCAACAAGTTCTGCCACTCTACCTAAACGGACAACACATAGAACAGGTGAAAACTCTGAAAATCCTTGGATTACTGTTCGATGACAAACTCACTTGGGTCCAACATATAAAGAAAATTAAAACCGAATGCCAAAAAAAACTTAATATCATTAAAACGCTATCTTCACTACACTGGGGCGCAGACAGGGAAGTACTCATCACTACATATAAGGCTATCATACAATCGAAACTAGACTACGGTTGTATCATATATGAATCAGCAAAAGAGAGCACCTTAAATATGCTAGACCCGGTTATTAATACGGCTTTAAGATTATCCATTGGAGCATTTAGAACTAGCCCCACCTACAGCATTCTGGTTGAATCAAACTCGATGCCTCTAAGTTTCAGGAGAATGGAATTATGTTTGAAATATGGCATAAGGATATCAAGACAATCAAAAATCCGGCATATAAAGCCACGTTCAAAGAGAATTTCCATGATCTGTACGATAAACAATTTAGAACACCTAAACCACTCAATTATAGATTGAAAAAATACCTGAGCAAGACCAGCATTACCTTACCCTTACAAATGAAAATATTCATCAAACTCGGCCTCCTTGGACGACGAAAGCACCTAAAGTAAACCTGCAACTGGAAGCACTCGGCTCGAAAGCCAACACCAAACCAAGCCACTACCAACGTTTGCACAACAGAATCCGCAAAACCATCCAGACCACAGTTACTATTACACTGACGGATCAAAACCAATGAAGGCGCGGGATGCTCAATAGTGCTCGATACCATTGAACCACAGGTGTGGTCTTTCAAATTACCCAGTGACACAGCAATATTTACATGCGAGGCCTTCGCCATTCTAAAAGCTCTCGAGATCGCGCGTGAAAAAGAAAAATTCTTAATTCTCACCGATTCGAAAAGTGTTCTATCAGCCATAGGTAATTATCACTCAACGAATATATTAATAAAAAATCCAGAATATCCTATATGAATATCAGACGGTCAAACAAATTACGTTAGTATGGGTCCCGTCCACATGGGTATCCGAGGAAACGAAATAGCGGATGACAGGGCTAAAACTTCCATAACACATGGGACAAGGGCAGGGTAGATAGGACAATACAAGAGCTACAAAAAATAGTTAAAACTGAAATTAATGAATTATGGAACAGAAAATGGGGTGAAGGCATGCCGAGTAGAATATCTGAAGTTAGAAGCAATGTCCACGAAGCTTTTCCACATCTGGAAATCCGCAGGCACCAAACAATCATCCAGAGACTCCGAATAGGTCATACAAACATAACACATTTACACCTATTGTTAAACGAAGAACCACCAATCTGCGACGTCTGTAGAGAACCACTAACGGTGAAACACGTATTATCAACATGCCTCAAGTATTATAATCAGCGTAACCAATTTTGACCAACAACTTCAAGGACAACCTGAAAAACAACAGCAGTGCCTAAAGACGATACAGTTTCTCAAATCCATAGGATTATACACACTTATTTAAAACAGTCTACAAGAAATTGCTTAAGTATTTATTATCCTATTACTGTATGAATAAACCATTGTGATATTGTTGAATGAGCAGTCGCTAATGACCTCGATGTAGATGCGACTTTAAATAAAGGCAAAAAAAAAAAAAAAATAATAGCCAAAACTCAATCCATGGGAAATTCTAGAGATTAACAAGGAACAGAATTCAAGTAAGCAACTCCGATGGGTTTTCCACCTTACCCTTTGTACTTGTACCTAGTGTAATAACAAGTAGGAAATATGAATATTATATGAGGAATAAATCGGTTCATTAGTTTATATCGATCTGATGAAGCCACAGTGTAGTGAAACCGCTCATAGTTTTGTAATCATAGTGAAAATCTAAATACCATAGTTTTATTTCATTGAAAATAAGTTATAGTTGGTGATCGAGAACTATTTTAAAAACAAAAAAAAGAGTTATCCACATAACCATATCTTGAAATCTATGAAAAAGTTTTGTGGAATAGACGGTTTTCGCAGTAGGTTCATTTTTTAGAGCAACTCTAGCTAATCAAGATCGTATGCAAGAATTCTCGAAAAGTCATGGACATTGTGTTTGTTTCGTTATTCGAGGAAAACACAAATTTTTTCAGTTTGTTGATTGAATTTGATGATCATCTAGAAACAACATTGAAATCTAACCCAATTTATTTCTGGTACGAAATATCGAAGAAATTGGTCTAAGCGTTCAAGAGCTTATGTGATTAGAAAAGGTGACCTAAATCCATAAAACAGCCTGTATATCAAAAACAAATAGCATTGCCTTGTATTCTAAGTGCCGATTCTAACTTCTCTATGTGTACTCTTACTACAATTAAGCTATGTATATTCATTCTCAAATCACACTGTATAACATTGAAATTTGCTCATTCAATACCGATTTTAATAACGGTTAACTAGAAATTGTTTAAAATATTTAGATAAATGTGTTCGTTTGAATCTACCTGAATAACAAATAAACTGAATTAATCGCATGAATGCTTCGGTGAACAATTTATTCAAAATTAATCCATTTCTAACGTTTGCATATTGATATTGAAAAAATAAAATTCATATTTGGATCATAGGATAAAACATTATGAAAGGCCCCTTGGGGTTTCAGCATTGTGAAAAACAGGAGAATGAGGGAATGAAAACCGTTAAAAGATCAGTGACATCCATTCCCTGTGGTAATTTCCTTGATTAAAAATGTGATGACTCAAGTTCAATTATCCCAGACGTTAAAATAGATTAGAAATATGATTAAGATTTTGACCTTACTTCATATTTATTTTACCCTGAGAGTACTTTTTTTTCATGTTCATTCGATAATACATTGAAATCTAATAACTTTTACAACTAGTCAGAAATCAAAACCAAAATTTCTGTGATAACAAGAACATGTTAATTGTCTTACAGTGAGTTTTACCAGACTACAAGTAATTTTTGTTGATTGAGACTGATTCTTTGTCTAACACTATTTATTTACACATATACACATTTAACGATACATATAACGTTGTACTGATAATGGACTGTATTGACGATATAATAAGATGATGAATAGTGAATGAATACAATGTAATTATCTTAGTTACGATTGATACAGAGTAAAGTTACAGTTTGAATGTTACAAACTGAGTGTTAGATACTGAATGATAGATCAATGATGAAAGATAGATGATGGAAGAATAACGTGATGATAGAAAGACGATAGAAAAATGACGATATCTCTTAGGTCTGTACATTTTCTTAAATACTGTAGGGAAGGGCAGAGAGTTTGGATTATAAAATTTAAAGATTCAAATAATAAGATATGATCAATGGGCAGGTATGTATTGTTTACGACCGGAACGTGCCTAAAAGGGACAAGAACTTTACTGTAATGAAATTGCCGACAAGTGGATTACTATATTCGATGTAGATGTAAATCGAAATTATATGATTCAAAATTGTGGAGAATTTCTACAAAAAAAGGAGAATTATAATATTTAGGGAAAATATCTATGTTTTGTTTTGTCATGAAATTTTGAGTTATATTTTATCCAGAATTGTTTAACGTAATCTTAAGACACGCAACACTCCCCGCCGTGAGAGAGCAACGATCACTAAAGAGCAAGAATTGGGACCATCGAATATGTCTAGAATTGAATTTCTCTAAAAGATTTTACATGGAATAAGATAGGATTAGAAATCTAACAATTTTACATAGTAATGTGTCTTAAGAATAAAAAGGAACTTAAAACAATAAGAACATTATTCTAGAATTACATATATCAAGCATCTAATTATATACAGCAAATACGCATTTCAAAAGATACATAGAACATGAATAGTTTCTTTTCTTAACTAATATATAGAATTGTCACATCATACTTGATTTTGATCACTAAAACAAAAAGGTAATGGAGCTAGTCTTTTAACATTACGTTCTGAAATACTTTTAGACTTTTTCAATTGCACAGTGCGAATAATACCATCTGGATCAAGTTTTGAGTGGATGACGCGACCAATTTTCCATTGTAATGGTGGAAGACGGTCATCTCGTATTATAACAAAAGAACCTACGTCAATGCTATGAGTACCTTTAAACCATTTATGACGGATATTGATTTCATTATTGTATTCCTTAAGCCATCTGTTCCAAAAGTGTTGTTTCACCTTTTGAATATGTTGCCATGTCGACAGTCGATTCGTTGGAGTACTGGTCAAATCACCTTAAGGTATCACCTTAAGACTATCGCCTATCTGAAAGTGAGAAGGAGTTAGGGCCATTAGGTCATTAGGATCAGATGAAACAAGTGTTATTGGACAGGAATTGAGGAAACCCTCGATTTCAAAGTGGTGATGAGATCGTCAGTCGTAGTGTCAATAGCTAATGACGTCATACAGCCCGGAAGTAGTCATAAATTATTTTCTTGAGATTGGCTTTGATTACACAGCTCTACAAAAAAAATTTTTTTTATTGTTGCCCTGGATATCATCGCAAATTTTTATGTTTTCAAGTGCCCAGATTACGAATATATTCATGAAAGTTCTCAATGTGCTCGTATTTTCATGATTTTTGCTTTTCTTATATTTTGAACAATTATAAGCTTGTTAGAAATAAAATTTAATTTTCCAGTCATGATTAACCTTCTGCGCAACTTTTTCGCGCATACAAACATTACCTGATCCCCACTCTCTGACCCCTTGCTCCACAGAACAGCTGAGATCTCAGTTATTTGACAATATTGAAGTACATATACACGTAAATCTGGATAAAGTGTCATGGATTAATATTTTGTTTCAATTACTGAATGTTCTTATATATTTGTCTTCTAGTCTAAAATATGAGTTCGTCACGAACAAAGTGTAAATATTGTAGTGATTTATTTTGATATATTTGCGGTGTTTATATACCAAAAAAACAAAAAAGAAATATCACAGACTTTGTCAAGGAGACTTATGTTGAATATTTTGGTTTCAAAATGGACAAATTAGGTAAACCATGGGTTCCTAATAAAGTTTGTAAGTCCTGTGTTGAGTCTTTACGGTTGTGGAAAAAACGTGAACGTTCTGGATTAGACTTTGGTATTCCTATCATCTGTATGGAGCCTACGAATCATTTAGATGATTGTTACTTTTGCGTAGTAGATGTTAAAGGTTTTAGTCGAAATCAAACGTGGAGATACCCAGACTTACAGTCCACGAAATGTCCGGTTCTACACAGTGAAAATCTCCCTCGGCCCATATACATTTCAAAAGTAATTCGCATGCCCTCAGAAACAATGATGTTACCAAATTCACAGAAATCGGGAACATCTACTAGTGGAAGTGAATGGGAAGGTGAAACATCTACGCCAAAGTTATTTCTCAAAATGAACTCTGTGATTTAATACGTGATCTCAATTTATCAAAACAAGGATCAGAACTGTTAGCCTCAAGATTGATAGAAAAAAATTTATTGGCACCAACAGTAACAATTACAACATACAGAACGCGAGAAAAAGAGTTATTACAATTTTTTAGTGAAAATGAAGGATTAGTGTATTGTAATGATATCGCGAAGCTGCTTATAGACATGGGTTTAAAAGAGTACAAATCTACTGAATGGCGCCTTTTTATTGATAGTTGCAAAAGAAGTTTGAAATGCGTCTTATTGCGCAAATAAATTTGCATCAATTCCAATTGACCATTCAACGAAACTCAAAGAAGAATATGAAAATGTAAAATTAGTTTTAGAGAAAATTAAATACTCTGAGCATCAATGGCCGATCTGTGTGAATTTAAAAATGGTCAATTTTTTACTTGGCCAACAAAGTGGATATACAAAATACCCTTGCTTTATTTGTATGTGGGATAGTAGAGCAAAGCAACTTCATTGGGAACAAGATGTTTGGCCTGTAAGAAATTCTTTAACTGTCGCTAAAGCCAACGTAATAAGGGAGCCGCTGGTGAGCAGAGACAAAATCATACTTCCACCATTACATATTAAGTTAGGTATGATTAAGCAATTTGTAAAAGCGTTGAACAAAGACGGAAATTGTTTTAATTACATTTGCAGAAAATTTCCGAAGCTTAGTATGGAAAAATTGAAAGGTGGAATATTTGATGGTCCTCAAATACGGCAATTGATGAAAGACTCAGATTTTATCAAAGTTATGACTGTTCCGGAAAGTAAAGCTTGGAAAAGTTTTGTGTTGGTTGTCGAAAATTTCCTAGGTAACCATAAAGCAGCAAATTATGAAGAAATTGTGCAAAATATGCTGACAAACTTTCAGACTTTAGGAGCAAATATGAGTATTAAGTTACACTATCTCCGCAATCATCTAGATAAATTTCCGGATAATTTAGGAAATTATAGTGAGGAACAGGGAGAGCGGTTTCATCAAGATCTAAGAGTGATGGAAGAAAGGTATCAAGGTCGATGGGATTGTCACATGACGGCAGATTACTGCTGGTCTTTGAAAAGAGATTGTCCCTGAAAATTATAGAAAAAAGCTCATAAAAGGCGTTTTATGGAAATATGAAATATATTTTCGACATTTTCCTCCTTATTTACTTCGATGTATCCGAATTTCTCAAAACATAACTGACATTATAAATATATCTGTTATTTTGTTTCTTGTTTTACGATTTTTGTTATGTAAAATGAAAATAAAGATTTAAAAAGAAATCAGAGCAAATCCTGCAAAATCATTGATAGTTTCACGAATTGTGTGCATAAATAGACCCAAAATCTTTTTCATATCTGGGGCAACAAAACCATTGTAGACCAGTGTTAGCATTACTTTCACTAGATTCAGGATGAAGAAGCGTGTGGTGTCGTTGATTGCATATTTTGCAATTATTATCCTTGCAATTCTGTAAGGAATGACCTTTTTCTAAACAATTGAAACATAAATTATGGTCTTTCGTGATTTTTTGTTTTCTGTGAAAGTTTGATGATAGAAAAACACCGCATTTATATATTGAATGATTAATATCTTTGCACACGAGACAAGGATTAGTACGCTGATCTGAATATTTTTTCTGTTTTGAACATTTGGAATTCTGATAGGGAACCTTGGAAAAATTTGATCTTGACGTCTTGGACTCCGGCCTTTCATTGGCGTTTAAAATCAATGTTTGAGCTCGACAATGGTTGTAATTTTTATTACTAGATTCATTGATGTTATCTATTTTATGATATGACATAGTTGTGTAGTTCGACCGTTTTTCTAAAAAGTTTAATAAATTTTCATAGTTCGGCATTTTACTATCGGGTAATGTTCCCACTGATATTTAGTGTCATCGCTTAATTTGGTGAGTATGAGATATAATATGAAACCGCGTGAAGGATCGATCGATTCTTTCAATCCAATTAATGCCCTAATATGTTGCCGAAAGGTGTCTACAAATTGGTCTAATGCTTATGGTATGTCCTTGTGTAATTTTGGGATGTCATGTAAAATTGACCAATGGCGTAATACTTGTCTGCGTGTGTTTTCATATTTGTTTTTCAAAATATTCTAGGCTACTTCAATATGACAACTAGTAGTATCTATGGCTTCTATTGCCCTCGCTGCTTTACCTACTAGGGAAGATTGCAAGTATTGCATCTTATCGAGAGGATTGACATTTGGATTTCCTCCAATTCGCGATAAAATTTGTCTCGAAACGATTACCAGTGTTCAATGCTACCATGGAATTTTGGAATTGTTATTTCTGATAATCTAATTTGTTGATTAGATATTGTCCATGAAATTGACTGTTTTACGGTAGAATTTGGATGATTATTGAAATTATCAGAGTCGCTGATAATTTCGCTCATTTCTCCCATAATAGAAAAATACTCATCCTCACTTTTTTCGAATTCAAGTTTATAAAACCTCGAAACTTCTTGACCTGCGTTTTCGATTGAAATGATTAATTCGTTAAGTAGAATACTAGTTGGTTCAAACTCCTGTTTCAAGTTGTCGAATCGCATCTGAATTTCTTTTATATTATACGGTTTTTTCAGCGATGTGAGAAATTTACGTTGCCGCGATAATTTATACTCGATTTCCCTATGTTTTCGATTGAATAGAGCAATTTTGTTTTCAAGGGTATCTGGTTTAGATTTAGGAGACATTTTGTTTTTTGGAAAGGAAACAAGCGATTGATCTATCAAATATAACTTACCAGATTTTTGATTTCAGCAACTCCAGACTCAATTTGCTCACAACATACACTGATTTTGTATAGCACTACACGAACAGTTTCTTATCGATGAAAGGCACTTCGCTGATCAAGGTTTGACTCATAGAAGTTTGATTAATTTCTGATTTCAGATGACAGACGATGGTGATAGTTATATTAGAAGCTCGATGATTTTTAGACCTTGTAGATAATAGAACTTTGATGTTGGTTAGATCTTGTAGATAGATTATATGGTTTGACTGATTCACTCACTTTCGTTCTTGATTAGATGATATCACACAGATACACGATAGTTCACTATCCAGCTCGAAGGACCATGTTAATTGTCTTACAGTGAGTTTTACCTGACTGTAAGTAATTTTTTGTTGATTGAGACTGATTCTTTGTCTAACATTATTTATTTACACATATATACATTTAAAAATACATATAACGTTGTACTGATACTGGACTGTATTGACGATATAAGATGATGAATAGTGAATGAATACAATGTAATGATCATAGTTACGATTGATACAGAGTAAGTGGATTACAATATTCGATGTAGATGTAAATCGAAATTATATGATTCAAAAATGTGGAGAAATTCTACAAAAAGGAGAATTATAATATTTAGGAAAATATCTGTTTTGTTTTGTCATGAAATTTTAAGTTATATTTTATACAGAATTGTTTAACCTAATCTTAAGGCACGCAACAGAACACACAACCAAATTTATATTGAATCACTCGGCATTTCACATTATTGATTATTTTCAACCATGGATCTTTGACTACTTGTGAAGAATGAAGTTTTTTGTTGTAAAGAAACTGGATAGTATGATAAGAAATGTTGTGTCAAATGCCATAGCTGATTTAAAATATATCACATATCCTCTAAGCAGGGACTATTTGGTTGACCTTCAATTAACTTTTTTTGAATAAGAACTTTTCGCTAGATCCCTAAATATCCCAGTGGAATTAAATGAGTCCACCATTTTTTATCGAAATGACTTAAAAAATATCAAATGGGTTAAATAAACGAAAACTAATGAAAATCTTTTCATCTGAAGGCTTATTGAGTGTTTCCATTTTCTTTATCAAAATTAAATTAACTAAACACAAGCAACGAAATTTCGGGTTAAAATATGACAGATAAAATCCTTCATGCCACTTTGGCGTTATGTGAATGTTGAAATGTCAAACGAAATAATTTGGTGTGGCCTTTATTCCAAAGGTAATCGTGAATTACATGTTTGCGAATGGAATCTGCACGTGAAACACAAAATATTCATTTTTCCTAACGAAAATTAGCAGAGTGAAAATGGCAACTAATCCTGTGATATTCAAGTTGTCATTAATTAGCGCGGTACGAGCAGCGTTGCTTTTGTATTCTGTTAGATGAAATTTGGAAAAATTAATCGAAAAAATCACCACAGAGTAAAATTAATTGAAGTGTTAACTAGTCGGACAGTTGGAATAATGAACGAATATAATTTTTACATTTATTTCCCTACTATGTGTTTCATGAATATTCGTAAATACTTCAACAGTAGAGTTTAGATATACAGGGTACCCACACTAAAGAGCCCATTATATATACAGGTCGTCAAACATATCTAAGGTTTCCTCTTCCTTTATATAGACTTTGTCATAGGTTACTCAGTAGAGAGCGCCTTTCAATGGTGAGTTCATCAAAGCTCTCGCGGAGTAAACATCTCTGTCAAACAATTATTTGGTAATTGGTATTTGAAAATGGAATTCAAAACAAAATTTGCAAATAAAAAGTTGTCAGGCCAACATAGGGAAGTGATAGCAAATGTGATTCATTTCATGCAGCAAGAGGCAAGAAATGATGCACCACTAATAAACATTGAAAAAATGCAGGAGAGCGCTAAAAAGGCAACAGGGGTGAATTTGAGTACAATAAAATAGATTTCTGCTGAAATGAGATCAGTTGAAGGTTGAGAGTCGTCCTCATTCTCCACACCGAAAAAGAAAACGAAAAAGAGTTGCCCGACGACCGATTTAGATGATTTCGATGTAGGGTTTCTTAGTCATACGATTATACACTCGGAGGCAAAATTAGCGGAACACTCGAAAATTTAACCAAATTCGAAGTCCGATATTTTTCCTAATTCTCAACCGATTTAGATGATTTTTACGGCGAGTTATAGATCAACTCTTCTGCTTTGTAGAAATTATAAGAGAAAACAAAAAAAATTTGAAAGAAATATTATACGGGGGCAAAACTAAAAAAGGGTTTTTTTATCAAAAGTTCGTAACACCCTGTGGAATTTCGTGGTCCGAGTTGAAACGCATAATATCATGGTCTGTCAAGACACATCTTCCTACTGTAATGCCCTTCTTGTTTTATGCATTTATCTCTATTTTTTCAAGAGATATACAATTTGAAGCGAAAAGTCACAAATTTCAAGAATTTATTTTTAATCTTGCGTAGGTGGATAACATCGGAGGTAAGCCAAAAAATAAAATCAAAATTAGAGAAGCGGAAATCTAACGAAATAAAAATTTTCGAAATTCACTGGCCAATTTCACGCTCCGGGAAAACTCGAAGTACACTCGAAAAATCGTTGATTTTGCACATTTATTTTTGAATTTTTTTGTGTGACACTTTATAATAATTATCATTCCTGTCCAAAATTGAGATCAGGTGTGTATCCTGGCGATACACTCGTGAAATGAAATGAACATGTTGAGAAAAATGTTCATGATGACCCACAAAAAAAAAACATTTGATTTTAGTAGCGAGTATGACCCCCCCGAGCTCTTATTACAGCGCGCATACGATTTCGCATACTCCCAATGATGTTGTCTATCATCTGTTGAGGTATGTTGTTCCACTCTTCCCCCAAAGCCAATGTCAGCTCTTCAACGTTGCCTGGATTCCGTTGTCGGATTCTCTTCCAAGAATGTCCCAAACGTGTTCGATCGGGTTTAAATTCGGTGACCGCGATGGCCAGTCTATTCGTGTGATCCCAACTTCATTGAGATATTCTATCACTATGCGCGCAGTATGAGGGCGCGCGTTATCGTGTATAAAAAGGAAATTTTCCCCTATGTAAGGAGCAAAAGGCACAACATGGGCCTCCAAGATTTCTGTTATATACCGATGGGCATTAAGTGATCCATTGCCAATAATCTCCAGTTCTGTTCGTACTCCCAAGCATATGCCACCCCATATCATAACTGACCCTCCACCGTATTGCTCAGTTCCTGCGAAGTTCGCTTGATTGTACCGTTCCCCTCGATGCCTCCATATTCTGTCTCTACCATCCAAGAAATTCACACAATATCGGCTCTCATCACTAAATGAAACTCGTCTCCACTGATTGATTGTCCATGCTACATGCTCCCTAGCAAGCTTGCCCGTATGATCTCAGACCAACTTCATTTAATCGTCTTCTGACTGTCCTCACACTGACGTGAATGTTATCCACTGCTTGTAAAAGGTTACGTGCCTGAACAGCAGTAAGACGAGGATTTGTTATGGTTTGATTGACGATGAAACGGTCATGTATAGCGCGGGTTGCCCGATTTATTCCTTGTCCTCGCCTCCTCACGTACAATCCAGTTTCCCTGTAACGTCGGTAGATTCGATGAATAACCGACGTCGAGACACCCAACATGGTACCGACTGAGCGGTAGGTGCGCCCTTCCTCGATCAATGTAACTGCCCTTGCTACTGAGGTTGGTGGTAAATCTCTCATTCTGAATGAAAAATACCGTTTCGAATCGTAAACAGTAAAAGAATCACAAAACACCGTAACCGATCGAATTTGTATCAAATCAAAGAATGGAAAACTCTAATTCTTTAAACAAGTGCAAATGTGGTCATATACAAAAACACGTGTGTTGTATTTCATATTTGATAAAAAAACGTGTGCACATGTGTGAATGAAAAGCTTTATCAATGGTCCCAGAATTCGGTTGTGTATTTTAATACCTACCGACTGTTATCCCCTATGAATTCCTAATTTTCACCAAATTAACCAAATTGTCATCAATAACTAATGCAATTCGAACATAAAAATCGCAAACGACAATTTCGACACGCCTGAGTGATAATATGAAAATTCCAAATTGATAGACGAATTTTAATGACAATTTCTTGATTTAATGGAATTGGTCCAAAATGGTGATTTTCCACTTGAAATTGAATTTATTTAGCAAAAATAGAGATAAACGCATGAAACAAGAAGGGCGTTACTGTAGGAAGATGTGTCTTGACAGACCATGATATTGTACGTTTCAACTCGGACCACGAAATTCCACAGGGTGTTACGAATTTTTGACAAAAAAAACACTTTTAGTTTTGCCCCCGTATAGAATTTTTTTCAAATTTTTATTGTTTTCTCTTATAATTTCTACAAAGCAGAAGAGTTGATCTATAACTTGCCGAACAAATCATCTAAATCGGTTGAGAATTAGGAAAAATATCGAACTTCGAATTGGGTTAAATTTTCGAGTGTTCCGCTAATTTTGCCTCCGAGTGTAGGTGCGCCAGAGCAAACCGGATAATTTTTTGTTCGTTATAATTTTCGCAATTTTAAAGCTGGACCATTCGTTCTTGCTTCATTGGAAAGCCGAAGGACTAGGTTTTTCAGAAATTGTATCGAAATTTCACTTCCGGGCAAATCCAATATGAATGACTCATTCGAGAAAGAGCAATATTTCAAGATCCCTGGAACGTTTTTTTTTCACTAAAAAAATTCGAATGAGAAGTTAGTCGTTTCTGAACAATTTGACATATTGATCTCAAAAATATTGAATTGGTAAAAAAGTAGCGTGAAATTTTTTTTTCATTCTGATTTTCAGCTGAAATCGAAATGTTTTTCTTCACCTCATTGCGTTGGCACTCCTGAAGTTGTTGTGTTTTTCATGGATGTTATAGGAAGACAAAGAACCATTTTTTACTAAAAACAACCTTAAATTTGATTTCCGTTCGAATTCAAAATGGACGATTTCTTCAAATCTCAACAAGTTTTCCCGCGCATGAAAACAGTTTCTGCGGTCGAAATGAATCAATTGCATAATTCAATCACTAGATTGAACCTTTCCCATCATTTTGAGGAGTCGAAACCGAATATTGATTCAGAATTGCACCAATTGTCGTCAATCTTTCTCTTTTTCACATCCCGTTGTGAAACCTGTGAACATAGACTGCATGCTCTAACAACATGCATGATAAACAAAATTTAATGAAATGTCATCGAGTTTTAGATGATAACTGGTTTGAACTCGAATTTTATCTTGGCGTTGCTTGATTTTGACCTTTGAAATTGTTAACAATGGTTTCAACAAATGAAGATAAGCGTTTCATTGAATGTTTATTTGTGCTGCCTTTGTTTTTTATAGTACTTGTAAGCCTACGGAATCTGTTTATTCTTATGAGGACCTCATCGTTAGTAACCCGGTTCACCCAAGGAATTCTGAGTATTCGCCGGAACTGCCACATTTCAAAGGCCTCAATTCAGTCCATGATTGCCGCTTTCAGAGTCCATTCTTCACAACCATACAAAAGTACCGGAAGCAGGTGAAATTGTTCGACCCGCCATCTTGTGTTGAGTTAGATGGTGTTGTTGCATATTACAGATTTCATCCTGAGGAATCTATTCTTTGTCTGATGTCGGCATCTGAGTTCCAGTCCTCTGTGAGTGAGCAACCAAGATGTTTGTAACGGCTTATTTATCCAACTAATTCCCCTTTGAAGTATAGGATTCGCCAGACAAAACCGGACAATTTTTTTTCCCGTATAATTTTCGCAATTTAGGAGCTAGATCATTCGTTCATGCTTCATTGAAAAGCAAAAGGACTAGGTTTATCAGAAATTGTATCGAAATTTCACTTCCGGTAAAATCTAATATGGCTAACTCATTCGAGAATGAGCAATATTTCAGAGTCACTGGAACGTTTTCTTTTCACTAAAATATTCGACTTGGCCGTTCAGTCGATAATTCAGTCTTTGACAATTTGACATATTAATCTCAGAAATATTTCAAGCATTGCTGAAAATTATCGTGAAGAATTTTGTTGTTGTATTTTTCACGGATGTTCTAGGAAGACAAAGAACCATTTTTTCCTAAAACCAACCTGAAATTTGATTTCCGTTCGAATTCAAAATGGCCGATTTCCTGAAATCCTAACAAGTTTTCCCGCGCATGAAAACAGTTTCTGCGGTCGTAATGAATCAACTGCATAATTCAATCACTAGATTGAACCTTTCCCATCATTTTGAGGAGTCGAACCCGAATATTGATTCAGAATTGCACCAATTGTCATCAATCTTTCTCTTCTTCACATCCCGTTGTGAAACCTGTGAACATAGACTGCATGCTCTAACTCTATGATAAACAAAATTTAATGAAATGTCATCGAGTTTTAGATGACAATTGGTTTGAACTCGAATTTTATCTTGGCGTTGCTTGATTTTGACCTTTGAAATTGTTAACAATGGTTTCAACAAATGAGGATAAGCGTTTCATTGAATGTTTATTTGTACTGCCTTTGTTTTTTATAGTTTTTGGAAGCCTACGGAATCTGTTTATTCTTATGAGGACCTCATCGTTAGTAACCCGGTTCACCCAAGGAATTTTGAGTATTCGCCGGAACTGGCACATTTCAAAGGCCTCAATTCAGTCCATGATTGCCGCTTTCAGAGTCCATTCTTCACAACCATACAAAAGTATCGGAAGCAGGTAAAATTGTGTGACCCACCATATTGTGTTGAGTTAGATGGTGTTGTTGCATATTACAGATTTCATCCTGAGGAATCTTTTCTTTGTCTGATGTCGGCATCTGAGTTCCAGTCCTCTGTGAGTGAGCAACCAAGATGTTTGTAACCGCTTATTTGTCCAACTAATTCCCCTTTGATGTATAGGGTTCGCCAGGCAAAACCAGACAATTTTTTCTCCGTTATAATTTTCGCAATTCAAGAGCTAGATCATTCGTTCTTGCTTCATTGGGAAGCGAAAAGACTAGGTTTATCAGAAATTGTATCGAAATTTCACTTTCGGTAAAATCTATTATGGCTGACTCATTCGAGAATGAGCAATATTTCAAGGTCGCTGGAACGTTTTCTTTTCACTAAAATATTCGAATGGGGCGTTCAGTCGATAATTCAGTCTTTTCTGAACAATTTGACATATTGATCTCAGAAATATTCCAAGCATTGCTAAAAATTATCGTGAAGAATTTGGTTTTTGTGTTTGCGGTCGTAATTAATCAACTGCGTAATTCAATCACTAGATTAAACCATTCCCATCGTTTTTAGGGATCGAACTCAAATATTGATTCAGAATTGTGCCAATTGTCGTCAATAATAATTATCTTCTTCACCATCATATGCACCTCCCTATGTGAAACCTCTGAACATAGTCAGCATGCATTAACTCTATGATAAACAAAAATAATCAAATGTCACCCAGTTTAAGACGAAATTGTTAACAATGGTTTTAACAAATGAGGATAAGCGTTTCATTGAATGTTTATTTGTGCGTGGCTATACTGCTTGGCAAATAATACGGCAATTTCCAATCGCTAATTACAAAAGAAGTACAATCTATGATCTTGAGGAAAAATTTTGGACAACAGGGTCATTAGGAAGAAGATCAGGTACTAGTGCAGCTAGAACTGTTAGAATACAGGTACTCGCCTTTTCATAATCTTCTCCTAGCAACCACTCTACATTTTCTGTATTCCAAACTCAATTGACAATTTCACGATAACATTCAGCGAATTTCTGCAGTAGCAGTCAGCCCTATCAGAAATCCAGGAATCAGCTCGACTGTTTCCCAAATGTCTCAGAGATGCCAAATTTCAAAAACCTCTGTGAGAAGAATAATAAGACACGATTTGGGTCTTGAGTAATTGGCACAATGTTGAATCAATATTCGAGTTCGACCCCTCAAAATTATTGGAAAGGTTCAATCTAGTTATTGAATTACGCAGTTGAATCATTACGACCTCGAAAAATTTTTTAATGTGAGTGGAAATTTTTCAATATTTGAGGAAGTTGGCCATTTCGAATTCGAACCGAAATCAAATTTTAGGTTGGTTTCAGTAAAATATGGTTTTTTGTATTTTTAAAACATCCATGACAAAACACAACAACTTTAGGAGTGCCTACGCCATGAGATGAAAATAATAAGGAATTTTATTCAAGGAACAATATTCTACCCTACGTAGAATGTTAAATATCCTTCCTTGAAGGAACTGTTTTTCCGATGCTCTCCTCAAATTCACCGTCAACCGGGGCCACAGAGAAGTGGTACGGTACGGCCAGTTGTCACGAATAGGAACAGTAGATTGCAGTTTCGGTCTTACTGGACCTCGTTTGCACTGCTCAACTATTCAAAACAACCAGTTCATACCGCCCCCACTTCACTTCAATCCGTTGAAGCGCAACGAAACATGCGTATGTTATAGCGCCATCCAACGGACCGACACAGAAGCTACCCACACCACCGCGCCACTTGGAAAACCATAAAAACGAAGAACAGATACACATAAAAACTCAAACAGTCGCACTTGTTCGACTATTCACCGCAACGCTACACACAGTGTCTGCTAGAATATGGTATAAAGAAGGACTATGCTCCTGATTCATGCTGATTGTCAACCTGATATACTTCAAAACTAATCAATTATAACCCGAGAAATTATCGCTGTATGTGCAAACATATGGTTGAACAACCTAAGACAGTGATACAACAGTAGCTCTGTTGATTTGTTCAGATCCGCAACTTCAAAGATGAAAATCACCATGATGATAGCCAACCTTCGTAAAGAAGAAGAAGTGTGAACATAATATTATGTACCGAATCGTACCACTTCTCTGTGGCCCCGGTTGACGGTGATTTTGAGAGGTGGATCGGAAAACCAGCTCCTTCAAGGAAGGATATTTAACATTCTACGGAAGGTTGAATGTTGTTACTTGAATAAAAATCTTCATTATGTCTACACATACAGCGATAATTTCGCGGGTTATGATTGATTAGATTTGATGAAAATAATAATTCGATTTCAGCTGAAAATCAGAATGAAAAAACTTTCTTCACGCTATTTATTTACCAATTCTAAGAATATTTTCAAGATCAATATGTCAAATTGTTCAGAAAAGACTGAGTTATCGACTGAATGCCCCATTCTAATTTTGTCAGAAAAAAAGAAAACGTTTCAGCGATCTTGAAATATTGCTCATTTTCGAACGAGTCAGCCATATTGCATTTCACCGAAATAGGAATTTCGATACAATTTCTGAGAAACCTAGGCCTTTCGGCTTTCCAATGGAGCAAGAACGAATGATCTAGCTCTAAAATTGCGAAAAGAAAAAAAATTGTCCAGTTTCCTCTGGCGCACCCTGTACAGGGTGCGCCAGAGGAAAACTAAACAGGGGCTATATCTACCAAGATATTCATTTCTGATGAGAACGCAACAACAGATCAATTTTTCTTTCAAGGAAGACATCTTCTGGGATACAATACTTGCCTGAAATATCAACCCCCTAAACGGGGGTTGCAATCCTTGAAAATTTTGAATAGGGAAGATGGGTCGAGTTATGACTCAAAAGTAAGGTGGTATGGTGGTTTCTTTGTCTACATTGCCTTGAACGAATTACATTTTTAATTGAAAACTGTAAAAGACTATTTCCCTGAGACTATTCAAGTTTCAGTGAGGTAAAATGGAATAGATCCATGCTGATCAATGGCAGTCATCATCAAGTACCATCCTCATCTCGAATTTCAACGCCTGGAGCAGGGGTGACAACCCTTGAAATTTTGGAAGAGGGTAGATTGGTCGAGTATAACTCAAAAGAAAGGTATTATCTTTGTCTGCATTCCTGTGAAAGAATTTTCATTTTTGATTGAAAACTGTAGTCACTGAACAATAGAGAAGACTATCGCCCCAAGACTATTGGAGTATTAGTGCGAAAAATTGGAATAAATTCATTTAGATCAAAGATGACAGCCTTTGATCTGGAATGAATCTGTTCCATTTCTTCGTACTGATACTTGAATAACTCAGGGCGATAGATAGTCTCCTCTATTTTTCAGTAGCTCACTCTGTATCTTATACAGTTCAATATTATTCAGTACAATCAAATATGAAAATTTGTTCACGGGGATGCAAACAAAGATAATACCTTTCTTTCTAGGTATCACTCTCCTCTTCCCTCTTCCAAATTTTCAACGGTGGTCACCCCTGCTCTATGGGTTGAAATTCGAGATGAGGATGGTACTTGATGATGACTGCCATTGATCAGCATGGATCTGTACCATTTAACTTCACTGAAACTTGAATAGTCTCAGGGAAATACTCTTTCCTATCTTGCAGTTGCTCACCCTGTATCTTTTACAGTTTTACAGTATACAAAATGTGGAAAAACCAGAAATCCAAATACTCAGAAGAAACTCTCTCTGGTATATAAAAACTTCAGACAAGAAAATCGACCTATAATTTATATGGACGAAGCATATATCCACTCATCGCATACAAATGGAAGCATGGAGTGACAATTCAAATAGAGCTCTATGCGTGCCAATTTCCAAAGGACAGAGACTCATTATCGTGAATGCTGGAGGCGAAAACGGTTTTATGGAAATTTCTGATTAGAGGTCTAAATCGAACACGAGGTCGAGTGACTATCACAGTGAGATGATTTATGTCAACTACAAGAAATGGCTGCAGGAAATGCTGATACCTAACCTACTAGCTGAAAGTGTTCTTGTTATAGACAATTCTCTATACCATAAAGTGCAACTGAACGAACGTCCAAATATGACTTCAAGAAAAAAAGAAATGCAAAAGTGGCTCTGCCGGCAAGGACTACCTTTCACCCAAGACATGATTACAATTGATTTCTATGACATCATAAAGAGGAAAAAACCACGATGCAAAGAATACGAAATAGATAAAATAATGGGAGATAGTGGCCACACTGTACTTCGATTTTCCACTTATCACCCCGACCTGAATTCGATAGAGTTGGTTATGTCATGCAATATGTCTTAGCGGAATGTGAGGTTTAACTTGAAAACTGTTGAAACTCTTTATGATAACTTTTTTAATTCATTTCCGACAAACGAATGGAACAGTCATTTCGAACACGCCAAGAAACTTGAGAATTTTTCTTGAAGATAAGGATGACATAACAATACATTTACGAACACTGAAAGTGATACAGAAGTGATATGCTCTCGGATATCAATAACAACATTCCTTATGTTTGTTTGTTTGTTTTTCCTTTAACGTGCTCTATTTCCGCCTTTCGGCCAATGACACGCCGGGGAATTTTGTCACCTCATTAACCCGGTAATTTAGCCGAACCCCTCTCGTGTCGAGGGAAGGGATCTTCAATGTCCAACACATCTCTGTTAGACAGGACCGACGGCTTTACATCTCCTCCGAAATATAGATGCTCAAGCGATTTCCAGAATCCGAAAAATCGCACCGACTTTGTGGGGATTGAACCCAGGTAACTCTGCGCAGGAGACGAGCATCTTATCCCATACGCCACCGAGCCGGCACATTCCTTATGTTAATCATTCATTTCTTTGTACCTACTTTATACTATTATTAAGTGGTTATCTATGCGACAAGGTCAGGTAAGTAGTATCAACACACATTTAATCAGAAAATCGCAACTGCTCTGAAATTCCCTATTTCAATTATTGTCCATCGTTATCCGTTCAAATTTATACCTGAAAATTTTAATGTGGAATGTACTTTGCCGATCTTCGGTCCATGCGTCATTTCTATCTCCTTCCACGAAATACTTTCTCTGTTTGAACTTGGTCATACTCCCAATATTCGAGACAATTTTTCATACGTTTGAGGGACTGTATAAATCTTAGGAATGGGTTTATCAATCAATTTCGAATTAGTATAGGCTTGTTTCAATTTTTTTCGCGATCTTATTGGAAACCTACAATTCCTTTGGAAAAGTAAATCATTAGACCATGGAATATAGAAACAGACGGAATGGATTGAGTTCCACATAGTTTCTATGTTACACAGTCTTCTATATAAGTTTCTATGAATTTCGGCCTCAGATTGTCGTTTGGAAATTATATAAAAATAGCAATATTACTAATTTGCTTGTATTCAGTTTTTTTGTTGAATAAAATGGAAAATAAATACTTGAGTGGCGATATTATGAATTCATTCATCATTCGTGGAAAATGTCAACAAATATTAAGTAGAACTTGAAGACAATTGGAATTCAGAATTAAGATTTCGAGCTAAAATTCGATACACAAATCAATTGTGGAAATCTGCAACACGAGATGGGACGCAATTTTATGAAATTATACAAGGTAATATTTTTCCGGGTCATGCTCTCTTTTTGCCCCTTAATAGCTCTTTGATACACTCGAAACGCATTATGTAAACCAACTATGATTATTCATTTAATCTGAATTTTTTTCCCCTGCATTCTCAGTATTCTCACCATTTTTGACATAAAAATCGTCGAAATATATTTTAAAGCACCAAAAGCGTTTTGAAATGGGACGGATATTTCAACGAAATTTATCTCAAAAGCGGTCAAGGATACGAAACATTGCAGAAGAATAAAAAGTTCTCAAACTAAGCTTTGGTTTTGGCGACGTTTCGATGCAATCTCATGCACCATCTTCACAGCCTGTTGACGTTTTCGTTAATGCGTCTAGTCCGGTAAGGCACTCCTATATATAACTTCTCGGCTGCGCAAACAGTAGTGAGTGACTTGTGCGTTCAGTGGTGTGGGAACTGGTTCATCGAGAGTTCGTACTTCGACTCCTCCTTCTGGAATGTTGACCGCTGGTGTTTGGGATTTCTTCGATGATTGGTAGTGGCTTAGCGCCACTTTCTAAGATTGCGACAGGTTCAGGGTGTCATCTCTTTTATTGAGATTGTTTCGTAGTTCTATTTCTTTTGCCCCTCTGGCTTTGAAGATGGTGCGAGATATAGCATCGAAACGTCGCCAAAACCAAAGTTTCGACAGGAACTTAATTTCAAATAGGACGAATACCCCGAAGAGACCATATAAATATGTATCGATCCGTGAAAACATACAAATACTAATTTCCTTGTGTTTAGTTTTTTTGTTGAATAAAATGAAAAATAAATACTTGAGTGGAGATATTATGAATTCATTCATCATTCATGGAAAATGTCAACAAATATTAAGTAGAACTTGAAGACAATTAGAATTCAGAATTAAGATTTCGAGTTAAAATTCGATACTCAAATCAATTGTGGAGATCTGCAACACGAGATGGGATGCAATTTTGTGAAATTATACAAGGTGATTTTTTTTCCGGGTCATGCTCTCTTTTTGCCCCTTAATAGCTCTTTGATACACTAGAAACGCATTATGTAAACCAACTATGATTATTCATTTAATCTGAATTTTTTTTTCCGCCTGCATTTTCCCTATTCTCACCACTTTTGACATAAAAATCGTCGAAATATATTTTGAAGCACCTGAAGCGTTTTGAAATGGGAGAGATATTTCGACGAAATTTATCTCAAAAACAGTCAAGGATACGAAATATTGCAAAAGAACAAAAAGTTCTCAAACTAAACAACTAATATGATTAGAGTTTCTGAATATGTCAGTACCCTGCCTATCACAAGAGCCTAAGTGGCCAAATAGCGGTATAACCTTGAAAAAAATAACACACGGTTTACTTTCACATAATTTCGTCTCATATAGTGCTGAATATCACCATAGGTGACCTATGTATCGAATTTGATCTCGAAATCCCACAACCATTCACGATAAAAGAAGAGAAATCAACAGATGCAACACTCTCTTACGGGACCTACATCTGAAATTAAGTAACATAATACACCCAGCACTGTGGATGCGAATAGAGAACGCTGCCTTCACCGAATCTGAAATACATTACGAAGAGAAGACGACCAACATAGAAAACAAATTCGTAAAACTGACAGACCAACAGAATAAACATAGTCGTCATGAACGCACAATCACAAAAAGTCATGAACTCAACGTGATTCACAATACATCAAACTACCACCTGTCAGAAACAGAAAAATCAATATTATCCAAAGGTTTCCATTTTGCAATTCCTCCGGCGAACATCCCAATAGAAGATATCGTTAGCAGCATAGAAACATCCGGCTAATGATGCAGAAACGATAAAGCTCTCAACAACCCAAATTCTAAGAAACCACAAACTTCCTACCACTAACGTAAGCAGAGAAGAGAAACAGGCCATTGAAAGATTAAGATCCAATGAAGAGATTATAATACTACCTGTTGATAAAGGAAACGCTACAGTAATCATGAACACAAAGGATTACGAAGATAGAATGGCAAAGATCCTGAATGACGAATGCTATAAAGAAACAAAAACCGACCTTACCACCTATCTAGAAAATTAAACGAAGAAACTGATAGAAAGCTCGTCAATTCCTATGGAGATCAAAAAGGATCTAATTCCCAGAGGAAAATCCTCTAGAATTCCCAAACCATATGGTTTGCCGAAAATCCACAAAACCGACATCCCGTTGAGACCCATTGTTAGCGCAGTAAATTTATCGACATACAACTTACAGCAGCAAGTAAAGAAAACGGAATCATATGTCAAAAATTCGAAACATTTCATAGAACTCACAAAAACATCATTCTGGACCTCACAGATACCATGGCAAGTCTAGACATAGTGTCTTTATTTCCAAAGGTTCCCAGGGAAGAGGCGTTAGATGGACTCAAGGAAAATTTCCATTAAGACATTGTACTCCTTTCCGAACACTGCCTGAATTCTACATATTTTTCTTATAAACACAAATGTTACAAGCAAACATCGGGAGCACTAATCGGATCTAATTTGTCACAACAATTTCATCTGAAACCCAAAATATGGCTGAGATACGTCGACGACATTTTTATCATACGACGGTGAAGAATCCCTGAGCACGTTTACAGCTCACCTGAATTCCATACATGCGAACATAACATTCACAATTGAAAAAGAATCGAACACACATTTGCCATATCTGGATCTCCTCTTAACAAAGTCACTAAGCAGGCATCTACAATTCTCAGTATACAGAAAATCAACCCACACAAATAGATATTTAATTGCCTCATCACACCATCATCCAGCTCAATTAAAATCAGTGGACAAAACGCTCATAAGCAGATCGGTAGCACTCACAAATGACAGCCGCAGACGAGAAGATTTATCTACAATAACCAACGCTCTTGAAAATGATGGATTTAACAGAAACAGAATAAAAGCAGCTGTAAGGGATATTCTTACTGGGCGAAACACGATATGCACAGAAGAACAAAAGAACAAAACTGTTTCACCATATATCAAAGGAGTAACAGATAAAATAGGAAGAACACTGAGGAAATACAAAATTAGAACGGCATACAAACCATACTTAGCTATCGGAAAAATTCTCAGAAACCCGAAAGAAAATATTCCTTCAGAAAATCAGGGCACCGACGCCCACAACGAGGACATAAAAGTAGAACCACCGACAAACCGCTATCAGTTACGCTCGAGACATCGTCTACCGAACGCCTGAAAATGACAAGGGCCTCAAATGAGTAGCTCATCTACTTTTTCATTCTGTGTGTACAGCATTTCGTCTGTTTTTCTGCCATGAAAATTCAAAAACTGTGAACAATTTATGCCAACTCACCGATTCAGATGCAACACAATCTTATCTTATAACATTTAAAATTGAATACAAAAACTTCTATGATCTCTGATCTATCTGTGATAGGATTTCAATGCATTTTTAAAGCACTTCAGATAATGAGTTGAAAAACGAGTATTATACCATGTCCAGGATTACAAATGGAAATTTTCAACGAAAAATTATCAATTTGATATCAAAATTATTGTTAAAATATTCAGCGTATTATAGTGCTGATGAGCCTTTATTATACCTTGCGGAAATAAGTTTCAGTGATGAATCCAAATGTACTCGATTTCGGTCGATAAGTCACGCAGTTTTTTTGGCGTCATAGCCACCTTGACTTGAAAACAAATTTATGAAAAGAAAATTAAAAATTCGGCAAATTCGTCGTAAAAAATGCTGAATGTATGGACAAAGAGAGTTTGATTCGATTTCTCAAATACTATACAGGATGAGCCATTTCAAAATCGAAACTTTGGCTAATTTCCTATGAAACCGGAAACGTTTCAGATAAACTGTCAGTGCCATTCAAGCTGAAATAAATAATTTTGATTAAGTTCAGAAAATTTCATAGCAAAATATTGGAAAGGAAAAAAGTTATAGGGCGAGCCTGTTTCCAGTTACACCGGTATATATATATATATATATATATATATATATATATATATATATATATATATATATATATATATATATATATATTTCTATATTCATATGGTCTCTTCGTGGTATTCGTCCGTTTTGAACTCAAGTTCCTTTGAAACTTTGGTTTTGGCGACGTTTCGATGCAATCTCATGCACCATTTTCAAAGCCTGTTGACGTTTTCGTTAATGCGTCTAGTCCGGTGTGGCACTCCTATATATAACTTCTCGGCTGCGCAAACAGTAGTGAGTGACTTTTGCGTTCAGTGGTGTGGGAACTGGTTCATCGAGAGTTCGTACTTCGACTCCTCCTTCTGGAATGTTGACCGCTGGTGTTTGGGATTTCTACGATGATTGGTAGTTCTTTAGCGCCACTTCCCAAGACTGCAACAGGTTCAGGGTGTCATCTCTTTTATTGAGATTGTTTCGTAGTTCTATTTCTTTTGCCCCTCTGGCTTTGAAGATGGTGCGAGATATAGCATCGAAACGTCGCCAAAACCAAAGTTTCGAAAGGAACTTAAGTTCAAAACGGACGAATACCCCGAAGAGACCATATAAATATGTATCGATCAGTGAAAACATACAAATCAAATATATATATATATATATATATATATATATATATATATATATATATATATATATATATATATATATATATATATATATATATATATATATATATATATATATATATATATATATATATATATATATCAATCAGACAGAATCAAACAGACAGTTGCCATATCTGGATCTTCTCTTAAAAAGTCTCAAAGCGGACATGTACAATTCTCAGTATACAGAATCATAAAATCAGTAGTCAAAACGCTCATAAATAGATCGGTAGCACTCACAAATGACAGCCACAGACAAGAAGATTTATCTACAATAACCAACGCTCTTGAAAATGATGAATATAACAAAAACACAATGAAAGCAGCTATAAGGGACACTCTCACTGGGCGAAACACGATATGCACAGATGAACAAAAGAACACAACTGTTTCACCATATATCAAAGGATTAATAGATTAAATAGGAAGAACATTGAGGATATACAAAATTAGAACGGCATAAACACCATACTTAACTCAGAAAAGCGAAAGACAACATTCCTTCAGAAAATCAGGGCTCCGACGCCCACAACGAGGACATAAAATAACAACCCTATCAGTTACGCTCGAGATATCATTTACCGAACAATAATACTAATTTGCTTGTGTTTAGTTTTTTTGTTGAATAGAATGAAAAATTAATTATTGAGTGGAGATATTATGAATTCATTCATCATTCATGGAAAATATCAACAAATATTAAGTAGAACTTGAAGACAATTAGAATTCAGAATTAAGATTTCGAGCTAAAATTCGATACACAAATCAATTGTGGAGATCTGCCACACGAGATGGGACGCAATTTTGTGAAATTATACAAGGTGATGTGTTTTCCGGGTCATGCTCTCTTTTTGCCTCTTAATAGCTCTTTGATACACTAGAAACGCATTATGTAAACCGACTATGATTATTCATTTAATCTGAAATTTTTTTTCCGCCTGCATTTTCCACTTTTGACATAAAGATCGTCGAAATATATTTTGAAGCACCTGAAGCGTTTTGAAATGGGAGAGATATTTCGATGAAATTTATCTCAAATACGGTCAAGGATACGAAACATTGCAGAAGAACAAAAAGTTCTCAAACTAAACATCTAATATTATTAGAGTTCCTGAATATGTCAGTACCCTGCCTATCACAAGAGCCTAAGTGGCCAAATAGCGGTATAACCTTGAAAAAAATATCACCCGGTTTACTTTCACATAATTTCGTCTCATATAGTGCTGAATATCACCATAGGTGACCTGTGTATCGAATTTGATCTCGAAATCCCACCACCATTCACGATAAAAGAAGAGAAATCAACAGATGCAACACTCTTTTACGGGAACTACATCTGAACTTAAGTAACATAATACACCCAGCACTGTGGATGCGAATAGAGAACGCTGTCTTCACCGAATCTGAAATACATTACGAAGAGAAGACGAACAACAGAGAAAACAAATTCGTAAAACTGACAGACCAACAGAATAATAATATATATATATATATATATATATATATATATATATATATATATATATATATATATATATATATATATATATATATATATATATATATATATATATATATATATATATATATATATATATATATATATATATATATATATATATAAATGTATTGAGAGTTTGGGTCTGAAGAAAAATTTGTTTCAACAGTTACAAAAGATAACAGTCATCAAATCTTGTAATATTCTTCGTAGGTTTCTTTCCGAAAAAATAATGAAGTAGAGTCATAGGTCTTCTCTTTAATTTGTACTGCTCAGAATTTTATTTCATATTTTATTTATTTGTTTATATAAATGTAATATAATTAACTGACAATTTTGTCATATTTATATTTAGCGCAGTATTCTATTCGATCGTTCACCACTTCACACAAAGGATACTATTAATGAGTGACATTCAGTGTTACTTGACTAAGGTCCGTACACTGGATTTTTCCGGGGAGAAAGCCTCTGACACTACTCGTTGGTACATTGATATCATTGTCTGATGATGCTATAGTATGTATATATTCTGGTAGATTGATATATTCTCATAACATTTAACGTTATCCTTATATATAATTATTCCAGGATATGTTTTGATTATAATCATTGCCTGGTAATGGTATTAATTACCGAGTGGTGAATTTATATTCTTTCATGAAATCAGTTTGATTGCATGAATAGATATATGGGCAACTCGTCGGGGTGAAATCTCTATATATATATATATATATATATATATATATATATATATATATATATATATATATATATATATATATATGGGACGCAATTTTGTGAAATTATACAAGGTGATGTGTTTTCCGGGTCATGCTCTCTTTTTGCCTCTTAATAGCTCTTTGATACACTAGAAACGCATTATGTAAACCGACTATGATTATTCATTTAATCTGAAATTTTTTTTCCGCCTGCATTTTCCACTTTTGACATAAAGATCGTCGAAATATATTTTGAAGCACCTGAAGCGTTTTGAAATGGGAGAGATATTTCGATGAAATTTATCTCAAATACGGTCAAGGATACGAAACATTGCAGAAGAACAAAAAGTTCTCAAACTAAACATCTAATATTATTAGAGTTCCTGAATATGTCAGTACCCTGCCTATCACAAGAGCCTAAGTGGCCAAATAGCGGTATAACCTTGAAAAAAATATCACCCGGTTTACTTTCACATAATTTCGTCTCATATAGTGCTGAATATCACCATAGGTGACCTGTGTATCGAATTTGATCTCGAAATCCCACCACCATTCACGATAAAAGAAGAGAAATCAACAGATGCAACACTCTTTTACGGGAACTACATCTGAACTTAAGTAACATAATACACCCAGCACTGTGGATGCGAATAGAGAACGCTGTCTTCACCGAATCTGAAATACATTACGAAGAGAAGACGAACAACAGAGAAAACAAATTCGTAAAACTGACAGACCAACAGAATAATAATATATATATATATATATATATATATATATATATATATATATATATATATATATATATATATATATATATATATATATATATATATATATATATATATATATATATATATATATATATATATATATATATATATATATATATATATATATACAAATGTATTGAGAGTTTGGGTCTGAAGAAAAATTTGTTTCAACAGTTACAAAAGATAACAGTCATCAAATCTTGTAATATTCTTCGTAGGTTTCTTTCCGAAAAAATAATGAAGTAGAGTCATAGGTCTTCTCTTTAATTTGTACTGCTCAGAATTTTATTTCATATTTTATTTATTTGTTTATATAAATGTAATATAATTAACTGACAATTTTGTCATATTTATATTTAGCGCAGTATTCTATTCGATCGTTCACCACTTCACACAAAGGATACTATTAATGAGTGACATTCAGTGTTACTTGACTAAGGTCCGTACACTGGATTTTTCCGGGAGAAAGCCTCTGACACTACTCGTTGGTACATTGATATCATTGTCTGATGATGCTATAGTATGTATATATTCTGGTAGATTGATATATTCTCATAACATTTAACGTTATCCTTATATATAATTATTCCAGGATATGTTTTGATTATAATCATTGCCTGGTAATGGTATTAATTACCGAGTGGTGAATTTATATTCTTTCATGAAATCAGTTTGATTGCATGAATAGATATATGGGCAACTCGTCGGGGTGAAATCTCTATATATATATATATATATATATATATATATATATATATATATATATATATATATATATATATATATATATATATATATATATATATATATATATATATATATATATATATATATATATATATATATATATATATATATATATATATATATATATATATATATATATATATATATATATATATATATATATATATATATATATATATATATAAGCAGTTACACACAATCAGAGAACGCCAAGGAATTAAAAACATGACAGTTATCAGCGGTGTCTCTCTAGATATTAAATTGAAGAAATACGGGACCCTACAATTACCACTGCAACCTGTGTTGAGGGATCAGCTTTACAGGGCGCCATAGGCGCTTCAAGATCTGTGAACTGCGTCTTTCGAGGGTAACGGCACAGTATAGTATCAACGGAATCCTCGCAAAAAATAACGCTAATAAAATGAGGTTAAAAGAAAATATTAGCGTTGAAACAACTAAAACAAAGTGGTTTTCGTCGGTTCGTAAATCTCTCTAAGGATTATCGAAAGTAAATACGGAATAGTACGTTTCATGTAAAAACGGAAAAATTCTCATTTGGCCAGCACAGAAATAGCCAGAATATACTTTAGAAACAAATACTACCGATTTGAATAGTTTAAGATGATCTATTTACTTTTCGAACTATCCCCGTAGGTTCAATTTCGGAAAATAGCAGCACCAGTTTTATTACAATTTCTTATCACAACTGGAGGGAAATAATTTATAATTACAAGTAGAAATAACGGAACTAAATAATCGGTTGATTTTCGGAACATAAACGTATGTTATATTCTTGGAATATAGCGACAAAAATTTGAGTACACTTTCCTACAATACTGGCACGGAATAATTCGCAAAAATTATTGATAAAATCAACGGAAGTAATATTGCATGTTTAACGATCTCAGCTAATCAAGCGACACACCATATTACACGAACTGATAATCTATAAGGTGATTATCACTTTCGAAAAGCGTCTGAATTCTGGAACGGAACTAAACTGAACGAATTTCATGTATCTCACATAGATCTAGTTTCTTCCAGATTTTACGATTAGATAACGAGTTCTGATTGGTTAGTTCAATTCAGCAACGGTTTTCAATGTTATTTACTTTACGCTTATGAAGCGAGAGTACCACAAAAAATGGAGAACAATCCCGATCAAAACAATTTTCAATAACGTCAAACGAGATTGGACCGGAAAATTAAATGAATACGTAAATTACAAGTTTTTTAATTTATTACGAAAATCACATTAAATTTTACGGACGGCTACAACATCAAATTTCAATATCGGGGAACAAGATTGTCGGGAAATAACATGAAAACGAAAATTCTATGTATTTGAACCAAAATCACTTTGACACAGTGCACCAGTTTTACTAAGTTATTTTTATATTTTTATATAATTTATACTACTGAACATTAAGGTGATATATTTGGAACACTTCGAAATATTTATATCTGTTAGGAATTTATTTCAGAGTGAGTTTTCGAAAAAATTGAACGGTTGATACTTTCTTCTTCATTGAACACCGAAATAAATGTTCATGTAATAACTAAATATAAAACAAAACAATCAAAGGGATCTAAATGACATTGAGAATTAAAACTTGACTGTCAAGTAGATAGAATAAATACATCAAGTAATTTATATATACATGGTGTTTAAAAAAGACACTACAATATTCAATGAGGTGATTGCTAAAGTCATTTCATGAAAAAAGTTCATGTGAACATAGGGTGTTGAAATTTAGCCGAAAGAAGCAATTAAATTTCTATTTTCCGTGAACCGCTTGAGATATTGACGACAAATTCAAGAGGTGTCAAAAACTTTCGAACAAGAAAATCAACAGCAGTGTTGGACAGTTTTAAATCCTTTGCAATACCGATCCAGAAATCCGACATTCATTTTTGAATATATGTATGAGTTAGGAGCTCGCAATTATAGCATATGATATATCATATCATAGAAAGTAATGGGTTTGTTCTATTGCAGGAAACATAAGTATAACCCAGAGGATCCTCGATATGCCGAAGAGCTGATGTATTATATTTTCGGATTGAGCGAAGTGGATGAAGATTATTCAAATGTAAAAAATTGTGATCATATCGACTTTGTGTTATTCCCACCTGAAGATGTACAAGACAGCGATAGAGATGACAGTCCAAGCGACGAAGAAGGAGATTTTGGACTAAAGAATATTGGCAAAGGAGTTCTAAGACATACGATGGAAATATACGCCGTTGGTGGAGATAATAGTACTGAAATGGTTGAGTTGAATCTTCCTCAGAATAGTGATGATAATGGTACTGAAATGTTTCAGTTGAATGTTCCTCAGAATAGTGATGATAGTGATGATGATAACTTACCTTTGACAGAGTTAGCAAAGAAATTCAAGGAGAGTACGAATACAAACGAGCACCCACCAAACGAACGACCTCAGAGTGAGCGTATAATCAGAATAGAAAGAAGAGGAACTGGCATAATTGCATTTTAAACGAACGCGAGGAGAGAACTTCTCTCGAGAAAACTCCGGCGCCCAACATAGTCAAAACTATAGGGGATCAAAATTTAATACCACTTGATTTATTCAAAATGTTTTTTTCTGAAACATTTGTTCAAAAAATTTGCAACGAAACACAAAGATATGCGATATTCAAAGGCAATCATTCGTTTTCTGTTACTTTCGAGAAATGGATATCTATTTGGCAATATTGATTTTATCTGGTTATTGCAAGTTGCCGCCCAGGAGATTGTTTCGGCAAACAAAGTCTGATAATTCCAATTTCCTAGTGAGTAACAGCATATCACGAGACCGATTTGAAGCTATACATCGTTACTTACACTTCAATGACAACCAGACAATAGATCAAAATAACAAACTGTATAAGTTTCAACCCCTGATAGATCAATCAACCATATTTGTCAGACTTTGGCTATACCGTTGGGAGAAAATTTTTCCTCAGACGAAGCAATGGAGCCATATTTCGGTCACCATCATATGAAACAATTCATAAGAGGGAAACCAATTAGATACGGTTTCAAATGTTGGTGCCTAACAACAATTGAAGGCTGTTATGGAAATTCGATCCATACTGTGGTACAGGAAATAAAAAGAAGGGGAAAACTTTGGGTTCGTCGGTATCAGAAAATTTATGTCTACACTATTTGCCCCATGGTAGTACTGTTTTCATGGACAATTTCTTCAACTCCTTACAGTTGCTAGATACATTGAAGAAAGAAAACATAAATTGCATAGGTACCATTGGTTCCGATAGAATTGAAAAAGCGCCCTTGAAAGAATTGAAGAAAGAACCACGAGGAAGCTTCCATGTTCTACAAGATTCTGATAAGTCAATTTCATTGATAAGGTGGAACGACAACAATGTTGTCAACATCGCAACGAACATAAATAACGATCAGCTGTGCCTAAGTAAGGTAAAATGCAAGCGTTGGTCAAAAAAATAAAAATCATATACGCAGGTTGATCAACCTACCCTCATAAATATATATAACCAAGGAATGGGCGGGGTCGATATTTTCGACCAAATGAGGGGAATTTACCGTATCCGTGTACGTTCAAAAAAATGGTATTGGCCATTTGTTCGTTTTTGTATAAACGGAGCAATGGTGAATATGTGGATCCTTTATCGATATGCTTTTCCAAAAATCAGTTTGTTGGAATTCACCAGAAGAGTCGTTCTATCAATTCTGATTAGTCCTGAACATATGTCTGGACCAAAACCAAACTGCAGTCGAAGTGTTTTGACAGAAGTGAGGTTTTATGAGGTAGATCATTTAGTTTCTTGGATTCCAACTCAGAGACAATGCGCTCAGTGTAAAAAATTTAAGAAGTTCATTCGTTCCGAGTGCAATGTTGGACTTCACCAAAAAGATTGTTTCATGTTATATCACAAACGACCATAAATGTCGTCTTCGTCATTTCAGAATACTCTCCTAGTTTTTCCTTATGACTAATCATTAGTTCTGTTATAAATTCTTCCGATAGAATATTTTTGTATTAGACTCGCCAATGCCTATGGTATGATATATCATATGTTAATTAAAAGGTACTTTCAGTAGAATGGTGTATTTCAAAGTATTGTTCTCGTATTTTGTATTGATAAAGGAAGGAGTATTTTCAATTTCATCAATTTTTGCGAAGAAAAATTACTCAGGCATTAATGGGTTAAGATGCCAAAAGTTCCATTATGCCTATTCATAGCTTCACATCCTCAGAAAATTCGATACTTTTGACGCTCCATCCATTCATCTAAAGAGATGGCGATTGTTCCAGACTCTCCCCTACTCGTATCACAGTTTTAGGACCACTGCCTTCAGGTATTCAGAATACACCATAATTTTTCAAGTCTGTACTGAAACTGATCCGCGAAGGTCTATTTCCATCGTTAAAATAAAATTATAATGATGAGGATATTATTGCAAAAGTTGAGATTAATTAAAAATTTTCTCTTCTTCAATAAACTTTTTTTCTCAGTTTGTTAAATATTAATAGTTTATAAAATAACGTCTCAAATCTAATAACCTTCTTTTTCACTTTCATTTCCCCATAACTCATTTAATTTTCATTTGCTTATGTACGCTGGCAGAATATTCTTCTAGACACCATCCACGATCAAATGAGCTATCACACATATTTTTGAGACCATTCTTACTTGTCGACAAAGCTGATTAAAATGTGCTGTTGAAAATTTGTGTACTCCGTCCGGCAGCAGGTTCCCTTTCTTTTTGACATTATTTAAATTTCCGATTCGACACGGTTTATTTCTGACAGGTAATTACAAAAAGACTATTTCTTTCTGGAACAAGAAAATAACCTTTTACCGGGACCAGCGGAGCGAATACTTATTAACTCTCTCGGTTGGGGGCCAATAGAAACGAATTCGTTTTACTATACATTTAATTACGGACATTGATTGGCTATCTCGAAAATAGAAACAAATTGTCTTCATCTTGATTCACGCGCAATTTGAAAGTTCGTAATGTCGGAACTAATTTCCGCACGTGCAGATATTAAGATTATTAGCTGCTGCGATGTAGAAGAAGGCTGGAAAAGCTTTTGTTGCGGACCTTCGGAAGAAAAAATATATGTAAAAACTGATGAAAAAGGTAAATTGAGGAATTACGAGTAATTTGTACACCCTATTCGTCAGGGAGGGTTCGGCAGCGAGAACGATTGATTTTTTTTGTCGAGTAGCATCACAATTAGTAATACGAATTGAAAATATTTTGGACTATACAGGTTATTCGACAATGATCTTGCAGATCAGACTTAAGATTTTTTAATAAGAAACATTCCACTTCTCTTAAATTTTCTCAAATTTAATAAAGGTGAGTCAATAATAATAATATATTATAATAATATTCTTCAACATCCCAAGAAAACACCCACTTTCCTAACGCAAGGCTTAACATATATGCTACCTAAGAGCGATAGAACACAGGATCCGTCTCAATATAGGCCAATCACTTGCCTGCCAACACTCTACAAAATACTCACCTCATGTTTATCTAATCGAATATACCAACACCTTGACGACAACAATATATTAGCAGAGGAGCAGAAAGGATGCAGAAAGAAACACCTCGGGTGCAAGGAACAACTCATCATCGATTCTGTGATAATGAAACAGGCACACGTAGGGCATCGGAATGTTCATTCAGCTTTTCTCGATTATCTGAAGGCATTCGATAGTACCGCCCATTCTTGGCTTGTTGAAGTATTGCAGATATACAAAATTCACCCAGCCCTGAAGAGTTCTTGAAGACAACAATGACACACTGGCGCACGTCTCTGCAGGTCAACATGAACAATACATCAATTAAAACCGACGAGATATCCATACGTCGTGGAATTTTTCAAGGAGACTCTTTGAGTCCACTATGGTTCTGTTTAGCTATGAACCCATTGTCCCCAATGCTCAATAGAACAGAATACGGATTTAGGATAAAAGCAGAAAGGAATTATCATACAATCTTCCACCTGCTGTATATGGATGACATCAAATTATATGCTTCGAACAAGAAGCAATTGGATGATTTGCTGAAAACTGTCAGTGAGTTCTCGGCAGATGTTCATATGAAATTCGGGATTGAAAAATGTAAGACCCTGAACATTCAAAGAGGAAAAGTCATAGATGGTGAAACACAACTTCCAAACGGTGATATAATACAGTGCATGAGAGATGGCGAAACGTACAAATATCTGAGATACCAACAAGCCAGATTGCTAGACCAAAAACAATCAAAGGAAAGATTCGTTCAGAATACAGTCAGCGACTGAAGTCTGTGCTGAAATCGATGTTGAACTCGGGGAATCTAGTCAAGGCAATTAACACCTACGCCATTCCAGTGTTACTTTACTCATTTGGAATAATCAGATGGACTAAGACAGAACTGGATGATATTCAAAGGCAGACCCGAACGATGCTGACCAAGTACAACAACCATCATCCAAAATCGTCTGTGATACGAACAACTTTGAAGCGGAAAGAAGGAGGACGCGGATTAATACATATTGTCAATTTACACACCGAACAGATAAAAAATCTCAGAGAATTCTTCTCAGCAAAAGCTCTCACTTCTGACCTCCATAGAGTGGTATCGTTGGCTGATAAGGGATACACACCTCTAAATCTTGCTACCAGAGATGACTTTCTGAATCTACCATTCCTATGAGATACTGAAAAAAGAGCAATGGTCAAGAAAGGAATTGCATGGATGACATCACCATAAGATTAATCAACCACACATCGACAAAGAAGCCTCCAACAAATGGTTGATGAAAGGAGAATTATTCGTAGAAACAGAAGGATTCCTTATAGCCATCCAAGACCAAGTGATCGCTACAAACAATTACAAAAAATTTATTATGAAAGACGGAACATTACAAACAGATAAGTGCAGAAAATGACATATAAGATCGGAGACTATACAGCATATTACGTCCGGATGCGAAAAACTGGCCAATACGGAGTATCTTCACAGGCATAATCAAGTGTGCAACATTATCCACCAGAAACTTGCACACAAGTACGGACTTCTGAACATCTTCCAGCTATATTACAAGTATCAACCGGCACCCGTATTGAAAAATGACTCTATCAGATTATACTACGATAGGCCTGTTATCACTGACAGAATGGTGACGAATAATAGGCCGGACATAGTGGTGTATGATAAGAGAGCCAGAACAGCAGTGCTGGTGGTTGTCGCTATACCGAATAATAACAACGTGCTGAACAAGTTCCAGGAGAAAAAGTCCAAATACACAGACCTTGCTATTGAGATCAAGCAGATGTGGCACCTCGATAAAATAGATATTGTTCCTGTCATCGTATCCTCGACTGGGTTAATACCAAAAACTTTGCATGATAGTCTTAAGAAATAAGAATTGCATAAGAATACCTTTATAGAAATGCAAAAAGCTGTAATTCTTAATACATGTAGGATAGTTAGGAAATTTATGTCAAGTATATTGTAATCGAGCCTATTCCCTTCGATTGCTGAATCTGGGAAAGGTAAATTATATCCAGCTAACAGCTGTGATAGTGCATAAGTCCACGATAATAAATAATATCTTTATTAGTATTTCCTAACAAAGATAAAAGAACTCACAAAGGTTATACTTGTGGTGAGTTTATACAGAAAAATTTCAAGAACAGAATCTATATATCATAACAATTTACCATACTCGAAAACATACACTGACATCCTCCAAGGAATGCCGAATCGTAACCATGCTAGCTAATGAAATTGTAACCATTTATTCACTTATCATTTGTACTTTTTTTAATTTTTTTCCGATTTAACTTTTAATGAAATTCTGTTGAAAATTCTGGGGCCAAGGAAGAAGTGTCTTCGCTGACTCATGGTCTTGTGAACTTTTGGGATCTTCAGGGAGTACGCACTATATCTTGTACCCATACCATGTTGCACATGTACTTGTGTCTGAAGATTATTATGAAGATGAAGATCGCAGAACAAAATAGCTGTTTCACATCCCATGCTCCTGATATTTTAAACAATGAATTTGTTGGGATTGTAATTTTTTTTGTAAACAATTTTGAGGAGCCATTTCTGTTGTAAAACCAGCTTATCGAGTATATTACTAAACGCGCCACCCCACGCAACAATACCATAACGCAACAGCGAATCCACCAGGGCCTTGTACACCGTTTTCATGTGTTTTTCATCAGTTATGTTAGATAAAATCTTGAATTTAGAGACGAGAACTCCAAGTTTCAATACGAGCTTTTTTATATGAGCATCCCACTGTAGGTTCGAATGCAAGATCTCCTCCAAATACTTTACATGGTTACAACGAGGAATTTTAAACGACACATCACCATCCCTCACTAATAAAGGGGTTTTCTATGGAAGGGAACGTTTATCAACCGAGAAGAGAACGTCTACACTCTTGGTGAAATTTATGCTCAAATTTACTAATACGAACTACTTTATCAATCTGCTCAGCTCGGATCCCAGCTAACTCCATCATGCTCCCGACTTCTAGAGATCAGTGTGTGCAGACTCGTCGAGGATGTAAATTATTATATTTCTAGCTCATTGTTTTCTATCTTTTATTTCCGCCATAATCTCCTCCGTATTATTTTTGAATTTATCGTTGAATGCTGCTACCTATTTATTGATATCATCTAACTCAGATTTCAGCACATTATTTTCGTTAGCAACCTTATCGAACTTATCTAACAGTTGATTAAACTTGGTTTGCATGACTTCAAGTTTTCGCATTATATCTTCTAAATTCACCCTCTTATACTTCTTCCCAGAGATCATAGAGGCATCTGCCAACGCCCTTTTATAGATTTTCGAATTGCAAATCACCTATAGTGATGCATGTTTTGTGGAACCAAAGTTCGCATTCATCACATTGCAACTTATAACCCTTCTTTCCTAGCTTCTCTTTACAATGACCACATAAAGATGAAAGGGACATTTTCCTCACAGCTTAACCGAACTGAGATCGAGGAAAGAACCAAAAAGACGGCAGTAGGTAATCCTTGAAAACACGAATTAGATCTTGCAACACTGTTCACAATATCTACGGACAGCAGATGTCCAGATAGATCACCCACTCATCAAGTTAAATAGACGCGATCGTTTTTTATCAGTTTTATATCACTACATCAAACCATAAATAACCACGAACTTACGTAAAGTTTCGTAAATTAATAGTTTATAAATAACGTCTTAGATCTAATTACCTTTTTTTTCACTTTCATTTCCCCATAACTCTTTTTAAGTTTTATTTGCTAATGTACGCTTTCAGAATATACTTCTAGACATCATTCAAGATCAAATGAGCTATCACACATATTTTTAAGACCATTCTAACGTGTCAACAAAGCTGATTCAAATATGCTGTTGAAAATTTGTTTACTCCGTCCTAAAGCAAGTTCCTTTTTTATTGACATCATTTAAATTTCCGATTCGACACGGTTTATTTCTGACCGATAATTACAAAGAGAGTGTCTCTTTCTGAAATAGACTATCTCGAAAATAGAAACAAATTGTCTTCATCTTGATTCACGCGCAATTGTTTTTGAAAGAAACATTCCACTTCTGTTTAAATTTCTCAAATTAAATGAAGGTGAGTTAATAATAATAATATATTATAATAATATCTTTATCAGTATTTCCTAACGAAGACAAAAGAACTCACAAAGGTGATACATGTGGTGAGTTTATACAGAGAAATTTCAAGAACAGAATATCTATCATAACAATTTACCATACTCGAAAACATACATTGACTTCATCCAAGGAATGCCGAATTGTAAACATGCTAGCTAAAGAAATTGTAACCATTTATTCACTCATCATTTGTACTTTCTTAAAATCTTAAAAATTTTACTTTCAATGAAAGTCTGTTGAAAATTCTGGGGCCAAGGAAGAAGTGGCTTCGCTGACTCATGGTCTTGTGAACTTTTGGAATCTTTAGGGAGTACGCTTTATATCTTGTACCCATACCATGTTGCATATGTACTTGTGTCTGAAGATAATTATAAAGATGTTTTAAAATCGCAGAACAAAATAGCTATTTCACATCCCATGCTCCTGATATTTTAAACAATGAATTTGTTGGGAATGTAATATTTTTTTGTAAACAATTTTGGGGAGCCATTTCTGTTGTATAACCAGCTTATCGAGTATATCCCATAACGCAACTGCGACTCCACCAGAGCCTTGTACACCATTTTCATATGTTTTTCGTCGATTATGTTAGATAAAATCTAAAATTTAGAGACCTTTGAGTTTTAATACGAGCTTTCTTATATAAGTATCCCACTGTAGGTGCGAACCCAAGATCACCCCCAAATACTTTACATGGTTACAACAAGGCATTTCATACGACACAACACCATCCCTCACTAATAAAGAGGTTTTCTCTGGAAGGGAACGTTTATCAACCGAGAAGGGAACGTACACAGACTTGGTGAAATTTATGCTCAAAAAGTGTTCGTAAAACCAGTTTTTTATGCATACAAAATCATTTTCTGCGATTTCCTTCAAATCTTGCCAATTATTTCCAGAATAAAATAGTGCAGTGTCGTCCGCAAAAATTATTTTACGACCTTTAGTTCGTTTAAATATATCGTAAACAATATCGGTCCTAAAACGGTTCCCTGCGGAACCCCGCATTCAACCGTACGTTCATCACTGTATATATGTCGATCTAATCTAAATAGTTGTTTTCTATTAGTAAGGTAGCTCTTCATCAATTCCAGTCCGATTACACCGACTCCCATCTCCTCTAACAACTCCAGCAGAATGCCATGCTCCACCGTATCAGATGCTTTTGTTGAGTCTATAAAATACTCAATGACACTTTACTGTCATAGAAAGCTCTGTAAATGTTTCAGTTAGTGTAGCGATGGCATCCTGCGTGGACTTCTCCTCCCTGAATCCATACTGCATATCTGACAGAATGTTCATTTTCTCCAAATATTGAGATAACCTATTTTTCATTACACCTTCGATAATTTTGGCCAAGCTCGAAATCAGCGAAATAGATCTATAGTTGAAACTTTTCTTCTTATGTCCCATTTTGTATAATGTTATTATAACTGCAGTTTTCATTACTGTCGGAAATATCCCCTTACTCAAAATCATATTCGCCATATATGTTATGGGTGCTAGTAATGAGTCAATACCAGTCTTTAACATCTCAGAAGATATTCCATCTATTCCACATTTTTTCTTGTTTTTTAAATTTACTATTAAACTTATAATTTATCTTTCGTTTGTTGGAGTCAAAGATAACTCATGTTAGGACCTATTGAATGGTATGTCTGCTTTTTTCCGTGTCTTAATTTTTTGCGCTAGTTTTTTCCAATAGTTGTGAAATATTCACTCAGTTCCTGAACGATTTCTTTCGGCTCACTAATCAAACCTTTCTCAGTTTCGAACCCATCTATAGATTTACGTGTTTCTTGATTTGAGCAAAGCTTATTCACAATTTCCCATAGTTCATTCGAACTATTCGTGGCTGAGTTTACCCTTACGATGTAAAAGCTGCTTTTGGTATATTTCATCAGTCCATTCAATATATTTCTATAGTTCTTGAAAGTCATCAATGATTCGGGATTTGTATCCTTCTCCCACTTTTTATATAATTCATTCCAATAGATTTCGATTTTGTAATCCAGTTTTCTCTTCTTGAATTTTGTTTCAATTTTGTTTAACATTCATTAATTTTTCCTCGAATTTTTTGAATAATTAAATTAATAACATCTTCAACATCGTTCATACTGTTTATTGATTGCCATTCGATACTCACCAAGTGTTTTTCGAGTTTTCGGTGGTTTATTCGTTTATATTCTTGAAAATCATTATGATCCGTTAATTTACCAGTTTGGACAGAAGTGAGGTTGAGAAATGGTCGGTGATGTGAGTTTTTAGAACAATTAGAACAGCTGACAGCTGTCACTTGTATTTTACTTTTGTTGCAATAAATGATTATTTTGAGAGCCCTGATTCTCCCTATCAATTTGATCTCAGACTCGTAATGAAGTTTTTATTTGAATAAAATAAAAATACTATCATACGATCGTTCTAATTATACTCCCCTCCATTATAGATGAGTTCATACCCTTCAATGTAAAAATAAAGATAAAGATAAAGATGAATTTATTTCATAGAATGATTGCTACAAGATAGATAGAGAACGATACGAGATCAAAGTAATTTCTGTAGCAAACAGTCAATCATTTTCCACTTACAATATGGAAAATTGATGGTGGATAGCAGCCAGCTGGTATATTCCAGGTTAGCAATGCCTCCTTTGATGTAGAAAGGCTATGCGCTCCCTTATCCCAGTCTAGACGGAATGTTACCATGGACAATTGTTTTACCTCTGTGATAGTTGCTCACACTTTACTGGAGAATCATCAATTGACAATTGTCGGTACTTAACGAAGGAACAAATTCCTAGTGAATTCCTCATTAGGAGGCCTGAAAAATCAAGCATGTTTGCTTTCACAGAAGACACGACTCTTGTTTCGTATATCTTCTCCTTCTTCTTCTTTAACCATCTGTCATCCAACTCTGGACATAGGCCTCCCCCAGTTCTCTCAGATGGTCTCTGTTCTGTGCTACCTGATACCAGTTGAACCCTCCTATGCGTTTCATGTCATCTCGCCATCTCATTGGAGGGCGAACTATTCCTCTTTTGCCCAAATATGGTTCTCATTTTTGTATTTCGCTATTCCATCTGCCATCTTCTTGTCTTGCATTATGACCCGCGAAGCCCCATTTGAGTCTGGCGATTTCTTCTCTGACATCGCGAACTTTAGTGACTTTCCTTATCCACCTGTTTGTTTTCCTGTCTGTTAATCTTATTCCAAGCTTCCTGCGTTCCATCGCTTTTTGTGTTTTGCACATTTTGGCCATAATGGGTCTAGGTAGTGTCTATGTTTGGCAGCCGTAAGTGATTACATGCAAAATACACTGGTTGTAGATTTTAGTTCTGAGGTATTATGGTATCTTATGACTTTGAAGAACTCATTTTAATTTTCCAAATCCAGCCCAAACAAGCCGAACTCTTCTCGCAATTTCTGCAGTTTTATTATCTCTATTCAGCTTGAGTATTTGACCTAGGTAAACATATTCATCCACCATGTCCAGAGAATGTACGCCAACTGTAATACTTCTGTGTGAGTCATGGTTTTCGTCTTCTGCAAGTTCACTTTCAAACCAATTTTTTGCGATGCTTCATCTAATTCTGTAGTCATTTCTTGCAACTCTTCGAGAGTGGTGCAAAAGGGAACAATATCATCGACGTACCTAAGATGATTCAGTGTTTTTCCGTTTATGTTTATCCCCTTTCCTTCCCAACTCAATGATTTAATTACATCTTCTAATGCTAAGGTGATAATAACGTCTCCCTGTTTCATACCTCTCTGGATTTTTATAGGTTTGTTCTCGTGTTCTAGTCTTACTATCATTGAGGATTGTTGATAGATGTTGTGGATCAGTTTTCTATACCTGGAATCAATTCTGCTGGTGTTCATAACTTGTTCTGCGGCCCATATCTCAGTCATATCGAACGCCTTCTCATAGTCCACGAACGACATGTATAGAGTCGAATGGTATTCGTTTGCTTTCTCTATCAAAGTTCTCATAGTAAGGAGGTGATCAGCTGTACTATACCCGTTTTGAAAGCCAGCCTGTTCAACGGGTTGGTAGGAGTCCATTTTCGCCGTCAATCAGTTAGTGATTATTTTCATGAATATACGTTCGTATATACCAAAGAAAAATAAACAGGTTATTTTGCAGTCAACCCTCTATTACGATGATTCGATGGATGCCGACACGGGTCATGATAAAAAACCAGAAATCATCACGTTTTACAACCACACAAAATTAAATTTGGTGTTGATACAGCGGATCAACCTTCAGCGAAATATAATGCAGCGAGAAATACCTGTAGGTAGCTGAGAAATAGAAACATTTCACACATCATTAATGTATATAATCACAAATTGTATATAATCTCACCAAGCTTTAATATCATTATCTCACCATATTACAAACTCATTTACCCCATAGGGTTCACAATTCAAAATATATTCAAAAATTTTTCTTGAAATATTTTGTAATTCTCTGAAACACCTTGGACAGGTTATTAAACATTCAAAGTCATATCATTTGTGTTTTTTTCTCTCAATGTAGTCGAATGCATGAGAAAAAATAGAGGAAAATTCGCCTCGTGTTATTTGTATTTCTACAATCCTCGAAAAAATTATCATGATTATGCAGAAATAGCAGGAGTCTGTATATGTATGCTCCATAAGCAGTAAGAATATTATTTTTCCTGTAGAATCCATGACATAATTCCCTGTACCCCAACCCGAACGGTACCCTGACAGCCCACTTTTGCGTTATAAATATGTCTTCCATATGCGACGAACCACCCCGAAAAAGAAGTCCGTAAATTAAGATGGAATGAAAACAGGCAAAATATACAGTCTTTAGCACTTCCTGCTCTGCTTGAGCCTTTAAGCCATTAAGCATGTACACTACAGAATTCAGTTTTTCTCTGGTCTCTGCAACATGTTGACCCCACTTAAGATGGGTATCAATATTCACCCCAAAGTTCAATTTGTGCTCTTTCAGTTCTGAAAGACATGCATTATGTTTTGTTCATATTGAGAATACGATTATTTGTAGAACACCAATCTGTAATTTTTCTCAATAATGTCACGCAAGAATCAACTGTGGTGTGGAAATCCGATAGGTCAGTAATATATATGTATCATCAGCATATAGAACAGGCTGACTAGAAGCCTGCGGGACAGAAACAATCTCAACTGAGTCGTTAATATATATATATATATATATATATATATATATATATATATATATATATATATATATATATATATATATATATATATATATATATATATATATATATATATATGATATATAATAAGAGACCAAGAATGCTTTCCTGAGGTACACCCATAATGATATTTTCCTCATCAGAGACATAAACCACACCATTGACAGTTACAGATACCTTCTGTTTTCTGTCGATCGGATAACTTTCAATGAGTTGCAGTTGGTTGTCCCTTATTCCACAGATCTCCAGCTTTGCCGGAAGTGTCTCGTGATGAACACAGTCGAAGGCCTTGGATATATCAAGGAAATATCCCTGAGGAACCTACCCTTTCTCCAAAGCCAAGACAACCGACTGAGTGAGCTCGTAAATAGCTGTCTCTGTATTTTTCCCTTCATGAAACCATGCTGAGACCTTACAATCACTTTCAATTTCTTAAAAAATTTTAACAATCCATTGGCTAGAACCTTTTTTCAATAACTTCTGGAAACGAAGATAGGAGGCTTATGGGTCTGTAATTCTCCATCACGTTAACGTCCCACTTCCGATGCAGAGGTTTAACAATAGCGATTTTAAGCTCGTCAGGAAAAACACCTTCCTTGAAAGAATAATTCATTATACAGGGATTTCCACCGGGACCGTCCGTTAAAAACTTTTTGAGTTCCAATTACAATATCATGCTGAAATTTTATACGCGGCCATAACTAGCGATTTCCAATTGAAGTGAAATATTTTCGAAGTGATACCATTTCCGGTTATACCGGAAGTGCGTCATCACTTTGTTATTTCAAATGGCAATCTACCTTTTTTATTATACGTCTACAACCGACATTTGAGCAAGGCATAAAATACCCAAGTTGTTGGCACTTATCTGTCAAAACTTTCGACAGATTTAATTATTTTTGTTATAAACTCGATTTTTGAGGAATATTTAAAAAAATTGTAGCTCGTAGATCTTTTGCACAACAGACACAATTTTTGCTTAAGTGGATAGAAGAAGGATCAAGGAATTTTTGAAGCAGTCTACACATGTGAAATGTTTATAGCGTTGTTTTGTATGATTTTTTCAATTTGGCCTTTTTCAAACAGCAATAACTCAATTTTTCAAATGGCACGTGCCAATTTTTATATCGCCATCAGATGAATCGTCCAATTTCAGATGGAATTGTATCAGCATGTATTATACCCATCTCTTATAGTTCCGAAATAATTTGGGAATATATTGAATTTTGATGATTTTGCAAGAACTAACAGGAATGCTTTGAAATATTTGAATCAAGTAGCTGAACTGGCTACGCTCACCTGACAGGTGCCTAAAAATAATGTACTTGTCACTTTGTTCATTCGAATTTATTTGATATTTCAACAAGAATTGTTGGCAATTTGAAATGAAAATTTTTGAAAAACACCAGATTGATAATAAAATGGCTGATTTTTCAAACGAAGATATGTTTAATCTCTTTTTAATTCATGGCGAATGTCAAAAAGTGGTGGAAAAGTGGAATAACCAACAGGAGAAATCGACATTCTTGGGCCACAGAAAATCCACATTTCAATGAGGTTATTGTCTTATCACATTTATAAGGAAAATCTCGATGGACAAAGATACCTGGAAATTTTAAGAGGAACATTAGCAAACTTTTTGGATGGATTACCCCTTAACATTCTGAGGGGTTGCTATTACCAAATGAATGGTGCACCAGTACATAAAACACGAGATGTAGATCGACAGCTAACAGAAATGTTCGAGGATAGATGGTGGGGTAATCAAAGACCAAATTTATGGCCTCCGCTTTCTCTGGACCGGACGCCCCTTGATTTTTATTTATGGGGCGAAATCAAGATTGAAGTGTATCTTATTCCTGTAACAAGTAAAGAAGAGTTACTAGAGCGCATTCATAATGCTTTTAGTAATATTGATCCTGAGGAAACTAGGAGGGCAACTCATCATGTACGTATACGAGCTGTCAAGTGTATCGAGCAAAATGGGGCCCATATTGAACATTTATTCAAATTGTAAATTAGTTTTCTGCTATGATGTTTGCTATCATTTATTCGTATTAATGTAATTATCTTCGATGTTTGGTTTTCTCTTAGTTCCTACAATTTTTATTTATCCGAATTATAAAATTGCTTCTAATGCTTCGAAATTTTATTTCACTCATAGTCGGTAAATTTGGAAATTTGTTATTGAATTGCCTGCAATTTCTACCCACTACTTTTGACATTCTAAAATGAATAAAAAAGGTTAAGTATATTTTCGTTTGAATAACCAAAGGTTTTATTCCAAATGTGTTGTATTTTTGGATAATTTCAATCTGAAATAATGACAATTCTTGTTTTATATCAAATTGGAATAAACATAGTGACAAGTACATTAATTTTAGGCATCTGTCAGGTGAGCGTAGCCAGTTCAGCTACTTGATTCAAATATTTCAAAGCATTCTCTGCTAGTTCTTGCAAAATCATCAAAATTCAATATATTCCCAAATTATTTCGGAACTATAAGAGATGAGTATAGTAAATGCTCATACAATTCCATCTGAAATTTGACGCTTCATCTGATAGCGATATGAAAATTGGCACGTGCCATTTGAAAAAATTGAGTAATTGCTGTTTGAAAAAGGCCAAATTGAAAAAATCATAAAAAACAACGCAATAAACATTTCACTTGTGTAGACTGCTTAAAAAATGCCTTGATCCTTCTTCTATCCACCCAAGCAAAAATTGTGTCTGTAGTGCAAAAGATCTACGAGCTACAATTCTTTTTAATGTTCCTCAAAAATCGAGTTTATAACAAAAATAATTAAATCTGTCAAAAGTTTTGACAGATAAGTGCCAACAACTTGGGTATTTTATGCCTTGCTGAAATGTCGGTTCTAGATGTATAATAAAAAAGGGAGATTGCCATTTGAAATAACAAAGTGATGACCTGCTTGGAAATCGGTAGTTATGGCCGCGTATAAAATTTCAGCTTGATATTGTAATTGGAACTCGAAAAAGTTTACAACGGACTGTCCCGGTGGATATCTATGTATAGATCAGAGGAACTCCAATCATACAAATTGACTCTTTAGCTACATTCATTGGTATACCGTCATAACCACATGAGTTTTTGTTGTTCAGGGATTTGACAGCTGATACTATTTCAGACGGAAGGACATCAAAGACATAAAATGATTTGAGCAGTCTTTTGAGTTTACTGGACTTCTCTGGTCTCGCTGTTTGAGAGTTGCACAGACTTGGAGCAAGATTAGAGAAAAATTTGTTCATTTGATTAACCAAAATCGATGGATTACCATCCTTCATGAAACAGTTTTGTTCACTCTCCTAGTCTGTTGTCAAAGAATTAAAAATCTTCCAAGTGGCTCTGGATTTGTTTTTTGCACTGTTTATAGTATGTCCAAAATTATCCTTTATTTCAGCTAAAATAGCTAAATCATACTTCTTTTTCAATCTACCGTATAAAGTTTTGAATTCAGGACTGGTTTCGGCAACTACATAAATCCTATCCAAAATGTTCTTTAAGTACTTAACTTTAGGACTCAATGTAAATTTTTTCTTTGTATTGCATCTCTTCACTTGGACAAGAGGAAAACTTTTATCGAAAATCTTTTTATATTGAGTGGTAAAGGCTTTTATAAAAAATCAAGCCGTTGAAATTGCAGACGCAGGTATTCGGCACTTAATTAAAAAAAAGTAGTAAACAAAATATTATACAACACAACACTACACTTGACAAAATAAAAATAACTTTATATGTTAAAATTAATTGGATTACTTGTTTTTATTCACTTGTTGCACGCTCCAGTGAACTAACTGATTTAAGAACGCCTGTGGCGATGCATCGCTTTTAAAGCGCTCCAGGCGTTATTCATGTCTGAACAGGAAAAATCAAGAAACTGCCGCCTGACATGTTCTCGCAACATAGGAATCGGCAGTAACTGGATGATATACTAATGAAATTTTCGCGTGTATTTCTACCTAATCCTATTTAATTTCTCAACTTTTATTTTTGGGGTTTCGGCGCCCTTAAAGGTTGGCGCCCGTGTGCATTGCACACTTTGCACATACGGTTGCGGGGGCCCTAGACATTTTATGGCACTTCAAGAAATAAACGGCACTCAGAATCAGATAATCTTTCTAATGAGGCTGCCCCTTCCTCATCATAAATTTTTACGGGGTAGTAGTTGATGAGGAGAGATGTATACGCAAACGTTTGGATGAGTATAAGACATTTTTATGCATCAACCAAATCGACTTTGATGGAATGTTTCAATCAAACGGAGATCGAACGGATTCATGAAAACAATAAAATCTCGATTTCAATTCGTTACATGTTATTTTAGAATTTTATTAATAACGTGGTCGTATTGAGAATTGAATTTTTTCTTCAAAACGGTATGTTACGACCCTTTTTCTCTATTCAAATAATTAGAGTAGAAGATGTTGATAAAGGAAGAACGAAACATGTAACAAAGAATATCCCTTTCCAATCGAAATTCGACTTGTTTTAAAAAGTTCATAGAAAAATCAAACCAACAGAGTAGATACAGGGTGGTTCGTTTCATTAGGAGGAACTGTTGGATTTCGGGTAGTAACTGTTATTCGGATCATATTTTACTTGATTCATTGTTCAGTGATTTCCATATTTCAATATCAGAAAGTTTGAAACACGATTCTGTTACATTCAAACTAGGAATTGGAATTCAGAGGCGTTTTTAATCCAGCTGTATTCTCGCTGGATTGACCTGAATCTAGCTGGATCCAGCGCGGATTCAGCGAAATGTGGCACGAAAATAAAAAGACATTTTTAAGTTGTTTTTTAATCATTTGTACTTCTTACGATAGTCGGTGAAATTTTTCACTCTTTTGGTGATACCTAATATCAATTTGCTTTGGTTTCTTAATCATTTGAGATCAAAAAAATCAACTTGAAATTAAGTAACATATAACCTCATATAACACTCAAGAGATTATTTCTGAGTAAGCAATATTTTATTACGTTTATGTTTAATGATAAGACGGTTGATCAGTAGAAATCAGTGTAACAGGTTCTTTCAAAATTAACTACAATAATAATACTAAAGCAGTAAGGCTTATTTCGAGAAAAGTGGAGGGGACGGTTGGAGTTTGAACCGGGCGGGAAGAAAGGGACGGCGCGGAAAAGCGGGGTCCGTAGGCCCTGCGAATAATTTTTTTCCCGTAGAGAAACGTCTGAGGAAGATACGCGCAAATTTCGGAATCCCTAGCTCGAACGACGGAGGCGCGACGATTTTTCGAGAAATTTCGCCGAAACGTCGCCCCGGGCGAACGGAACGTCGAAACGGCGAGATTTCTTCGAAATCGATAACTCGGATCGGAGAGGTCGATCGATCTTCGCCGTGTACATCTTCTCTGATCCAGCTTCACACGGAACTCACACAACACAAAAACATTAACTCCAATTCAAACGTCACAACAATTATAGAACACCCACAATACAGCAAACAAGCTGACTGATATTTTACGGAAAGCGCTGTGTCAGAACGGAGTAGTTAAAACTCAACCACTGAACAAACTGAAGGGTTATTGACATTGGACTGAAGATGCAATGGGGTTGGGGTGGAAGGGGACACTCACACTCAAACCAAGGCCAAACGGAGGTATCGGTACACACGGTCGTTGCCATCGAGGAGGACGGTTTTGAGAACCCTCAACTCTTGTGTGCTTTGTAGTTTTGAGAACTGTTACCTTCTTCGATAAACTTTACAACTCTATTAAAACTTTACAAAAACAATTATTTATCTCAAAGACTTAAGGAATTATATATAATATATAATAAATAATATACTTTGTATCTCTCTATCAATCAATTATTGCTTTTGGAGCGAAACGGGATAATAGCGTTGTTTCACATATTTCGCATTCTACTCTAGCATCATATCATATTCTGTAATCGTTATCGAACCAAGACCGGTACCCATTTTCTCAAAATATTGGATGACTGAGTCATTCAATCTGCGAAGTTGATGATCTGTTGAAGCATCCTCTATCAAAACTCTTTTTACATGTATATCGTCTAAAAACATATTTGAAACGATATTCATGGCTAGCCAGAAATCTGTTCCTAGAATTAATTGATTGATGATTACCAAAACATCTACTATGTGAACCTTGTTCATCAACTCGATAGGTGTTTTCATCAATCCAATAACTTCGAACGTATCTCCGTTCACGAGAGTACAGAGTGTCTTGTCCAGCTTCAAACCCAAATGATGAAGATTTCTGTATCCACTCTCTCTTACAAGAGAAGCACCACCTTCGGAATTTAGAAGTCCAATCATCTTCCGCCCCAAAGCATCAAGTTTTAAGTGGGATCATTTATCTCCCTCGGCGTGTGAAAGTACATAATTCATAATTATCAACCTCCCATGTCTCGATACATCATGTACATTATAGTCAGAGTATTGATTTTCTATGGAACCCTGATTCTGACTTTTCAGTTCCTGAGTTGAAATTTTCGAACGGCATTTTACACAGAGTTTTTCGGTATACATCTTAGGACTCCAAACTTGAAGCAAGTCAACGAGTAATCAGACATCAGAAACTTCTTCTGATTACAGTTCCAGTATCTTAATTGCTGAGAGTTAAAAGTTCTATTTGAGTCGGATTGAGAATGAGGTTGCTCAATTTGTACTTCTGAATACCTCAGTGAACAAACATCAAGGATCATAACTTGGTAACGTCGATACGCCAAGTCTAGCTCCTAAATCATTCTGCATTCAGTTGGAGGAGGTCCATATTGTTGAACCTGCTATAAAGTTTCTTCAGAATATCTAGCCAACTCTCCATAGTTGACGTCGCAAGTATGATTATACCTCCAATAAAGTGTCCTCCTGATCTTAAAAATGGGCATATAGTTATAATAATATTGAATATTAGATCAATATTGATCCCAGTAGGGTATTGAAATTGTCAATATAATTCTAATTTCAAGGAAGTCAATGATATTCACTAGTAAAAATGAAATTGACGAATTAATTAATAATAAAGGTAAATGACATCACTTGCATCAACAAACAACAAACGTGTAAAGAGTAAATTGGATATCAAACCGAAAACATATTAAAAATATATATACATCTGATATTATGTCTATGAATCTTCAAAGAATTCCTCCATTGTATTTTATTTCATTTGGACATCCCCACCCCCCGGACTTTCTCTATCCCAACTGGAACTGCCAATGCCAATCCATCATTCATCTCTGTATCATCTGCCTCTAAGTCTTCATTTTATTTGCACTGGTCACTTTCACTGCTCGTTCTACTTCACTATGAGGTTTATATACAATATGAGACCGCCTTTACATAACAACTTACCTAATAAATTTCACATGTAATAGACATTTGGACATTGTGAGGATATGATAACTGGCTCATTGACATATGTAAGTATTCTTATCTATGCGGGAAACCAGGCACAAACCAGCACGATTCCAGAAATAATGCAAGCCATTTGTCGCAGCACACATGAAAGGAAAGCGAAATAAATTTAGGTTTATCGAGTTTTCGTGTTTTATGTAGACATATTTCAATGATAACCTTGGGCCATCTTCGTAACATCATAACGGAAAAAAAATGACAATCCGTTTCAATTATATTTTCAACAGAACATGTAGAAAATAACCAATTAGTGCTGTTGTTACCCGTTCTCGAATTTTCGATGTTGAATAAAGTTGAATTCTTTTGTTGCAATTCTTAAAGTTTCGTGTAATGCCAATTAGAACGGTAATCAGGTATGAATCCCAGTAGAAGAAAAAATAAATACTAAAAAAACCGATGAGAGAATTGATAGACTCAAGAAAAACAAAGCAACGTCGAGGTCTAGCGCAATTGGAAGAAAACAAAGTAAACAGAAATAAAACAATGAACTGCTCGGTCACAAGTACCCTGAAATAAGTATCTATGAATCCTCAGTCACAATTCAAACAGTTTTGTTTTTAATTGTCACTATATTTAAATTATATACTACAAGATGTTTTTTCATTGACATACCAATGCAGAAAACTTATCTAAGATAATGGAGGAGGAGAAACAAAGGCGACACAGTTGTGATACCGTGAGAAAATATAGTTTTTTACATTGAGTTTTGTATATTTTGTGGATATGTATAAGGATGTTCCTTATTTTTCGAAGTTTAAATTTTCTAACGCATATTTCCTAGTTTTTTTCATCCATATAATGCTAATGCAGTAAGACTTATTTCGAGAAAAGTGGAAGGGACGGTTGAAGTTTGAACCCGGCGGTAGAGAAACGTCGCAGGAAAATCAGAGCGAAATTCGGAGTCCCCAGCTCGAACGACGGAGGCGCGACGATTTTTCGAAAAATTTCGCCGAAACGTCGCCCCGGGCGAACGGAACGTCGAAACGACGATATTTCTTCGTAATCGATAACTCGGATCTTTCAGAGGGCGATCGACGAGGTCAATCGGGCGGAAATTCCAGGAAAGAAATTCCGAAAAAGCGAAAATAAAATACGTCTTCGAAATCTCAGGAATGGAGGGAATAATTTCTATGGAATTTTGTAGCTATACAAAATATTTCTATCGCCTTCGATCGCTACGAAACCTGGACAACGAAGAAGCCTCGAGTTCGCATTTTGTGCCCCAATAGTTAGATTCTCATAAAACCACGGGAAAACGGAAAAATCTTCCATCGGCCGACTTTCGCAAATTGTCGCTCTACTTTCCTTATTCCGAAAATCTACGACGGCCAGAAATTCGCGAAATTAACAAACCTCGAGCTGTCAAAATACGGGGTTTTGTTTTAACCATCCTACTTAAACGGGGTCACCGGGAGAAAGGATTCGATCTTCGAACGATTCCTACATATCTCGAAATCGGGTCCCCGACGAGAAATCGTCATTTCACGACTTAATTTTCGAATTTGGAACGTTTTTGAGACCTACATTTTCGATGAATTGAACGGAAATACGGAGCGGAGCCAATCACCATCCCTTACTCTCCTTAAACCACCGCTTCTCTATTTGACAAGGCAAAGAAGAAGAAGTTTTAAAGAAGACCGTACCCGGAAACTTAGGTGAAAAGAGTCTTGTGTGGCGGTGTTTGAACCGTTCAACATCGGTTTCATCGTACCAAGGCCAATAAAAAGAAGAAAAGAAGAAGAATTGTTGATACTGTGAGATTGTTTACGTTAAATTAACAAAACCTCAAATAATCATTCCAATGTAAGTGAACGTAATTTAACGAATATTTAATGCATCGTAATGTATTTTTTTTCAGCATAATGAAGAATCCACATATTTCATACTTACATTCTGTGTTCTAACCTATGTATTCCAATGAAAGAAAACAATAATAAATAAGGTATTTTGAACTGAATTTTATGTTCATCTCTATTGAATTTTTGTTTCAGTTTATAAATGATGAAGTATATTTTTGATCTTCAATTTTCCTAATGAAAATGTTAATGGATTTCAATGTATTTGAAATAAAATTATTCAAAATGAAATGTATGAAAGTCAGTTCATAATTGTGTGCATATAAGTAGTTTCTTTTCAATGAAATATTTATTGTTAGATTTCTATCTACTTGACAACAAGAAAAATTAATGAAAAATAAGCAAAGACAATATTGAGCAATAACTAGAAAGTTTCAAGTAAATATAAATGTAATACATCCCTGTTCTCTGATAATAATCTTCGTAGATATTTTTGCGTAATTAAACCAGTCTGATTAATAACACAGCTCTACAAAAAATTTTTTTTATTGTTGCCCTGGATATCATCGCAAATTTTATGTTTTCAAGTGCCCAGATTACGAATATATTCATGAAAGTTCTCAATGTGCTCGTATTTTCATGATTTTTGCATTTCTTATATTTTGAACAATTATAAGCTTGTTTGAAATAAAATTAAATTTTCCAGTCATGATTAGGCTTCTGCTCAACTTTTTCGCGCATACAAACATCACCTGATCCCCACTCTCAGACCCCTTGCTCCAGAGAACAGCTGAGATCTCAGTTATTTGACAATATTGAAGTACATATACACGTAAATCTGGATAAAGTGTCATGGATTAATATTTTGTTTCAATTACTGAATGTCCATTCTTATATATTTGTCTTCTAGTATAAAATATGAGTTCGTCACGAAGAAAGTGTAAATATTGTAGTGATTTATTTTGTTATATTTGCGGTGTTTATATACCAAAAAAAAAAAAGAAATATCACAGACTTTGTCAAGGAGACTTATGTTGAATATTTTGGTTTCAAAATGGACAAATTAGGTAAACCATGGGTTCCTAATAAAGTTTGTAAGTCCTGTGTTGAGTCTTTACGGTTGTGGAAAAAAGGTTCTGGATTAGACTTTGGTATTCCTATGATCTGGACGGAGCCTACGAATCATTTAGATGATTGTTACTTTTGCGTAGTAGATGTTAAAGGTTTTAATCGAAATCAAAAGTGGAGATACCCAGACTTACAGTCTACGAAATGTCCGGTTCTACACAGTGAAAATCTCCCTCGGCCCATATACATTTCAAAAGTAATTCGCATGCCCTCAGAAACAATGAGGTTACCAAATTCACTGAAATCGGGACCATTTACTAGTGGAAGTGAATGGGAAGGTGAAACATCTACGCCAAAGTTATTTTCTCAAAATGAACTCAGTGATTTAATACGTGATCTCAATTTATCAAAACAAGGATCAGAACTGTTAGCCTCAAGATTGAAAGAAAAAAATTTATTGGCATCAACAGTAACAATTACAACATACAGAACGCGAGAGAAAGAGTTATTACAATTTTTTAGTGAAAATGAAGGATTAGTGTATTGTAATGATATCGCGAAGCTGCTTATAGACATGAGTTTAAAAGAGTACAAATCTACTGAATGGCGCCTTTTTATTGATAGTTGCAAAAGAAGTTTAAAACGCGTCTTATTGCACAATGGAAATAAATTTGCATCAATTCCAATTGCCCATTCAACGAAACTCAAAGAAGAATATGAAAATGTAAAATTAGTTTTAGAGAAAATTAAATACTCTGAGCATCAATAGCCGATCTGTGTGGATTTAAAATGGTTAATTTTTACTTGGCCAACAAAGTGGATATACAAAATACCCTTGCTTTATTTGTATGTGGGATAGTAGAGCAAAGCAACTTCATTGGGAACAAGATGTTTGGCCTGTAAGAAATTCTTTAACTGTCGGTAAAGCCAACGTAATAAGGAGCCGCTGGTGAGCAGAGACAAAATCATACTTCCACCATTACATATTAAGTTAGGTATGATTAAGCAATTTGTAAAAGCGTTGAACAAAGACGGAGATTGTTTTAATTACATTTGCAGAAAATTTCCGAAGCTTAGCATGGAAAAATTGAAAGGTGGAATATTTGATGGTCCTCAAATACGGCAATTGATGAAAGACTAAGATTTTATCAAAGTTATGACTGTTCCGGAAAGTAAAGCTTGGAAAAGTCTTGTGTTGGTTGTCGAAAATTTCCTAGGTAACCATAAAGCAGCCAATTATGAAGAAATTGTGCAAAATATGCTGACAAACTTTCAGACTTTAGGAGCAAATATGAATATTAAGTTACACTATCTCCGCAATCATCTAGATAAATTTCCGGATAATTTAGGAAATTATAGTGAGGAATAGGGAGAGCGGTTTCGTCAAGATCTAAAAGTAATGGAAGAAAGGTATCAAGGTCGATGGGATTGTCACATGATGGCAGATTACTGCTGGTCTTTGAAAAGAGATTGTCCCTGAAAAATTATAGAAAAAAACTCATAGAAGGCGTTTTATGGAAATATGAAATATATTTTTGACATTTTCCTCTTTATTCACTTCGATGTATCCGAATTTCTCAAAACATAAGTGACATTATAAATATATCTGTTATTTTGTTTCTGGTTTTACGATTTTTGTTATGTAAAATGAAAATAAAGATTTAAAAAGAAATCAGAGCAAATACTACAAAATCATTGATAGTTTCACGAATTGTGTGCATAAATAGACCCAAAATCATTTTCATATCTAGGGCAACAAAACCATTGTAGACCAGTGTAATAATTACAACAGAGTCAGAGCTCCAACTCTGAAGGAAAGAGATCAAGTAAATTACCTGCAATTCTTAACTCCAAAATTTATTTGTTGAACAATTCTTCATATAGTTGGCATGAAAACTTGAGCTTTTCAGGATATTACAATATTTACATAACACATAAGGTACATGTTTTGAGCTACTTCTGTTGACAACACATTTTTCTGTATTTTAAGAAATTTATTCAAAGCTGTTCACTGAATGACAGGTAGACTGTACGTTTAGGATGTAAAGTTTCTTTTTTATTGGTGTTTGTGGAAAACTCAATAAAATCAGGAGCAGCAAATTACGATGTTTCATTACAACAGGAACTTTCAGTTCAAGATAATCACATATTTTGTGGAAAATGCAATTACTTTTTGAAAAATGCTGAGTTTAGTTGATGATTTTCGTTGAAGATACTCACGTAATACGATGTTTTAGTCCAGTTTGCTCCGTCATTTTCATTTCATATTATATAATTATTATATAGATTATATAATATAGAATTCGAATATGAGGAGAGATTTAAGTTTTGTACAAAGTCTAGTAGATTTCCAATGTTTCGAATATATATATATATATATATATATATATATATATATATATATATATATATATATATATATATATATATATATATATATATATATATATATATATATATCTGTGTGAATGTAAAGCGCGTTTGACACTGCTTGAGCTTGCTCTCGACCGGAAGATCTCTCCAATATATACACCGCCAGAAGTTGTTCTTTTTCTTCAAATGACATAAGAATTGGCAGGCATTCTTCTTTTGAACTTCTCACGTCTGGCCCAGGTAATAGCTTTCCATCCCAGTGAACTGTCACAATTTCAGGAATATTATTCTGAGAATCTGAATAGATAGATTCCGCTCTTTTCAACTCTGCGTGCGAATTAGTTGAATAGATGATTTGTTTATGGGAAAATCATCACAGTTTAAACCTAGCGCTTCTATCACTGCCTGAAGTATGTAGACAGAATACCTTACACTTAACTGACATCTGTCAGCTGCAACTAATTTGGGCTTGATAAATTCCTTTGTTTTTTTGAGTAGTTGCAGAGCTTCACGTTGATGTTGAAGGCACGGGTTCCTCAAGAAGCTGAAAGGCTGATCGCAATGTTCTTGAGCATGAACAAACCTTTCTATAGTATGAGATGACAATAAATTATCTGAACGCATTCGTTCTTGTCTTCTTTTCTCTTCTTTCAACATTATCTGTTTTCATCTCTCATCTTTTTTAGCCAACTTTTCATCTACACCTGCTAAACATCCAGGACGCCCTGTTTCTCTTTGCTTTTGTAAAAATATTTAATCTTCCTCTATCTTCATCAGTTGCAAAGTATGAGCGCGTGCTGTATCGAACAAGTTATCTAAACAGTACTGAAAATCCTCCTCACAGTAGCTATAAATATCATTCGACTTTTTCGAAATCTTTTGCAACTCCCTCCAAGTGTGGTGAAGATCCGCAAGCTTTTTTCACACAATTGGGTTACCCTAGTTGGGACTCCAGCCATTTCCTAAAATATAATACACTCGCAAATGACGAGATTCGCCCTTTCACCTACAGTTAATTTCACATCGCGAATATTATAAAACAGTACTGCGAGGACTTGACGGTTCGACGGTAACTTAGCGCCTGTTATTTGATAACTTATATCGCCAACTACTTCTTAATTTCACTGCCATCTTCGAAGGTAAGACAATCGGTGATAGTTACGATAACAACTGGGAACAAATGACTAATTACCGCGAGTGCGCGCCGCTACTCCAGCGCAACTTGTATGAACATGCTTCGATGCAAGTCGGCACGGGTTAACATATTCCTAAGAAGATGAAAAATTATTTTCTAGTGTTTTAAGTACAAACTAGTGAGCCCACTAAGATCGCCCTTTATATCTAAACAGCTAATATACTAAACTCCTAATATACAAAAACGCGTTATAGACGAAACGCCTAATATACAAAAACCCCTAATATACAAAAACCCCTAATATGCAAGAACGCCTAATATACAAAAACGCCTAATACACTAAACGCAAAATATACTGAACGCCTTTTCATATCCAGCTCTAACTATAATGAACGTCTCATTAGATACACTTATATTTATATTTAATTGTTCTGTTTGTTGTATGGAACTCTCTCATATATTGCTTAACACATCCTCATGGTAACGCAGCTTTCACTATTGTTTTACGGATACTGACTCATCAACCATACAAATTTAAACACTATTCACTACTATCCCTATTCAATTTGAAAATCTCAACTTTCTCCAATTGAGGAACCATTAAAATTTAAGAAAAATATAAGCTTGAAACAGCAAGATGGATGAATTACTTCTCAAGAATATTAATGGAATAGAAACTGAAAATTCTCCTCAAATTAAAATTTCTTGAGAGTATCTAAGAGATAAAGGCAAGAAATTAGTAATGAAATAAAGGAACACTACTGAATATATAGAAAGTTCACCTTATATAATTGCCCTATACATAACTATTTTGTGTAACTTCAAATTGACAAATATTCACACAATTTGCTTACCAGAAAAACAAACATCTTCTGAATTGAAGTGTTCTTGTCGAAAGCAGAAATAATATTCAATTATCCACAAATTTCTAATTACGTTATAAACTTTCATATATATTACAATGGAAATCAACAGTTACAAAACTCAGTTGTACTGAGACTGATATATAGTTAACATCATTGTAATATATATTAAGGTTCATAACTTAATTTACAAATTTGTGGATACTTGAATCTTATTTCTACTTTCGACAAGAAACCAATTTCTACCAGGGAAGGAGATGTTGCTTATTTAGAGGCAAAAAGAAAGGTTCTAGCTTTGGGAGCAGTTAGTGATACAGGTGAAAGAGCTGTCAAACGAATGCATGATTTTCATGGTTTAATCACAGCAAAGGAAGAGCAAAAGCAATATTTGCTACGCTGAGTGCAAGAACACAGAAATATGTATCCAGGTTGTGAAAAAAGACACTCTCAAGAGAAAATAACAGGACTAATTATTTACATTTTTGTGACCTTGTTTGTTACTTCATCTTCTTAAAATAAAAAACTTTGTTTTCAATCATAAATTTGAAAAAAGTAATATTAATTGATTTAGTTCCATAAAACCATATTAAATTAAAGACTGCAAATTCTTGAAACTTTGAAACTCTGTCGACACGGGTAAATGGTGGCGTAGGAAGATAAAATTTTGTATTTAGATAAGTCTAGGTAGATGTAAAAAGTTAGAGGGTTTGCATTCCGATTTAAAAAAAACATTCTCCCATATAGGGGACACCCTGATATGTATACCCCTAATGTTATCAGCTTAAATATGAAATTTTATTGAACTAAATTTGAAAGTGAGTTCTAAGTCTAATACTTTAACGTAATGTTGAATGTTATGTAGCTAACGAAATAAAGATTAGATTTTTCTTAGATCCCATTCTTTTCTGCAATACGGATGGCTTTCTTGCATGATGGTGATGTAGAGTTACTGCTGATTTTAACGTAGCGGGGAATGACGTTCCTCTTCAAACATTCTTCGTTAAACCATATATGTTGACTTCACAAACTATATTTTGTTCTAAGCTATAAATTGGCCTGTTTTGCTGTACAAGCATTTTCAAAAATGATATTAAGTCGGCCGTTACTAAGTGATATTTTACCATCCTACAGTATTTTTGGTTTATTTTGTAAGAATATCACAAACGTTATTTAATTAACAAACGTATCACCCTATCATAATTTTCCAAACCTTCAGTTTCAGTTCCAGTTGCTCCAGAACGAACTATCATTTTTGAAGAGAGAACTATCAATTATTCCGACTCTTTCTTTCCAATTTTTCGATATGAACATTTTGGAAATTTGTCATTAATTTTGTTCAAAATTAACAAATAATATTACAAAAGAAACTCTGGCGGTTGAATCCATAATCGCCTTGAATAATTTAGACCAGGGGTCTCCAAACTACAGCCTGCGGACCAAATACGGCCCACTAGTGCCATCTATCCGGCCCGCGATAGAATAAGCCTAGTATCATCAATCTGGGACACGACTGCCAATGTTTTACTGTTTTTACTATTGCTGTGATAAGTTGAATTGAAGAAAATGAAAACACAGAATGATAATTACTTGGTTTTATATACTCGTAAAGTGAAAATTTACAACAGAAATTATCTATCAGAAACATAAGCTTAAGTATCTTGGCTTAAGCATATTCTAATAAATAATATATATGAAATCAATCACACTAATAAGAAAAAACTAATTAGATTTATGTTATTGTGATTTTCCAGTGACAATTGTTTGTAGTTGTGGATTAATTTTAATGGTACCAATTATTAGAAGGATTTAAGATACTCATAAGTTAATTAAGATCTGTAAACGTTCTTTGTTCATGGAAAACGTTTTCTCTCACATGAACGTAGTACCAAATACAGAAAACAACCCACGAGCAAAATAATGAAATTATCAAATTGTACTAGTGGAAGACTCTTGTAATATTCCAAGAAAGATAAATTTTGATATTTGTTCTTGAACATGTCATTGCACTGCAATTCAAGTAAGTAGTAAAGTAGTATTATTTTCTGCCTGATTTTCTCCTTGCAATCTCAAATTTAGTTCGCTCCTATGAGTCGTCAAATCAACATAGAATGCTAATTTCCACAGCCATTCACTGTTTCATAAACCGGAACAAGGGCGATGCTTCCCATTCAAAAATATTTTGATCTCTGCTCGAAGTTCAAAAAAATGCTTAAGGACTTTTCTGCAACTAAGCCAGCGTACGGCAGTATGATCCGGCAAGTCATCTTCTCCAATCTCTACAATAATCTCGGAGAATTGTCGGTGATTCGGTCCTGACGAAATTAACAACTGATATGACTGGTTTTAGAACTTTAGACAAATTCGAACATTTTCCGCCCAAGGCCTGTAGATGATTAATACGATTTAAGACTAATGGTTTTGAACCACCATCATTATTTACAGCCTTAAACACAAGTACGACCACTCCTTTAATTTTGCCACACATATTTTTTCCTCCATCGGTGGTGATATATTTTAAGTTTTTCCATCGAAGGTTCTCTTTGCTAATGGCATTTTAACCTCCCTTAAAAATATCTGCCCCAGTTGTCGTGCCGTGAATGCTATCAATACCAAGCAGTTCTTCATACACCTCATTGCTTTTAACTACTCCACGAATAAAAGTCAACACCTGAGCAGTATCTGACACATCCGTTGACTTATCCAAGGTTAGAGAAAACCACTCAAGATGTCCATTTTTGTCAGACAGTAGAGATGATATATTTTCTGGGATGTCTTGCACCCTCCGAGTCACGGTGTTTGCTGACAAACTGACACCTTTCAATAAATTTACCTTTTCCGGGCATATTTCTTTCACTACTGCAATCAAGCAGTCTTTTATCCTTTCTCCATAGGTGAATGGTTTTCCACCTTTTGCAAGTTTGAGAGCCACACGAAAGCTGGCGCGAGTTGCAAACTCTTGCTCAGCATTTGCTTTGGTAAACGAAGATTGCTGCGATTTCAGTCCGCGCTTGAACGTTTTAAATTTTTCCGTCCGCAAATTTCCTGTATATTAAGAGTAATTTTGAAGATGTTTCGATTCATAACGTTTAATGTTATATTCTTTCAGAGAAGCTATGATTTCATTACAAATTAGACATAGTTCCATTTATCTTGGAACGTTCTGCATTTACTGTCTATTTTTCGCTTCTTTTCTTCACTAATAAATCAAACATTGAATAATTCTAATCAAAATACTCTTACTTATGCACGGGTGTTACTTTATTTCACAATAGGTTTTATTTCCGTCGCCTTTCCCACGCAAACTGACTCAATGGCGCCGCTAGCGTTTTCATACCCATGCAATTACTATCATCTAGAAGTGATCGAAAAAACTAGTCTGAACCAGAACTTTCTCGAACCAATGAGGAAATTCTCAAACATACCACCTATAAGTAGTTAGTGGGTAGCCGAAACAGATAGTACCTGCATCATAGACTTGCATAGTACTACTACTCGCCCTATATGTCCCTACTTGTCACAATATACTGAATATACAATCAATAGTAATTGAAATGCAAAACGCTCATGTTTGCTTAGATGGGCAGAAAAATTTTAATAGTTTTGGCCCTTGGAACGTACCGGAAAAAATATTGTGGCCCTGAGGTTTCAAAGTTTGGAGACCCCTGACCTAGACGACACCAATTATACCAAATCAATGCCACCATTACCATCATCCGTAATGAATATAACGTAAAAATGAGCATTCCTCTTCAAACAACATCGATATCTCAATTCGAAAATTCCTACCATTCCTCAAACGCTTTCTCGCCGAAATTTCACCCGCTATCTTCAATAAACCAAAATGGCCCCTCATCAATATGAAATCTTGTGCACCCAAACTTTACGGACTTATTAAAACTCACAAAGAGAATGTCCCTCTCCGTCCAGTTGTCTCCTATACTAGTTCTCCAACGTACAATCTTTAGAGAGAGCTAAATTACAATTTCAAAAAACTTTCAAATTTTATCCTCAAATATTTCATAAAAAACTCCTTTTGACTTTCCGAAATTTACAAAATAATACAGTACCTACATATGCTTTTCTACTTTCCCTAAACGTCGACAATATATACTCTTATATACCCGAAGAATGTCGACCATTAATTACCAGCATTGTGGACCGTTCACTCATCACTCCTATTCAATGACAATGATTTTATTTATCTTTCAAATCTTTGTCTTCAACAAAAGTATTTCCAATTCAATGCAGAATTTTTAGACAGTCTGGAGACCTTGCTTTGGGCTCTCCTTTAACTCTCTTTCACTTTTGACGTATTTTGAAAACATACTATCTCAGATGTTTGCATTCTTCATGACCCCATGCAAGAAAAACTAGCCGTTTTCGACTCAATGGTACATAGAGCTTCTATATTGCCACTTTCTATTGCAAATCTCAACAGCGAAATTTACTTCATGGAAACTATTGCCCGAAAAAACGGTTACCCCCCTAACATAGTAGATAAAATAGTTCTCAAAAAACAAACACAATCAGCTTACAAAAGAATATACCCCCATGTTAAACCAAATAGCAATATTCAAAAATTCTCTCCCATGACTTATTTTAGTCCAATTTCACAACAAGTTGCGAATCAAATATCAAGTCACAACATAAAAATTGCCTCCAAACCTACAGGTAAATTATCACAATTATTTTTTAATGCCAAAGACAAACGTCGCAAATTAGACAATTCAGGAGTATATGGACTGTATACCCTGATTGTAACGGTGTATACATAGAACAGACAAGAAGATCTTCTGCATTAGATACAAAGAACATCACACTTCCTTTTGTAAAACCAAAAGTGACTCCACCATTGCACAGCATTGGCTAGATAACAACCAACGCTTCCCTAGTATGGACAATCTGAACGTTATTCATCGTGCCCCGAAAATAAATAAACTCTACTAGCTAGCATCTCAGGAAATTTTCAACACTAAACACAATTGAAGCAATTTTACCCTTCCCAACGACAACACAGACCTTTGTTACTCCCCAATATTTGGGAGTACAACTTTCCTTAGTTTTAACTAACAATTTGTCAACGTCTGATGATGATAGAAATATCGAAATAGCTAGTACGTTTGTTAATTAAATATTTTCACCTAATTTTATGATATTCTTCACAAAGTAAACCAAAATAACCGTCTTATCCCGATCTCTTCGAGAACTTAAATAATTCAAGAAATACCCTACATATTTGTGACGTGTTGGCTTTCCACATAATCTGGCGCTCATCACTTGTTTCAACCCGATTTTAGCCTAATCTTAAAAATTCACTGTAAACAATATTGAGTAAAACTTGAAATTAAATTTCTTTATGCGAATCGACGAGTAAAAAAGTTCAAATTACTTCATTCGATCGGGCGCCGATGGCATTCGCACACAGAAATTGAATTTGTGCAACATCAATTACCTTAATTGACAGTAATAAATTTGTAGGTTTCAATTAAAAACTCATTTAGGTTCTGTAATTTGCAAAATTGAATGAATGAAGTTTGCCACGTTCAATTATTACGATGATTTGTATTTAAAGTTATTATTGTGTAAATATCCATTAGCAGAAAAGCTATCGGAACTGAATGAATTAAGTACACCCCTAATGTAAAACTCTAGTGGATTAAAATCCGGTGATCGAGAAGTTCACTACTCCGTACCTCTCCTACCCATAATACGATTAGTACAACTAAAAATGGTCTGGTCTCTACCGTGCATTTACCGTATATATTGTCCTACTAGTAAATAATTTCTTCAAGAAAAACGAGTAACTCTTCCTGTAGAAAATTTAGATACAATACTCCTCTGAATCGTTGAGGAAGGAAATATGTATCCATATATTCACCGAAAACTGATGCAGAAAATGATCTTCAAATATTTCATGTGGACTTTCTCATCCAATAGTAATTATTATGCAGGGTATTTTTATCTAAATCGAGTCACCCTGTATATATCGTATCCAGTAGTGATCAGAAAAATTCATCGAAACACATCTATAATTTTGTCGAAAAACACATTTTGATGTTTCTTTAAGGCTTTAACGTGGAGTTCTCTAACCACTCCAAATTGTATATGGTGAAGAGGTAGACCGATACCTCATTTGAAAGCTCCACAATGCTTTCATACAATAGTGTATGACAAAAGTAGTTTGGACGAAACTTTTTTGCAGTAAATATTTTAAATCTTCAATAAGCCACCTTGGATATTTCGGTTATTGTCCAAATCCTCAGTAGTCACATAATTTTGGACTTAACAGGTCTACGCAAGATGAAGTCTAAAGAGTTCAGGACAATAGATGTCCATAACATCTATTTTCACAAACTAGTGACCAGGATTTTGCTAACTGACGTACAGGAAAACTGGTGCAGCTTATTAAAGAGGAGCTGCATCTTGTTGGAAATATAACTGTTAGGAGAACCTTTCAAGGTTTTCAATTATTAATGGATCAGTCGATCTTTTAGAATATGGAGATTAATCCAGTTATCGAGCAGCCCATTATTGTGTTACAGCTGCCACCTATAAAACGGCTTAGATAAACTATATCTAAGAGATTACGTGAATTGATACTAAAATTAACCGTATATATTATCATAGCAGTAGCTGAATTTCTTCGAAAAGGACAGATTATACTTTCCGTAAAATATTAACCCAGATATGCCTGACATCCAATATGTAGGACGGCATTTAGATTTGGCACTCGCGAATGCGTGCGCATAAGAGTAAGTGGGGAGAACTTCATAACTATTTGCACCTGACCTCTATATCAGGGGTGCTCAAGATTGAACTACGGGCGATCTACCTCAATATTTTTAGACTACTCACGATCGACTCTGAGAGACTGCAAGTATGTGTGACGCAGGGTTGTCGTACATACACGATGCACTCTACCTACCTACCTACCTAGGTAGGGTGTCTCTTCTTCTTCTTCACCGTGTAGAAGCCGTAGCGCCTGTTCAGTTCCGGTTTCCCTGCAGCAGTTCTTGTGAAGTTGATTGCCAACTGTCCCGCCATCGTTTTGGTGGTCGTCCAACGGGTCTTCTTCCGTGTGGTAGGTTGTTATATACGATTTTGGCTATTCTATCTGTGGCCATTCTGTTTACATACTGGTTCCATTCTCTTCTTCTTTTTCTTACCCATCTTACAATATCGTCTGTTTCACATTTTTCCCTTATGTCGGTATTTCTTTGTCTGTCATTCAATGTGTAACCGGTTATAGTTCTTAGCGTTTTCATTTCTGTTGTTTCCGCTCTTGTTTCTGCCCCGTATGTCATAATTGTTCGCACACATGTTTTGTAGATTCTGGATTTGCATGGTATACTGAGGTGTTTATTTCTCCAAATTGGTTGTTTAAGATGTCCCGATACTGCAGCTGCTTTGTTCACTTGTCTCCTCAGTTCATCTTCAAGGTATCCTGTGCTTGTTATTTTGCACCCTAAGTATTCGAATGACATGACTTGGTCTATAGTGGCGTTGTCTATTGTTAACTTGCAGCGCAGAGGTTCCTTAGCTATGGTCATGCATTTTGTCTTACTTGTTGAGATTTCCATATTAAAATTTTTTGCGCGTTTGCTAAAGGCGTATAACATTCTTTGTAGGTCGTCTTCTGATTCTGCAATGAGTACGGCGTCATCGGCATAGCATAAGATGTTAATTTTGTAGGTTCCCATGCGGTATCCTAGTCCCAAGTTTCTAACGGTCTCTACAAGTTGGTCCATAACAGTATTAAATAGTAGAGGGCTAAGACTATCACCTTGGCGGATGCCCGACGTTGTTCCGAAATGCTGCGTTAGGGTGTGGTTTGTTCGTATTTGCGTTGTTGTATTAATGTTCAGATCTTTTATGAGTCTTATATATTTTTTGGGTACCTCTTTGTTTTCCAGTATCTTGATTACATCCTTCAGTTGGACCCTGTCGAAGACCTTCGTTGAGTCTATGAAACAAAGATGTACTGGAGTGTTATATTCAAGAGACTTTTCTAATAATTGCCTTGTTATAAATAGTGCATCGACCGTGGTCCGGTTTTTTCGAAAACCTTGTTGCTCTACGCTGATTGGCATTGTTGACGTTATGTCATCGGCAAGAATCTTTGTAAGCAGTTTCAAAGAGGTGCTTAATAAGGTTATTCCGCGATAGTTGGCATGATTTGTTTTGTCTCCTTTTTTAAAGAAGGGCACTGTTACACTTCTTTTCCATTCTTCTGGTATTTTTCCGTGTTGAATTATGATGTTAAACAGTTTTGTGTACTCTTCTCTCATGGCTTCTCCGCCATATTTGATCATCTCATTTGTTATCTTATCTTCATTTGGAGCTTTCCTATTTTAAGTTTACTTATTGCCATAGCTACTTGCTCTTTCGTGATTGTTACCGGTTCATTTATAATGTCGTTTTCTAAGTCTTCTTCTGGGGGTTCTTCTTCATATTCTGATTCGGTGTAAAGATTTTTGAAGTATTTTTCCCATGTTTCGTTTGTGATTGTTTTCAGTTATATAGTTTCATTAGTGTCCTTTTTCATACCCCTTACTAATTTCCAAACTCGTTTTTGCGCTCCGTATATATCCTCTTCCATTTCAGCACTAAATCCCTGCCAGTATTCCTCTTTAATTTCCTGAACTCTGTTATTCACCCTATTTCTTATTTCTATGTATCTATTTCGGTTCTCTGGTGTCGGATGGTTCTTATATTCTAGATATATTTGTTTTTGACTTCAGTGGTGAACCAGGGTTTATTATTAGGTTTGCCGTTCTGTGATACCGTGCGGGTTCCCAAGGCCTCTGTGGCACCCTTGTATATGTTTTCTTTTAGTTTGAGCCATGCTATGTCGGGGTTATCTTGCTGCAATATTGGATTACGAGTTATATACTGTTTGCAACGGTTTGAATAAAGTTGTTTTGTGCTCTCATTGTTGAGCGAATCTACGTTAAATTTTTCAGTTTTTACAGATGGTGTTTTCTTTTTCAATTGAGTTGTCATCTTCAGTTTCCCTAGAACGAGCTTGTGGTCTGTTCCAATGTTGCTGATGACAAAACTCTTACATCTGAGATTTGTTGGGGTAGAAACATTCGGTTAGTGATAATGTAATCAATTATGGATTTGTTGTTTCGGTTATCGTAGAAAGTATATTTGTGCTGTTCTTTGTGAGGAAAAAAAGTGTTATTAATTCGCAACTCGTTCTGTGCACAGGTAGGGTGTACCATAGAATATATACATATCAGCTTTCCGCAAAATATATTTTATTTAAGTCAAGGTTTGGGTAAGGTTTAGTTAGGTTCTTCTCTATAATATCAATGGAAAAACTCATAGTTATTCAAAATTAAGAGTTTATTGGTTGTTACGAAACAACAGAGTTACATTTGGTGTTAAACTTAACTGAGGAGTGACTTTGCATGTTGAAGCGTGGCACTGCATGTCTTCAACATACTTTCCATAAGATGATACGAAACCACTGCGTGCTAATCGCAAACATGATAACATATGATCATCAGTTAGTCGATTGCGATATTTTGACTTAATTATTTTCATTTCAGAAAATGCAGACTCGCACAAGTAAGTTGACCAACACATTGCCGTGACTAGAAGGGCGCTTTGCCTTAGATTCGGATATTTATTTTCATATATAAAACACTAGAAATTTGTATCTGATTCTGTAGCTTTTAGATGTACATATGATAAAATCTGTACCAACTCATTTTCAACAGAACATGAGTTCATTTTAAACTGACTTGTTATTTCAGTAGTAATGTTTTTACATGAAAAAGGGTAACTCATAAATAAATGATGCTTTATTTGCCAACTTACTGCAATCACTAAAACGCATTTCGAAGTGTCCCAAAATATTTGATAATTCAGCCCCATACGTATCATAATTCAACTGAGGAATCCTTGATTTCAAAGACGGAGAATGTTTCAGATCCTTTCTTTTCACTTGAACTATCATAAGTTGCAATTTACTTTTGGATGCGTTTACTGCACTAATCATCTCAATGATAGTTTTTCCTTTACCTTGAAGCTCCAAGTTAATATTGTTCAAGAGCATTGTGATGTCAGTCAAAAATTCCGAATCAGTCAGCCATTTTTCGTTTTCAACATCTTAGTGTCATCATCTCTTTCGTCTAGAAAAACTGTTATTTCGGGAAATAATTCCTGAAACCTTTCTAGGAAATTTCCGCGACTCAACCACCTAACGTCCGTGTGAGAACTAAATTAGTGTGTTCAGCTGACTCCCTATCTTCCAACTGCAACTTGAAGAGCCGCCGTTGCAAGCTACGTGCACGGATGGAATTCACAATTTTTGTTTTAATGCCCATAATTTCCTCCGTGTTTAAAATTTTTGAACACAAAACTTGCTGATGTATAATGAAATGGAATGAAAAAAATTAAAGAAAATCTTATTTAGCTCGACACAATGCGACAAAACCGTTTTTGTTTCCAGTCATTGCTGTTGTTCCTTCAATTGTAATGCATACTAATTTATATATTGGTAGCTTTTAGTTTCTTACAAAATTGAAGAAAACGTCATATATATTTTCGCCATCGGTCTTCCCATTCTGTGGAATGATAGTCAAAAATTCTTCCTTAGCCAACATGTCATTGAATATCATCCGAATAAAAACTCACAGCTGGGCATTGTCTCTCATATCGGTGGATTTGTCACACTGTAAAGAAAAGTATGTATATATCATGATATTATGTTTTAGTTTATCTGCCATGTCCTGACTCATAACTTCAATACGCCTTGTGATAGTCGGACGAGATAACTGAAGTTGTCTAATAGCAGACATGATTTCTGTATTATTCTTAAAATCTCCAAATAAAGTCTCTTCTATAAATGCTTCCTTCAGAGCCGATCCATCTTCGAATGGTTTCTTGTGTTTCGCCAATATATGAGATATTTTAGCAGTGTGTTATCGTAGCAGCTTTAATAGTTTGGGTGGTCTTGTGAACATGGTTTGTTTTTTTTTTCAAAGACGATATGAAAACTTTTCGTTTCCTTAATTCACTCGGTATCGGAAAATCATTTTCATAGTTTTTATGAACAGTTTTATGATGCCTCTCTAAGTTACCACGCTTAGGTATTGCAAATGACGCACGACAAATAAGACAAATGCACTTATCCTTCACCATTCAAAATAAATATTCTTCCTTCCAATCGTTATGAAAATGATTCATTTTAGATTTTTTCGCTGATCTAATTTTTTTTTTTTTTGCCTTTATTTAAAGTCGCATCTACATCGAGGTCATTAGCGACTGCTCATTCAACAGTATCACAATGGTTTATTCATACAGTAATAGGATAATAAATACTTAAGCAGTTTCTTGTAGACTGTTTTAAATATGTGTATAATCCTATGGATTTGAGAAACTGTATCGTCTTTAGGCACTGCTGTTGTTTTTCAGGTTGTCCTGGAAGTTGTTGGTCAAAAATTGGTTACGCTGATTATAATACTTGAGGCATGTTGATAATACGTGTTTCACCGTTAGTGGTTCTCTACAGACGTCGCAGATTGGTGGTTCTTCGTTTAACAATAGGTGTAAATGTGTTATGTTTGTATGACCTATTCGGAGTCTCTGGATGATTGTTTGGTGCCTGCGGATTTCCAGATGTGGAAAAGCTTCGTGGACATTGCTTCTAACTTCAGATATTCTACTCGGCACGCCTTCACCCCATTTTCTGTTCCATAATTCATTAATTTCAGTTTTAACTATTTTTGTAGCTCTTGTATTGTCCTATCTACCGCTGCCCTTGTCCCATGTGTTATGGAAGTTTTAGCCCTGTCATCCGCTATTTCGTTTCCTCGATACCCATGTGGACGGACCCATACTAACGTAATTTGTTTGACCGTCTGATATTCATATAGGATATTCTGAATTTTTTATTAATATATTCGTTGAGTGATAATTACCTATGGCTGATAGAACACTTTTCGAATCGGTGAGAATTAAGAATTTTTCTTTTTCACGCGCGATCTCGAGAGCTTTTAGAATGGCGAAGGCCTCGCATGTAAATATTGCTGTGTCACTGGGTAATTTGAAAGACCACACCTGTGGTTCAATGGTGTCGAGCACTATTGAGCATCCCGCGCCTTCATTAGTTTTTGATCCGTCAGTGTGATAGTAACTGTGGTCTGGATGGTTTTTGCGGATTCTGTCGTGCAAACGTTGGTAGTGGCTTGGTTTGGTGTTGGCTTTCGAGCCGAGTGCTTCCAGTTGCAGGTTTACTTTAGGTGCTTTCGTCGTCCAAGGAGGCCGAGTTTGATGAATATTTTCATTTGTTAGGGTAAGGTAATGCTGGTCTTGCTCAGGTATTTTTTCAATCTATAATTGAGTGGTTTAGGTGTTCTTAATTGTTTATCGTACAGATCATGGAAATTCTCTTTGAACGTGGCTTTATATGCCGGATTTTTGATTGTCTTGATATCCTTATGCCATATTTCAAATATAATTCCATTCTCCTGAAACTTAGAGGCATCGAGTTTGATTCAACCAGAATGCTGTAGGTGGGGCTAGTTCTAAATGCTCCAATGGATAATCTTAAAGCCGTATTAATAACCGGGTCTAGCATATTTAAGGTGCTCTCTTTGCTGAATCATATATGATACAACCGTAGTCTAGTTTCGATTGTATGATAGCCTTATATGTAGTGATGAGTACTTCCCTGTCTGCGCCCCAGTGTAGTGAAGATAGCGTTTAATGATATTAAGTTTTTTTGGCATTCGGTTTTAATTTTCTTTATGTGTTGGACCCAAGTGAGTTTGTCATCGACCAGTAATCCATGGATTTTCAGAGTTTTCACCTGTTCTATGTGTTGTCCGTTTAGGTAGAGTGGCAGAACTTGTTGGTTTGAATGAGTGCGTGAAAAGTTCTAATGTTTTGTTTTAGTGGGTGAGATTTTGAATCCGAATTTCTTTGTCCATTCAGTAATTTTGTCAATGGTTGGCTGCATAACGGTGATTAAACTTGCTAAAACTTTGCCGCTAACAGAGAGTGTTACATCGTCGGCGAATAGTTGCGCTTTGACCGGCGCCTCTACTTTCGCTATTATTTCGTCTATGGCAATTAAAAACAACAAGATGCTCAATACTGACCCCTGAGGTACCCCGTTTTCCATGAATGTTGACTTAGAGAGCATGCCATTTATTCTCACTCTTATAACTCGATCTTTAAGGAATTTTTTAATAAAGTTCAATAATTTACCTTCAATTCCCCACTTGAACAGTTGAACCATGATGCGTTGCTTCCAAACCATTTCGTAGGCTTTTTCAATGTCCATAGATACCACTACTGTGTGAAACCTGTTGGCTAGTCCTTCACATATGTTGGTTTCCAGGTCGACTAGATGAGCTGATCTAATTTTGTATCATTTAATAATAAACTTTGTATCAACGTAGTATTGCCTTCAAGTTACAATTCAGAATGACTCCAATTTCTGCAGGCGCAACATTCATATTGGCGTGAATGACAGTTTCGAATGTTCCTGGCAAACGTGTCGCCCAAAATTTTCAGAAAAGAGGCGAGAATAAAAAACGCGGCTTTTCTTTGACAAGTACCGCGCGTTCCTTTGATAAAGCCGCATTTTGCCGCTAGCAGAGTGTTAATTCATTACGTAATAAATTTCTGTTATTTAGTTACCTACTTATTGAAAATTTTTTTCCCCTCGAGATCTAGCCAAAAGGCACTCGCGATCGACCAGTCGATCGACCGTTTGAGCACCTCTGCTCTATATCAATATCAATCTAGTCTCATGTCTGAGTTGCCTTGGAGTGTTTTAGAAATGAGCAAAATTTCGGGTATGAGTGCGGATAAGTTTTTAACTATAATTCTATTCAATACTCAAAAATACATAATAAAATAATCAATGAAAGAAATTTAACAACATGAATGCATATTAGTTTGGTTAGTTTGGGGAAATGATGATTCAAACCTTGACGTCCTAAGTGTAGGACATTAGGAATATATGCTGCTATGACTGACCAAGCATTACATATTTTATTTCAGGAGAATCTGAATGACATTTAGGCTCTTCTTGAAGAAGGAAACAGTAATGATGATTCGAAGCAAACTTCTCACGTAGATGTTTTTATGATGCCTCCATCTAATGTAAATGGTGAAGTAACGGATAAGGATTCTGGGGATAAAGATCAGGTTCGTCCTTCTAATTTACCTGGCTCACAACTATCAGCACCTGCAGCAGAACATGATATTTCTTTAGCGAAACAAAAGAGGAATTATCAATGGACAAATAGGACCTTGTTCCTCAGCCAATGGAATGGCAATCTTCCATAAGTGTTGAAGATATATTCCCAATAAGTATGCTCCTGATAAATTGAGTTGTAACTGAAACGAACCGCTATTATGCTTCTTTTCACAATAGAAACAGAAATGTAGGTTTCAAAGAAATGAAAGCATTTTTAGGCGTTCTCATTTTCAGGGGTTATCTATCTTCACCACGATTTCGAAAGTACTGGGAAAATAATTGGATACACATTCAACTTTGGTATCCAACGCGATTTCAAGAGATAGATTTGAGTATATTATGTCCACTTTTCACATTATCGACGATTCAAATTCAAAAAAACACGCAAGAAAAAGTCGGGAAAATTCGCCCATCATTTCAACATTTCAATAAAATATTTATGGATATGGCTCCCCTATCGGAAAATCACAGCGTTGATGAGGCTATGGTACCCTATTTCGGGAGACATGGGTGCAAGTAGTATATTCGTGGTAAGTCTATAAAATATGGGTACAAAATGTGGATGGGTACACCAGATTGGGTTACGTCAATTAGATCGAACCATATCAAGGTGCCACAACTGACGTTTCCGAACGATACAGGAAACATGGGGTCGGCGCTAGTGTTGTTTGCAGTTATTTGGATACTCTGCAACAAAAGTGGGACACTTATAGTTTTCATTCATCTTTTGATAATTTTTTCTGTTCTGCGAATCTTCTGAATATGCTGACTGAGAGAAATGCCAGAGGAACTGGAACTGTGCGCAAAAATAGATTGTCAGGAAATCCATTTGAGGTCCAACTGAAAAAGGCACCTTTATGAAACGATAACCATAACTAGGGTGGGAAGGATTGGTAACGAAGCATGATAAGCTCTTCTGGGACAAAATCATCCGGAGTTAGAATAGTCTCCCATTCGGATCTCCGTAGGTGACTGCCTCCAGGGGTTCATGATGCGAGTAAGTCGAGCACTCCTCCAGTGAATTCTCTGATTCATTCACGTTCTAGAAAAGAAAGCAAACTCTTGATAGAGGACTGGGGCACAACAACGAGAATGTCGATGCAGTCCACCAGCATCTGGAAAACGCACAACCCCATGTGCTGGCCCTAACCGAAACCCAAATAAGTCGAACAACCAAAACAACGTATTAACGTTTGAATGGGAATGAGTTACATACGAGATTCAGGTTTAAAGGGGGTCTCTGTGTTTTCGCTAGATCGGATGTTGCATGCCACAGGGTGGACAAGATGGAGGACAACGCTTTCGACAGCATAAAACACTGTTTTTATGCTGTCTATATCGCTTGCCAAGCCATATTCTTTTCCCTAGATTGTTTCAGTATCTAGGTGACAAGATGGATTAGATTCAGACACATCATCCGGCAGCTGAGGTTATTGTACTGAATGACTTCAACGTTCACAACACCAACTGGCTCTGCCACTACAATAGATCAGATGAAAGAGTAAGACAGGCTGAAACTTTCGCAATCAGCCATAATCCAACGGAGCTAGTCGACGAACCGACAAGAATACCTGATCACCCAACTGACTTCCCAAACACCTTGGATCTTTTTTGATCAGAGCAAAGTTTACAAGTCATGGAAGATAAATCCAATAGAGGACACAAGAACAACCTTCGTACGAATACGAAACGTATGAAACCTGACAAATGCAAAAGCAAAGACTAATTTCAACGAAGAGGTAACTGATGAACCCCTTGAACAGGCAAGCGAGACTAGACAATTCTTGTCTATGTCGAAGACTGTCAATGCCAATTTCTGCAAATTGCGTTGCCGCCCCTTGAGAAGACGGAATTACAGCATCATCTTCTAACGAGAAAGCCGATCTCTTTGCTCAAATATCTTGAGTTGCAGGTAATTATTAACGACCGTAATTATGGTTCTCGCAGACAAAGATCGACAGGAGATCTGCTCGCCTACGTCACTCATGTTTGTATATCAACGATGAAGAAGCATGAGGAATCTAGAGCAATAGCCCTTGACATCTCTAAAGCCTTCAATAGGGTTTGGCATGCAGCCTTGTTGAATAAACTTGCTGCATATGGGCTTCCCAAAAAATGCGGGGTTGGATAAGTAGCTTTCTTTCAAATAGATCAATACAGCTGTTGCTTCTATATAAGGTGCATTTTCGACCTGCTTTGGAATATTGTTCCCATGTATGGGGATTTGTGCCCAAACACTCGTTGCGCATGTTGGATAGTGTGCCAAAACGGACTGTGCGCCTCATTGACCACCCGGAGATTACCCGCGATCTCCAACTGGCTCTCAGAAGATGAGTTGCTGACCTTTCTCTGTTTTACATATACTTCTACAGAGAAAACACCAAAGAGCGAAAAGATCTTGTTCCGGAAGAGCTCATGTTTTGCTTTCGTTCAACATCTTTCCAACATCCTACAATTTGGCCCTCTTCAAGAAGCGAGCAAACAGACACCTCAATTCTTTCCAGGTGTCCACTCATGTGGTGTAACAGGTTCGCCTATTCCTGGAAAGCGCGCTTAAAAAAATTTAGCTGTTCAATGGAACGATAATAATATAGTGACTATCTCTTCGAATTCTATTGAAGTTGTCCTTTGACACTGCGAAACGCTTCTCGTATAAGGACACAAAAAATGTGCAAATCCAACAAACCCTGTCTAACCTATAATAAGAACATGGGTGGTGTCAACAGGTGTGATGAAAACATTAGTTTATTGAGTACGTCCATTCGAGGTAAAACATGATATTTTCCTCTGGTTGCTTATTGCATTGACCTGAGCACTCATAATGCTGGGCAAATTCATAAAATCAATCAAGGTATATTCGATCATTTAGGATTCAAACGTCAGATTGCATTACATCTGCTTCAGAACAACAAAGAAGAAAGCAGTTTCGCAACAAGAAGACCGATAAAATATGAAAACCTAAGTGTTCGTTGAGATAACATTGGTCATTTGGTAGGTCCCTAAGTAAAGCAAACCAAATGTCGATACTGTCATTCGAAAACTACCACCAGATGTCTCAAATGTGACGTCGGGTTACATGTCGAATGTTTTGTTATGTTTCAAACAAAACCATGATCGTAGTAGCACAATTTTCTAACGACCTATATATAGGACAGTATGTTTCATTGGAATTTTGTATTTTTTTTTGTTATTTTCTATAAACCTGTACTTCCTTTAAGGCCAAATGAATGATTTTTTCTGAAAATACTACCGTTATTTGAGAAAAACTAGTTCAGGCATAAGTGAATTCCAAACCAATAATCTTACTGTGTGTGTCTTTGTCATCCCAGATTTGAGTCGGATCGAATAGATATTTACCTGACGTCTAAATATTCTGATTTTTTGCATGGTTGGTGCCATTAATATCGTTATTAGTATCTTGTAAGTTTCGTGGAAGTTTTCATCCCATATTTTGAGTGAAGTGCCTTTCAATATGCCGATCTGTCGTAGCTCCTCGATGAGATTATCAAATAAATCACCGGGTCTCATCTGTAACGGGCCATGTGGTCAACATTATCATGCCAATTCAAGATGTTGTGAGATCACTAAAACACAGCTATCGCAGATACGAGGAGTTCCCGGTGTAGGATGGATATGCGTCACCTGCCGCAATGAAGCGGCGATGACCGTCAATCCATGTCTGTCGATCGGACCCCGTCAGAATGGTCTGGCTGGTGTCGCTGGAGTGGGTACACCAAATGTTGCGCGTGTCGACCATGGGGAGGTTCCACGTAATGCTTTTTACCTGCTACGATCACATGTAAACCAACTGGGGACTTCTGTTGAGTTTTGTTCTGACAAAGTTTCCGACTTTGAGAGAAAGCTCGATAAGTTAAATAAGTTGATCACTACTGTAGCTCGGTAGGAGGAGGAAAGTGCCTGAAGGTAGGGATAAAAGTATTAAATTCAAAAATAAGTAATATGGAGCAGAGTGATAGATTGAACAATATCGAGATACAAAACGTTGTTGAGATTAGGCAAGAAAATCTAGTTACTATTTTACAGAAGATTCCCACTGTTGATAAAGAAAAATCGAAAAACATTATCGTTCGATTCTGTTCCAAGTTGCGAAGAGATCCATTCTTGGCTGCGTTCAAGACTCAAAGAATGAAGAATAAAGGTTCCAGAGAAGGCGTGACAATTGAAGATATTTCGGAAAACTTATACATTAATGAACATCTTACTATGGCCAACAAAATATTGCATAGGGAGGTTCGTCTTCTGGCTGAACAGAAGAACTATTTATTTTATTTATTTAAGTACAATATGAGGAATGTCCACAGCCAAAGCCAAAACGACATTCACTAGATGAATAGTAGTTACATAAAATCTAGTATTCTAAAAAAAGTATTATATAAGACATTAATAGTGAGTTGTATTCACAAAAGAATGAAAAAAGAAATACAAAATTAATATTACAAAAACGAACGATTGAATGAATTTTATATCAGTCAGTAAAGAGCAAGCGTAATGTTCTCTTCAAAGAGGCCAATGTGACCCCAAACAAATTGATACTCCTATGCGTGTTGCAGACACGTAGCATCCTATCGATAGGGAAGTTCTGTGCACAATTAATTTTTCTAAAAGTTATAGAGAAGAGGTCGTGGTGCCTCAATGATTTCATAGGAACATTAAAAGTAACCATGTGCAAGATCTCAGGTACCTGAAATACGCAGTTCAATATTTTAAACAACCAAAATATCAGATATAGTTCTACGATTTTCAAGTGACAATAAATTGAAATATTTACGGACAGGAGCGTTGTCGTGGTTCAGGATAACAAAGTTAGTTTTAAAGCATATGAACCGTATGAATCTATTCTGAATGCGTTCAAGTCGGTTGGAATAACAATCATAACGAGGGTTCCAAATACATGAGGCAAAATTTAATTTACTGTAGATGTAAGCATAATATAAAGTGATAAGTGATTTTACATATTTAAATTCCTTACTTTTCCTGAAAATATAACCCATCATTCGACTTGAACTATTTGCAATGCGATCTATGTGTGCATCGAAGAGCAACTTCGAATCGAAAGTGACACCCAGATCAAAAGCCGTGGACACACGTCGCAGCAATGAATTTCCAATTGAGTACTGAAAAGTGATAGGGGAATGGTTTCTAGTAAAAATAAATCCTAACTGAAATGATAGTGATTTATTAATGATCAAGGTTGTAATTTTATAACAGCATTCTGTTTTTTGCTTCAAAGTATTATTGTTAAGAGTGAATTTGAATGTGATAGATCGTGAAACATTTATTTAAATTCAAAAATAATTAGTTTTCTCTACAGTACTCAACCAAGTTATTCAAATCTAGTTGAAGATCAAGGCAGTCCCTTAAGCATGTGATAGATCTAAAAACTTTCAGATCATCTGCATAGAGCAAGAATCTGGAATGCCGGAAACATTTATATAAATGTCATTTAAATAAATTAACAAAAGAAGAGGACCGAGATGAGTTCTCTGCGGTACCCCAGAAGTACTAATGAAAGATTCAGATTTAAAACCATTTAAACTAACGAAATGTGACCTATTCAGTAGATACGATTGGATCCACTCAAGCAACCAACCACTTACATCTGCTTCGGCTAGTCTAAAAATGAGAATATCGAAACTTATTTTGTCGAAGGCTTTAGAAAAATCTGTGTAAGTACCATCAGTCTGAATTTGAGAGTCGATTGCACTCTGCAGGTACTCACTATAAACGATAAAATTCGTGCTGTTGTGGGATAATGCAATTTTTCACATGAGAGAAAAGATATTTATAAATTATACGTTCGAATACTTTAGCAATGATCGAAAGCTTGTTAATAGGTCTATAATTAGAAATATCATTTTCATCTCCACTTTTGAAAATTGGGACAACGGCGGACTCATTCCACTTTTTTGGAAATACACCATTAATCAGAGACTGATTGAACAAAATATGCAGTGGTTTACTTAATTTGTGAGCGCAATTTTTGAGAAAAATTGGTGGAATGCTGTCTGGACCTGAACCCTTCGACATGTCAAGGGATAAGAGAACCTCTCGAACCTCTTCCTCTTCTATGTGAATATTTGATAGTACATCATTATTGCAGTTTTTAACAGTTACACTACGACTACGTTGCTGACTTACAGGAACATATACACTCCCGAAATAACGGGCAAAAAGATTGCATATCTCTTTTCCATCTGATGAAGAAATATCCCCATACCTCATTTCATTAGATAGTTTAGAGCCGCCCCGTCCCAGAGACACATATTTCCAGAATGATTTGCTGTTCGTTGGCAGTTCCCGCTCAATTTTAGAGGTGAATTTATTCAAATCAAGTTCAATAAGTTCCTTCGAATGAGCACGAAGCTGTTTGAATATATTGAGATCATTGACATTTTTACTAATTTTCCATTTTTTATAAAATTTTTGCTTTTCTCTTATTGTAGCAATAGTAACTTTCGAAAAGAATGAAGGAAAACACTTAGTGACTCTTTTCTTAGGAACAACAGAACCGATTATGTCATTGATTCTCTCATAAAAAATATCCAGATTTTCATCAATTCCCTTAGAGCTGCTGTTGAGCAGAAACTCCCAATTCACCAGCGATAATGAAGCATTAACAGCTTCATAATTCGCATTTCTAAAATCGTAATAAAAATTTTGAATTTTCGAATTTTTCATCATCTTCTCTTTAGACAAGGCAACTATAAACTCCAGTGTGGGATGATGTGTGTCCTCGTTTACAAACGGAACTATAGGTTCGTTTGGACACAAATCGGGAATATACTCTTACACAAAGACGACACTTCAAAAATTATATATGTCACCCAAAAAACAGATCTATCCAAACTATAAACGATACTCACACAACGTCAAAATAATAGTTCAATATCGTCACCATGGCTTTAGCAAAATTTTATCAAAACGTTCGAGGATTGCGAACGAAACTTGATGATATGAATATCAATGTATCTGCCAACAACCACGATGTGCTATTCATTACGGAGTCGTAGTTGAATGGTAATATCAACGATTGTGAGGTACTTAACCCTGATGAATATAATTTATTCCGAAGGGAACGTAGTTCCACAGCCGCAGCAAGTACTAAACAAGAGGGAGGAGGCGTATTCATTGGTGTGAAAAATAATATTAATTCTTCTTGTATTCCCGAATTTCAAAGTGATGCGGTGATCTGTGGGTACAACTTATTATTGACAATTCAAAAGTTTATTTGTGTTGCGTATATCTCCTTCCTGGGGATACGGCTGCGTGTGCGTGTTTTATTTCTAATCTAAATGAAATAAAGAACAAACTCTGTCTGGAACCAATAAATGTAGAAACTAAACACGAGAATCTAATTGATACACTTAATTTTTCAGAACTTAATCAATTCAATGATATACCTAATTCAAATAACAAAATTCTTGATTTGGTACTCTACAATAGATTCAAAATTTAGATCTCTCTAAATGCTCTAAATGCTCTTCTTGTGAAGGAGGATAAAAACCACCCTTGTTTGGTGTTTCTTTTCGAAATGAATTTTGTCAAAGTTCTCAATCTGAATGAAAACTTCTATTATAATTATAAGAAAGCCGATTACTCAGAAATCAATGAAGCAATTTCGAACGTTTCATGGGACGAAATATTCATGATAAATGATATCACTTATGTGTAGATGAATTCTATAGCGAAATATATGAAATCAGAGATTGATGAAACAGAAACATTTTCTTATTTATTTCTTACATGATACAATCAAACTCATAAAACAGAAAAATAAACTTTTGAAAAAGTGGAAAATCTATAAGAATCAGAAAAATTTTTTGCAATTCAAACTTTTACGGTCCATGTCGAAACGTTCTATTTGAACTACGTACAGTCTATTGAGCTTGACTTATGCTCAAATCCAAAAAAATTCCGGAACTTCATCGCTTTTAGAAAAAGAAATTCTAATATGTCGTTATCAATGTCCTATCAGCACGAATCGAGTAACACGGGTGAGGAAACGTGCAACCTTTTTGCCAAGTTTTATAAAAGTGTTTTTGATCGACCAAGGTCAAATGAGAATTCTCAGCCGGTTGCTTCTGGTTTAGGTAACCATGAGGGTGATAACCTCCCATTCATTAACCAACACAGAATGAAGTGAAGAAATGTTTGGACGATTTAGATCCTAACAAGTCACTGCGAACAGGTTTGTTTCCTTCTAAATGGAAGGTGGCATCAGTCGTACCGATTTATAAAGGAAGCGGTAGTAAATGTTCAATAGAAAATTACAGACCGATCAGCAAACTTTTGGTTATGTCTAAGGTCTTCGAATCTGTTTTACATAAACATCTTTTCTATGGACTTTACAAGCGAAGATCCGTTGAAACAAATCTTCTTGTATTCTCTAAGTATTCACAGCATAACCTCGATGATCAGATACAAGTTGGTGCAGTTTACACAGATTTCAGTAAGTCCTTTGATCTCATCAGTCATATGATCTTATTGAAAGGGCTTGCCGGTATGGGTATATAGGTGCTGCGGTGGTTGGAGTCTTACTTGGAGAATGGGTCTCTATTTGTGACTATAGGGTTTTTCCGATCTGTAGTTTATACATCGTCTTCATGGGTTCCCCAAGGTTCTGGCCTTGGCCCCCTTCTCTTCATAATTTACGTGAATGGTAAAGGAAAATGTTTCAAGTTTTGTAAATTTTTGATGTATGTTGATGATCTTAAACTCTTTTACCAGATTAGAACGAATGAAGACTGCATTGTACTTCAAGGTGATCTCAATAGGTTGAATGAATATTGTGAGAAAAACCATCTTTTTCTCAACATGAAAAAGTGCCATTCAATCTCATTCATCAGAAATGTCACTAAAATTATTTACACTTACAAATTATATAATGTTATTTTGCAGTCAGCCTATAGTGTCAGAGACCTTGGAGTCACTTTTGATTCTAATTTGTTATTCGACAGACATATAGATGATGTTTTGAATAGTTCGAATAAAATGTTAGGTTTTCTGATAAGGCAATGTAAGAATTACAAGAATCGAACTGCAAGGGCAACTCTTTGTAATACATACATTTTGAGTAGATTGAATTTTGCCACGGTAATTTTGAGTCCTCGGTATGACATTTACATTTCTCGCCTTGAAAAAAACCAATATAGATTCATAAAATTTCTCGGTTATAAAACTAATACTCCAGTAGATTCAATCAGTTATCACCTGAGACGTAGGAACTTTGGCTCCTCAGCTTTAGAGGACAGGCGTTTGATGATTGATGTTTAGTTCTCCCATAAAATTGTGAATGTGTTATTGAGTCCGATGACATTCTGCAGAATATCAAGCTTAATGTTCCTTCTCGGAGTCTGAGACACAATGAATTATTTCATATTCCATTTGAAAAAATCAACAGCGCTCGAAAATCACCCATCTGCAGAATGCTTCGGGTCAGTAACTCCATAGGAAGGGATTTTCAGTTTGATCTGTTCAATCAATCGAGAGATATTATTCGATCTCGATTGAAGAGATTTCTGTTGAGTTGAGTTCTTGAGTTTTGAGCATTTGTATATATATATATATATATATATATATATATATATATATATATATATATATATATATATATATATATATATATATATATATATATATATATATATATATATATATATATATATATATATATATATTCCAAAATGTAAAAATATTTCTATTGAAAAAGGAAAGATCACCTCTGATTATATAAAGATTTCCAATATCGAAATCGAGCCAATGCATCAAGGAGATACATATAAATATCTTGGATTTTGTCAAGAGAAGACAATTAACCATAGCAGCACTAAAGAAAATATTAGAAGTTCATATTACAAAAGACTTAGAATTATCATCAAGAGTTATTTAACTAGTAAACACCTTTTCAGAGCTATCAACTCCTATGCTGTTCCTATTCTTACATCTTCTTTTGGAATTATTAAATGGTCTAAAACTGATTTAAATGAATTACAATGTCAAACGAGGAAAATGCTCTGTAAATATCATAAGCACCATCCAAAGTCAGCTGTTCAGAGAGTTACACTACCTAGACATCTTGGAGGTCGTGGATTAATTGATTTGAATAATCTTCATAGTAAACAGATTTTTCATCTACGTTCCCATTTTCATGATAAACAGAGAACGTCTAAATTACATGATATTGCTGTTGCTTCAGATTATAATCTTACACCTCTGAACTTGACAATTCAAAAGGTAGATTTTGATATATTTGATGATAATTCTAAAAGAGAAAGTTGGATGCAGAAGGAATTACACGGAAAGCACCCTAAAGAATTGAAAAATGATTATATTGATGAAATTGCATCGAATAAATGGTTAGTATCTGGAGAATTGTTTGCTGAAACAGAAGGCTTGGCAATTGCGATTCAGGATCAGGTTGTTTTCACGAGGAATTATAGAAAACACATCATCAAACAAAATATAGATGATTCTTGCCGTAGATGTTTCTGTTCTTCAGAAACAGTTTTTCATATATTATCATCTTGCTCAGTCCTTGCTTCAACAAATTATTTAGAAAGACATAATTCCGTCGCTAATATTATTCACTTTAATCTAGGAATTAAACATGACCTAATTCCCAAAAGAAAAAATTTCACAAATATGAACCTGAGATTATTTGTGAAAATGACAAATATAAACTTTATTTTGATAAAACAATTCTTTGCAACAGAGCTGTGAAACACAATAGACCAGATATTGTTCCTAATGATAAACAGAATCAAATAACATATATAATTGATATTGCTATACCCGACACACATAATATACAAAATAAATACAATGAAAAAATTTCTAAATATATGATGCTTGGCGACGAGATTAAAAAATGTGGAAAATGAAGAAAATATTTATTCTACCGATTATTATTTCTACAACAGGCGTTATTCCTAGAAATCTTCACAAAAGTATTGAGATTTTGGGTCTGAAGAAAATTTGTTTGAACAGTTACAAAAGATAACAGTCATCAAATCTTGTAATATTCTTCGTAGGTTTCTTTCCGAAAATAATAATGAGGTAGAGTCATAGGTTTTCTTCAGTTTATACTGCTCAGAATCTCATTTCATATTTTATTTATTTGTTTATATAAATGTAATATAATTAACTGACAATTTTGTCATATTTATATTCAGAGCAGTATTCTATTCGATCGTTCACCACTTCACACAAAGGAAACTATTAATGAGTAACATTCAGTGTTACTTGACTAAGGACCGTACACTGAATTTTTCCGGGGAGAAAGCCTCTGACACTACTCGTTGGTACACTGATATCATTGTCTGATGATGCTATAGTATGTATATATTCTGGTAGATTGATATATTCTCATAACATTTAACGTTATCCTAATATATAATTACTCCAGGATATGTTTTGATTATAATCATTGCCTGGCAATGGTATTAATTACCGGGTGGTGGATTTATATTTTTCATGAAATCAGTTTGATTGCATGAACAGATATATAGGCAACTCGTCGGGGTAAAACCCCTATATATAAATATATATATATATATATATATATATATATATATATATATATATATATATATATATATATATATATATATATATATATATATATATATATATATATATATATATATATATATACCCTACAAAGGTGTATGACAAAAGCAATTCTGACAAATCTTTTTGCAAATAATCATTTTTCATCTCAAATTTTGCTATCTTCTATTGGATTTTAGATCTCCCCAGAAGAAAAAGCCTAGATGATTCAGGTCAGGAGATCTCATAAGACCATTCCAAATCCATTTTCAAAGAATGCAATATGATTGGGACCATCTTTCGTACAGAGAAGTAGCGACGGTTAGAATTCATTCGTTTGTATCCACCAGCTGTGCAGCTCTCGTTGTCTGACGATCGAATCAGACGTTCATTGTTGTTTTAGTTAAAATCGTGATGACTTCTTCATTCTTGGGGTCAAGAAGGTTACTTTTCACCCCACCTAGTGGCTATTGCGTTTGTTTAGTAAATATTTTCCACCAAATTTCATGATATTCTTTAAAAGTAAACCAGAATCACCTATGATGATCAAATATCATTCAGTACCGACCAACTCAGTATCATTTTTGAAATTCGTAAAGTTACGATTTATTTCTGTCCAGATTGTCCACATAACATAGAATTTTGTTCGAAGCTCTCCTTCAAACAATTCCACCGAAATTGTTCGATGTTTCGAATTTTCGTTATCTTGTTTCCTGTATTTTAAGAACAATTTGCATGAATATGAAGTTTATTGGGTCTTTAACCTATTTCTAGATTGCCTTACACTCTGCGTCAAGAGCATTCAATAACTAGAAGAACAGAAAACTATCTAGGGACAGCAAAAACGCTCAGTGTGAGTCAGAATATGTTGATGAGGTTAGAATCCCATGTATTACTTTAGCAATCCCACGATTAGGCATGCGCCCCCAGTGTATTGATGCACGCAGACGCTAACTACCTTTGAAGGTTTCCCTTTAGAACAAAAACTAATTTTAATCCAGATCTGTTAGATTCAGTTACTATAGGCTATTCGTAACTTGCGTTGGTAATATTTTCCATAGTTTTGTTAACCTGAAATATTCTCTATCCTGTAGCAGGAAATTCATTTCGTATTGATTGGAACGCACGGTATAATTCTCGAATAAATTCATTGGTCACCAAATTATGGATCGATTACGCACTTAATGGACTCCCGATATATTTCATTCTATATATTGAAATGATTGGAACTGCGTAAAATAAAAGTGTTCCCAATGTTTTGTAACTAATATCCCTTTAATAGCACTACCGTATCAAAATGTCTAACGAATCTGTATATAATAATTCTATTATCCCATTTGCAACGTGATACTAACTAGAAATTAAACGCATGAACTATTTCCATGAAAATTTAGTGGAAACTAACAATGCCCTACAAATTGAATACGTTCCTCATTCAGAAGTAACTGGGTGAAAATTCAGTTTTATCTCTTTTTATCATTTGTGCACATAGAGAGCTTTAAGCACTTTATTAAACCGATTTTTCCACAATGAATAAAGAAGCCAGTTGGAAAAATTCAGAGTTAACAAAGGCTATAGCGGGATAAGATGGTCAAAATTGCCTAAGAACGAATTGTTACAGCAGGTATCACATTCGATAGTAGATGTTAAAAGATGCCTACAAAAAAAATTTCAGTCCTCTAGGGGCTCTACAGTCGACATTATAGGTTGTGTTCTCTTTTTTCCCAATTATTTTTTTACAGGCGCTGTCTCAATGAAAAAAAATCTGAAAAAATTCATGGAGGTTTATCTTTTGGTCATGATTAACCATGATTTTTTTCGAAATTTTCAGATCAAATATGCGCCCAGGTAAAATAATTGAAAATTTCAACTGTTTTTAGGTTATGTTCAGAATTTTGGCTAACTTTTAATTAATGCTATTTTGTGTCTTTTCTTCTGTTCTTCCGAAATCCGCCACCATAATGGACATTTTCATGGTGCGTCATACTCAAAAAACGCAAAAACCAGTTTTCCATCATTTTTGAATCTTATTTGGTACATAACCTCAAAATCGGATGGGTTAATAACTTGCTTGCTTGCTTGCATCTTTCAACAATGTGCTCGATAACTTAGCACATTTACACAGATGGACCTACAATTTATACTGGATTCCGAACCACTCTCCTAGACCGAGCAATGATAACTGCCACCACAAGGATTAGGAGTTATCTGGTCGTCGGAAGTTTATGCCCTCTTTAGGCGACTCTTTCAAATTCAGTACTTTTTGTTCAAGGACAACTTCCATAACGTTTTTAAATAAAGTTTTAAAACCAATATTTATCAACCTGAGAATCAAAAACCTTACTTTTATGACATATAACCTCAAAATCTACTGTTTAAATGATTGCCGATTAGCTTTGGTACTTTGCAAAATTCATTCATTGGTAATAATAATGTTTTAAAATTAAAACTGATGGCTTTGCGATGAAAAATATTTCCTATGACTTATTTGGTACTCATTTGACCTCAACATCCACTGTTAATATAATCAATATAACTCTAAAATGCGGTAGAACTCATTTTCAAATCAGAATAATATTTTAAAATTAGAAATAATCGTACTGATAACTGCAAAGGTTTTGATAAGATTCAGGTATGTAAATTAGTATAATTATTATCAAATACTTCTAATAAAATTCACAACATCAATGCTACAGCAGCACTTTACGTTAGAAATAATAGTGGAAAAGTTAGAGGGTGCGGTCACGAATAAGTATTTAGTTCATAATTTTAATAAAGATTTTTAATTTTATTTAGTTTATGCTCTATGAACCAATGAAAAGCTAGATAGTTATTGGTTCCATTTTTTTTTCAAGAATAATAACTGATACCAACGAAATTCTTATTCAGGGCAAAAAAAGAAACCACTATGTAAACTTTTCACCATTTGTACTATAGATGGATATGTTGATTTACCTGGACCTTTTTTGGCCACAGAAAATGATGCAAGCATAATGAGAAAAGTTATGAAAGAGCCTAATGGCATAAAAAGAGATTATGAGAAAAGGCGATATGCGTATCGTAGATAGCGGATTCAGAAATGTAGTACCTTACCTAGAAAGTCTTGGCTGTAAGGTTATAATGCCTTTCTTGAAAGGGCAAACTTAACAGCAGCTGAAGCGAATGAGTCCCGCTATGTTACAAAATTGAGATGGATGGTAGAAGCAGTCCATGGTATTCTAGGAATAAAATATAAGCTACTCCATCACCAGATAGACAACCAAGTTGTACCGCAGGCGGGCTTTTATTGCAGAATAGCATGTTTCCTCAACAATCGCTTTGGAAAACCCTTATATAGTAATGAAAGTGCCGAAGGATTGAAAGATGTCATAGTAGAAAGAATGTTGAAATCAAGCCAACACGAAAATATCTTGGCGATGAAAACGGAGACTTCAAGGTGGTCTAGACGCAGTACTACCACAAAAAATTAACATCCCATGAAATAAGTGATTTTCCACAGACGACTGAAAGAGATCTAAACATATTCTTTTCAGGTACCTATCAACTTGGTCAGGCAGTTTGTTATTTAGCCGAAGTTAATGGACGATTCTGACAACATGGATCTAGGGTATGTGAAAATGAAACCCAATATTATCAAAGTTTTAATAAAGTCCAGATATATTAATAAACAAGAAACATATAAATATTATATTGAGTACAAACCTCATTCCATTGGCTATGGCGGTATTTTACGCCATGCTTGCGACTGTGCGAATGGATTGAGAACCGTTTGATCATGCTCTCACATAGCTGCAGTTATATATTACCTGAGTAATGCTAGGTACAAATCGAAAATTGTTAGACCAGCAAAATTGTCAGAAATATTTTCCAATACAGAAATTGAAGCGGTAATTGAAGAAGACAGTGATCTCTATTAAAAATATGAAAGACTACATTGAATATTATAGTTCTTTACTGTGTATATTTTTTTCTTTCAATTAGATGATCTCTCTCTATTCCTTCTTAAAAAAAAGGGGATGGACCACTATAATAGTTCTCATGATAATTTTAATATTTTATTTATTTATATATTTATTATATATTTTAATAATTCTCATATATATATATATATATATATATATATATATATATATATATATATATATATATATATATATATATATATATATATATATATATATATATATATATATATATATATATATATTTTAATAATTCATTTAAATTATGAAGAAAATTCTCATCTTCATTGTAAATATTTAGCAGTAGATTTTGGGATTATAAGACAAATGAGTATCAGAAAAGTCAGACAAAAAGGTCTCTTCATTTTCATTAATACCATTTTGAATTGTAAAACATCAATGTTACTTCAAAATGACTTTCTATATACTAAAGCTAATTAGCATTTATATACACGTACGTCTTGAGGTTATGTGTCTAATAAACGCCAAATAGGTTAGGAAAATGTTTCTTTCATTCTCAAAGCCATTAATTTTCATTTTAAAACATTATTACTACCTATAAATGAATTTTGCAGTGTATTCGAGCTAACCGGCAATCATTTAAACAGTAGATTTTGAGGTTGTATGTCAAAAAGTAAGGAAAAATGGTTTTTGATTCTCTAGTTGATAAATATTGATAAAATTTTATTTTCACATGTGAATGAGTTCTACATTGTGCTAGAATGAATTTTAAAATCATTAACTCATCTGATTTTGAGGTTATGTACCAAATAAGTATTAAAAACGCTGGAGAAACTGGTTTTCGCGTTTTTTGAGTATGACGCACCATGAAAATGTTCATTCTGCTTGCAGTATTCGAAAGAACGGAAAAACGATACAGAATAGCACTAATAAAAAGTTATTCAAAACTTTCGAACATAACCTGAAAAACAGTTGAAAATTTCAAATATTTTTCCTAGGCGCATATTTGATCGGAAAAATTCGAAAAAACCATAATTATTTATGATCAGAAGATGTAGCTCTATGAATTTTCTCAGATTTTTTCCATCGAAACTGCGCTTGTAAAAAAATAATTACAAAAAAAGAGGACATAACCCATCACATCGACTGTAGAGCTCCGAGAGGGCTGAATTTTTTTTTGTAGGCATCTTTTTACATCCTCTATCGATTCGTTCTTAGGCAATTTTGACCATCTTATCCCGCTATAGCCTTTCGATGTTTTCGTCCAGTAGTTAGATGAATTATCATACTAAAGGAAAAAACCCACTCTCAATCACTTTTTAAGGAACGAGTGGTACATGGTGTTGATAGTTGGACCGTTCGATAATGAAAATTTTCCGCAAGCCTAGTTTTTTTGGAGCTAAATTCTTTCCAAAACCAACCTTTCAGTTCTTCAGAGCAACATACCGCCTTTGGACGAAGGGCTTAGATTCCTAGACAAACTTCACAGTATAGATGATCTAAAATTCAAAAAATTTACTTATAGGCTTTCCCCGATTTTAACCTTCGATGAAGAGAAAACTTTAGTTGAATGGATTATAGATGACCAAAGGATGGGATTTCCTAGAAGAAAGCGAAATATTCAGTTGAGTGTTCAACAATTTTAAGACGCGCTTGAAAGAAGAACGATTTTCAAGAATAATCTGCTAGGTTACTAATTGTTCAATTTATTCTTGCAAGGCACAGAGAACTTAGCTTCCTAACTGCGGAAGCTGTAACTTCTTCCTGTGAACAAATATTAGAAGACGAAAAGAATTTCAAGGACATATTGAACAATCCTATCCGCATCTACAATGGGGACGAGACAGCCCTTTGGTTCAATACGAAGCAAGTGTAGGTTTTAGCCCGCAAAGGATTGAAAGCTATTTACCAAATTGACTCAGAACTTGCCAAACTGAGTTTAACAGTTATGTTCTCTTTCGGTGCTAATAGAGGTACAACGAAACCTTTGATTACCTTCTATTAAAAAAGAATAAAATGCAAAAAACTATTATTGAACCAGTACCAGATAGATGGGGTAATGGTAATATTGATAATGGCTGAATGAATTCTGAGGTATTCTATGAATATATTGCCAACGTATTTTATGAAGTCTTGAATAGAAAAAGAGATCCCGTGGTTCATTTGTCGATGGTCATAAAACACACGACACTCAAATGAGTGAATTATTCTATATGTTACAAAGCATTTTGATTTGTTGGAGAGGAGACCATTTCCAAATATGAATCATAAGAGGATGCTGAGTTATCAGAAAATAACAGCGACATTCATTACTGACCATGGAAAGCTTAGCAGAGCAAAAAAGGATCAGAGGCGATCAGAACAAAGTAACAGGCAGAGAAGGAAACTAATTCTATTGACAAAAAAAGGATTTCATACAACCATTTCTAAAATTAAACTGAAACACTAGCGTATGAGACGAATAGGAGTGGGCCTAGTATTGATACTTGGGGTACCCCTTAAGAAGAATGTTTCTCTGACTAAAATGAAGTGCCGACCTTGACCACTTAATTTCTTCCACATACGTAGTCATTTTTCCGATGATTCAGTTTTCAACAGATGACAAGTTCCTCAAGTTTGTATGAAAGTCTTCCAACTGGAATGAGATTAAAAGCTTCGGCGAAAATAGATGATATCAGTCGAAAACTTCTATTTTGTTATGCGTGCTTTCCAGGAATAAGCGAACATGTTACACATGAGTGGGCGCCTGGGAAGAATTAATTAATTACTCGCTTCTTGAAGAGGGCCAAACTGTAGGACGTTGGAAAGATGTTGGACGGGAGTGAGTCCTACAACTCACCAAAGAAATTTCTTCAGAGAGAGGTTCGAAGGGTCGCTAAATGTACCACCATTTGATGAGAACTCCTTGCCAGCCTAATGTTGCGGCCAAACATGAGGTTTTCCGGAACATGATCTTTCAGCTCATTGGGGCATCTTCCGTGGAAGTATCTGTAAAACAGAGAAAGGTCAGCAACTTGTCTTCTGAAAGCCAGCGGTTGGAGATGGTGGGTGGTCGATGAGGCGCACAGCCGTTTTTGTAAACTATCCAACATCTGCAACGAATGTTTGGATCCCCATACATGGGAACAATATTCCAAAGCAGGTCTAATATGCGACTATATGGAGGCAACAACTGAGATGACGTGAAGTATCACTTGACTCTGAAAAGCTAACTAAGTTTAGCTGATGCAGACCAGGTTCAACTGACCCCACTAAGATAACCTCTGTAAGTCAGAGTTTGAGTTATTGATTCGTTAACATCTCTGACGCTGAGATTTCGTAGCTGTACTCGGCCGCAGACTACTGAAAGACGAAACCAGGGTACAATCATCTGCAAAACCGAAGATTTTGTTCTCTATAGATGACAGAAGATCGTTTATCCGCAACAGTATTAAGGTTGGCGAAAGAATGGATCCCTGAGGTACTCCTGCTTACAACTGGAAACAATCAGATGTTATACCGGCGACCAAAACTTGTATTGATATTTTTGAAAGAAAGCTACTCATCCAACCCCGCAATTTTTTGGGAAGCTCATATGCAGCTAGTTTATTCAACAAGGCTGTATGCTTAACCCTATCGAAGACTTCAGAGATGTCGAGGGCTATTGCTCTAGGCTCCCCATGCTTTTCCATCGTTGCTGTACAAACAATAGTGACGTAGGCGAGCAGATGTCCTGTCGATCTTTGCATGCGAAAATCATATTAACAGTCGTTAATGATTCCCTGCAACTCAAGGTATTTGATGAGTTCAGGCTTTTATTAGAAATCTGAAACAGGCGGTTTAGAATGTGTGCCAGTTCGGGAGCACACTTTCTCAGGACGATTGGTGGTATTTCGTCTAGATCAACTGCCTTCTTGCAGTTCAGCTGCTCGAGAGCCCGGCTCACAGTGCAAACTCTGAACTTGATTCCTGCCATGGTAGAATTCGTAAGTGGAATGTTCGGTGGTATTGCGTTAGATGAATCCAGCACAGAATTTTTTGAGAACAAGAGCAAAAAGATCGGCATTCTCTTTCGGAGATGATGCTTTACTTCCGACTTCTCTAATAAGAGGTGAAAACGCAGATTTGCAGAAATTGACACTGTCAGTCTTCGCCATATACCAAAACTATTTAGTTCCGCTTGCCTGTTCAAGGAGTTTATCAGTTACCCCTTCGTTGAAATTGGTCTTTGCTCTTGCAGTTGTTAGGTTGCAAACGTTTCCTATTCGTACGAACATTGTTCTTGTTTCCTCTGTTGGATTTATCTTCCATGACTTGTAAGTTCTGTTCTTGGCTGCAGAGGTTCTTTCGCAGTCTTCATTGAACCATGGCTTTTGTGCTGTTGTTCTTTTCGTGAGATGAAGAATGTAGAGATCCATTCCTGCATGACTAATTTCGGTAACTGATTCAGAGCACACATTGATGTCAAGATCTGAAAGGCAAACATCACTGAATGGAAACCTTGAAAAGAATTCACGCAACTCATCACAGTTAGCACGATTATAGTGCCAAATGCATTTCAGTGATTTAGGTTCTCGAACTTAGGTTAGAATTCTTGCTATCTTAGATTGCACAGGTTCAGTCATATAGACAAACTAGTAAGTTACAAGTTTGAGGTTGTTGATTTACTCTTAACAAAGCCATGCTGCTCGGAAGGTGTAATAGAGTTCCCGGAGGTTAAGCGAGAAATGTCGTCAGCAATTGAATGAGCCATGATCTTAGAAGGCACGGACAGTAAGCATATTGATCGATAATTTAGTGCGGACGATTCATCTTTCATATCAAACACAGCTGAAGATAGAAAGAGCTTGTCATTTTTATAGAAAGAGGAAGACAAAGATATTGTGCACAATTCTTTAGCATAAGCAGATTGAATCTGTCCAGTCCTTGAGATTTTTCAGAGATAGTAGCTGCTTCTTAACCTTGAAAGGAGAGACAATTGTCAACCGTGTTACCAAGGTTTCTGGCAATGAGTTTCTGGCTCCAATGAATAAATTTACAGCCTCAACATCATGTTGTTGATCATGAAGATAGTGGGGTAAATCGTTGACTTTGCCAGAAAGACCTTGGATATTAAGATGAAAGATACTGATATCATACTTTTCTATCAATCCTGTTAGGTTTTTGTTCTCTGTTCTATCCGTCTTGAAAACTTGGATTATTTCTCGAAAAATAAAATGTATTCATCAGTGTAGCCGCTAGCCAGAATAATGGAGATTTGAATATATCTGCCATCATATCTGGCACACAAATTCTGAAAGACATCACATTTGAGTTAGGTCTCTTCGGTGGGATTTCCACACATTTATATTCCAGCAGTTTTTCTTCTCTGAGTTCCTCCAAAATATGGTCGATAGTTGTATCTTGTTCAAAATTCGAAATAAATAGCCATTTCGTCCTCGTTTTGGTCTCTAACTGCTGTTTTTGGTTCTACTGAGTTAGATCCGAACGCTTTAGGGTAAAAGTGGGATAGACGCCCTTGGAGGATAGATGCCGCACCTTAAAAAAAGAAGAGAATTTAAAACCAAGTTCACGCTCTAGTACCAAGTCCTCGGACAGACCTCGCCCCGCACAGCTCAGTCTGCGCACGCGTTTTGACAGGACTGCACGTGTCGCCGCTTGAGTTAAAAAAACGTTGCAAAATTTTACCGCGCTTGCATGATTCTTGTGACAGTGACATTTTGACGTGTTCAGAACTTTCGTTTTCGAAGGTAAGTTTTAAGTGTGTATTGTTATTTAAATAGTATGTATCATTTATATTTATGGTGTGTTTATAAAATTACGAAATTATTTAAGTATTTTTATTTATTTGCTGGGGCGTCTATCCCGAGTAAAAAGGATAGAGGCCCCACTATTGACTGAGTATAGACGCCCTTAGAGGCATATATTCTCTATGACTTATTCACAGGTACTTAGGCTATAGGTAAGATTTTTTTAAATAACCTATCTAGTTGATATGCAACTTAGTACGAAAATTGACTTTCCAGTTTATTTATGAGCTGTTTATATCTTTACATGTCGTACTTCACTGTACTTGTAAAAATAATGCAGCGTATCACCTAATTTCATGTTTTATTTTAGACAGAATGCCGCGAAAATATAAAAGGAAAATAGGGGCACCCGTTCGTGCTGCTTGGTCTGAAGAAGCCCTTTGCAAAGCTTTTGGGGAAATGGATAAAGGCCAAGTCGATGTAAATAAAATATCTCATCGTTATGGTATTCCATCTCGAACTTTGAGGAGGCGATATGCTAAAAAAAACTGTGAAAAACTTACTTTGGGTAAGTAATAGAGGAATTAATTGCCCTAATCAAATTCAATTTAGGCACCGTCTTCTTAGTTGGTTTTTTCATACTTGTCCTTTTTGAATCCTCAGTTTTTTTTCTGTACCTATTAATTTCTTCTTTTTCAGGAAAACGTCCCACACTCCACTTTGACAACGAGAAACGTCTCGTAGCACACATACAAAAATTAGCAAAGGCAGGATTTCCCACAACACGACAGGATGTGAGAAGACTCGCTTTTGAATTTGCCGAGAAACTGGGTATGGAAAATTCTTTTAACAAAGAGACGCGTATGGCTGGTCAGCACTGGCTCAAATCATTTCTTGAACGACAACCAGAACTCAGTATTCGCCAGGCAGAAGGTTTGTCTATTGCAAGGGCTCAAGGATTAAATCGAGATGAAGTAAACAAAATGTTTGAATTGTTGCTAAAAGTACTAACTGAAAATGATTTGATCGATAAACCTGATCGAATTTATAATACTGACGAAACTGGAGTTCAAATGAACAATAATCCTGAAGTTATTGCTACTAAAGATGCCAAAGTAGTAAATTCCATCACTTCTAGCGAAAGAGGTGAGACAATGTCAGTTATAGCCTGCTGTAACGCTGTTGGCAACTATGTTCCTTCGGTGGTCATTATCAAGGGGGTCAATAAAAGACCAGAGTTCCAAGAGGGTCTTCCGCCCGGAGCCAACGTGTACATGAATAAAAAATCTGTCAACTCAGAACTGTTTCAAAAGTGGCTGAAAGAACAGTTCGTGCCAATAAAACCACAGGGTAAGGTTTTGCTTATACTTGACGGGCATTCATCTCATACTACTGCTATTGATTTACTAGAATTAGCACAAGAAAATGACATCATATTGTTCTGTTTGCCAAGCCACACTTCACAGGCTTTACAACCGCTTGACCAGAGTTTTTTTAAACCTTTCAAAACTTACTTCGCTTCAGAAACTAAAAAGTGGATGTTGAGTCACAAAGATCGAAAAATAAATCGATACATTGCTGGAAAATTAATAGGTAACGCATGGGCTCGCGCTGCTACCTCTTCTAATGCTGTGAATGGGTTTCGTGCATGTGGTATTTTCTCGTACAATCCTTCTGCTATTCCCGACAGCTACTTTGCTATCTCTTATAACAGCTTTCAAAATCTAGATGAAGAAAACCTCGCTCAAGACCAACCAGTAGCAAGGGAACTCGACGCTAATGCTGATGTGACTTCATATTATGTTGAGCCTCAGCCTGGTCCATCGTCATCAACTGTCAATAGTGAGCGGGAGCCTGATTTCGGGTTCTTACTATACGAAGATCTTGCGGCGGACGCAATTATTATTCCTTTAGGAGGAAATGTCAGTCCGTCCATCTTTTCTCAGAATCATAATGTTGAAACTGTAGAAGTCATAACTCCAGGTGAATATTATCTTAAAGAATGTTCACCGGTCGTAAAAATTCAAAATCTAGATGAAGGAAACCTTGCTCAAGACCAACCAGTGGCAAAGGAACTCGACGCTAAAGCCGATGTGAATTAATATTATTTTGAGCCCCAGCCTGGTCCATCGTCGTCAACTATCAATGGGGAGCCTGAAACTGTAGAAGTCATAACTCGAAGTAAATATCTTGACGAATGTTCACCTATCCCGAAAATTCCTGTTCCATTATACAAAAGAGGCAAGTAAGGTGCTGCCGTTTTAAATTCAGAAGAACATATTAACTCTGAGAAAGATGAGTTGAAAGGTAAAGCTAAGAAGCATACACCAGACAAACCTAGAAAAAACAACCAAAAATCAGTTCCTGAAAAGAAAAGACCGAGGTTTAGCTCTGAAAATGAACAAGAGTTCGATGAATCAGATTCTGAGCGGACTAAATCTGATAAAGTAAATACTCAATGCAGAGAATGTTTCGATGACTATGCAAGTACCACGTCCACGGCGGACTGGACTCAGTGCCTGATGTGTAAACTCTGGTTACATGAAGATTGCACTCTATATGGCGATTACTGTAAAAGATGTGGACACAAGAAGAAGCTTGCAGCTCTAAAAGCTAACCTGGCCAAAGTGAATTCAAAGAATAAGTAACCTGGCCAAAGTGAACAGTATCTCTATATTTGTTGATTATTTGAAAATTTTGATTACTGTTAGTTTTTTAAGAAGGAAGCTTTGTTTTTTCCAAAGAAGTCTTAAGGGACGGATTTGTTTTAAGTTTTATTATTCCTAAATTTAGTTCGGTAAAGTTTCAAATAATTTTTAATAGACGTTGTTAAGTTGCTGAGTTTAACCAAAGAATGATTGAAAGACTGAGCCATTTGTTCCTATAAAAGTGCCATTTACTTTAGTTTAACGGTATATTTGGATAAGAAAACCTTATAATATATTATTGCAACTAAGAAAGCAAATAAACATTTCATTTAATTTTCTACGAATTTTTTTCTTTATTACGGAGGCATCTATCCCATTGTAGGGCATCTATACTCATGTCGAAATTTTGCCAGGGGCAACTACCCCATACAGTAGGCATCTATCCTCAAACAATAAGTTTTTCAGAGCCGAATATCTACAAATCTACGGTATGCATTGAATAATGATATGAGTAGATGGTAAGTATAAGGACTATAGTTGTTACAAATAGTTAACTCACTCGAATAGTGCTTTAAAAAAAAGTTATAGTCAGCTTACAAAAAGTGGGGCATCTATCCCACTTTACCCTAGTATTTCTTGATCTGCCTTTCGCCTCAACTGTCAGTTTCATTAGCTTGTAAACTCGTTGTATCATGGCCGATAGTTAACCGGGAGCATCTAATTCAAAGAATTTAGGAGTGATTTTACTCGAAACCAATTGGATGTTATTAGTAAATCAGTTAGGCAGCTGGCAGATCGCTCGAGGTTATGTGTACGAGAAGGAGGTAGAATTTTTGAAAACTTCTGAAATTAATTTCAAGTCAGATATTTTTTGTTTTGTTAATGGTTGATTCGTTTTAGTGTTTCCTTCTCGGATGGATTCTCCATTTTCATTTGGAATTTTGATCGACGTGAAATATTCATCTTCGATTAATTATCTTCCGTATATTAATCGAAATTTCTCTTACGGAATGTTTATGTGGTGGGATACTGCTTCAATTCACAGCAACTCTTGAAAAGGAAAAGTTGTTGTGGTATTTCCATAGGATTAGAAAACTTCTTGAGATATAACATTGTATTTTTCCATAAAAAATAGAGGAATAATTTTCAGAATACGCCCTGCAATTCTTCCTTGCGTTCATTCTGTGGGGACCAAATTAGCTGAAGTGCTTCAGGGACAAAAACAATAAATACCCAATGCTGTTAGTAGGAAGGTAAGTTACATTTGGTGATAACGAAATTTTTAGAAACAAAAAGAAAATGAGTTATTCTCATTATTATTCCGTAATGGAAAAGTTTAGTGGAACGCAACTGTTTCGCAGTAAGCTAATTTACTAGAGGAATTCTCGCTGACTAAGATCGTGTGCAACAGTTCTCGAAATGTCATCTTTAGTTATTTCGGGAAATAACTCATTTTCAGTCCGGTTCTGAAATTTGATTTTCATCTACGAACATAATTGTTAACACCGGCCATGTTATTTGTTGTACGAAATATTGAGGAAATCGGCTTATGCTTTGAAAAATTATTGTGATTAGATAATTCGACTCAAATCCATATACAGTGTGTTCCAACGAAAATTTAACCCTTCAATAACTCCGAAATGAGTAACATTAGCGAAAAACACCAAGACACGTCGATTTTTGTTTCGAGGGGAGCATTTTTCGAAATAATTCGAAACTTCTCAGATCAACCCCTACCCCAGCAACCCTAACTTTGAAATTCATCATAGGGAATAAGGGTCGAGTGGCACCTTACTGAAAAGGTCTGTCAATTCTCCACCTTGATTTGTCATTTTAGAATTTTAAATTAACATACAGGGTGTCCCAACCAAGGGTGAAGTTGAATTCCTGGAAATCCCAAATACTAAATGAAATAGATTTATTTTGGCATAATGCAAGCGCAGGTTTATGCTCGGTCTAGAAAAACGACCTACACTTGTGAATTTGGAGTTGGTGCAATCAACCCCTATTTCCAGCATCCCCAACTCAAAAATCATTCGATCGATAATAGGTCAAGTGGCACCTCGTTGGAAAGGTACTGCAATTTTCTCTTCGAATTTGGTATTTTCGAAATTCAGAATCATCATACAGGGTGTCCCGAAGCAGGAACATTGAAAATCCAAATAACTTTTTGAAACTGGTTCATTTCGGTATACGAGAACATGTTTGATCCGAGAATAGGACTTTCTTGTGTGGTTATAGAATTTTGCAATCAACCCCTTCCATTCAGCATCCCCAACTTGAAAATCATACAAATAATTCAAGTGGCATATCTTCAGAAAGGTTTTTGAATTCCAGAATGATTAAAGCATTTCATTCAGTTCGGCTCTCCATACAGGATGTCGCTTTCGAAAAATTCAATATCGTCATTTGAAATTATCAACTAAAATTAATTCGAAACTGTTAAAAGTATTGGGGTACGATGTGTTGAGCATCAATTACGAAGTAATAAAGCTGATTTCTGCATTGAAAATGTTCACATTTTTTTCATTTCCATCTGGCGTGCAGTCATCTGTTATTTCTCATTTTTGCAATGAAATATTATTATCATTCAGATCAGTTCCTCATTATTGTTGTTGTTCGTCAGTTGAAATTAATCTGAAAATGGTTCATTCCACTGAGGAAAGGGTCGAAATTGTATCGACGTATTTTCGAAATAACAGTTGTGCCAAAGAAACGGCAAGGATATTCGATAGGAACCATCCTGAAAGAGAAAGGGGAGTCAGTCACCAGTACGTTAAATATTTGGTTGACAAATTCCTAGCTACGGGTTCGGTGGCAAACAAAAAACATGAAGTGGCATGTCCTGTCAGAAATGAGGCAACGGAAGTGGCAGTAGTGGGTCATCTACAAATGGAGAATACTACTTCGATCAGAAAACTATCTGATCTGATGAAATAAACGAAGATGATCCAGATCGTCGTTTACAGTTTTGTGAAAATCTAAGTGAAAACCTAAACGCTAATCCAAATTTTCTGAATGACATCTGTTTTTCTGATGAAAGCACCTTTATGCTCAGTGGTGAAGTGAATAGACATAATTGTCGATATTGGGACACACAGAATCCTCATTGGTTTACAGAGGCCCACACGCAAAGGCCTCAGAAGTTGAACGTTTGGGCAGGAATTTTTGGCAATCATCTAGTTGGGCCTTTCTTTATTGAGGGTAATCTGAATGGAAATGGCTACCTACAGTTGTTAGAGGAACACATACATCCTAGATTGACAGAAATTCTACAGAACGATCCAACTCTTTCTGAGGACGAAATGCGTTTTCAACAAGACGGTGCTCCTCCGCATTATGATGCTCGGGTACGCCAATATTTAGACGAAAATTTCCCAGGAAGGTGGATTGGTAGAAGAGGACCTGTTGAGTGGCCAGCCAGGTCACCAGATTTAAATCCCCAGATTTTTTTGTGGGGCCATCTAAAATCTAAAGTTTATGCCACAAGACCAGAAAACCTGGAGGAGCTGCGGATGAGGATTATCACAGAATGCCGACTTTTGACTCCTGAAGTTTTCGCTAATGTGAGAAGAGAGTTCGAAAATCGTCTGTATAACTGTATGGAGGTGGGCGGAGGTCATTTTGAACAATTGTTGTAATAATCAAGTTAGTTTTTGTTTTCAATTGAATACAAGTTCAATAAATCTCGTTTTCCTGTTTAGATGAGCATCCAATCAGTTTCTCCATCATCCCTCATCCTGATCCTCACGCCAGAAAACCTCGATTGCCAAACTGAAACCAATGCCTCAGTGATTCAGAAAATAGAAAAATCTTTCTGGAACTTTGCCACTCAACCTGTAATCACTTGTATGATTTTTTGAGTTGGGGATGCTGAATGGAAGAGATTGATTGCAAAAATTCCATATTCACGCAAGAGAGTCTTATTCCCGAATCAAACATAAACATGTTCTCGTATTATACCGAAATGAACCAGTTTCAAAAAGTTATTTGGGTTTTCAGTGTTCCTGCTCCGGGACACCCTGTATGCTGATTCTGAATTTCGAAAATACCAAATTCGAAGAGAAAATTGAAATACCTTTCCAACGAGGTGTCACTTGACCTATTTTCGATCGAATGATTTTTGAGTTGGGATGCTGGAAATAGGGGTTGATTGCACCAACTCCAAATTCACAAGTGTAGGTTGTTTTTCTAGACCGAGCATAAATCTGCGCTTGCATTATGCCAAAATAAATCGATTTCATTTAGTATTTGGGATTTGCAGGAATTCAACTTTACCCTCGGTTGGGACACCCTGTATGTTAATTTAAAATTCTAAAAATGACAAATCAGAATGGAGAATTGACAGACCTTTACAGTAAGGTGCCACTCGACCCTTATTCCCTATGATGAATTTCGAAATTAGGGTTGCTGGGGGTAGGGGGTTGATCTGACAAGTTTCGAATTATTTCGAAAAATGCTCCCCCTCGAAACAAAAATCGACGTGTCTTGGTGTTTTTCGCTAATGGTACTCATTTCGGAGTTATAGGGGGGTCAAATTTTCGTTGGAACACACTGTATATCGAAAACAAATAGCGTTACCTTGTATTCAAAGTGTCGAATCAAACTCCCTTAGGTGTACTCCTACTTCAGTTAATTTATGTACATTCACCCGTGAATCACGCTGTGTACTTGATTTACATAGGAGGTAAGACATTTCAAGTATAGCCTACGTCAGGGGTGCTCAAACGATAGCTTAACTTTAAAAATTTATTATGTAATAAAATAAAACTCTTCTAGTGTTGAAAGGCAGCTTTATCAAAGTTTTCTATTCTTGCTTCTTTTCTAGAAATTTCGGGCGGCGAGTTTGACGGGAACATTCGAGACTTTCGTTCACGCCGATATGAATGTTGCGCATGCAGGAATTGGAGTAGTTTTGAAATGTAACTTGAAGGCAATCATACGTCGATACAAAGTTCATTATTGTGCAGTGAAGAAATCTAGAACGATTGAGAGAAAGAATTTCTTTTTGTATGGTGAATGATAAGTGCATTTGTCGTATTTCTCGTGCGTGAGTTGCAATACCTAAGCGTGGTAACTTGGAGGAACATCATAAAATAGTTCATAAAACTATGAAAAGAATTTTCCGCCAGAGAGTGAATTAAGAAAACGAAAAGTACGTGATTTGAGATAATGTTGGAAAAAAACAAAACATGTACACAAGACCAGTCAAACAATCAAAAGCTTCTACGATCACGTCATTTAAAATATCTCATATACAGTGTGTTCCAACGAAAATTTGACCCCCCCTATAACTCCGAAATGAGTAACATTAGCGAAAAACACCAAGACACGTCGATTTTTGTTTCGAGGGGGAGCATTTTTCGAAATAATTTGAAACTTGTCAGATCAATCCCCTACCCCCGCAACCCTAATTTCGAAATTCATCATAGGGAATAAGGGTCGAGTGGCACCTTACTGTAAAGGTCTGTCAATTCTCCATTCTGATTTGTCATTTTAGAATTTTAAATTAACATACAGGGTGTCCCAACCGAGGGTAAAGTTGAATTCCTGCAAATCCCAAATACTAAATGAAATCGATTTATTTTGGCATAATGCAAGCGCAGGTTTATGCTCGGTCTAGAAAAACGACCTACACTTGTGAATTTGGAGTTGGTGCAATCAACCCCCTATTTCCAGCATCCCCAACTAAAAAATCATTCGATCGAAAATGGGTCAAGTGGCACCTCGTTGGAAAGGTATTTCAATTTTCTCTTCGAATTTAGTATTTTCGAAATTCAGAATCAGCATACAGGGTGTCCCGGAGCAGGAACACTGAAAACCCAAATAACTTTTTGAAACTGGTTCATTTCGGTATAATACGAGAACATGTTTATGTTTGATTCGAGAATAAGACTCTCTTGCGTGAATATGGAATTTTTGCAATCAATCTCTTCCATTCAGCATCCCCAACTCGAAAAATCATACAAGTGATTACAGGTTGAGTGGCAAAGTTCCAGAAAGATTTTTCTATTTTCTGAATCACTGAGGCATTGGTTTCAGTTTGGCAATCGAGGTTTTCTGGCGTGAGGATCAGGATGAGGGGATGATGGAGAAACTGATTGGATGCTCATCTAAGCAGGAAAACGAGATTTATTGAACTTGTATTCAATTGAAAACAAAAAACTAACTTGATTATTACAACAATTGTTCAAAATGACCTCCATACAGTTATACAGACGATTTTCGAACTCTCTTCTCACATTAGCGAAAACTTCAGGAGTCAAAAGTCGGCATTCTGTGATAATCCTCATCCGCAGCTCCTCCAGGTTTTCTGGTCTTGTGGCATAAACTTTAGATTTTAGATGGCCCCACAAAAAAAAATCTAGGGGATTTAAATCTGGTGACCTGGCTGGCCACTCAACAGGTCCTCTTCTACCAATCCTCCTTCCTGGGAAATTTTCGTCTAAATATTGGCGCACCCGAGCATCATAATGCGGAGGAGCACCGTCTTGTTGAAAACGCATTTCGTCCTCAGAAAGAGTTGGATCGTTCTGTAAAATTTCTGTCAATCTAGGATGTATGTGATCCTCTAACAACTGTAGGTAGCCATTTCCATTCAGATTACCCTCAATAAAGAAAGGCCCAACTAGATGATTGCCAAAATTCCTGCCCAAACGTTCAACTTCTGAGGCCTTTGCGTGTGGGCCTCTCTAAACCAAAGAGGATTCTGTGTGTCCCAATATCGACAATTATGTCTATTCACTCCACCACTGAGCATAAAGGTGCTTTCATCAGAAAAACAGATGTTATTCAGAAAATTTGGATTAACGTTTAGGTTTTCACTTAGATTTTCACAAAACTGTAAACGACGATCTGGATCATCTTCGTTTATTTCATGCACTAATTTTACCTTGTAGGGTGAAATTTGTGATGTTTCACGATTCTATGGACAGTTGTAGCTGATACACCAGTCAGACGAGATAGTTTTCTGATCGAAGTAGTATTCTCCATTTGTAGATGACCCACTACTGCCACTTCCGTTGCCTCATTTCTGACAGGACATGCCACTTCAAGTTTTTGTTTGCCACCGAACCTGTAGCTAGGAATTTGTCAACCAAATATTTAACGTACTGGTGACTGACTCCCTTTCTCTTCAGGATGGTTCCTATCGAATATCCTTGCCGTTTCTTTGGCACAACTGTTATTTCGAAAATACGTCGATACAATTTCGACCCTTTCCTCAGTGGAATAAACCATTTTCAGATTAATTTCAACAACAATAATGAGGAACTGATCTGAATAATAATAATATTTCATTGCAAAATGAGAAATAACAGATGACTGCACGCCAGATGAAAATGAAAAAATTTGAACATTTTCAATGCAGAAATCAGCTTTATTTCATCGTAATTGATGCTCAACACATCGTACCCCAATACTTTTAACAGTTTCGAATTAATTTTAGTTGATAATCTCAAATGACGATATTGAATTTTTTGAAAACGACATCCTGTATGGAGAGCCGAACT